>OZ004643.1:10505178-11705178 GCA_963924495.1 Nemapogon koenigi
TTTCCGTCTATGTCTATGTTTCGGATAGCGTGTACCAATTCTATGTATTTTTCCGTTGTTGAAAGTGATCTAAGTATATGTTGCGGTATGAGATGGAAAAGCCTCTAAGTGTGGTTTGTCGCATTATGTATACATAATATATGGTACTAACATTTGACATCCCCTTACCAAAACTACAAAATGATGTATGTTCTAAATTCAAAGTGTACTGACACAAGCCCCGATAGCGGCTTACAATGTTTTCATACTTCATATGTCTAATGCTATCTCTATTTCTGTAGTTCGATATGAACTAAGCCAAGTATGCCTTTTTAATGTGTAAACAATTTTTTTTAGATTTGAAATATTAATATAGTGATTATATAGTTTAAAAATGTAAATTGTTCAATATAAGAGAGCATATCCGCCGTTTGGCAGAATTTTCAATTGTAAATTAGGTTATTTTTAAGAGAATAAATAAATAAAAAAAAATCGTATCAAAAAAGTTACAGCTTTTATGCTATTTCACCCTGATAATAGTGATAGACAACCCTTTAAAGCATGACTTTTACTCCGTCGAACCTCTGTATACTCTGTGACAACAACGTGCGTCTTTGTAAATGGATTGATGTGACTGGGATGCGCAGGAGTTGATGGCCGCCCATGTTTTGAGTTTTTTTTTGTTAAAGCTCGACATGTGACGTATCATTTAGCTGTAGTGATATCATTTGGAATAGGTCGGCGAGTTCTGTGATCAATAACAATTTGAATACATACACAAATGCGCTTATAACTACTTATCTATTAGGGATAGATATACGCTACCGCGGACTTTTCTGTAGATAATTTTATTCTACACAATTCTTTCATACGTCATTTTGTTATATCTCTGATGAATTAGACAGCATACGACATGAAAACACGCAGGAGCTAACTTTTTCCAATACTTGCTTTAGTTATACTGTTAATGCTAAATGCATGATAGGTCCATGTTTAATAATCGTAAAGCTTTCTCGTGGATTAATCTATCTATGAGTAAAAATTACAACAAAATCGGTTTAGTAGTTTTTACGTGAACAGGGCACAGACGCGAGGTAACGCAAATGCTAACATTGTGGAAACTATAAAATATCTATGAGACCGTCGGGGCCAATCAATCTATATCTATACTAATATTATAAAGAGGTAAAGTTTGTGAGTTTTTGAGTTTGTGAGGTTGTAGGGGGTAATATCTGGATCTACTCCACGCATGGTCTTACAAAATCATAATGCTGAACCGATTTTGAAAATTCTTTTACCAATAGAAAGCTACCATATTAGGTGACATAGGCTATATTTTATTTTGTTCGAAAATATCTACATACAAAGCCGCTGGCGAAAGGCTAGTGGTAAATAAATAAACAAACACACGATCTTTATACTTCGTGTCCACTTTTAAGCAGTTGTCAAGCCAGATTTAATGTACCTAGATTTGTCACTTCTTTAACATAATAAGTGTATCTGTTATTTTACACAGGCCCTCCGAAGCACAATAAGTTGATTCTAAAAAAGAACAGATATTTACAGTAGTGACACATCTAGGTCTATTCAGTGCAGCAATATGCTTGCTTTATAATATGGATAACAGGCAAAAAGTGGACACTTGTAACTGGTGTCTCTCAACACCCCAATGTATTTAAGGTCCGTGAAGCTCTAGGCTCTAGGCTCGAGGCTCCATAAATACAACAAGTATAATCCACAGTTAACAACATTAAAGCCATCTAGACCTTAAGTAGGGTACCTAACAAGTATTACTCACGGTGATCAGCAATATGGCAGGTGTGGAAAATCATTCCGTGATTATGCGTTTACGCAGCGTCATGAGATATATAATAAATCTTATAAAGTTTATTTGTTTAGGACTCGAGTTGCAGTGAAATGGACTGACAGCTCATTGGCTGCTTAATTGAATAAGAAATGTTTGAAGGTATGTAATACTAGCTTTTCGCCCCGGTTTCTATAGGTAATAAACGGATTTCTAACTTACTTATAATTAAAAACTTAGATGGTTTTCCATATAAATATACGTCAACAGAACTAACCACTCACTACGTATAGCTTCACAAATACCATCGGCTAAAAGAGGGAGACCTTGGTCTTTCGCTGGGTACCCTGGGATCCTAACACGGTTTCGGGAGCTGTAAGGCAACCTGTAAAGAATAAAAGCGACAAGTAAAATTTTAATTTTTAGCAGGATATTTTCGGGATAAAAAGTAGCCTGCCTACATTCAAATATCTCTTGATTTTCTTGTAGGTAACAAAACGGAATAAGATCTATCCTACCTCAAATGTCATCCTCACCTGCACGCTTGGTACCTTTTGCTAGACAACAAACGATGCTCTGGCGACCGTAGGGTGGCTGGAAGAAGCTACAGCGAGCCTGAAGACCTAACTAGTCTCAAATTGTCTGGTGCAGAAGGCAAGGGGAAACCATTGCACTATTCTTCCCAAGAAAGTTAACCATGGCGAGTCAATACAAGGTGCGTCACGCTGTTGACTGCCATGATTGACCACGACTGCTCTGTCAAGAGCACTACGACTGAGAAGAAGAACAAAAACCTTAAGGGTTGCCCTTGAATAACAGTTACATACACATCTGCTCTATAATACAAAAAAATGTCGTCGCTATTAATGTCCATCTGCTAGAAACCTGTGCTACACCGTGCAGTAAAACGTAATTTACGTCTCAAGTTACGAAATATTATATCCTTGTTTATACCTACATAGAACTTCCGGGAAGAACTTAATTATTTACAACATTAACTACGACAAACAAATAAATACTGTGCTAATAAAATAAATATATTTTTTCTTCTTCTTTTTGCCTTACAGCTTCCGAAACCGTTCCAGGGTACCCAGCAGAAGACCAAGTCTCCCTCGTTTAGCCGATGTCATTTGTGAGACTATACATAACGAGTGGCTAGTTCTGTTGAGGTATATTTAGATGGAAAAGCCTCTAAAGGTGCCCATTGGACGAATGGGCACCTTTAGAGGCTTTTCCATCTAAATATACCTCAACATCCGTTTTCAAATCGTTGTATTTGTGTGTTTGACACTTTGTTTAATCGAATCTTGTGTGTCTGTGTGAGTGAATTGCATGTGACCTAAATAGTATTGTGTTCAACCTCGATCATACGGCTGGCCGGACAGTAAATTTTCGGTGAGATACCAGACCAGTGCGTGGGCTACTTCAGTGTGGTTTGTCGGATTATGTACATAAGTTTTTAATTAAAAACCCATTGGTACATGGCCGGGATCCGGGATCGAACCCGTGGCCTGCTTAGTTAATACCAGACCTCTTAACCACTCGACCACCGACACACATATCATATATCAATAATAGATTTCACTATACAATGCATTACCCGACAGTTTTAAAAATTTACCAAATAACTTTTTTTAAATTAGACTTTGACGAATTTTTTACCGACAAATATATTCTTCTTCTTCCCAGTCGTGCACTCTTGACAGAGTGGTCGTGATTATGAATCACTCCGGAACGCTGCCGCCGCTCTTGCGATTTCCCTCCATCGGTTCCGGTTGACAGCCTCACGGGAACATTCATTAATTGAACAATTTGTCACTGATCTAATGAGGTCAGTCCATCTGGTAGGGGAACGACCGCGAGACCTCCTGCCTTCGACTCGGCCCTGCACCACTAGCCGCTCCATTGAGTCTTCATTGCGAGTGATATGGCCGAAGAACTTCAGAATTCGCGTCTGTACCACAGACGAGAGTCTCTGTTTTATATTAAGCTCTTTTAGTATGGAGGCATTGGTACGATGTGCGGTCCAGCTTACTCTCAGAAGATGCCGCCAACACCACATCTCCAAGGCATCCATCTTCCTTCTGTCCTGCATTCGGATCGTCCATGTCTCCGCTCCATACAGGAAAATTGGAAAGACCAGACACTTCATTAGTCGATCCTTGGTCTTTTTGGTTATTCTGTTGTCTCTCCAAATTTTCCCGAGCCTTTCCACAGCCGATCTCGCCATGACACAACGCCTCTTGATCTCCGACAAATATATTAGGTACTTACTGAAAATTTAAATTGTACTGGCTGTTCCTTGCTTTGGGTCGTAAAGTGATGTTATACATAGCCTTCCTCAAGAATTGGGCCATCAAATACTAAAATATTTTTTCAAATGCGACTCCAGAGATTATCGCGTTCAAAAAAACAAATTCAGCTTTATAATTAGTATAGATTATTAAGCCCTTAGGTCATAACGGAAAAGCCTCTAAATATGGTTCGTCGATTATGTAGAATTCTACATAAGTTATTAATTATAAAAAAAATTGTCCCATACAAAAACGGACTTCAACAATTTAAGTATTGTTCATAACTTATTAAAAATAGCAAGTTCTAGTTAATGGACCCTTAAAGTATGTGAAAGTTTTAGATATATTCCTACTTTAAATGTAAAAATACATGTCAATATCAACTACACCTAGGTTTTATGAAGCCCTGAAAGTCATCAATTTCACGTATATATTCAATCGATTTTGCAATTTGAGTTTTCTTAATATAAATATAACTCTAAATGTTAAAAAAATATTCATTTGTTAAAGATCCATTAACTAGAACTTGCTATTTCTAATATTTTTTGAACAATACCTGATTTGCTGAAGTCCGTTTTGTGTATTTTATTGTACCTACCGATTTTTCTTTCTCTATTTACGCGTGCCTTTTTTCACTCGGCCACCGACGCACCTTTTTAACCGACCTTCAAAACAGAAGGCGGAGGTTCTCAATTCGTCGGAATCTTTATTTTTTTATGTATGTTCCCCGATTACTTGAAGACGCCTGGACCGAATTGGAATTTTTTTTTTATTTGAAAGGGTATACTTCAGAGGTGGTCCCATTTTTTTTTGTGAAAATTGGTTCAGTAGTTTTTTTAGAAATTTTGAAAAAACTGACTTTATAAGTACATTTTTCTTAATATCTCGATGAAATATGTACCCATTTTGACGACTTATTTTTTTAAGCATATAATAATTTCTCGACATTATCTTACAGACATATTATTATGACGAAAATGGGTTCAGTAGTTTTTCAGAAATTCAGTTATTTGTCTCTGTTTACGGCTGAAAATTATGTATCAGAGAAAAGCCTTAGCAACGGTTGCTATTGACACGAAGTTGTCAATTTTTGTGTCGACGGTGGTCTAACGGCTAAAGGCGTGGGGTGCAGCTCAGGATGCACATGGTTCAAATCCCATCCACAGCAGTATTTCTTTTATTTTTCTATCAATTTTTTTTTATTAGCGTTATTATTTGTCTCTCAGGGCAGCAAAATAGAAATTGAAGACGGTTGGTGCCAAATTAGGATACAAAGTAATAAAGTGAATTTGGGAACTAAGTTGTTTCTAATTTGGCACCAACCGTCTTCAAATTCTACGACGAAATTTTTATTATTTCTTACTTTTCAGTGTAAATTTTTGAAGTCGGTACACTTTTTTTTAAAGTTAATTTAATATCAGTAGCATAATCTGGAATAAAGGCGTATACGTATGTATTTATTCAAATTATTATGTTTATATGTAGATAGTTTCTGGATGTAATTGTCTCTTGAATTTAAAATAGGCCATTTGTGACTATAGATGAATGTGTGGTACGAACAAAATAGTTTTTGTCATTGTAAATTTTCACCTGTCTTGTTGTTTTATGGCAAAACTGTGTATCGTTAGCATAACAAAAACATTTTATTTACAATTGTGTCTGTTACAAAGTGATTAACGACTCGTTGTAATTGTTATTCATTCAACGATATATATTGAGTGTTATTCGAAAAATAATTATGTCTTTATTTTTTCCCTAGCTATTATAAGTTAATTTTAAATTAAGTGCCGAAGTTGCGTGAGGACAAAAAAAACGGTATTAAATATCTCCTTTAGTATCAAAATTAATGTTTGATACGCCATTTTGAATATTATTTTTCCCTCTAATGACGAAAAAGAAACAAAAAAATTAAATGTTTCTTTTAAAGAAGACGCCAGTTATCTGTTGGAGATCAGTTCAATTAACGGTGCGAAGTATTCGCACGGGTCATCTAGGTTATTATTTATCTTAGGTAGTTAAGGTACCTACTTTTAATTAATAATTAATTGTTAATAAACAAATCATACCTGATGAAATCGTTCTAATTAAGTATATACAAAAAAAATTTAATGTGTTCTTCATCATTTGCTTTATACTTTAACAATGTCCACAATTAGCCAGTTGACGGTAAACAGAACAATTGGCAAGCATATAGCTCCATTTACAATTATATCTACCACATATTAAATCTTAATAACATGTTAAAGTTTTATCTAACAAGAAATTAGATTGTAAAATTTTTCAGCAGGAACGAAATGACATAGCTAGGAAAGTTTAATATTAACTGTTTATTTAAGGTGACCACACATTATAACGAACGGTCCGCATAGATCAACTGCTTTAATCTAATGTGTATAGTGTTATAAATAAAAGTATTAAGTAAAGTTTATTACTAGCTAAAAATTGCTTTTACGATTTCGTAGGAAATTATCTCTATAAAAGTTAGTTTATGAGAGTAATTAATTTTAAAATCCAATGTAATTTATCAAACCGTATTAGGTAATGCATGTGTTGAATGATATGATTCAGAAAGACAATAAAATTAAACAAAAAGAGTACTATATCATTGAACACTTTTAATTCGCAAAGAATGATGGACAATCGCTTAAAAATGTCGCAGTTCCTTAGTAACCGCAAATAAATAATTGACATCGGATATTTATTGCCCACTTTAAATTCTTCTGAAATGTTTAAGTTGAAAAGGGTGGGAGTTTTTCAACGATGTCTAAATATCACTTTTTGCCATCAAACACCATATACATAAAAGCTTATGTATGACTGTTTCGCGTTGGAATTTTGTAACATATTCATTACATTAAAATTTCATTTAATTTATAGTTCGGAATGTTATGGGGTCATTTTGGCTTAGTAAAAGCAACTTGAAATATTATTTGTAGTCATTTATAGGAAGAAATAGTATTTATAAATTGGCCAAGGTATTTTATAGGGGCAAGTTTTGTTATTGACGTATTTGGAGATTACCTGTTTGTTTTATTGACATACCTCTTTCGCTTCTTTTATATTCATAATACCTTTCATACATGCTCGGCATCTAGTTTTAGTCAATCTTTCATCCTTCATTCTTTCAACGTGTACAAACCAGCGTAAACTACTTTTCTTCATTGTAGTCACAACATCATCTTTCACTCCGCATTCTTCTCTAATGACATCGTTCCGGATGTGGTCAATACGCTTTATATCACACATTCTATGTAAAGACCGCATTTTCGTGGAACAACTTTGATGAGATTAAAATTACATGATTTACATTAAAATTCAGTAGTTCGGGGGGACGGGGGGAAGGGGGGGGGGGGACGGGGGCAAAGTTTAATAAAGACAACAATGACCGATATAGTGCAGCAGCAGTCTTTTAGGTCCTATTTTGATGAGCAACTGGCCGAGTGGTAGTAACTGGACAGACCACGGGTTCGATCCCGGATCCAACCATGTACCAATGGGTTTTTTAAATTAAATCTTATGTACCTACATAATCCGACAAACTACACTTAGAGGCTTTTCCATCTAAATACCTCAATAGAACAGCCTCACAAATACCATCGGCTAAACGAGGGAGACTTAATCTTCCGCTGGGTACCCTGGAACCATGACACGGTATTGGGAGCTGAAAGGCAACCCGTGAAGACAGGAAGAAAACACTGCTGACAACCAAAAGTGCATATACTTCTATGTTTGTCACCTGCACTATAAAACAGTGGTTATGCACAAGGCAAGGGAACTGGCAGATTTTCGACTTAGGGTTTGATGGCTTTTTCAACGACGAATTTATATCTCTACTTTAGCAAACTACGGGATACGAGAATCAATTTGTCATTTGATAGCCTAATAGGTAGAGCGTTGGCTTGAAACCGGGAGGGCCCGGGCCGGGTTCGATTCCCACTGGTGGCAAACATATTCTTGGTGGTTTTTAATTTATAAGTATAATAACGCTATATAATATAATACGCATATGCGGTAGCCAGTACACGAAATCCTGCTTAGACATACTCGGGCCGGGCAATTCATGGTTTTGTGCCGAAAACATGTCGCGAACACAGATCGCGAATACATAAGAATTCCCGCTACCAAATAACTAACTAACTAATATAATTCAATAACAAATTTTTTTTTTCTTCACGGGTTGCCTTACAGCTCCCGGGAACTGTTGTCGGCCCCAGGGTACCCAGTGGAAGACAAAGTCTTCCTAATTTAGCCAATGATTTTTTTGAGGCTATATACCTAACGAGTGGCCGGCTCTGTTGAGGTATATAGATGGAAAAACCTCTTTCTACGGTTTGTCGGATAATGTACATAGATTTTTTATTATAAAAAACCCATTGGTACATGGTCGGATGTAGGAATCGAACCCGCGACTTTTCAGTTGCGAGCCGACGCCCCCTAATAACTAATAATTTCATCTGTTAAAGAAATGACACATTACGTGCAGCAACCATAGAGTACTAAGCCTATGGAGGGGCCATAGACGGGCTCCCCCTTTCGCCAATTTTTCCCCCTTTGACCAGTTATACTGACCAGGTGCGCAGTAATAAGTTACCTTAGATTTCGTTGGTATTGTTTTGTGTCGCGAGACAGAGCTCTAAGAAAATAGTTAATTGTGATGTTTTAAACGGGAAAGGCGATCTAGGGCGTCAAACTTAGTGTTTCCAATCATTAATTATAATTATTATGTTTGTATTTTAACATAATCATCATATAACGTAAAATCCTTTGCGATAATAAAACGACAGAAAAATACAGTGGTACATGGGCTAGTACTAGGCGTTTACCTCTCCCCCCGCCAAAAGTGGCAGAAAAATTTGTTCGATGATTTATACCCTTCACGTCTCCTTTGGTAAATACTCAAAGGCAGCAACAGACTTGCTGCTCTGTTTAATATAGACAACTGGGCAAGGGGACACTGTTCTGGTGTCTCTGGCCACACTGCAAGGTATAAAGACCGTGAAGTTATTGTTTTGTTTTGTCATTGGACAAAAGCGCTCTTATTGACTGGACTAAGTAAAGCTGTATCAATCAGTCTTATTGAAGTTGTCGACACGTTACGGCTGTATTTATGAGGATGCACTTCAGAAGTAGCTCGTTAGCGGATTCTTATCTGTTAGTTAATGGCGAGACTTCATACTCCTGGATTTACATAGGCACGACTATACTAAATCGAGGTAAAGAAATGATCCTGTTTACTATGTTGAATATGCATTTTCAATTTTGTTTTGAAGTAGCCGTAAAATTTTATGGTCTATTCATCTCTTTGAGTATATATACCAAAGGAGGCGTTAAGCGGAAAGTCACCGAACAATTTTTTCTGCCATGGCCACCTTCCGGCTCCATCATTAGAACCCTGGACATCTAGGACCAGACTAATTGTGAAGACAAATCAAGCTCGATGGCTTCCATCATCAGATTAGATCGATGGTACCAAATTATTGTATTGTCATCCGAAACTAATATAAAGCGTGTAAAAAATTGCGTTGAAAAGTTAGAGGGAAAACACAATGACATTTATAACGAATTTAGGAGCTCTTTATATTTTTATTTATTTATATATTTGGGAAACAAACAGTATACAAAATAACAAATTTCAGACGCAACATTAATAATACATATTAACCAACAAGGTTTCCACACATTAATTACACACAGAATTCAAAAAATTAAAACAAAACTTAAGAAACAAAAAAAAACAAAAACCACTCATCTATCATAAGTTACATTCAGGGCTTTCTTAAACTTAGGAAAAACTAATTGAAAACATTACAAGTACGGTTGATGAACATATTGGCATGTAATTTGGTTTTACATAATTGTAAACCAAATACCTGGTTAATCTTACTGTTAATAACATCTGAAATCAATCATATTCAAAAGAGAAGGAGAATCTACGAAGTTGTTTATTATTTTATATAGAAATATGACTCTCGGTTCGGCGCTTCAAAAGAGACGAGCACAGCCTGGAATCTGTTGTAAAATATTGCGAAATATTGAAAACTAGCGGACCCAGCAGACGTTTTCCTGACCTAACGTTGGCTTGCCTGCGCTACCCCTACCGCTACCCCTTACCACTACCTCTACCACTACCACTAACTTTGGATATTGTTCATAAAAAATACTAAAATCGCGATAAAAAAATGGGGGGTGGGGGTAGGAGGGTGAAAAATAGTTTACGACCTATATTCTCAGACCTACCGAATATACACAAAAAAATCATACAAATCGGTCAAGTCGTTTCAAACACCGTGACACGAGAATTTTATATATATAGATTACTTAGGGTAAGCCTATGGTATAGTATTGGATGCTACCTGTGTCGATACATTACCATCATCTCGTACTTCATCCGCTGAAAACTTCAAACGGCGTAAATATGGTTCTTAGCACAAGGGTGCATATTTGTGCAGTTTTAAGTTGAGACAATGGGACTCTGATCTCATAAAATCGGGCGATACAAAGAGCTAGGGTTTTGTGGACCATGCTGCAGGACAACGATCTTGAGAGGGTTTATAAAATAAATTGTTTTTGAAATAAATATCTTTGACTTTCTTAGTAACAATAAAAAATAGGCTGAAAATTGGAATAAGCTTGTGCGAAAAATGAAAATTTTGTCATTTGGCTACAAAACCTTAAATAGGATGACATAAAAAATTACTGAAATTGACTGAAGAATTTCAAAACCTTCTCCACGTTTTTTCTAAAATAATAATAACATTCGCCGAGTATGTATAAAAGGTAAGATGAACATAAAAGAAGCGAAAGAGTATGCTAGGGCCGTAGCAAATGGAATTCGATTGTCTCTGCCTACACCTTTTGGGATAAAAGGCGCGATGATAGATAGATAGAAAACATGATATAACCGTGATTTTATCCCGAATTAAGTACCTTCTAGTATTTTTTTTTCTTCATGGGTTGCCTTACAGCTCCCGAAACCGTGTTTTCGGTCTCAGGGTACCAAGCGGAAGACCAAGTCTCCCTGATTTAGCCGATGGTATTTGTGAGGCTATACCTAACGAGTGGTCAGTTCTGTTGAGGTATATTTAGATGGAAAAGCATCTAAGTGTGGTTTGTCGGATTATGTACATAAGTTTTTAATTATAAAAAACCCATTGATACATGGCCGGATCGAACCTTGTTCTTCCTAGTGAATAGGTTACTTATTACTATTATTTGTACTGATTTATTTAAATTTATTTTAAAAGTAAGAGTTTTTTGACTTGGAACTTAATGAAGTTGCAACTTAAGATTTATTAACATTTATTGTAGAATTTAGTTAGCGACAAATATTTAGAATAACTAAGTGCAATTTTGCATTGAAAATGGAGATCTTCCGTTGAGTTCGTAATTGGCCTTGTTGAGGTAAAATAACTTTGTTAGGACAAGTCGACTTACTTTATTGAGGATATGTAGATTTACTCTCACGCCTTATTCTTAAAGTGGTAGACAGGATTATAAATTGGTTGTCTGCTATTTCAAAATTAGTATACCAACCAGCCACCCGCTCCCGGTTTCGTCCAGGTACAAACTTTGATTACCCTTATTACTAAAATTAAAGCAATAACTATATCTTATTATACCTGTTCTTTTACCCAACAGAGAAACGGACCGGCGTGATTTTTTGCACAGGGATAGCTAGAGGGCCTGAGAGTGACTAGGCTACTTTTTATCCCGGAAATTCATGGGGATACATTTTTATATCACTTTTCAATTATTTCCACGGGCGAAAGTTAGTAAATACCACTAATATTATAAATGCGAAAGTTTGTATGGATGTATGTATGTTTGTTACTCAATCACGGCAGAACGGATCTGGATGAAAATTGGCACAGAGATAGACTATAGTCTGGAATAGCACATAGGCTACTTTTTATCCTGAAAAAATGTATGGTTCCCGTGGGATAGATTTGTTTTTGTATTTCACGGGATCGACATGATTTTTTGCAAAGTGGTAATTTAGAGGTCAGAGAAAGACATATACTACTATTTATACCGCGAAGATGGGCGGGGGAGGGGCAAATTACAGCCACGAGATTATTTATTTTTGGATCTATTTCCACGCGGGTGAAACCGCGGACAGAAGCTTGTGATAAATAAAAAAAATATTGTCCACATATTTAATTACTAATCTTTAACAGAGCTTAGTAATTTAAAATAATACAAGCTAAGCCATGGCCTTTTAAATAAAAACTTCAAACTCTGAACAAGCAGGTGCAAAATCTGAGTAAAAAGAAAATCCCATTCAAGTCAATAGGATATCAATAAAAGTCTTCAATAATTCTTGTTAGACGCGTTGTATTAATATTTAGTGTTGTTTTCTTCGCGATGTTTGAAATACACTATGTTGCAAAAAAAACGAGCACTTAAAACTTTATTGGTTATTATTATATTTTGAAGTTAATAATGGTTCAATAATTATTTTTTATGATGTTTCAACATATTATAATCAAATTTCTACATTTTTTAATTATCACAAGTAGAAATATGAGGTAAATTGAATAAAAAAAATGATAAACCAGTTTATTAAGTAATTTGAATGAGTATGAAGTGACAAATTAAACTTAAATATTTTTTTAAATAATCTTTTTTAAATGAACCTACACCAAAATCAATATCGAGTATATCCACCTCTTGCAGTTACGACAGCTGCTATTCGTTTTGTCATACTCCCGATCAGGTTTCTTATGATATCTTGTGGTATCAGTTCCCATTCAGCCTGAATCACAGTTTTTAACTCTGTCAGATTTTGTGGAGCTGGAGTTCCAGCTCAAACCCGGCGTTTTAGTACGTCCCATAGATGCTCTATAGGATTAAGGTCGGGACTCCTCGCTGGCCAATCCAATCGAGGAATCCCAACCTCCTTCATATAGGCGGATACTGCAACGGCACGATGAGGATGAGCATTATCATCAATAAAAATGGACCTGTCTCCCATAACAACCAATGCAGGTTGCACATGTGCAACGAGAATTTCTCAGATATAGCGATGTGCATTAAGTGTCCCATTTGGCAAAAAACTAACTCCGTACGAGCTTCAGAAGTTATTCCTGCCCAGAGCATTAAGGACCCTCCACCGCATGGTGTTACCTCTTCAAAGCACACGTCGGCACAACGTTCACCTTGTCTTCTCAGTACTCTCCGATGTCTGTCTTCACCATGTAGACATATACGGGCCTCATCAGAAAACAGAACCCTACCCCAATCCTCAATTGTCAATAGTAACAAATTTTGCCCAAAACTTAGTATTGCTGCGCGATGCCCACGGAGTAATTTTGGTCCTCTAGCGGGTCTATGAGAATGTATGCCTGCTTCGATAAGTCTCCTACGTACAGTCCATTTGCTAACTCTCACCAATCTCACTTCTTGTAGGTGGGTTTTAAGATAATTGTAAGATTTTCGTCGATTTCTAAGAGCTTGATTGACAAGAGATCGACCATCCCTCTGCTCCGTACATCTTTTTCTGTCAGAACCAGGCCTTCTACAGAGAGAATCAGTCTTTTGGAACCTCTTTCAAATCCTTTAAACTTTAGAACGTGTAATTCCAAGCCGCCATGCCACATAACATTGGTGCTCTGAAGTGCTCGTTTTTTTTGCAACATAGTGTATTTGTAACTTGTTTCTATGTTTATATTATTATGAATTCATTCAGGAAATTATTACAGGTTTTTCTGTTTTATCGTGTGTTCGTGGATCCCCTAGTTGGATTTAAAACGGGATCCTTACTTTCTCTAAAAGTATCTTTGATTTATCTATCTACCTATCATCACGCCTTTTATCCCAAGATGGGTAGGCAGAGACAATCGAATGCCATTTGCTACGATCCTGACATATCTCTTTTGCTTCTTTTATATTAATTATACCTTTCATACATGCTCGGCGATTGTGTGTAATTTAATATTGCTTCGATCAACCAATTTTTTATATGTTTAGTAAAAGTACATCTCGCCCTCTGCCAGCATTTCCTTTCATTAATGCCATAGAAAGCGTTTAGTCAATCTTTCAGTTTTTGGGAGAAAATGTCTCAAGCGCGCTCTTCCCCCGGACATCAGTGCGACAGAGAGCACTGCAGCTCGTGAGTGTTCGTAGGTATGTTCTTCGTTGAAAATTGCGGTTTGGGGGAAAACGATTTACACCTACTAAACTATAACGAAACCTTATAATTTTGGTGTCAAACGTTTTAGCAGATTATAATCTACGTACGTACGTTTTGCTTTTTTTTGAAATTTTGCTTTGTTTCTCAAATACAGACGGTTTATTACGAGCAAGTTATGAACCAAAAAAACCGAGATTTGAGGGGCTTATAACTTTTGACCTATTACGAATTTTGAAAAAAAGAAAAAATACGTACGTAGTTTTTCATTATGTCAGTAACATATTACAAAATCGTTAAAATTAAATGATATTTAGGGGTAGTAAAACGTTTTCTCCGTTTGTATGGACATGGACGCGGTACACTGCCGTGTGTCGTGTGCGGCGGGCGCTCCGATACGTCCAGATAATGCACTATCCGGCAGATCTGCACAATCAATATTTTATGAAGGCTACGCGATGTCATGTATAGGGGTTTCAAACATTATTTTAGTTCCGTACCAAAAATGTTATTAAATTATTACAACACAAAACACACTTTCACGGCCGTTTTTTTACCAGTAACATTGTCCGCTTTTTGCCAGTTGTTCATATTGAACAGATTAGGTGGCAAGCCTGTTGCTGCACTTAAATGGACTTCGATGTGCCACTTCTTTTATTACGAAATAATACTAATGCGTATTATGTAATTGTACGAAAATTATTGTAAATGTCTACTATACTTTTGATGTACCATATTATAAATTTATTAATATTTTTGTCAGCATGATTCTGTGAATACAGTGAAAACATATGGAACATATGTCAAAATATGTATTAGATAATACAGTCTCACATACAGAATACAAAAATAAGAGTGATTCCACATCCGGTCATGGCGCCGACCGGACGCGTTTTCGTCATGGCGTGATGTGGAATCCGGTTTAATCCTGGCCGCGCTGTGATGGTTGTGATTAGTCAGTGATTAATAAGACATATCACAGTCGGCGGGATAATCTTAGCTACCGATTTATGGGCTTACTATTGCACAAGATTAAACACTGGAGACTGGCAGAAATTGCGACGAAAGTCAGCACTGTTGCCATATATCAAAAGAAGAAGAATACATCTAATGACGTGTCTTGGGGGTAAGACGAACTCGTATGCCGTGACGGAAAACGGCGTCATGCCCTCTCTCCCCCGCCGCTCTCCAGTTGACAATTTTTCAATCATTACCTATTTTGTTTTCAATCAATTATTTTAAAAATATAAAGCCTATGCATATCAATATCATATGAAATAGTTTCTGAAAATAAAACTTTAAAAAAAAAGTGCACCGACTTCAAAAATTTGCACTGAAAAGTAAGAAATAATAAAAATTTCGTCGTAGAATTTGAAGACGGTTGGTGCCATATTTATTTATATACATATAATGAATTGACTTGACTTGACCCAAAATTATGAATTTGTGGCATTTGGCGTTGAAACTTCGGGAGTACTCGGATCTGAAGCTCAAGATTTCCTCCAAGAGCTTGGAAGACGAGTGTTCCTAGATTGTGGTGACTCCAAATGCCATAGTTATTTAAAACCAAAAAATCTGCATTGTCATTCAACGAGGCAATGCTGCAAGTGTATTAGGTACACTGCCAAGTGGTGTCCCACTTATGGACTTTTTTTAACTAGTTTAGAGATTTTAGTTTTAGTTTAAATTTTATTTAAATTTTTGTTAAATTTAAATATCAAATAGATTGTTTAAAAAACATATATAGATAACTTTACAAGTAGTTTTAAATGTCCTCCAAAGTTAAAAAAAATCCTTCAAACAATCTCTACAGTGAATATGACGATTGCAATAGTTGCCTATGAACTCGCCGCTATTGCTTATGTCAATTGCTTATAATAAAACAATCAATAACATGGTTACATTTTTTTATTATCAAACTCTTTGTTGCCAACCCTAAACTTATGAAATATTTATTTAGCAGATCGCGATGCGAACACCATCAAGTATTTTAAGGTACAGTGAGGTGAAAAATCTTGTATTTAAGTTGTATGGACACTCGTTGTTGCTTCTTCATACATCTTTTCATACATACACTTTCCATCCACATCTGCATTACCTGAAACCATAGTAGCTTCAAGAAATGTATACTTATATCTAAAATCTATACTAAATAATAACATAACCCTTCAGCGGATAAAAGGGCACAGTAACTCCCGCGGTAATGATGCGGCTGATGAACTTGCAAGGAGATGATTAGGTATGGTGGCTGTGGGTAGAGACTGGATCCGTGCACAACTCAGAATAATAACAACTCAAAAACATGAAACAGAATGGGTCAGACTTGAGAGTTGCAGTTACTCAACTAAACTCTCGATTAACACAAAGACTAATTAACCTAAAAAGAAACCACTTGAGACTAATGACACAAGTCATTACAGGACATGGGCCCTTTAATAAACACCTTTTTAATATCGGCATTACAGATAGTCCACTATGCAGAGCTTGCATGGAGAATGAAGAAACGGTTACCAACATCCGTCTGGAGTGTGTAGGTTTGACAGAATACAGGGCTGTTCATATCGGTGCCCCGAGGACCCTTCGGGAGGCATGTGGCAACATCAAGGGGCTGATCGGCTTCCTGGATGAGCTGGAATGGCAGGAGTAATTAAATTCCCGCCTCACGCAAAATAGGCGCTAAGACCTACGCTAGAAAGTCCACTACAAGTAAATCAAACTGTAGCTACTTGGAAGAAGAAATACTGGAATAAAGCAACGAACCTGAAGAAACCTAAGGAAGAACAGAGTCTGCTAATTAACCGACGAAATAAACGCCTCAACAGAACTGGAATCTCGTTAGGTATAGCCTCACAAATACCATCGGCCAAACGAGGGAGACTTGGTCTTCCGCTGGGTACCCTGGAACCGTAACACGGTTTCGGGAGCTGTAAAGTAGCCCACGCACTGGTCCGGTATATTACAGAAAATTTTCGGTCCGGCCGCCGTATGATCGAGTTTAAAGACAGGCCCACACATTAGTAATGTTAATCATACGATCTAGATCACATGCAATTCACTCACCCACACAGACACACAAGATTCGATTAAACAAAGGCGTGTGGATGTGTGTGTGTGTGACAGATCGTTCTGGTCATCGAAATCAACCACAAATAGAACGATTTGAAAACGGATGGTGGGCCGCGCGATAAGAATTGGACGAGTCTGTGGTCGGTTTCGGTGGACCGTACGGCGACCGGCCGGGGATTGGACGAATGTGTGGCCACCTTTAGGCAACGCGTGAAGAAAGAAAAAAGCTTCAATTTTATTTATTTAAAAAATTGTTAATTTTGTATTCGAGTGTACCTATTGGACACAGTCGCAGTTGATCACAAGTTATTGTTGACATTGGGCCGCTGTGAATGCGCTCGGCATTCAATGTTGAGTCATTCCGCCGATTGAGTTGTCATGCTTGTAGTCACACCCTTAAACATGCGTCGTGAAGTGGCAATAATACACGGCCGATTTATTTATGTTGCGTTTGTGAGGAAATTGTTCGTTTGTATGGGATTTCTATGATTTTATTGAGGGAATATAGGCTGTGGAATATTTTACCATTTTAAAACTTAGTGGAAATACTTCTTCGGTATTTGCTGTGTTACTTGCGATTGGCCCCGACTTTCATGCAAAATCCCAACTAATATTTAAAAATAAATTCGTAAAAACAAAGCAACGGATAGACGTGATTTTTTGCATATATAGAGATAGTTAGAGGGACGGAGAATAATATAGTCTAGTTTTATCCTTAAAATACTCCGGGATGTCACATTTGAAAAAAATCTACAGGCTATAGCGGAAAGCTAATATCAATAATCCCATTTAGATTACTTTTAAAATCACAGACGGTCAATTAAATTTTTCAACGCCGGGCCAAATTTTAGAAATAAATTTTGCTTGGGTGTGGGTCCCACTGAAATCAGTTGAAACTTGCCGTTATGTGTCATTTTTAACCGACTTCCAAAAAAAGAAGGAGAAGGTTCTGATGCCGGACCGTATGTTTTTTTATGTAGGTATGTATGGACACCGATTACTCCGCCAGTTGTGAACAGATTTTGATCGTTTTATTTTTAATCGACAGATAATAATTCTTCCGGATTGGTCCCATTTTTCATTAGTTTTTCAGAAATTTTGAAAAAACTGACCTTATGAGTCAATCTTTCGTAATATCTCGATGAAATATACTTACCGATTTTGATGACTTATTTTTTTGATATAATAATATCTCGACATTATCTCACAGTCATATGACGAAAATCGATTCAGTAATTTTTCAGAAATTCAGTAATTTGTCTCTGTTTACTACTGAAAATTATATCAGAGAAAAGCCTTAGCAACGGTTGCTATTGACACGAAGTTGTCAATTTTCGTATCGACGATGGTCTAGCGGCTAAAGGATTGGGGTGCGGCGCAGGTTCAAATCGCATCCACCGCAGTATTTTTTTTATTTTCCATCAATTGTTTTTAGTTGCGTAATTATTTGTTTATCAGGGCAGCAAAATCACTTAAAAAAAGTGTACCGACTTTAAAAATTTGCACTGAAAAGTAAGAAATAATAAAAATTTCGTCGTAGAATTTGAAGATGGTTGGTGCCAAATTAGAAACAACTTAGTTCCCAAATTCACTAATCTAGATAATTCATTAGGAACCTACGATCATCAGTACAAACATAGGTAGATAGATAATATTGAACAGATCTTTATCTCCTTAGATGTTTACTTAATTGGCCATGCTACATATTTATGATATACTTTTTTTATAATTTATTTTGAAAATATAGCCCATTTTAAGAAACTAATTTCGATATTTTTGTTTTTTATCCATTGCGTCTATTTTTAATATATTTTACAAATTTTACCCGCGATAAGTAAACGTGGCGTCACAATAATTTGGAACAGGATTATAATCTTGGCCACTACACATAAAAAGTGACAGTCAATCAAATTAACGTCAAGCAAACGTCAGTCAAGGTCGACTAACCTAAAAATTACTCTTGTTTATATACTCGTGTTTATAATTATTTAAATTAAATAGTTTTTTACAATGGCAAGTAAATAGTGTTTCATCCCTTCATGTCCTAATAACAAAGAAAATAATTACAAGTAAAATATAAATTTATAAAGATGTCATTCAAAGATTGACGATTACCTACCCTTTTTTGTAGGCAAAGGTATTTTTTTTCATACTGCTTATGATGACGTCATACATAGGTCAAATTAAGGTTATTGTTTTTTATTGAATATCTTAAAAAGTATAGACTTAATTTAAAATCTGATAAATAGAAATTGTACTGAAAGCTTATATCTCGAAACGGTTTCGAGATCTTCGTTCCTGTTCAAAAAGTTAGCATTCCTAATTATTGGCACCAATCGTCTTTAAATTATACGACGAAATTTTTACTATTTCTTACTTTTCAGTGCAAATTTTTAAAGTCGGTACACTTTTTTTTAAAAGGTTTTTGTACTTAAACGAGTTAGGAATTATTATTATTACGAAATGGTTTTTTGGTTTATTTTTTTATAATCTATCTATCTATCTATCATAACGCTTTTTATCCCAAAAGGGATAGGCAGAGACAATCGAATGCCATTTGTTAAGATCCTGACATACCTCTTTCGATTCTTTTATATTCATATACCTTTCATACACGCTCGTCGATTGTACTTTTAATATTTCCATCGATCATTATATTTTTTATATGTCCAACAAAAATACATCTAGGTCGTCCTCTGCCAGCATTTACTTTCACTTCAGCCATATAAACCTTTTTTTTTTCATCCTTCATTCTTTCAACTTGTCCAAACCAGCGTAAACTCCTTTTCGTCATTTTAGTCACAGCATAATTTTTCACTCCGCATTCTTCTCTAATGACATCGTTCCAGATTTTCTATAAAAAGACTGGTCTAGACAAATTTTATTTATATTTATATAGGACCTTATAAATAGTAGTAAGTGACGTTCCGTTAACAATATATAACCAGCAAGTTGTTTTTTATTATTTAAAAATAAATAATAAAATTATGGATAACATGCCCATACATGTTTCAGATAAGCCTATTGAGCACACATCTCTAATTATATATAAGTTAATTATTTAATTGCACTTCTTTACGCTGTTAGTTGTTCGCAGGGTTGTCGATTTATTTATACAACATGATATTTGGAAAATTTGCACAGCCGCAGGCAACTTTGACGTATGATCAATATAAAGAATTTTAGAATAAAAAATAATGGATCATTTTGATCGCTTGCATATTTTAACATTTCAAAACGATTAAAAGTAATATGTTTCTCCAATATTACTTATTTATTAACTTGTTGTTTTAATTAAAAAAAAAAGAGCGAGCCTTACAGTAAGTAGTCGCATATAATGTGTAACATTTGACATCTCACCTTGGTAATAAGCAACATTAACATTATATCCTGAAAACATTAACACTTTATATACTGTAGGTTAAGCGCACAGCTGATGCGTTCTCCTTCTTTATTTCCCTTTCTCTTTCTCGTTACACACACGCACACACTGTTGGCTGACAGTACCAATCTCTCGGAAAATCCGCGCCCGCTCCTTGGTCAAATCAAATAGCACAAGCTTCCCCGGCTTCCTGTTACACACTTCACGAAATCACTCCCACAGATTGCAGGAAAGCGAGAGCAAAGATGTTACACATCAAAAATATTTTGACCTTCACGGGTTTCTTACAGTTCCTGGGATCTCATTGGAAGACAATTTTTAGTCATTTTTTTCTGAGGCTAACTAATGGAAAATATATCTAACAACCTTTCCGCTTCCGGCTTCGTCCATGGAAATTCTCGAAATATAAAAAAAATAATCAATGCGTCGGTGGCCGAGTGGTTAAGACGTCTGGTATTAACTAGGCAGACCACGGGTTCGATCCCGGATCCCGGCCATATACCAATGGATTTTTAAATTAAAAACTTACGTATATAATCCGACAAACCACACTTAGAGGTTGTTCCGTCTAAATATACCTCAATAGAACTAGCCACTAGTTAGGTATAGCCTCACAAACCATCGTCTAAACGAGGGAGACTTGGTATTCCGCTGGGTACCCTGGAACCGTAACACGGTTTCGAGAGTTGTAAGGCAAACCGTGAAGAAAAAAATAATTAAATATTTGTTCAGTATTTTTAGAACTTTATTTATTTATTTATTATTTATTTATTAAGGAGAAATAACAGTAGTAGACAGACATATAATATATAGGTACATAAAGTAGTTAAAAAAAAATTAAGTTCTGCCCACCACCTCTACATTCTCTCAAAGTTATACAATATTAGTCCCAAAAACAACAAAAAGATAAAGAAAAACAATAAGTATTTTTTACAGATGTTTTAAAAACTTTCTTATTAATACAAAAATGTCGACCGAGAGGTAGCTTTTATTGTGATTGTCACAGATTCTGGTGAGCAGAGCATGCAGGCCAGCGTTGGTACGTGTCTTTCTCTGGTCGCAAACGCAAAACTTTTTTAAAATAAGTGCTATAATCAACTTGTGCTTCGGAGGACACGTAAAAGCGACGTATGCATTCATACTAAAATTGCCTGTTCAACTTTCTATTTTCCTGCTATTTTCCGAAAAAAATTAGACAATAATATACCTACTGGTAATTAATAAATATTGCATTTAATTTTATATCGAAATTGAAAAGTTAAAAATTGGCAGCCCTAAAAAATAGCTGAGGGACAAACTGTCGTCCGTTTACACACCACAACTGGTAATGGTCACCTTAATTACGATCGTTTGATGAAGGATAACGATAAAATAACTCCGATAAGGTGTAAACCTCAAGATAGAGTCACGGAAGCTTCAATGAGGGCATTGCTTGTAAAAAATTATCAATGACACTTGTTAAAGTACCTTTAACTACTGTACCGATATGTACATACTTGCAGTGGTTTCTAATTATGTAATTTATGTGGAAGTAGTCTTGGGAATCTATACTAATATTTATGTTGCGTCGGTGGCCAAGTGGTTAAGACGTCTGCTATTAACTAGGCAGACCACGGGTTCGATCCCGGATCCCGGCCATGTCATTGGTTTTTTAATTAAAATGTACATAATCCGACAGAAACCACACTTAGAGGCTTTCCATCTAAATATATCTCAATAGAACTAGCCAAGTTTGTATGTTCAAAGCCGTGGTGGAAAGCTAATAGTAGATATAAAAGATTTTCAGGGAATTACGGACGACGTACGTGCCCTCCGAAGCACAGAAATTATTTATGTATTTTATTCTCTTCGCACGAATTCCAGGTAAAAAACTTGAATCAAATTTTGTTTAGATCAGTTCAACTGTACCTATATGGTCGTCACAAGCCTTTCTCTGCAAAAGAATTGCGTGCCCTCCGAAGCACAGGTATTATAATTCAACTAGTGGCAGTTATTATATCTTTTACGCAGTGATACAAAGCGTATTGACCGCATCCGGAACATAATCATTAGAGAATAATGCGGAGAAAAAAATGATGTTGTGACTAAAATGAAGAAAAGTAGTTTACGCTGGTTTGGACACGTTGAAAGAGTGAAGGATGAAAGATTGACTGGCAGAGGACGACCCAGGTGTACTATTATTGAACATATAAAAAATGTTTTGATCAATGAAAATATTAAACAATCGCCGAGCATGTATGAAAGGTATGATGAATATAAAAGAAGCGAAAGAGGTATGTCAGCATCGATTGTCTCTGCCTACCCCTCTTGGGATAAAAGGAGTGATGTTAGATAGATCTAATAGATATATCTCTTACTCCTTTAAAGGTTTTGTCTCGACTTATTTTTGAAACAATGCTTGGTCGCCCTAAAAGATAACAGCATCTACCAATTAATACTAATGGAAAGAATGTGTATACGTAATATTTCACGCATGTGGACGGTCCAGCGTACAGCATCGATCATAGCGCGATAAGTATCGCTAGTCAAAAGCGCCGCCGACCTGGCCGCTGCTTAGAAACCTAGATCACTAGGGATGTGCAATGCTGAGCTGAAATCGGATTTGACTCAATGATTCTTTAAAAAAGTATAATGATTCGTGACGTGATGGGGAATTCAATTTAATCCTGTCCATGCTGTGATGGTTGTGATTAGTCGACGACTAATAAGACATTATAACGGTCGGCGGGATTATCTTAAATACCGATTAATTGGCTATAAACACTATAAAGGCTATATAATACTTGACATTGGCAAATCAGCAATGACCATTGGTGGAGCCATAATAAAAGAAGAAGAAGAAAAAAGTATAATTTTAAAAATTGGAATATACTTATGTTTTACTCGTTTAAATAAATATTATTCGCCCGTCCCGAATTCGCCCGTTGAGCGCATACTAGCTACTAACATTCATCCCGTATTATAACCCGTTAGGCTAAAAAAGGTAGCCTATGTCATTTCCTAGGTTTCAAGCTTTCTCCGTATCAAATTTTATCAAAATCGGTTTAGTGATTTAGCCCTAGAACGTAAGCAGAGAGATTAGCATTTATAATATTGATTACATTTTGAAGAAATGAGATAAAAAATGTTACCTCGCACTTTTAACTTTCACAAATGGGAACCCGGGGCTATCCCAACTACGAATTTATTACTCTGACGCTCGGTGCGTCCTTCGCTTAAATCGAGGCAGTCTACGGCGTCCACTCGTTTCAGTGTTCGGAACACATCTGACACGTAATTGACGTTTGGTTGTCAATTAGTATTTTCTCCTCACTTCGATTAAGAGACGAAAGAAAGGAAAATGATGGATTTTGGGATGGTAACGGCTCCAACAATCTTTATTACAAATTTCATAGTAATTTATATTAATATTGTTTCTCTGGTATATGATTGTGTCTATTCCATACCTATTATACAGTCTACTCTACGCCCTAAGCATGGCTGGATATCCTCTCAGGACTCCCAGGTAAATTCACTAAGGCGTAGCCATTCTAGAATTTCGTAACCGTTCTATCATAAGCTAAAGGAATCGGTTCCACATTTCAGATCATTAAAGTACATCACTAAAGTTGCAGTCCCGTTCCGATGATGCTATCACATTATTGATGCTCTTAATATGAGCAAAAACTGACAAGTCTGGAAGTCTTCTAAGAGAATGAACTATTTAATGTTTCCGCAGTATTGTGCATGTAGGTGTTTTTACAAAGAAATCTTACCAATCAAATGTCTAACATTTGTACGTAATTCTTGTTTTTATTAACACATTATACGTGTCTATGACTTATGTAATGGTCAATGGAATGAAGAATTTATCAATGGGAAGATTTGAAATGCTAAATTGTAGTTTGAGTTTCCAAGTAAGTACACTCATATTGTAACGAATAGGTACTTAAATCGCACAAATAAATACCTAAACACATCAAGGTCGATAGACGTCTCTAGAAACATCCAGAGAGAATCAAGTACAAACGAAAATGGACCGTATGTGCCTAGCCATAGGTACCAAAATCGGGCGCGGTCTGTGTGTAGGTATTTGGCGCCGAGTCCCATCGAGGCGCGTCTATAACTTTGTACAACAATCTCGGCGTGTCTCGAATGTTCGGTGGGCAATATAAACAGAGGATCTTGACCGGAAATAACACAGTGCGAATCAGAGCGATCAAAGCGAAACAGTGAAGTGGAATTTAGTGCGAATAAGTGTTATTCTATAGTGTTCATTTATTTAACTGTATTTTTGGTGGTGTTAAAGTAAAGTTTGTTTATTTAATCGGTATTTTAAATCTCTTCGAACCCTAGCTCGTAACAATATTTTCCAAGCAATGTTTTTCTATTTTTTTAATTCGACTGTATTCACTCACAGAGTGGTTATGAAAAGAAAGTTAGTCGAGACTCATTTTTTGTAGAAGTTGATCAGCGTTTAACTTTATAAAAAAATATACCGACTTAAAAAAATAAATAGTCGGTTCGAGCTAAATATTCAAAATTTCTGAAAAACTACTGCACAAATTTTTACCAAAAAAAAAATTAGATAAATCCGGAATAATTATTTTTTGAAGTCGCTAAAAAACAATCTATAAATGAAGTGGTCATGATTTCAAATTAAAATATACTAACTTTCCGTGGGACCCATACAAACGTTCATCCCCTCTTAGGGGGTGGATTAAAAAAAATAGCTCAAGTTCTTACCTAGGGTTAAACCTTTCTTCGTATCAAATTTCATTAAAATCGGTTTAGTGGTTTAGCCGTAACAGACAGAGTTACTTTCGCATTTAAATTATTAGTATGGATTCTGTGCGAATACCTATGTGGGATATGATATGGTTTACTTTTTAGCCGAACTCCAAAAGAAGGTGGAGGTTCTCAATTTATCGGAATCTTTTATGTATGTTCCCCGATTACTTGAAGACGCCTGGACCGATTTGGAAATTTTTTTTTGTTTGAAAGGGTATAGGTACTTTTCAGGTGGTCCCATAGTCATCAGGTCAAGATCTGATGATGGGATCCTGGCGAAATCGAGAACTCGTAAAATTTTATAGGTACACTTGAAGCGAATAGGGTATTCTTTATAGTGACTTGTGTATTTGCTTTTGGAAAGCACACTTTTCAGTGCATAATTTTGGAAGTCGGTATACACGTTTTTTTAAAAGGAAAATTATTTTTAAAATACATATTATATCAATGAATGATGATGATGAAGGGTTTCGAGGATAAACATAAATTAAATACTTTTAAGTACCTAGTAAATTGGTAATGGGAATTTCTGTCTGCCATACATTTTAGTTATTACATGTGCCTTGTAATTCGAAAATGGAAAATATCGCGTGTTGATACAGTTATTGGCAGACATGTATACCACCCTTCAGAATCTTGCTTTAGTTTCCTGCCTTCAATTAAATTGAACCCGGTTCATCCGGGTTCTATTCAACCTTTCAACCACTGCGCTAGCGACCATCGAGTGAACACAATTTTGATGTTAATAAAGCAATAATTAAGGTTCCCGCAATGAATGACGACACTTATCCACGGTCCTGCCCAATATGCATATCTGGAGTTGAATCTAAACATATTTGCATATTTGATGCACAAGATCAGATGCGGTTGATTGCATATTGCATATTAGAAAATTAAGCTTGTGTTATATGCGGCTTTTATAGTGACTAGCTTTGCGCCCTGACTTCACCAGTGGAGTTTTGATTTGACTGCTTCTATTATCCTACTTAACACAGGCGGATGGGCAATTTTTAAATTTATATAGGGAACCATTCAATATATCAAATTGAAACAAAAAGCAGATTCTAAGATAACAATTTTTGTCATATCTTTTAAAGAACGCATAGTCAATTATCTATACTAATATTATAAAGAGGTAAAATTTGATTTTTTAACTGTAATGAATAAACTCAAAAACTAATTTCACTAATAAAAAGCTACGATATCCCTGAGTGACATAGGCTATATTTTATTTTGTTCGAAAATATCGACGGCGGAGCTGAGGGCGGACAATCTAGTTATGTACAAATAACAGTGTCTGTCTGTTATTTCAAAACGAATAACATATCAATATCTAGTGGAATATGCCATTTACATCAACAGAACTGGCCACTCATTAGATATTCCCTCACAAAGATGGAGACTTGGTCTTCCCCTGGGACCCATAACACTGTTTCGGGAGCTGTAAAGCAACGCGTGAAGAAAAAAAGACGGTTTTAAAATTTTTTGTCTGACTGTCTATTTTTGTCGAGAAATTTTAAAATAAATACATCTGTCGAATGAGGAACATTGACATTATTTTATACAAATAAACATTTCTCGTGAAATAACCTATCTATTTATTAGTGAAAAGCTTTTAATCTCAGTTATACCAGCATCCATTTTTATAAATAATCTTTAAACATTTTCCAATTTTCGGGGCAACATTTTAAATTTTTCTTTCCATACAAACCTTGTCCTGAAAATTACGAACACAACAAAAAAAAACTGCCAAATCGGTTTTCAAGTTTTTGCGAGACTAACGCACTGAAATTGATTTTTAAATATAAAGATAAATTACCTACTTGGTATTAATTTTGAAAACATTGAAAATAGTCTGAAATTCTTTTAGTAATTTGAAATAATTATTCAATCGTCTTTGGTAAGTTTACACAGCGCAAAGTGTCTTTCTCTGCCATACTAATTTACCACCCGCAGAGATCGCCTTAGTTGCTGTCTTTTTGCTGAGATGTGGAACTTGATATGAGATTAAATGATCATTAAAATCATTAATAACAAGATTTGAACTGTTCAATATATATATAAATAAAATTGAACTGTCTGTCTGCGATTTATAAATTAATTATTTGGCATGCTTTAAGTAAGTAGTTACCTTACATAACAAATGTTGTTAGAATCTTTGTCTGTTTGTTTGTCTTTGTATGAGAGGTGTAACGCATTAAAAGAGGCGATGGAGATCGTATGGTAATATATTTAAATTCAGTGACACTACTACCCGTCCTGTGATACATAACGTAAAGAATGAGCCAAAGAGCCAAAAATAAATCCGGCCAAGAGCGAGTCGTACCATTATCTATAAAAACGGCAAAAAATCACGTTTGTTGTATGGAAGCCCCCTTAAATGTTTATTTTATTCTGTTTTTTAGTATTTGTTGTTATAGCGGCAACAGAAATACATCATCTGTGAAAATTTCAACTGTCTAACTATCACAGTTCATGAGATACAGCCTGATAACAGACAGACAGACAGACAGACGGACGGACAGCGAAGTCTTAGTAATAGGGTTTCCGTTTTTACCCTTTGGAACCCTAAAAAGGCGCAATGTTCCAATTTTCCATGTGTTGGTAGGTATCTCAGAATACTAAAATTGTGTACCCGGTTGTTGTATTTCTTGATAAAAAGTCAATATAACAAAAACAATAAGAACATAGAATAGGTGTGTTTCTTTATTATCTATTATCATTATATCTTAATAATAAGAAATTATCCCAAAATTGGTAAATCGTGGCGAGAAATATGACGCTGGCGTATTCTGGTTTGTTTTGTACCCTATACTGAGGTTGATATAATTTATAGAGATGCTGTACGAATAATTATTTTTATTAAAAGTTTCATATTTATATCAGAAAATTGTGATATTTAACCATTTTTAAATGTAGAGTCGGTGGCAATAGCTAGTTGCACATAATATTGTAATTTATTAATTCAATACTAGATGCCATATAAAGGTGTAAAGAGCTGCTGTGGAAATGCAACAAAGTTATTGACAAGTTCAGTGGACTCCAAGTACTTGATATCTGACAGAATTGATCTACATTTTTTTAATTTGTACTAATGTTGTCCATATCAATATACTAATTGGATTTATATTAAAATTATCTGTGAGATTTATATCTCTGGCAATGCGATAATATGGGGTGTTGACAATTTTATGGAAACACTTTTGTATTATTGCTGTATAATACAATAATTAAAAATCAACAATCACAGATTAGATAAGATAACAAGAAAATAACTTAGCCAGTGACAACTTGACAGAGAGTTATAATAATATAGTTAGTAGTCTGTGGTTATTTATTTGAAATTTAGATGAATGTGACGTCACTTCCCGTTTGCGGTCACGTGACCGGAAGTATGTATTAAAGATATTTCATTTATATATTAATAAAGATATATTTATTTAAACAAATATAATATAAACATTATTTTCAGTGATTATAATATGTTATAAACAAATATTATTGTGTATTTATTTTATTACACTGTCAACACCATTGCTATTGCTTAACACTAGGCGGTGGCAGTCATTTTGCTAATCTTACAAAAAACGTAAATGTATATTTTTATACTTTATGTAGGACGAAAACTCGATAAAATTGGTTCATTAATTTTAATATAACAGGCAGATAAATCGTCATTTAGTCATATTACAATTTTCAAAATATGTTTTTTGCTATCTTGGTATTTTAAACAAGACGCATTCCACGGCTTAGCTCGAATTAAACTGCTCAATGTTCAATGAAAAGATCGTTAAAAGTCCCATCAAAAGTAATAGCTATTATATAAATAGTGTATCGAATAATGCGAAAGTTTTGGTAGTGTTCTATCCGAGGAAAAGGCAAAGGTATATGTAAAACCATACAGCCATGTCTTCATTATTTGAGACCAATACGTCAAAACAGTGCAACGGATCGACGTAATTGTTCTGCACAGATATAGTTTCAATGCCGTAGAGTGAAGTAAGTTACTTTTTATCGCGGAAATCCTAATAAAATTAAAATATAAATAAGATTTCAATAAAACTAAATCGCAAAATATACGAAATAAACTTAATATTCTGTAAAAAGCTTTTGCACATAAAATATGTTATTACACTGTTTTTCATATTTAAAAAACGGGTTGAATTACGTAAACAGTAGCGTTCACCGTTCTTACATATTTACGATTCTTCCCACGAGTTGAGAAGGCGATAATATATTCAGATGTCTTTCCAAATTAAGGCGAGGATTTCCAGGAGTTGAGATTTGTATAGCTACACGTTCACGGGCGCCAGTTTAGTGGACGAATTTATTATTTAGTATTTATTATTCAAGTAATCGGGGAACATACATAAAAAAAAAGATTCCGACGAATTGTAAACCTCTAAGTTCGGTTAAAAATAAACAAGAGTTGTTTATTTCGTTTTGTATTTTAATTTTCATTCGAATTTCATATGTACTAAGAGAAACTTGTGTAAGTTCTTACTAATATTGTTTCTGGTACCAAAAATACGGAAAATTTCCTTTTTCCTTTCCAATTGTAATGTGTATGGAGTCTATCTACCCCTATTTGGGATTGTACTTTGAACATTCAAATATAATATAGCCAGTTTCAAACAATTGCCAGAGAAATGGCGGCGCGTCTTAAATCAAAGTGTATCTGAATATGGTCTAACACTCGTGTTGTCAATGAACTAAATGGCATATCAGATTTCACTTTGTTTGGTAGAACGATTTTGTTGGGCTTCTGTGGTGATTTGATTTATTGTATTAAAGATGGATGCAGTAGCCTTTTTCCCTAATAAAAAAGATACTTAAAGAGTGAGTGAGTATTTATACACAAAATAATGTCTGTAATTTCTATGGGGATAAACTATTCCCTATTTCTCTGTAAATTAATCCACCTGTGTCACTGTAATTTAGCATAGGTATATAGTTACGTGTTCAATATATCTAAGGGAAATAGCCGTTATTTTTTCAATGTGTTTTATTGACTTTGAAAATATGGGTAGTCGGTGATCGAGTGGGTATAAGACGTCGGCTCGCAACTGAAAAGTCGCGGGTTCGATTCCTACATCCGACCATATACCAATGGGTTTTTTATAATAAAACATTATCCGACAAACCGTACAAAGAGGCTTTTCCATCTATATACCTCAACAGAGCTGGCCACTCGTTAGGTATAGCCTATATATTGTCTTCCACTGAGTACCCTGGGGCCGGCAACGGTTCCCGGGAGCTGTAAGGCAACCGTGAAGAATAAAAAATCATATATTCTTAAAGAAAATTAGCTTGGCTCTTAGCTTGGCACGGATGGGAATTGAACTCGGCACCTCGCGGTTTCAAGTAATTGCTCTACCAATTACTAACGATTTCTTTTTAAATATTTATAAAATGTGGTATACCACCATCGGCTAAATGAAGATGCTGGATAACATTAGTAACATAACTAATATTATGTATGGATGTATGTTTGTTACTCAATCACGCCAGAACGGCTGAACGGAACTTTTTATCATGGAAAAATGTATGGTTCCCATGGGATATATTTGTTTTTGTTTTTCACGGAATCTACATGATTTTTTTAATAGTGGTAGTTTAGGAGTCAGAGAATGACATATACTACTTTTATACCGTGGAAGCGGGCGGGGGAGGGGCAAATTACAGCCACGGGATTATTTATATTTGAATCTATTTCCACGCGGGTGAAACCACGGACAGAAGCTTGTATATAATATTATAAAGAGGTAAAGTTTGTAAGTTTGGATGTAGGAGGTAATCTCTCATACTACATTATCCCTGAGTGCTATAGGCTATATTTTATTTTGTTTGAAAATATTCACGGGAGAAGCCAGGGGCGGAAAGCTAGTCATTACTTACTTGGGTAGTCAGGGTTATTACTTACTTGATTGTGTTTAATTTTCGATATTAAACTTGTATAGTCATACCTGAAAACAAAGAACAGTAACCAATAAAAAAAAATTGAATTATATGTCTGTGTCTTATCCTTATATGCTAATTTACACGATGCTAAAGTTTAAATTACGGTTTTTAGAATGTTTGTCGTACGTCGGTGGCCGAGTGGTTAAAACGTCTGGTATTAACTAGGCAGGTTCGATCCCGGATCCCGGCCATGTACCATCTAAATATACCTCAACATAACTGGCCATTCGTTAGGTGTAGCCTCACAAATACCATCGGCTAAACGAGGGAGTCTTGGTCTTCCGCTGGGTACCCTGGGACCGATAACACGGTTTCGGAAGCTGTAAGGTAACCTAAGGTAACAAAAAAAAAAATATTTTTTGCCTGTCAGTCTCAATGTTTGTCAAGAATATGTAAAAATATATACAAGTATGGCTTGTACGTCTGTTAAAGTAGTGACACATCTAGGTCCATTAAGACTTGCCACCTGTTCTGTTCAATATGGACAACTGGCAAAAAGTGGACATTGTTACCAGTGTCTATGACCACACCGCGAGGTATAAAGGTCGTGAAGATGTGTTTGTTTAGTGGGTATTTAGACTTACAACCTGCTTTTTATATCATCTTGATATCTTAAACGATTTTAATCTCTAACTCGGGCCAGCAACTTCATCTAAATAAAAATATCGATTAGGTTTTTTTTTTAATTTTCGTAATATGTTTTTAGGGAAAGAAAAATTGGAAAAGTCGCCCGTAAAATTGGAAAATTGGGGAAGAAATTGAAAAATATTTTCCCCCAACTTATTTACTAAACGAATTTTTGTAAGAATTTTTAAACAAAGTTAAATTCAAGAAATTCTGATTATCGTATTTCCAAAAAATCCTGTCCCCAAAGATCAATTGAATGAAGTCATCTTTCATATCACCGAGACAGACATTTATTGTGCGTCTGCGCACGCGTCTGACAGTTGAACGCTGGGGCGTGATGGAGTACTTATTGTATCCGGATTCGATTAAAAAATGTCGATCAGTTTCTTTAGATACCGTTAGTAACGGATACGCAAGAGATCGGCTTTAATCCGAATACCGATTTTTGTTTGTTGAAAGGACATTGCCCGCTGTCATTGAGTTTAGATTTTTTTATATGTAGAATATAGAAGTCTCCACATGATTCCCCCTTACCATAAATTACACCTACTTTTGATGCCAAATTATGTACAAAATGTACTGATCAAGGAATACACTTTGTTCTAAATTACACCCTTCAAATTCTGTCTTTGCCCGACCCAGCAATTTTGCTCGGCATTTTAGTGTTGGACAATCTCGAACCGTGCATTCCGTGGCTGGCTCTTGTACGGACATAAATGTTTTTGGCCTTTCGGTCGACACGAAAAATGTCACGTCAAATATATGCTCACCCCCCTGGATCTACTGAACCGATTGTGAAAATTCTTTTACCAATAGAAAGTCACATTATTTGTGAGTGTCATAGCCTATATTTTATTTTGTTCGAAAATATCCACGGCCGAAGCCGGGGGCGGAAAGTTAGTACCTAATAAAATAATCGGAAAAAAATAAAATGTTTCTAATTTTATTTTACAAATTCCCGCGAAAACGCTCTCGACGCGATGATGACGTCACATCTTGCAAACTAACTTAATGATGGCACAGATTAGATAAAATAACAAGAAAATAACTTTGAATAACTGACAGATTGACAGATTATTATAATATAGTTAGTAGTCTGTGGTTCTTTATTTGAAATTTAGATGAATGTGATGTCACAATATACTGTTTGCGGTCACGTGAATGAGTTAAAGCTCTTTTATTTAGAAATTAAAAAAGATATATTATTAAACAAATAAACATAATTTTAATTATTATAATTTTGAAAATATATGCAAATATTAAAAAATGAGAAGCAATGGAATCTAGGTTACAAAACTAACTACATATTGTTAAACACGAAAATAACATAAAAAAGCAGATGTTGGTATATATGTCTGTCTCTCTGTTTGTGCTTCATAAACTCAAAAACTACTAAACCGATTTTAATACGGTTTTCAATAATCGATAGACTGATCCACAAGGAAGGTTTATGTGTATAAAACATCACGCGACGTCTTTTGGAAGGCGAGTAGTAACCAATAATGTGAATGTTTCTTATTTTATCAACGATATCGGGTGAGCATATGATATTAAAATTCCACGAGCAATGCCGGGGTGAGTCGCTAGTCAAGTATACATTTTATAACCTGCCTTCGCAATATTTCAATATTAACCTCAAATACCTCAACTTGTGTGGTCTATAATAGTACGGTGTGCTCGCAAAATATCGTAACAGCCATTTTACCAGTGGCAATATGACAAGCTATAAAGCTTCTATAGAAGGCCTAAAGCGATTTTTAGTTTCTTATGTTGTAACATTTAACAAAGTGGGTGTAAAGTTGATACCAATACAAATTATAGGGAATCCATATTATAAGACCATCAAAGGGCGCGTGAAAAAGCAACTGGGGTGGGAAATCTTTTGCCTATCTTATGTTTGTATAATTTGTTCCTTTGTTTGTCTTTCTTTTATGTTAAAACGGAGGAACAGATTGACGTGTTTTATTGCACAGAGATAGTTTGAAAGCCGGAGAGTCATATGAACTACTTTTATCCCAGGAAAATTGAATTTGAATTTGAACAGCTCAAAAGTTGAAAAAAGATAACGTGGGTACGTAGTTTTTCACCTTATTTTCGTTGAAATAAAATAAAATATGTCCGTATCTTAAGTTGGGTTAGTCGAGATATCCCCTAAGCAACGTAAGAAGTGAAGGATATTTAATGAGATTTTCTTTGAAATCTATAAAAGTCTTTTAAACACAGGCTATTTTAATAATTCCTCTATAAATTATTGATATAATTAGAATACTGGCTCTATAAATTAATCCTTGCCGAGCGACTTCAGCAGCTTATTGGTAAAGTGTTATTAGTTATTTAAAACCGATTTTTCATAATTATCTCCTGTTTATAAGATACAATGTATGAATAAATCTACTTTTAAGACCGTTCACCATCCTAATGTCATAAATGCGAAAGTTTGGATGTTTGGTTGTGTGTTGGAAGGATAAAAAAGATTATGTCCAGGATTAAGTAAGGCTTCTTTTTATCCCGGAAAAAGCGAAGTGGGAGAAGCATAAAAAAACATAAAAAAGCCAAGTCACTCACGGTATTATTTCTTTTCTTTATTCTATTTCCACACTAGTGAAACCGCATGCAAAGGCTAATAATTGGGCTGGTTATCCTGGAGCCGGTATACGGTTTCCGGGAGCCGCACGAAACCCGTCCTAATAAAAAGCTGCCTAAATGGGGTCATTGTTACTAGGTTCTGGCTCCGGCTATCATATTTTGACACAAATAGCACACTGTAGTAAAATTCCCACACCATACACTGTTCGTACTTTAAATAAGTTCAAAAAAGCAATAAAGAGGCCGCTAGCTCGGGGAAGGATCAATCTCCACATAAAACATAGTTGAAGCAGTGGCGGCGCTAGGGATAAATGTTTACTTATATTACATTAAATTTAAGAAATTCTGGGCTCAAATTAGACATAAAAACCGTACCTGGAAAGAAATTAAGAATCACAACTTCCCATGATCCATACATACTTGTCTCGCTTCATACACATCAATACAACATTTCATACATGCCAGCCTTTATGTAGCTTAACACTTTTTGTGGAGACACTATATGGTTTCATTTAATTTATTTTACTTGTAAATTGTCTTAAGATTATAATCATGAACTTGGGAGCATACCACGATCTCTTATAGCGATGTAGTTTGACACAACATGACATGACATAGTAGCAGTTTCTAATCCGATAATAGTCAATCTCCTTCTTCTTCTTTGCCATGTTCCATTATTTGGGATCGGCCTGGTTTGTAGGCGCCAGTATTCCCTGTCCTGGGCTGTCTGCGGGTTCAGCTGAGCCCGTTCCATGTCTTTGGTAACGGTTGTCCACCACATGGTAAGCGGCAGCCCCATGCCCTTCCTCCTTTCTGGAACGGCCAAAGCCTTTCTGACCACATACTCATTACATGTCCCATTAATAGTCGATAAAGTCTTCTTCTTCTTAACGATTGCTCAAAAGCTGTGAACTGCCTTACTTTTGGATGGATTTTGAAGATATATTCATAATACTCTTTTCGTGTAGGTACTCATATGCAAAATATCCTAGCGCCGTGACTGCTTAAGAACGCGGGAGCACCGAGCAGTATCAATTAATTTTGCATAAAGCGCGGGCGCTGCCCGTACCTTATATCGTCTCACGTCGCCCTCGGCACGCTCCACTTATGAAAGATCGCGGTATAGCAACTGCGACATCCACACTAACATCTTTGATTATAAATACTTTTACTCACAAAATAGAAGATCTATTGGATCTATAGATCACCAGTTCTCTTGATCCATATTACTCTCATGCATCAAACATATTGGGTGAATATCTCGGAGCTAACTTCTAATAATATTGTTAGTTACATGGGCATGACCCCACTGGGCCTCCCATCTGGGGCCGCCAGTGCTATGATCTCTAAAAGTTTCAATTCTATTCTATTCTATTTTTTTTTCAATATAACTCCATCAGGGTTTCGATGATTCCGCCAATGACAAGTATTATAGACGTCACAGTAACGATAAGCCGATTAATCGGTAGGTAAGATGTTCCCGCCGACCGTGATATGTTACAACTATCACAGCGTGGACAGAATTAAACTGGATTCCCCATCACGTCACGGCGGGCGCTTGCGTTGGCCGCCATGACATGACGTGGAATCCGAAAGATTCAATAAAATTAATTTGGAAGTTTTGTAACCTATTAAAAAAATTGATACCTTACGGCACCCGGAACTGTGTTGCATGCCCAGTCAGATAAGTTTTGCTCATTTTTTTTCTTCACGGGTTGTCTTACAGCTCCCTAAACCGTTTTATCGGTCCCAAGGTTCCCAGCGGAAGACCAAGTCTCTCTATTTTAGCCGATGGCACTTGTGAGGCAGATATAAACTAGTACCTATTTTTTTTTAAACGCAGCTTAAACGGTTATTTAGATATTAACGTCATAAAATCGTCATTTTTATAACTGACTGAACCTAACGAGTGGCCAGTTCTAATCTATATTTAGATTTAAAAGCCTCTAAGTGTAGTTTGCCAGGATCGGGGTTGAACCGTGGTCCTCACTTAGTCGGTAATATTTTTGATGCTACCTAATTAATGTTGAAATGACAGACAAACTTATTTTTTTTTAATTGAAGTGTAAACCATAAATTCACGACAGGTTGACGATTTTAATATAAATTCAGTAACATTGTAATAATCTGTGCATATACACTCAGAACACGTCTTGGACGCAATTATCGGATTCCACCGAGTTGCGGGTATGTCACAAAAAAGTGTCAATTCCAAGATGGCGGACCGATAATTATTGTCATAATTAATGCCTTCACATTTTTTGTAACAAAACTCTTGAAGAATTTTAACAATTTCCTTAGACGAACTAGCATAGATCACGTCTGATTTAAGAGGCGCTTCAAATATATTATTCTCTTTTTATTTTTAAACTTGATGCTGCCCACGGCTTCGCCCGTATTATTTTGATATTAAATAAAATAAAGAGCAGATTTAGTTTGTAACAGCTGAAAGATTCATCAAAATTAATTTAGCCACTTCAGTGCCTTTATGGAAAAAATAGACAGTAAATCTTTTATTTTATTTAAATATTTGGCATGTCCAACCCAAATAAAAAAAAATCTTTATTGACATTATTTACCAACATATTCTATCTATCTATCTTTCTATTATCAAGCCATTTATCCTAAGAGGAGTAGGCAGAGACCATCCAATGCCATTTGCTACAATCCTGACATACATCTTTTTACCTTTCATACATGCTCGGCGATTGTGTGTACTTTTAATATTACCTTCGATCAATAAATTTTGTATATGTTCAATAAAAGTACACCTAGGTAGTCCTCTGCCAGCATTTTCTTTCACTTCAGCCATATAAACCTTTTTTGACAATCTTTCATCTTTCATTCTTCAACGCGTCCTATTTTATTCAAATCAATACAGACAGAATTTACGACGTGATCAAACTTTTACAATTATAATATTAGTAGGTAGTTCTCCATGACACTTGTTATAATAAATTCAGAGTAAAGACTGCAATTTATCTTCGATGCTAGAGCACCTACAGGCACTTCCTAAAGCTAGCTTACAATTTTACGTGGAGGCAGCATTGACGCTGAGCGCGTTAAGTCAGAAACCATGATTTGCGCGCGCTCCCAGGCGTTTTCAATGTAGCGTTAGCAAGAAATTGCGGCTATATAAAAATCACATTATTGAGTGCCCGAAAAGAGAACCGTCGTGGCTAACAAGCATAATATGACTTAATGTGAATACAGCGGAAAAAATGTTTTGAAGAAAAAAGCATTGAGGTGAGCTTTTAATAAGTCCACAGTTCCTTTGCCCGGCCCTATAGAATCATTGCCTGTCCCGAATGCCTGAAACTTTTATCAAAATCCATTCAGCCGTATTCCTTTTGATAGATAGACAGATAGATTAATAGGGATGATGACAATTTGGAAATTCTTTTAAATTATATCTGTACGATTATTTATACCTAATAAAATAATAAGAAAATATTATATTTCTATTTTTATTTAAAAAAATATGTTTTTGATTTTATTTTTCAAATTCCCGCGAAAAGGTTCTAAGATGATGATGACGTCACATCTTGCAAACCAACAAAATGATGGTCACAAATTAGATAAAATAACAAGAAAATAACTTACTCAGTGACTGATTGACAGACGGTTATTATAATATGGTTAGTAGTATGTGGTCATTTATATGAAATTTACATAGAAGTGACGTCACTTTCCGTTTGCAGTCACGTGACTATATAATAAATATATATTTATTAAACAAATCAATAAACATTATTTTTAGTGATTATATAGTATATACAGACTATATACGTATAAAAATATTATTGTCTATTTATTTATTTCACTGTCACCACCCATATTCTAAAAACCGCCATTTACGATTCAGCATCGTGTAAATAATAATAATAACTTAAATATTGGAAAGATATTCATTTTGAAATCACAGACAGACTTTTCAATTTTATTTATTTATGCCAAAGTTGCTTGTAATTAAGTTGCAGCCAATCGGTAACAGCGAAAGGGACGAAAACTATTTCTATACCTCTCTTTCATGCCTTGAATTTCTTCATTGTCTCGGAAGTAGACGAGAGTTGCTGCTGACGGTACTTCGTTACAGCCTTTAGGACAACAATGCATTCTTCCCCTTTAGCAATACATTTCAATTTACCCGCGGCCCTGGTCGTATTACCTAGAGTTATTCCCGCTTATATTTAATTTAGTAGTTTAAGAAGCCCACCCTAGTTTCAATTTATGGTATACTGCCGATCAAAGCCTTCCTTACTATGAAATACTAGCTTTTGCCCACGACTTCGTTTGTACATAAAGATTGTGATTAATGTAACATCTTGTTTCGTTTCTTAGATCTAAATTCCCTGGTACTAGTCATCAGTCACTAGTTCTCTGTCCCTATATCCCTATGTATGCTTAAATCTTTAAAACTACGCAACGGATTTTGATGCGGTTTTTTTTAATAGATAGATTGATTCAAGAGGAAGGTTTATATGTATATAACATGCATAATATAGTAGAGAAACACTGATAATTTTAGAGGTTTCTAATGTGATGTCGTAAATAAACACATTTTTGCGCTTACATTGCAAACGCTGGCTGAACCCTACGAGATAGATCAAAATAATATACTACAGTATTGTACACCTTAAAAAGTTCTACAAAAAAGTCAGCAATGGTATATGTCTATCTCTTAGGGATAACCCACAATAACCATTTTTTATCCTTTACTTTTTACGAGAAATAATATAGCCTAAGTTAGTGGTAGGGGTAGGGGTAGTGCAGGCAAGCCAACGTTTGGGCAGGACAACGTCTGCAGGGTCCGCTAGTTTGCGTGTGAAATCGGGCAGATAGTCACTTTGTTCGAACCTTTGAAATTTTATTAAAAAAAAATTACTGTATAATATAAACAAAAATATTCAATAATTTCTTGAAAATTGAAAAACAAAAAAAATTTAGATATTACTCTTACTTGAATAGATAAAACTGCCTTTCGATTACGATGCGGTGTGGTCAGAGATATAGTAAGAATGTCCACAATTACCAGTTGCCTATGTTTTCAGAAAAAATATGGGTTTTTTTATTCTTCCTTATTTAGCCAATGATTTTTTGAGGCTATACCATTGAGTACTCTTTATACTGGGGCTATACCTAACGAGTGGCCAGCTCTGTTGAGGTATATAGATGGAAAAGCCTCTTTGTACGGTTTGTCGGATATGTCCATAGATTTTTTATTATAAAAACCCATTGGTACGTGGTCGGATGTAGGAATCGAACCCGCGACTTTTCAGTTGCGAGCCGACGTCTTACCCACTCGACCATCGACCAATTTGTAATTTTTGGAGTGGCGCTTTATAACAGCATATTTAAAAAATACCAAGAGCGATTCGAATGGTATGGATTGGGTTTCGTTTGAGTTTTTTTCCGTGACAACTTTGAGAAAAAATGTATTTCTTCTAATGAGCCCTTTCATTTGATACGTCAAATGATGCACTTGATAATAATTATTTTTTGTTATAATTTTTCCCCAAAATGAATTCCCAAAATAGAAATTATTTATGCTATACATCCGTGATTGAGTCATCAAAGTCTACATATGTACCAAATTTCAACCTTTCTTCCAGTAGATTCGGAGTAAATAAGCTGTGACAGACAGACAGACAAGAGTGATCCTATAAAGGTCCATTAAAGGTTCCGTTTTTTTATCAGATGTACGAAACGCAAAAAAAATCGCTGAATCAGAGATCCGAGAGAAAAGAAAAAAAAATCTAATGGCTATAAAACACACGAGTGACAGTTACAACACTAGAAGTTCTAGCGTTGTCAACCGCGTAGGAAGCTATCTCTGAATCCCCAACAAAATATATCAAATGATTGATTTGATTCATTCAGCAAATACGATGCTGTACGTGGGAGAATACCAGCAAACTATATAGGGTGTGTGAAACAGTTCAATGGTATTGATTGATTGCTAGCCTCGATGAGAAATTTCTTAGAGACTTAAAATATTCTTGTCGTCTTGTATTACGTTTGTCTGTTGATCATGTTTTCACGGTGAAACTGCGGTACCGGTTTTAATGGATAGTTTATGTGGTTTCTTGATGATAAACTGGGGTATTTTAATATCTCGTACATGTGCTATTATTTTTTGGATTTTGATCATATGATAAAATAAGATTATTTTTGACAGCTTACAGCTCCCGAAAGCGTGTTACGGTCCCAGGGTACCAAGTGGAAGTCTCTCTTTTTTAGTCGATGGTATTTGTGAGGCTATACCTAACGAGCGGCCAGTTCTGTTGATGGGTTTAGATGGAAAAGCCTCTAAGTGTGGTTTATCGGATTACGTATTTAAGTTTTTATAAGTGTTTAATTTTAATGAATTAAATTTTAATTGATACAACATTTTTTAATTAAAAATATGTCAATATCAGCTACAACTAAGTTTCATGAAGCCCTGAAAGTCATCAATTTCACGCATATTTTCAACCGACTTTGCGACTCGAATTCTCTTAATAGATAGAATATACTAATGTAAGTATATTTTTTTACATATCGGGTAAAAATAATAGAACTTGCTATTTCTAATAGCTTTTGGACAATACTTGTATTGCTGAAGTCCGTTTTGTGTATTTTATTGTAATGATTTTGTTTCGAAATTTTTTCTCTCTATTTATTTGTATCGTTTGGATATTGGGTTAAAGAGATGCAAAATTTTCGAGCAGGTGTGTATTTTAGTTGGTTACGCGAAAGAAAAGTGCAGCCTGTATAAGCAAGGTCGTTGGTCGTGTGCGGCGTGGGCGACCGTACATTTGCATATAATATAATATACTAACAGTTCCTCACCACACCTAATACCTATTGTTCATGAATTCCTAGGGAATTCCCCTTAAATTCATCTACAATCACGCCTTTCATCCCAAGAGGGGTATGCCATTTGTTACGATCCGACAAACCTCTTTCGCTTCTTTTATATTCATCTTACCTTTATTACTTGCTCGGCGATTGTGTGTACTTTTTATGTTTCAATCGATCAATTCATTTTAGGGTTCCGTACCCAAAGGGTAAAAACGGAAACCCTTGTCCGTCCGTCGTCTGTCTGTCTGTCCGTCTGTCACCAGGCTGTATCTCATGAACCGTGATAGTTAGACAGTTGAAATTTTCACAGGTGATGTATTTCTGTTGCCGCTATAACAACAAATACTAAAAAATAGAATAAAATAAATATTTAAAGGGGCTCCCATACAACGAACGTGTTTTTTTTTGCCGTTATTATAGATAATGGTACGGAACCCTTCGTGCGCGAGTCCGACTCGCACTTGGCCGGTTTTTTAATCTGTGAAAATTTCAACTGTCTAACAACTATCACGGTTCATGAGATACAGCCTGGAGAGAGACGGACGGATAGCGGAGTCTTAGTAATAGGGTTTCCGTTTTTACCTTTTGGGTACGGAACCCTAAAAATCACGTCGCTTTATAAAATTAGTTATTTGATCTTCTTCTTCTTTTGATATATGGCAACAGTGCTGACTTTCGGCGCAATTTCTGCCAGTCTCCAGTGTTTAATCTTGTGCAATAGTAAGCCGATAAATCGGTAGCTAAGATTATCCCGCCGACTGTGATATGTCTTATTAATCACTGACTAATCACAACCATCACAGCGCGGCCGGGATTAAACCGGATTCCACATCACGCCATGACGAAAACGCGTCCGGTCGGCGCCATGACCGGATGTGGAATCCTTATTTGATCTTAACCAAATTTAAATGAAACCTTTAATTAACTTAATAAATACTATAAATATAGTTCGTGGTTATACAAAAAATATATACCTACAGTCGTCCTACACATCGAATTGAGAACAGCTCCTCCTTTTTTCGTCGGTTAATTCATATCATAAGCAAGCTCTAAGCTCTTTCTTGCATTAATAGGTCTGGTTAGCAAGTGTCTTTTTTCTTATTTCCTGTTAGCGTTCACCGAAAATTATGATTGAGGTGTCATTCGATTCGGAATGACATTTAGAAACTTTTCGGAAAATATAAAAAGGGGCCGAAAAAAATTGCAGAAGTTGTAAACAATTTAGCAAAAAAATAAAAGAGGGTTTAGTTTTTTGCAAAACTACTTAAGATATTTAAAATCTCAAAAAAGATCCTTAAAGAGGAGGAAATTTCCAAAAAAAGGAACTAACTCCCCGAACTGTATGAACAATATTTATAATTTTAATTGCTCGGTGAAAATAGGGCAAAAACGGGTGGCGCGGCGGCCGCATGCGCTTCACGTTCTTTACACGTAAACAATAACAATTTATTTAAGTAATTAAATTTGAATATTTAGGAATGAAAAAAATTTAGGCAGCACCGGAAAATATGAGAGAACAATAATCCGACAGAAAAAAATTGTTTTTGTAATTTTTTCTATTAATTATGCTATTGTTTTGTTGTTAATTAAGTAAATTTAATATAATTTGAATACATATAAAAATCCGGATAATTTTTGAACTAAAAACCTGAGATTTTTTCCACTTCTTTGATATATTATTGGATGGCTATAGAATAGATCCCCGTTGGAAAAATTTAAAAAAAAATATTTCCATTTTTTTATTAACAATTAAAGATTGGTAAAAATGAAAGACTAAAAAAAAGTTATTAATTTTTTAATTCCAAATATAAGAAATAGCACATGGCTGTTTTTATTATATGATTTAGTATTTAGAAAAAATTAAACGGCGGGAATCCATTTGTTTATAACAACTTGTTTATTAAATAAACAAATAAAAAATGAACAAAAAAAATATTTTTTACGAAATCTGAAAGAACAATAAAAATTATGATTTTTAGAAAAAAAAAACCGTTTCTAAATATTAATATTTCCTTACAAAAAACGATTGTTAATTAACAAATGCGTTTTTGCTCTAAATATTTTTTTTTTAGAAATAATTTATTTCTTAAATTTAATACCTCATAAATAATGAATTTGTTTATAATAATTATTGAAATATTGGGAGAAAATTTTTTTTACGTAGTTTTTGATAATTAGAAAACAAAACAATCGCGATATTTGGAAAAAAAAATTTTTAAATTACTTTACTTTGTTTTTCATTTTTATCAATCTTAAAATGTTTATAAAAAAATGGGTTTTATTTTTTATTTTTCCAACGGGGATATTCTAAAGCCATCCAATAATAGATCAACGAAGTGGAAAAAAACTCAGCAAAAATTATCCGGAGTTTTATATGAATTCAAATTTTATAAAATTTACTTAATTAACAATAGCATAACTAATAGAAAAAATGACAAAAAAAACTTTTTTCCGTCGGATTACTATTCTCTCATATTTTCCGGTGGTGCCTAAATTTTTTTCATTTCAAATTTTAGGGCCCGTTTTTGCCCTATTTTCACCGAGCAATTAAAATTATAAATATTGGTCATACAGTTCGGGGAGTTAGGACCTTTTTTGGAAATTTCCTCCTCTTTAAGTATCTTTTATTTTAAATATCTTAAGTAGTTTTTGAGATATTTGCAAAAAACTAAACCCTCTTTTATTTATTTGCTAAATTGTTTATAACTTCTGCAATTTTTTTCGGCCCCTTTTTATATTTTCCGAAAAGTTTCTAAATGTCATTCCGAATCGAATGACACCTCAATCATAATTTTCGGTGAATGTTAACAGGAAATACGAATAAAAAGGCACTTGCTAACCAGACTATAAAAAGTATCTAACATAAGTTTTAGTATATAATCCACTATATCTTGTATTGTGTTAGTCTAAGTCAGGTTTAATCAGTGCATACAATTTATGTCTTGCAGTTATGATGAGTTATGGCCAGTTGCGCGGGAGTTGTCCTCGATGATTAAAAGCGCCTTCTGGCAGAAATCATCCCGTAATCGTTGCTTTAATAGGATCTGATATAAGTACAAAAGATGTCTAGATTTACGATGCGTATCTATGTAATTTAGCTAATTTCTTTTTTGCTAACTTTAGCTCACGGATATTGCTTGATCTTCAGAAATTTCTTAATCAAAAAAAACGAAGAGTTTGTTTGTAGGAACTCTTGAAGACCAAGTCTCCCTCATTTAGGTTAATACCAATATTATAAAGAGATTAAGTTCTTTCACTCATAGGAAGCTACGATATCCCTGAGTGACAAAGGCTAATTTTTTTTTAAACAGAGCTGTCATTAGAGAAAAATGCGCAATAAAAGATGATGTCGTGACTAAAATGAAGAAAAGTAGTTTACGCTGGTTTGGACACTTTAAAAGAATTAAAGATGAAAGATTGACTAAGAACGTTTATATGGCTGAAGTGAAATACAAGACGACCTAGGTGTACTTTTATTGAATACTTATATAAAAAATATATTGATCGATGGCAATATTAAAAGTACACACAATCGCCGAGCATGTATGAAAGGTATGATGAATATAAAAGAAGCGAAAGAGGTATGTCACGATCGTAGCAAATGACATTCGATTGTCTCGGCCTATCCCACTTGGGATAAAAGGCATGATGATAGATAGATAGATTGAAAAGCTAGTAAGAACATAAAAACATATTTAACCCTTCTTTGCAGTCGGGTAAAAATTCATAGTAAATGAATGAGAAATAATCGAGGATCAACTGTTGGAGATATTAATGTATAGCCTAAAGCTGCAACACTAACGATTGTAAATTATTTTGTATTGCCATTTATAAAAATGTAGAAACTCTAGTTTAATCATAATTGTATGAGATTAATGGTTTTAATTGCGATTTTCTTTTATTTTATCGATTTTTTTTTAACATTGGAAATGTTTTCAGCAAAAGTGCGACATCGGGCTTATGCCGATATCACCGGTAAATGATTGAGATGTCAAAATATTTGTATTGATGAGTTCTACTTTTGAATCAGTCGTATATTTTTGAAAAAAAAAAAGACTCGAAAGTAGAATTTTTTGGAACTCATTCTGGATTTGGATAACCATTGCAACATACAGACAGACATACAACATCTTTTATCTCTATATATCTTTATATATTATTTCTCATTGGGTGTTTTTTTGTCGGTATGCCATATCTCCCATAATACTTCATCAAAATTAATATTTGATACGCCATTTTGAAGATTATTTTCCCCTCTAATAACGAAAAATAAACAAACCAAAATTAAATATTTCTTATAAAATTAGCCTAATTTAGGTATTTTGTAAAAGACACCATCTCACCATCTGTTGGAGATCACTTGAACTAACGGTGCGAAGTATTCGCACGGGTAATCTATGCTTAATTGTATTTGCTCATTTTGGTATACTACTAAACATAGAGTTTGTATTGAATTTGGTGGCACGAACGAGACTATCGCGGCGATTTTCTTGCTCGTGGAGACGGCCCCTTACAGTAGTCGCATATGATGAACACACTGTTGGCTGACAGTACCAACCTCTCGGAAAAAAACCATCTGACGGCCAACTCTACAATTGCACGCGCTCGTTGGTCATATTAAATAGCGCGCGCTACCCCGGCTTCCGTCCCTTTTCACGAAATCACTCCCACAGATTGCAGGAAAGCGAGAGTAAAGATTTTTGAATTACACTCGAAAAGTTTATTTCCTTCTTAAAGAAAGTTAAGACGTATTTGAGTAGCAAATAGAAAATACTAACAACATTTCAAACACACTTAAGTGGCCAACGCATACATAATCAGAAACGACACAAAATTACTACATTTGTTCCCTCAACACAGAGTACACTTGCATTTGTAGAATCAAACGTGAAAAGTCAGAACACTGTAATTTTCCACCTGCATTATTTACTCTGTTGAAATTGCTCCAGATTTTGATTTAATTAGAAAGGAGGTAGAAACTTGACGTTGACGTACAAATTGTTCTCATTGGTAAATAATTGCGATAAATTAAAATAAATATCTCCAAGGTAAAATTGATGGATTTATCATTTCATATTCGCTACGGGGCCGGTGGTTTTTTTTTAAGTGGCAGTTGCCACTCACTTATTGAATCTTTAGGTAGTTAAAGAGTTTATACAGTAAATACATTTCATACAAAATCTTTAATTTAATTATAAATGTCGATAAAAAAATACATTTTAAAATATATCCATCTTTTATATAGGTATCTATATTTATATCAATAAGTCCGTATAAAGTTTTTAGGTAAAGAAAAATCGGAAAACTTTTCTGGAAAATTGGAAAATTCTGGAAATACTCAAAGTGATTTTTTTCTATGGTATTTTTGTTTGAACTCAAGAAAAGCAAAGAAAAGCTAGCAAAATAGCGAACTTGACAATAATTCATCTATTCACTTTTCTATTGAACTATTAAGTACCTAAATACTAACGTTTGGAAGTCACATCTCAAACAGTGCTCCTAAAATTGCGCCATTTCATGAGGGAAAAAATTGGGATCACAAATTCGCTGGGTAACACGGTTTCGGGAGCTCAAAGGCAACCCGTGCAGAAAAAAAAATCCTAGCTCAAACATTCGACTCACAAAAATAAGTATGAAAATAATTCGGTCGTATAAAAGGGTGAAGGGAAGAACTTTAACATAACAGGAAATGGTGATTATGAATTCATACAAATCACACATGTTTCTAGAATGTTTGCATATTTAAGGGCACACCATAAAATGTAAAGTGCCATTACTGCCATTGTACAAAAATGGTAAAATCAAATTATTACAAATAGTAACACGCACGATAAACGCAATAACTAAATTGAAATAACCGGATCTATATAGAAACATTTATTTGGATTAAAAGGAAATTAATTCAAACAGTGGGCACACTCAGACCGAATGGTCACGCGAGTAGGGTTACCATAATGTTAATAATTAAGGATATATATAGAAGAATATATACAAGTTAGTTACAAAAGTAAAAAACAATTTCATTAATCTCCGACATTTGAATAAAAAACAGAACCAAATTAAAGGCAAATAGTGTCGATAATGCAATGCAGGTTTTACGTTCCATCCGAAGCATGATAAGTTGATTAAAGCACATATTCTTGAAGAATATTGTTGCTTCAAGTCCAACGACTCTTTTCTGGTTCAAATATCAAATCATATCAAAAAAAATCCCAACTGTCATTACATATTATATCCGGTCCTGGGGGGTAACTTGATGTTAATTTAAATCCTAACTCTAAAATCTTGAGAATAATTTCGTTGCAATGGCGCTGACGCAATAGCGACAATTTGATTCACAACCTGGATCCATCATCAGATCAGATCGATGGTATCAAATTATTATATTGTCATCCGAATTACATACACTTGCATAGTGCCAAATTAATACGACAATTAGAAGTTGGTTAAATTCGACTTCCAAGATTTGTTTACATACATAGTTAGTTACAGGTGAAAATAATATTAAGCGTGTAAAAAGACGGTCAACTGCTCTCAGATAGCTTACTTTTGACTTCAATTTAAATACTAAAATCCAGAATTTAGTTTCGTTGCGATGAAGACAAAAGTGACAGTTTCAATTCAAGTTAGCCAACTTAATGTAAATAAATAACCAAGTAAATAAGTATGTGTAATGATGGATCCAGGATGTGGATAGTGGAACTCTGTAACGAAACGACGTCACTCCATCGAGTTTCGGCTCGTTTGATTTGTCTTAACAAGTACTCTGATCCTAGACGATATCCAGGGTCCTCATGGTGGCCGGAAGTTGGCCACAGGAACTCTGTAAAGAATCAACGTAACCCCATCGAGTTTGGTCTCGTTTGATTTGTATTTACAAATTGGTTTCTCTTTGACTTATAATTTTTTTAATACCAACCTATTAAAAACAGCATGGCCACCCTAATGCAGAAGCCCTACAGGGGGCACCTCCCGCCAGTCAACTTTATAACGTGCTAAAGGTACCTAATGCAATTCTTATGTAAATATATATAGGATATTCTATTAGCCGGGATGCGCTCGTGACTGAATCTGGACAGAATTCGAAATGTGCGACCGAATGCACTCTTAGGTCTCGATCTAGGTTTTAAATGACACTGTGGCTGCGTTTCTAGGCATTTTGTTTAATTTACTTATGTGGAGTTGGACTTTCACAGTAGAGTTAAGAATGTAAGCATTATCAGACAATTATTTGGTGTATTTTATCTATCATCACGCCTTTTATCTCAAGACAATGGAATGCATTTGTTACAATCCTGACATACCTCTTTGTTGGCGATTTTCTGTACTTTAAATATTGCCTTCAATCAATAATTTTTTTATATGTTCAATAAAAGTATACCTATATTTATTTATTTAAGTATTACCTATATTTAAGTATTTATTTTTATTCTATTGGTCTATTTTAGATTATTGAAATCGTAAATTGTATTTTTTCTTAAGAATCGTAATGGCATCACAATATTAGGAGTTTTCTGTTTGAAACTAATTTATCTACGAATTATTTCAGAAATTTGAATTTCTTTACTTCCGATTATTCACTTCCGTTCCATTTCAGAAAATTACTGCACCTGCCTGCCCAAATTTATGGAAATATCTAGTATTACAAGTCAAAATGCAAAAATTACAGTATTAAGGGTTTCATTTACAAATTTGATTACGGAATCCTAAAAATATAATGAATATAACAAATTCCTTCCTCAGAAAGTGCGGATATTCCAGTGGCGTTTGTATACAGGTACACTTATCGTGAAGATGGACTGCACGGTCTGCGGTAGAACAGATATCCCACTCATCTACTTCCATCTAATTACTACGGCTGCCCCTGATTAGATGCGCGTGTTCATTGTCACACGATACGTTCAAATTACCGTAATTAATTTCACGATATACAATTTGTATGGCGGTTTCCATCCTAATCCTAAATAAATATTATAAATGCGAAATGTGTTTGTTTGTTTGTTTGCTGATTTTTTGGCATAGATACAGTTGAAGGGCCGGTGAGTGACATAGGTCATATTTTTCTCCTTCTTCAAGGGTTGAAGAATGAATGGGTAGATGAAGAAGCCTCTAAGTGTGATTTGTCGAATTATATGTACAAAAGTTTTAAAAACCCATTGGTACCAGGTGTCTTAACCACTCGGCCACCGACGCACCTTTTATTTACTTAAGATTTAAATCGGTAGACATGCCTTCGCTAAACCAAAACATGTACCGAAATTTGTTGAAAAGTTGAAAGCACGCATTTTACACTGTTCATTCGCATAATTAAATTAAAGTAAATTTTCTGAAAATTTGCGTAAAAACTAAACAACATCAATGCCAATAAAATATAAATTGTAATTCCCTTTTATACACGATAGTTCTTTTTAATTATATCCACTACATAAATAACTTCTGAAATTCTTTTAAAATACCACGTATATAATTTAAGCCAGATTGAGCGCTAGATTGGGGAGGATTCTCGCGATACTTTTCGGTTCAACTTATTTGACAAACGCAGCAAATTTTTCGGGTGGCAATGGAAACACGTCCCGATCTCGTTCAAGATACGGATGCATCACATCTCAGCACATCGTGAGCGCGTACAGGACATTCTAATTGCATATTTAATTAATTCACCTATAGCGTACCATTAAATTCATTGCTGCGATCTACGATACACTGATTTATTATTATTAATTGCTAATATAATTAGTATTATGTAGCTTACAGAGTATATGTGAACGGAAGTGTCAATCGCGACTACTCGCACTACATTAAACAAAGCAATCTAGTGAAAAATAATATAAATTATGAGGATACTAAAACCGATTCTGAACCATGGTTTTTTAAACTGTGCCGCACGCCATTTTTTTTAATAATTCCATTTTCAAAAGGCTAATAATTACAAAATAATTTGTGCTTGCTTACTTCTTATAATAATTTTGTTTGGTCTCTATAATTTTAAAGAAATTTTGCTATAGTTTTAAAGTTCTAAGCGAACTGCACACAAATTGGCAGAGCCAAGGTTAGGCCAAGTATTTTTATTGTGTTTGGAATATTGTGAAATTATATAAATAATATTAATAAAAAAACTTAAGTAAAGCATTTATATTTCGACAGCTGTCATCGGAAATGAAGATTTACTAGTAAAGACACGACCAGTCTAGGGTCGAGTTTTCGGGATATGGCCCTTTTAAATTCGTCATAACTCCAAAATTTTTTTTCCAACTTCCGAAAAACATCCCGAGATATAACTTACATGTAGAACAAAAAAAGCCTTAGAGCTTGTAACCTAACTACTACTAACTATTTGTAACTAAACTAAAAACCTTGTAGAGCCTTACAGTATTCGCATATGATGTGTAACATCTGACATCTCACTTTGGTAATAAGCAACATTAACATTATATCCTGAAAACATTAACACTTTATACACAACACTTTAGGTTAAGCGCACAGCTGATGCGTTATCCTTCTCTATTTCGCTTTATCTTTCAAGTCACACACACGCACACACTATTGGCTGACAGTACAAACCTCTCGGAAATTCCGCGCGCGTTAGTCAAATCAAATAGCGCGCGCTTCCCCGGCTTCCTGTTACACACTTCCGTTCCTTTTCACGAAATCACACCCACAGATTGCAGGAAAGCGAGAGGAAAGATGTTACACATCAAAAAATATCATAAATAAGATTAGCTACATCTAGTCTAGTCTAGTAATATTATACACAAAGATACCCCAAAAAAATGACAATCTCAGAGTCTTTTTTTCTTCCTAAAATACACGACTATTTCAAATTTTTTGTTAATTTTGACCTTGTTTTTATTTTCCAATATTTGTTTGACACTTGATACCCAAATCCAAAAAAGATTTGCGCCTATTTTGATTAACTAGGTAAACAGCGAGCAAAGTGTATACATACGTAAATTAAAATGCCGGTTCTGCGAGTAGGTATATCGGGATCGTCATAAATCTAGAAAGTAATTACATTGTAATTATTGCTAACCGGAGTTGTGTAAAGTTAAAGGGTAAATAAATAAACTGAGGGGAATTTGTTAGCTCATTTCTCATTTATTTATCAGTTTTTTAGGATTTAATTTCTTATTAAAAATAAAATCTAAAAAAAAACCCTAAAATAAATATTAAACTTTAAAAATTAAAAAGAAAAAGAAAAGGGATGGTATTTAATTAAAAACAATACATAATCCGACAAACCACATTTAGAGGCTTTTCCACCTAAATATACCTCAACAGAAGTAGCCACTCGTTAGGTATAGCCTCACAAATACCATCGGCTAAACGAGTGAGACTTGATCTTTCGCTGGGTACCCTGGAACCGTAACCGAGCTGTAAGGCAACCCGTGAAGAAATAAATATAAATATATGTATATATAATTCTCCTCACCACAGAATATAATAAGTAAGTATATATTTTGTATAATCTTTTTTTGTCTTTTCTTGAAATAAATTGTCATTGAAAAGTCAGCTTTGTTTTCCAAATAAGACAAGTACAGAAAAACTGACTTTACAGTTATTAATAATCAAAATTGATGACATAAATACACCCATAAATTGTTAAATATAATCAATATTAGTATATAAATCTATTAAAAACATAGTAACTTTTAATGAAATAAGTTACGAAGCAAGCTAATCTTAGTTCATCACATAATTTGTTGAAATATTCCAATAATGAAATTACTTGATCCAATCTTAGATAGTTTTCTACGCCCACTCATTAAACTGTGGGGAGTATCTTTGCTTCTTACAAAAGAGCGATGAGAACGCAATGGCTACAGATGTGGGCTTAGAACCTGAAGGGACCAGGTTCAATCCTTACTCGAAAAAAAATGCAGCCAGAGGGACAATTCTTATAATTTAATATTGATAGCAACAGATACAAAAGGTAATGCCGTTTATTTAAAAAAATAGGTGGCCTTAAGTCCAAATGAATTAGTTAATTAACAATAGGCTCATTTTATGAAAATCTGTAGATATAACTTCTTTCCGTCGAAACTTTTTTCCTTCAAGTGTCTATTTATACCATAATTTTTTAGATGTTTAAATTCCTATTTTATAAGGTAAAAAATAATTGTTAGTTTCAGCGGCCGGTTTTGAAACAGGTAAAGCCATAGCACAGAACACGTGAAGCCCTTTTTTTGAAATTTCTCTGACGTTAATAGTTTTTGAGTTATTACCAAAAATATAGACCCCCTTTTTTATGTGCGGGTTTGAAAGTTCACTATCACACGTATTTTAACTGGCAGTAGCAAGAAGAAATACGTTTTTTAACTTGTGAACTAGACGAAATGTTTGTCTATGAATTATTCATATGTGACATGCGTATCAGAAGCATATTGTATGTATCATATATGACTCATAGACAAATCACAAAGCTCATAGACCAGCCAAATATTGTTAAAATGGCTTTATGACAATATCACGGCAGATGCTCTAATTTTTTTTTGCCATTGGTATTTACATGGTATGACTTGCATTTTGTGGAGGCGTTAGTGAAAAAAAACTTCTAATAAGGTTTTTTAAAATCTAAGAGCAGACAAACGTCAGTGGGTCTGATTTTACAAATTGATTAAAAACGAGTTTATCCTTTGACATACGACATCCATCTCTATCGTTACCAAGAATTAGCTTTTTTCAAAAGTAGATATTTTTGTGATATTTTCCTGTAGAGATTTCTCTAATTCGATTTAATATCGAAAGAGAATTGGCCCCGGACGACTTGAGCTTTGTCATTCGGTGCGCAGAACAAAATTTTAAAATATGTCGATTTTTATACTGCGCGCCGCATGTCAACTTCAAAAAAAAAAGGTCAATTTATTTGATGAGTTTATTTCTATAGACTTGCTCGTACTTTTTTTGATCTTTTTTGTTCCCTCACTGGGAACAATTATAAAGTAAATTTCAGTATTTCTTTATACTTAGTACAATATATGTAAATAATTTTGAAAATGTTATCACTACATATAATAAAACAAAGTCCCCCGCCGCGTCTGTCTGTCTGTGACATTTTCACGCAAAAACTACTTACAGAACTGTTGCAGTTTCACTATTAGATAGGTTAATTCATCGGGAAGGTTGACTAGTATTGAACACGCAGTAACAGTACAGGTGAATCAAGTCGAGAAAAAAGTTAGCCTAAGCGAGTTTTTATGGCGTATGCTGTCTAATCTGATATTATAAAAGAATTGTGTAAAATAAAATTATCTATAAAATAGTCTGAGGTAGCATAGGTATATTTATCTTTAATAGATAAGTAGTTATAAGCGTATTTACGTAGCGAAGCCGGGGGTAGGGTCGCTAGATACTCAATAAAGGTAAAAAAACTTCACGGGTAGTTTTACAGTTCCCAGTTGCCGGCCCCAGGGTACCCAGCGGAAGACTAAGTCTTCCTCACTTAGCCGAAGATTATTTGAGGCTATACCTAACGAGTGGCCAGCTCTGTTGAGGTATATAGATGGAAAAGCCTCTTTGTACGGTTTGTCGGATAATGTACGATAGATTTTTTGTTATAAAACTCATGTAGGTCGGATGTGGGGATCGTACCCGTGACTTCTCAGTTGTGAGCCGAAGTTTTACCCACTCGAGCACCGACGCCCTAATAATATGTCTAATATGACTGGTCCGTTATCTCACAGAAAATTTTCGGTCCGGCCGCCGTATGATCGAGATTGAAGACAGGCTACACATTAACAATGTAAATCATACGATCTAGATCACATGCAATTCACTCACCCACACAGACACACAAGATTCGATTAAACAAAGGCGTGTGGATGTGTCTGTGTGTGACAGATCGTTCCGGCCATCGAAATCAACCACAAATACAACGATTTGAAAACGGATGGTGGGCCGTTCGAAAAGAATTGGACGAGTCTGTGGTCGATTTCGGTGGACCGTATGGCGACCGGCCGGGGATTGAACGAATGTGTGGCCACCTTAGTATTGTAAAATTTAAAGGCCTCGTTTGTTGCTTTAATTGTTCATATTAAACATAAAATTGAATTAGACCTTATCTAGAATGAAATCTGCCATTCCGACCTTTTCCTAGCTACTTAGTTGTTATTACATCTGATATCTACAATTTATAATTATACTAATTTAGCTACGGGTTCAACGACGCTCGCAGATCTTTGTCGATGCGAATTTGTTGATTAAAATCAAAATATTAAATTTGAAAAAAACCATTTCGGAGCAATACTTTTTCACTAAAAAATAAATCATCTAAATATATAATTGGCGGTGATAATTATGTGCAAATTCCTGAAAAAAAACTGAATTAATTTTCATGAAAATATCTGTGTGACAATCAAAAAGGTAAGATGTAACGGAAATAATAGGCGGGAAGCAGGGAGTATCCACAGTACATATAGTGGCTTGGGTTACATTATTATATTAGATGCTAGTTAGTTCAACTGATCTCCAACAGATGGCGGCTTTATTTATTTTGATTTGTTTGTTTATTTTTCGTCATTAGACGGAAAATAATCTTCAAAATAGCGGGAGATATTTGATATAAGATCTTTAGTAATTTCGCGTTTTTTTAATTAACCAAATTTTAGATCAATTTTTACTATACTAGCTTTCTACCCGGTTTTGCCAATGCCATTTTTGAAATGAGACATAATAATTTATCCCAAAGCATTTCCCTTCAACTATCTCTGTGCAAATCATGTCGATCCGTTGCTCCGTTTTGATGACATAGGGGTGTCATGCCGACCACCCGGCAGACTAGCTAAGGGCTCACAATTTACTCAAAAACTACTAAACCAAAGTTCTTTTGTGACCGTAGGGCTCCCGGGGAACCCTAGGTCCACAATGACCTTACAGTAAGAGAAGGACAAACAAACATAATTTCCCATTTATAATATTAATTAGGATGTGCGAGTAAATTACTACATACAATTCCGGGGCGTATCCAAACAATAAAGCAGACCTCCTATGAAATAATTGACACCTTCCATTATAAATAAATTAATTTGTAAACATAAGGTAAACATAAATATTGTTAATTGGCTTGTGGAAGGAAATTTATGACCTGTTTTTGTTATTTATTGTACTTAGTTCGACAAATAATAGACCTCATTATGGTATTTAGTCTAGCGAAATGGCTTAGGTAAAGGTTAGTGATTATCTCTACAACTATTTGCTTGGATATCGTTACGTTTTGATTGATTGGTTAGTCTGTTGTAGTCATTACTAAGTAGCACATACTATATTATACTAGATTTTCGCCCCGGCTTTTTGTGAGATAAGAATTCATCTCAAAGGATTTCCGGAAAAAATCACGTTGCTATGTTTTGACGTAAATTAATGACAAAAAAACGCAATTATAACTTTGGTATGATTTTAAAATGTAGCGGGATTTCAAATTCTCTACATTTTTAAATATTTGTCAATTTTAAATCGGTTTCTCAGCACACCACAGAGGTGTATAAAACTTTCTTAGTCGGCGAAATATGATTAAGCAGTTTTAGTTTGTATGTAATATTATAATAAAATACAATGCGGAGTGAAAGATGATGTTGTGACTAAAATGAATAAAAGTAGTTTACGCTGGTTTGGATACAATGAAGGATGAAAGATTGACTAAAAAGGTTTATATGGCAGAAGTGAAAAGAAAAGCTGGCAGAGGACGACCTAGGTGTACTTTTATTGAACATATAAAAATAAACCATGGCAATATTAAAAGTACACACAATCGCCGAGCATGTATGAAAGGTATGATGAATATAAAAGAAGCGAAAGAGGTATATCAGGATCGTAACAAATAGTATTCGATTGTCTCTGCCTACCCCTCTTAAGATAAAAGGCGTGATGATAGATAGATTCTAGTTTTTCTATAAGTTCTTGATATTAAAAAAGAAATAAAGAAATGGCCTTCAAATTAATGAAATATTCCACTATATGTAATAACAAATCTCGAATTTTCGGCAATTTATTGTAGTTGTAACATTGGGTGCATGGTCTGCCGAAATAAAAAAAAAACATGAAAGATTTGAGTACACGCCTCTTACTTCGCTCAAAAAAAAACAATGTTATAGGGAAAAAGTTCTCTTCGATTCAGCTTTCTACCTATTCTATTACTTACAGAAAAGTCTTCCTTCTGCCTACCAATTTTCAGCTTCATTATTTGTTTTAAAATCAATTAATATAAACGATTTCTACTCACAATCTATGACTGACTATACTATTAAATTTTCATCAAATCTATATTTTAATATATATTACATTGAATAGATAGCAAGTTCTAAGGCAGCGAGGTCTAGGTAAATACATCGATAAAGCCTTAAAAGCCTTCCCCACATTCCGCAGTTGACGGCAACTTAAGTAATACCAAATCAAGTGGTATATATTCCAGGAATTATGTGCATGTGGCATTTTATTAACTGATAAGGCTATATGGAGCTGCTACTTGGTTTTTGATAAATCGTGATGGTTAGGAATTTCTTGTTAGGATCCTGTTAAAAATGTCACCAAGGCTTTCATTCTTTGCGGCGTAGCTGGAGATTGTAACAGCGTCTACATTTAGCAAGTTTCCCATATAAAACAAATCAAATTTGTCGCTGTATACGAAGTAAAATTCACTACCTGTGTACCTAATTTTCACATGTGTGTTTTAGCCGGATTTACCAGTTAATGTGACTGGATATTTGAGTAGAAAGGACTCTGTTGAAAACTAACTATGTATAAACATATTTTTCGCCTTATTCCAATTCATACTAAATCTTTTCATATATGCTCTTCGACAACATAAATATATTACGATTCAATGTGACAGACGGACAGACAGCGGAGGCTTAGTAGTAGGGCTTCCTTTGGGGACGGAACCGTAAAAAGTTTTTTTTTTTAATTTAGTTACAGATTGACATAAACTATATGATATATATATGACCTAGGTTTCTCAAAAAACTGCACATAGCCTGTTTGGTATTATTACACACAAAATAAAATGAAATAAAATTAAATTGAAACTAAATTAAATCCAATCACTATAATTATTATGTTTGTATGTAACTTATGTAAGCATAATCTCCAATATAACGTAAACGCCATTGCGACAATAAAACGACAGAAAAATACAGTAGTACGGGGGTTAGTACTAGGCGTCTACCTCCCCTCCCGCAACAAGTAGCTAAAAAAATTGCTCGGTGGTTTACCGCTTCACACCTACTTTACTTATCTTATAATCTTATCTAATCTTATAGTTATCATTTCATCATTACTACATTATTATAAAACAAAGTCCCCAGCATTTTTCTTCGTAACTACTAACTACTGAACGAATTTTGTTCTGGTCTTCACTAGGGCCAGCGCGCTTTCATTGCGTATGTCGGCTGTCTAATGTTAGCTGAGATAAAAACCAGAAAAAATCCGAACAGCGGGGTCAGCATATATTTGACGTGACATCTTTCGTGTCGACCGAAAGGCCAAAAATGTTTATGTTCGTACAAGAGCCAGCCACGGAATGCACAGTCCTAGATTGTCCAACACTAGAATGCCGAGCAAATGTGCTAGGTCGGGCATAGACAAGTACATAGAATTTGCCTGCACATTGGAACGTCTCGGCTCGTGCATTCCGTGGCTGGGTCTTGTATACACGAAAGATATCACATCAAATATAATATATGCTCACCCCGCAGGCCGACACCGACTAATTTGGCTGGACAGACTAAGCATGTCCAGCTTTATCCGAACGCAATACAATACGCGCATTAACTTTTTTTTAAATAACTCTCACTGTGTCGTAATGTCAAAAAGTGGAACGAACTTCCGGCGTCGGTCTTTCCTGCTTCCTACAACCTGGGGTCCTTCAAGCGAAGCGTAAAAAAGCATCTATAGTGGGCGCAACTGGCGGACTGTATTATGCTCTACCAATCGCGCGCATTCATGGACCAACCACATATGCTTAATAAACAGGCGGTGGCAAGGTCACATATCGTCTTCTCTATAAAAAAAACCCTATTTAAACTGTTTTGCCAACTATACTCCATTTTCGGGTCAGACAGCTTTTCTAAACATATTATAGTTAGAGCTAATAATACTCTGGCATCATTACCATCGAGCGTAATTCGCTCCTCCGAGCACATTGGTAATGTTTACGACGTCTAAGTAGCTGTAGATTGCTGGAGGCTTCGTTTAACTGGTTTTCAGTGGATATTTAAGATAATCGTTCGTATAAGTCAAAGAAAATTATTTACATCGACCTAAATAAAAGAATCAAATCTCACGCACGAAGTGCCTCTGCAGTTTTTCTTTGACACAAGGCTTGGCCACCTGTTCTGTTTAATATGGATAACAGGCAAAAAGTGGACACTGTTATTGGTGTTTCTGGCCACTAGTGGCAACACCACAAGGTATGAAGTCCGTGAAGAAGAAGTAATCTATCACTACATATAGCTCCCCGCTTATAGACCTTTGTCTTCCACTGGGTACCCTGGGGCCGGCAACGGTTCCGGGAGCTGTAAGGTAACCCATGAAGAATAAAAAAAAATCACGAGGAAGGTTTGGAGCTGAACATCAGCAGTATTAGTGAATCAGCTATCACCAGCGCGTTTTCATGGCGTATGCTGTCTAATCTGTCAGAGATATAACAAAATGATGTATGAAATTGTTTGGAATAAAATTATCTACAATTTTTCATCTTAGATGAGTTACATCCAGGCACTGCAATAAGGGGTGATGACAGTGTAAGAAAATAAATACTCAATAATATTTTTATATAGGTAGTCTATATTTTATATTTATTCTATTTTTATAATGTTTATTTATTTGTTTAATAAATATTTATTTTTTAATATTTAAATGAAAAAGCTTAAATTCATATATCCGGTCACGTGACCACAAACGATAAGTGACGTCATTTCTAAGTAAATGTCAAATAAATAACCACAGACTAGTAACTATATTATAATAACTGTCTGTCAATCTGTCACTGACTAGGTTTGTTCGTTACCTAGGGTGTGACGTCACTTCATGATTTATTTAATGAAAATAGTTTTTTTTTAAATTATTTTATTAGGTACTAGCATTCCATCCCCGGCTTCGCCCGTGGATATTTGCGAACAAAATAATATATACCCTACCCCTACCCTACTTCTACTCCTACCCCATACCCCTAACCCCTACCACTGCCTCTAACACTATTTTATTCTTCATCAATAGTTTTCGCAGCGCACGCGATGTAAGGAATTTATTAGGTAATTTTTTTACACCTTGGGTTACATTATTGGAGTTAAATCTTACAGCTATTATTTAAAAGTATTCCCAAAAAATTGTCATCATCCCTATATTAATCATGCATGTCTACTAAACACTAAATTATACTTCAAAACAGTATATTTTACAAAAATAAGCGAAAATACTACTGACGCTGGGCTGTTACCGTATTAAAAAAACGGTCTCGTCTATCTGTCTCGCTTTAACATACGCGAATCTATGCGCTTTCTTTTTTGCATTGCCAATCTAGTAGAGCGCCCGCGCGACTATACTAAATCTATGATTGTACCCATATTGCACCCATGCGAAGCCAGGGGCAGGTCGCTAGTAACCACTAAAACTATGATAATGGTAATGACAAACGATGACCACCGGAGGCGAAGCGACAATCGCACGCGCAGCTATAAACCAAGCTCTTTAGCTTTAATAGCATCGAGATAATGTCTAAAGGCACTATTTAAAAGGAAATCTAGCCTAAAGCAGCCACAAATGACACTTGGACTGTATTAATTACGATAGGCGTGTGTCTTTGATAAGTGTAGGAAGGGAATTATTGTTATTAGAGTTTTGTACAAAAGCAAAATCAAATCGAACCATTGTACCAATGGGTTTTTTAATGATCTTCAAACTTATGTACATAATCCGACAAACCACACTTAGAGGCTTTTCCATCTAAATATATCTCAACAGAACTAGCCACTCGTTAGGTATAGCCTCACAAATACCATCGGCTAAATAGTTGGTCTTCCGCTGGGTACCCTGGAACCGTAACACGGTTTCGGAAGCTGTAAGGCAACCCGTGAAGCCAAAAAAAAAGTTCACGGGTCATTGTAAAAAAATAATTTTAATCGGTTAAAGTTTTAATAGATTATTCAAGCTATTTTATTCTAGAAAAAAAGTATATAATAGTTGTCGCGCAAAAGTTTTTTTATAGAAGTATTTTGCAATTTATTTTTAACGTAGACCGGATAAAAATTGAAAAAAAAAAAAAAACTATGCGGTTAAAAATTCATATTAGTATTGTTGGTTGTTCACTGTATTTTTTTTCTATTTGGTTCATGACACTTCAAACTAAACGTTTAAAATATTCTTAGGATAGATCTCCCCATCAATTTTGGAATAAAAGGCGTGATAGTTAAATAGTTAAAGTTCTAAGATTTTTGCTAAAATTATTACAATGTAACAGTAAGGAAACAAAATGTCAGATACTTAATTTTGAACTCGAATAGATGTTGCAGAATCGATATGAAAATGTCAGAACAACAAAAGCTGCTACTTAAACTTTAGTTAACCAATTATTCTAAGATAACTGTGTAATGAAATATGAACTCTATTTACTACACCATCACGGCTTTTATACTTTGGGATTTGGTCAGAGATACCTACTAGTAGAAATGAAAAAAGGCGGGGTGACCGAGGGGGGCGAAGGTTTTTGTGACATTTTGTACAAATGAGAATGTTAATTAAGGCATTTTGAGTTCGATAAGCCTCTTAATTCAAAGCGGCCACCCATCTTATATTTGACCTCGGTGTTAGCTGCTGAACTTAGACTAGAGCAATTTCTTGGAAGCTAGTTTACAAAGCAAAGATAAGTGTAGGATAGGAGTCATTCTATAATAGCTATGATATATTTCATAGCCCGACATTTATTTGTGTGGTCGGTTATAATTTGCATGAAATATAGCAGAAATTACTTACCAAATAACTCAGTTAGGTACAATCAGATCCATTAAACTGCATCCCTGACGTTGCATCGAGATACCTGTAAATAATGTTGCACTAATAAGTAAAGACGATTTTGTATGCACTTTGCAAACACTTAGGAATTTACTAATAATATTGTGTTTTAGGGTTGTACCCAAAGGGTAAAAACGGAAACCCTATTACTAAGGCTCCGCTGTCCGTCCGTCTGTCTGTCCGTCTGTCACCAGGCTGTATCTCATGAACCGTGATAGTTAGACAGTTGAAATTTTCACATATGATGTACCTACCTATTTCTGTTGCCGCTATAACAACAAATAAAAATAAAACAGAATAAAATAAATATTTAAGGGAGCTCCCATACAACAAACGTGATTTTTTTGCTCGTGCAGTTTGCTCGATATTGATAACGGCAATAGGTATATAGACGCTTGAAATATTCACAGAATATTGAGTTATATTATTCAATTTGAAAATAAATAATTAAATTAAAATAAAATTAATATTTAAGGGGGGCTCCCATACAACAAACGTGTTTTTTTTGCCGTTTTTATAGATAATTAATGGTACGGAATACTTCGTGCGCGAGTCCGACTCGCACTTGGCCGGTTTTTTTATCTCTATCATATTTAATATTTAAATTAAAAAGAGACAAAACGTATTTAGTTATAACTAAACAGTTGTTAGGATAGGTGTTTCTTTGAAAAAGGGAAGAATGCGGTTGAAAGATACAAAATCATTTTTCACAGACTAAAATGAAGAAAAGTAGTTTACGCTGGTTTGGACACGTTGAAAGAATGAAGGATGAAAGATTGACTAAAACGCTTTATATGGATGAAGTGAAAGGAAATACTGGCAGAGGACGACCTAGGTGTACTTTTATTGAACATTTAAAAGCATGTATGAAAGGTATGATGAATATAAAAGAAGCGAAAGATTATTATGTATTATGTCACGATCGTAGTAAATGGTATTCGATAGTCTCTGCCTACCCCTATTGGGATAAAGGCGTGATGATAGATAAATTTTTTGATGATGGATAATTTTGCATTTGGTACCGATCCATACTACACATGAGATCCAAAGTATGTATGAACTATACAGACTACAGCTGAATTAAGGCTGAATTGATAATACTAGGTCTAACCTATGACTTCTTTATAATTTATTTGTTTACTTACTTGTCATTATAAACAGCGTAATTTTGATACAAAACCGAGACGTTCTAATAAAACTTCTGCATGGAATATCTGACGGTTAAATTGATATTATCTATCAGGTATAAATTTATTAGGAAAACCGTTTGTTACCATATCGCTAGGGTGACCATGATTTCTAATTTATAAGGAGAGATTATTTTTGTTTTTGACACATTAATTATTTTATTGAGTACATACATTTGTTTAAAAGAGCAAAATACGGAAATATATAAAACGCGATCTCTGAACTTATTTAAACACTTTTGTTTTTTCTACTTACCGCGAAACCGTGTTATCTGTCCCAGAGTACCCAGAAATATCAAGACACCCTCTTTTAGCCGATGGTATTTAGTTGAGGTATATTTAGATGGAAAAGCCTCTAAGTATGTTTTGTCGGATTATGTACACAAGTGTTTTGGTCCGCCTAGTTACCTTCTTACCAGACGTCTTAACCACACGGTAATTATATTTCAATTTTTTTATCTGATTTATGTAATCATCACATCATTTCACTCACGTAGACAGAGATACAAGTAATCAAGTGGATACTCTTCACACGACTAACGCTTCATTTCGTATGTTTTTGATTTTTCCCTTTCTCAAAATGTCGTTTTCTTCGCTCCACTCCACATTAAATGATTATTGAAACTACCCTTAATCCCTAACATTTTCCAAGCCATGGTCACCCTTGCACCGATAGGTTATGTATTAGGTAAGCGGTGGCACGCGCAGCTATCACTTACCGCGGCATAACCTCTGCACGCCGTTACTGGCGCCCGTACAATAATAAATTTGCTTCTACCCGCGCCTTTCGCGTGTCGTCGCAACAATGTACCTAGTTTTGGTATTTATGTATCTAGATAGATGAGGTTGATGTATAACGATTTCTATCTCGCTATATATAATGAAAGGTCAAAATAAGATGACGAAGGAAAAAAAATATTTTCTCTTACTAATGCTATAGAATGAAAGCTTAGAGAAAGATGGAGATGAATTGCTATGGAAAAGTTTTTAGTTTCAGTCAAGAGTAGTAGCATTTTGGACAAGGGCAAAAACTGCCTAGTAAGATCTACAAATAGAGACAGTTTTATATGCATAATGAAATAGTTGTAATTCGCCATCGGGGCGAAGGGTATGGATTTCTAAAATAAACTTGTGCCAGTACAATCCTAGTAGTCACTTTTTATTTTTACAAGTATAATTCTAACCAAATAAGTTGACCTTCTTTTTGAAGTTGACATTCGGGGCGCAGTATAAAAACTATTTTAAAATTTTGTACTGCGCACTGAATGACAAAAAGCTCAAGTTCAATTCTGTTAATTTTTATCAACATCAAATATATGATCCTCCACAGTCGGTCCCTCACTGCTGAGGATCGTGACCCCGTCTCATCAGCTTCTCCTCAATTATCTTCTTCCATCGGCTGCGGTCCTCTGCCTGATGAAAGGCTGTGGTAATACTGGTGTCCAGGTTTTCGGACACTTGATCGGACCATCGTTTAGGGCTTCGTCCTCGAGGTCTTCTTCCCTCCATCCTACCCAACACCACAAGCTTTTCTAGGTTGTTGCCCTTTCTTCGTGCAATATATATGTATGTATATATGTATGCAAAATATATGATGTGTCATATAAAATTAATAGGCTCGTTTTATTTTTTTATATTTTATATTTATATACATACATATATATTTACATAAATATATAACAAAAATATTTTTTTTATAATTTTAAAATGCATAGTCTAAATTATATTAAAGAAAATTTACTGCCTTATCTTTAAAACTACAGTCTAAAATAAAAAAAAAATTAGGAATAAAGGGCATTTCCCATGGCATTTCCTATAGTATACAGGAAAACCTAAACGAAAATCCTGTCTTAAAGTTCTGACCGAGATAATGATACGGAACCCTCAGCGCGCGAGTCGTACTCGCAACTAATGAGTCCTTTCATTTGATGATACGCGCGACCTTTTTCGTGTACCTTTTAAAAAACCAACTACGCAGAAAACTGCCATGACCCGTGTTGTTGGTGCATATAACAGTGACTTCAGCGGGATTGACATATTTTTGCATTCCAGAGTCATATTTAGGAGGTAAAGTTTGACTGACACACCCATGAACACCCCCCCCCACAAAATCTAGGTACTTGATTGGTAACTTTATTGTAGCTGATTGCACCATTGTAATATATGATTAATAGTTAAATTTTTGTCACTATGTTTTAGTCTTTATATTTGTCTTTATAGCTGTTGATCATCTATAAATAAATTATATGATAATTTAGATTTTTACTTTTTATTTTCTTCCAAAATCAATTATTTACGCGGTGATTGGGTCATCAAACTCTACATATGTACTAAATTTTAACCTTTTTCGTCCAGTATATCCGGAGAAAATAAGCTGTCACAGCCGGACAGACAGACACGAAATCCTATAAGGGTTCCGTTTTTTTATTGGATGTACGAAACCATAAAAATAACATCTGATAAATAAATCCCAACAAAATTCCATCTCAGCAGCAGATATGTATTTATTAGTAGTTTCTAACAAATAAGACAATTTACTGCAACTTCTTGTATCATGTTGAACACTTCACGATCGTGCACAGAACCCATTCCGGTCGCTGTTTGATGGAGATAGGGTACCGATTAATGAACCCCGACACCCCGCTTCCAAATGAAATTATTTCGCCAACTATCTGCAATCTTCATTCCACGTAATCACGCTAACGCTTGTCTGCTTACATTGACTGGGGTAGCCAGAAATTAAACTGTTTTTGGGATATTCCACTTTTTGTGCACGCCACTGTCGCAAAATTCATGGCTTCAATTGCAATAAGGCGGTTAAACGTACAATTTCTTTGTAATTAAACAGTTTTTGGGATATTCCACTTTTTGTGCACGCCACTGTCACAAAATTCATGGCTTCAATTGCAATAAGGCGGTTAAACGTACAATTTCTTTGTAATTAAACAGTTTTTGGGATATTCCACTTTTTGTGCACGCCACTGTCGCAAAATTCATGGCTTCAATTGCAATAAGGCGGTTAAACGTACAATTTCTTTGTAATTAAACAGTTTTTGGGATATTCCACTTTTTGTAAACGCCACTGTCGCAAAATTCATGGCTTCAATTGCAATAAGGTGGTTAAACGTACAATTTCTTTGTAATTTAACAGTTTTTGGGATATTCCACTTTTTGTAAACGCCACTGTCGCAAAATTCATGGCTTCAATTGCAATAAGGTGGTTAAACGTACAATTTCTTTGTAATTTAACAGTTTTTGGGATATTCCACTTTTTGTAAACGCCACTGTCGCAAAATTCATGGCTTCAATTGCAATAAGGTAGTTAAACGTACAATTTCTTTGTAATTAAACAGTTTTTGGGATATTCCACTTTTTGTGCACGCCACTGTCGCAAAATTCATGGCTTCAATTGCAATAAGGCGGTTAAACGTACAATTTCTTTGTAATTAAACAGTTTTTGGGATATTCCACTTTTTGTAAACGCCACTGTCGCAAAATTCATGGCTTCAATTGCAATAAGGTGGTTAAACGTACAATTTCTTTGTAATTTAACAGTTTTTGGGATATTCCACTTTTTGTAAACGCCACTGTCGCAAAATTCATGGCTTCAATTGCAATAAGGCGGTTAAACGTACAATTTCTTTGTATGAAGGCCCTGGCAATAATTCTCTGTTCCCTAAACTTTGTATTGTTAGAAAGTATATACGTACCTAATATATGTAAAACAGTTTAATAATTGTAGTATAAATACTAGATATAGGCTAAAGCGAGCAAGAAAAATATCCACCAATTGTATTGAATATGTATTTTAGTTAGTCACACCCGATCCGGGCAATCCCAAAAGCATTGTCACCCTAGTTATAAAGAAACTACTCGTGATTGTATCAAAATGTATGCTAAACAAAGCAATTATTTTTTGTCACCAGTGATTATATATGAAGAGATTAATTAAAATATAATTTGCAATTCGTAATCATAATTATAATAATATTATAATAAACTATTTAATTAATGATCGAAAAGTTGTTGTCTTGTGCAGGTGAAAAATATACATTTAATGTAGGTATTTATTTACATTTTCTATTTATCTATCATCACGCCTTTCATCCCACGAGGGGTAGGTAGAGACAATCAAATGCCATTTGTTACGATCCCGACATACCTCTTTCGCTTCTTTTATAATTAGGTATTCATCATATCTTTCATACATGCTCGGCGATTGTGTGTATTTTTAACATTTCCATCGATCAATACATTTTTATATGTTCAATAAAAGTACACCTAGGTCGTCCTCTGCCAGCATTTCATTTCACTTAAGCCACATAAACATTTTTAGTCTTTCATCCTTCATTCTTTCAACTTGTCCAAACCAGCGTAAACTACTTTTCTTCATTTTAGTCACAACATTATCTTTCACTTCGCATTCTTCTCTAATGACATATTATTGCATTTTCTGTTCTGTTTAATATGGACAACTGGCAAAAAGTGGAAGTTTTAACATTGGAAATGTTTTTTCGGAGATGATTGAGTTATCAAATTGTTTGTAATTGATTGTCTGTGATTTTTTAAAATGAATTTCGTTTAAACCCTTTGTTTGAGATTTGTGAATATAAGTAACAGTAATTTATTGAAGTAACTATACTTTCGATTTATTTCAGAAATATTTTTATGAAAATTAAGAAGGGAAATAATTTTCGTAGTTGAAAGCATAGGTATATTTTTCTTAATTCCGTGTGGGATAAATTATCTGAAATTTTATGAGTTGAGTTTTATATTGTTTCTTTAAATTGGCAGACATAAAATCTTAAGTAACTTCGCCGGAAATCAAAGTCCGTAATTTTCTATCCAGAATATAACTAACTAAACAAAAGCCATTAAAAGTTCACAGTAAACTACACGCCAAGATGATATATTCCTAATAGCAATGATAGCTTCTTTCACCGGAATCGGTTCATAATTGATACGTAGACCAACCCTTCATTATCATTATTTCACAAGAACTTGTGTAGAAATTGTACAACAGTAAATGCACTAACTCGGTTTTACAAATGAACGCAATTTGTTATAAATATTGTTCGGAGCTCTTCCTGTATTTTACTTAAATAACTTAATTTCTACAATCATCTACAAAATACATCATATTATAGTTAACTAGTGGCTTTGCCCGGTTACAATATAGTTTTTACCATCTTTAAAGTAGCCCACGCACTGGTCAGGTATCTCACAGATATTTATCGGTCCGGCCGCCGTATGATCGAGATTGAACACACGCCACACATTAGCAATGCCACATAGACACACAAGATTCGATTAAACAAAGGATGCGTGTGTGTGTGTGTGTGTGACAGATCGTTCCGGCCATCAAAATCAACCACAAACACAACGATTTGAAAACGGATAGTGGGCCGCGCGTTAAAAATAGGATATGCTCATAGGGAAAAAATGGTACGAAACCTTGACCAATTTTTATTTCATAAGAGTACTGAACTGGATTTGATAACGGCAACACCCCAACTAGGTAGATAAATGAGAAGAATTTTCTGCTGTAAAACAAGCTAAGCAACATTGTGTTTTAAGATCGTATTAAGATTGAAACATAACGAGTAGCGATCGCGAGAACTACCTCAAATTGGATCTAAATTGAACTAACTGTAAACAAAACGGAGTGAAAAGGACGTGTCGGGATTGTGGGATCAAGAACTTCTTCAGCATGATATATCTTGTGTAGCTGAAAAATTTGTTTGAAATGTTTGGACGCGCTAATCTCAGGAACTCCGATTTGAACAATTTTTTTGTGTTATCTATCTATAACGCCTTTTATCCCAAGAAGGGTGGGCAGAGACAATCGAATGCTATTTGTTACGATCCTGACATACCTCTTTCGCATCTTTTATATTCATCACACCTTTCATACATGCTCGGCGATTGTGTGTACTTTTAATATTATCATCTATTTCTAACCGAATTTCAAAACAGGAAGAGGTTTACAATTCGTCGGAATCTTTTATGTATGTTCCCCGATTACTTGAAGACGCCTGGACCGATTTGGAAATATTTTTTTTATTTGAAAGGGTATACTTTCCAGGACTGATGATGGGTTCCTGGAGAAATCACGAACTCTTCAAATTTTATAGGCACAATTGAAGCGATTTGGGTATTTTTTTATAGTGACTTGTGCATTAGCTTTCGAAAAGCACATATTTTTGAAGGCGGTTTTTTTGTTCATCATTAATAGCCTGTTTATTGAGGAAGGTTATAGGTTGTATAACATCACGCTACAACCCAAAGAAGCTGAGCAGACATTAAAAATAAAGAGGTAAAGTAAGTTTCCACGGGCGAATCCGGGGTGGAAACCTGTTGACGTATTAAATATAGACTCGTGGGGTGATTTTTTGACTTTTGCCAAAAATTAAATTATTTAATGAAAATAGAAGCGTCAATAAAACAAACTTCACGGCTTTTATACTTTGCGGTGTGTTCAGATACAGTGTCCACTATTTGCCAGATGTTCATATTAAACAGAACAGGTGGCAAGTCCGTTGCTTCACATGTGTCACTTCTTTTACAGACAGTACTTTAAAAAGAAATGTGAAATATCACATAGGCACATAGCCCTCCCAAACACAATCTATTCTATTCATATTTTCGCAATTGACGCTTGGATTACTTGTTGACCTCCCTATATTGAAAATTTAGTTTAAAAAAAAGGTTTTTAGTAAAAAAAAGTTAACATATTTTATTTTTCTAGCTACAAACAGATAAATATCAATTGAGCATTTTAATTCGACTTTTGATACATTCATAGAATCTTATCCGTGTCGTAAAATGTAAAGGGGACTAAAATATTAAGATGTCCGAGTGGAATTCAACTGGGCGAAGGTAATTGGCCATTTAATTAATATAGTGGAAATATTGAGATCGCACTCTGCATAAAGAATATACGTAGATGTAGTAAAATGTGTTATTTGTTGCATTTATATTGCCTCATGAATTGTCTGATTGCACGACTTAAGTTCTAATAAAATATATATGTACATCTCTCTAAGCACTTAGTTGTATGGAGACTTAGAAAATACTAATTAATAAGTGGTCTTATATGTTTAGAAATTTATAAATGTGACATTTAATTTATTTTGAAGGATTTCCAGGATAAAAAGTAGCCTATGTCACTCTCCGGCTCCTCCAATTGGGCATTTCATATAGACAACTGGCTAAATGTGGCCACGGTGCAAAGTAGGGAAGATAAGACGCGGGCAAACGCTAGTTAATAATAAAACTAACATTGACATTGTATTTTATCTTTAAAAAGATATATAATTAATATATTAATTTAATTACCAGACCGTGTAAGCCTATATCTTTTAAATCGGCTTACGTATATCAAATGACACTTGCTCTTTTCACGGTTGGTCAATATAAATTAAACCATATTTTCTGCGTAATCAATTGTAAGCTGTATTTACTTAAATTATCGCATACTTTGACATAATCCTTATAACGTTAATTGATCATTTTGTAGTAAGGACAGTGAAATATACCACACTATCTCACAAATAAGTAAAGAATTTATTAAGTAGTATTCGATATAATAATGTAAAATATAAAATAAACATTGAGGATATCACTTTTCTAATAGACAAAGTTCTGTTGTCAAAGATGTGTTTAATTTGAAATAATTACCTGTTACTATGCCATCGTAATTTAAATTATTATAACATTGAACGCAGCGGCCTCTTATCTGCCATCTTGTCTCATATAAAAACAAAACGAGATGACCAGACAACAGAGAAAACAATGGAGTTATTACGCACTATCACTAAAATTGGATAGAGTGCGTATCAAAATAAAATATACCCTATACCTACCCCTACCCCTACCCCTACCCTCTACCTCTACCACTACCTCTATATCATCAATAGTTTTCGCAGCGCAAGCGATGTAAGGAATTTCTTAGGTAATTTTTTACACCTTGGGTTACATTATTAGAGTTTTAGTAAGGATCCCTAATTTTTTTTTGAAAATAGAATATAGCCTATGTCACTCAGGGTGAATGTAGCTTTGTAATGGTGAAAGATTTTTTGAAATCGGCACAGTTGTTTTTGAGTTTATTCATTACAAACATACACACAAACACACAAAAATACAAATCTTTCCTCTTTATAATATTAGTATAGATTTTAGTGTGTGTATTTAATTAGTAGGTTGTTGTTGTTGTGACGAATAATTAATCTGATTATTTACTTACCAATTATGTACCTTTAACAGATATCTATCTATTATTTTACGTCGGCTTTACTTGCCCTTCGAAGCATACCTACATGATATGAATCACGATATCACGAATTCAATTTATATATATTTATGTATGAAAGATATAATGAATATAAAAGAAGCGAAAGAAGTATGTGAGGATCGTAGCAATAGCATTCGATTGTCTCTGTCTACTCCACTTGGGATACAAGGCGTGATGATAGATAGGTTTTAATCTAACACACATTAAATTACTTGAATACAGCTCTATATATTTCGCAAGTCAACGTGAGCAAAAAGCTGAGTTTTATTAAGTTTTTCGTAGGCCGTCCCACAAAAAGCTCACCGCGAGAACTGTCCGGTCATTGTGTGATTGAATTTTAGTTGATTCAATAGTTTTCATGGAATCTAAGGTTAAGAGCCTATGATGAGCCGTTCACCTCAGTTCACGTGGTCCAAAGTTTGATTTTCGGACAAGAATCTCGTGTCTGTGACTTCTACGTTTGTTGCACAGTAAAAAAATTACCTTCTTGTAGCTTTGATAGACTTCTATATAGTTCAGTTACTATAATCGATTCCCAATAAATAAATTTTATACATCTGGAGCACAGTATATTTACTGTGTCTAAAGTATGTTCTCAACATGAACGATAACGCACCCTTGCGGCCGTATGAGATTTTTGGGGGGGGGGGGGGGCAATAGAAGATCCAGAAAAATTAGGAAAATAACGTTTGTTAAATATTAATTTTATTTTAATTTTATTATTTGTTTTTAAATTGAATATATAACTAAATATTCTGTGAATATTTCAAGCGTCTACCTGTTGCCGTTATCAATATCGAGCAAAAACGAGCAAAAAATCACGTTTGTTGTATGGGAGCCTCCTTCAATATTTATTTTATTCTGTTTTTTAGTATTTGTTGTTATAGCGGCAACAGAAATACATGATATGTGAAAATTTCAACTGTCTAACTATCACGGTTCATGAGATACAGCCTGGTGACAGACGGACAGACAGACGAACGGACAGCGGAGCCTTAGTAATAGGGGGGGGTTGGGCTCTAAAAAATCTCATATATTATTAGGTATATATATACTAGCTGTGCCTTGCGGTTGCGCCCGCGTTAATAGCTACTACTCCGCCCCTTTGGGTCGTAGTGTGATGTTATATTATAACCTTCTCTATAAACCTATAAACCTTCCTCAACAATTGTGCTATTAAATGCAAAAATATTTTTTTCTTTCAAATCCAACAGGTAGTTCCAGAGATTAGCGCTTTCTTTATTATTAGTATTTCCACCCATATTTCCTATTCAATAAAACCAATTAAAAAAATAACAGCTATTTCACTTAGATATATTGAATAAGTAACTATACCTATGCTAAATTACAGTGACACAGGTGGATTATTTACAGAGAAATTGGAAATAGTTTATCCTAGATAAATGTTGAAATCTTCAGCTCTGTTTTTTTTTCTTTTATCACGGGTTACCTTACATCTGAAAACTTATTGCTCGTGTCTCTATTAAAAAATCCTATTACATAGATAATATATACAAACTTTATCATAAGAAAGTTTTCTTAGTCTTAATATTATAGACTAGAATTCTGATACCGATTAAAAGGCACTCCTAAAGGTGTATTTATCTACGTTCACTTAATAGCTTGTGATAATCGCAATAAAAGTACATTATGACATGGTCTCCTATCTACTATGCGCGTGAAAAGCCCAGTTTTAACGTGTTGTTCGTAATTACAATAAGTTAGTTATAAGACTAGAATACATTGAAAATTGCTTTAGGCTAATAATTTTATGGATGCTTTCTTCTATGTAAAGGTGGCCACACATTCATCCAATCCCCAGCGCGACGCCGTACGGTCCACCGAAATCGACCACAGACTCATCCAATCCTTGTAAAGACGGTCCGCCTAGATTATCCGGCGACCGGAATGGGAAGTTTTCGGTGCGATTCCTGGATTAATGTGTGGCCTACTTAAGGTGATTAGTATCCTCAAATGCGCTGGATTGAGCATTTTCGACAGACTACTCCTCGTTTATTGATGGACTAAAATGCTTGAAAAAATTATGTAGTAATTATAAATTCTAGTACAGCAATTTGTTAAAAATATTTTTTTGTAAAGAGAAAAACTTCAATATTTAAAATAATAATAATGGAATGGTGTTTTTTAGATTTAATTGTCTACTGCTCTTAGACGGTTGGAAATATTTATATGCCTAAAAATAAATAGCACGTTGTACTTTAAACACAACAAAGTATATCTAAGTCAATTAACATTTTTATATATATAAAATAAAAATATGTCTATTTCGAAGGTTTCAGAGACAGCGCTCGGTGACCGTTTGTATGGCCAAGGTCATTGGCGACACTAAGCGCCTTAAGAGAGAAATGTCGGATAGGTATAATTGGGAAACTGGGTAGTAGAGACAATTAACTCATAACTGACGGTTGTCTCTATCATAAACTTTTACGCTCTTATTAATAAACTCGAAATAGCGACGTGTTAACTAAACTGTATTTTGTCTCCGTCTAACAAATCTGCAATTCATTATGATAGACGGAGACGAAATACGGTTTAGTTAATACGTCGCTAATACGAGTTTAGAGTGTAAATGTTTATTTCACTATATAATTGCAACACACGCAAGATACTTTCGTTACTCCCAGGTCCACAATAAACACATCATATCACAGCACTCTGCATCTGCAGGCGTTATAACAATCTAAGTGAAATTGATTTGTTTGCAGTTTGCACATACCTTTGTTGGTTTACATCGCTGTGGGCGACATTATTTTAAGTTTTTAATTCTTACTTGATGAAGTTTATTTAGTTTCTTTTTTTTCGTCACGGGTTGCCTTATAGCCTCCGAAACCGTGTTATTGTTAATTTAGTTTATATTTTATTTTATTTTATTTTATTTTCTATTCAGATATTTGTTTTCTTCAATTATTATTATTATACATTGTGTGATAGAATAATACCATATTTAATCATATATACGCACGTGGATATTTCAAAAATCAAATAGAGCCTATAGCACTCAGGGATAATGTAGCTTCCTTTCAGAATCGGATCCAAGCTTACAAATTGACAAATTTTACCTCTTTGTAATATTAGTACAGATTATAGCTACTCAATATGTTTAGAATAATATAAACGATCAATATGTATGTGTGCTTAAATAAATAAATAAAAAATGTTTCTTCCAAAAGAAGTTTTATTTGTAAGAAGTTTGATTAAGCCTCAATTACCTCTTTGGTTCGTATCTGGCTGCAAGGAGGTTTTTAAATTCTTAAAAGAGGTTGCTTGATCGAACATGTAATTTATTTTTAATTTATTTTCAAAGACGTTGAGCACTTTATGGATGTTAATGAACAAAGAAGACCTCCTTAGGTAACATATAGTAAGTATTTTAATCTTTTTATAATTTATTTTGTCTAATTGTCATAATGAATATTAAAGAATCTTTTAAGTAAGCCGATTATTCGAGTCGCCATTCCTAAAGTACGATTCAAAATATCTTGTAAAATTTCAATAAATATAGTCCAGTTATCTACACTAAATTATAATGATAGTTGGCTCTCACACTATGACGGTGTAACATTAAAGTGATGTAAACGATAAAAGTGATTACATTAGTGTACGAAGCGGGGAGGGGGACAATTATATGTAATGCTTAAGCATTGGAAATCTTGTTAAGGCGCTAATATCTTTCAATTACTTTTTGTTCTGCTGATATTAAAGCAAGAGTTGTTTAAATCGTACGCAAAAATAAGGGCTAGCTTAGCTCATGTCCGAAACAATTATTTATTCGGCGACCTAACCTAAGGCTGTATGATTTAAGTGCACTTTGATTTTCTCACAATCTTCGTTATTTTTACTGTGGTCACAACTGTATGTAATACAAACTAAGGTCCGTTTTCTATTACGTTTTAGTAAACAATCTTAGCTTGTTTTTTTAAATAAGTTGTCATTTAAAATTATTAAAAGACGTTATATTAACAATTTTACATTTGCTTATCTTTTTTTAATTATCTTTTTTAAACGGCTATTTAATAATTTTACAATAAAAAGTCATGCAAAGTTTCTTTACCAAATAAGACAAGTACACATAAACGGACTTGCCGAAGCCTACAAGCCTAGCCTATTTATTTTAGCACTTGGCCAACTATTCTCCTAATTGCAAACGCACAATGACTTTCTATTTAGAAACCACACCCTATCCATAATATTCTGACTTAAGTAGCCCACGCACTGATCCGGTATCTCACCGAAAATTTTCGGTCTGACCGCCGTATGATCGAGATTGAACACAGGCCACACATTAGCGATGTAAATCATACTATCTAGATCACATACAATTCACTCACTCACACAGACACACAAGATTTGATTAAACAAAGGCGTGTAGATTAGGGTTGCCATCTCCAAACTTTGTAATCCAGGATTTGAAGGTAGAAATACCAGGACATTTCGGTTTAAAGCCAGGACTATATTTAAGAGCAGTACCTAATTGTTATATGCACTGAAAACAAGGTCAATAAAACAACATTTTTTTTTATAAGTGTTCAACTGACATTTAGTTACTAAATTATCAAATCAAATGGAGAAATTATGTTTTTAATTATAATATAACAAAATATTATAAATATAATAAAAGAACATTTTCGTTTCGGCATGTTTATACCTACAGCTGAAATAAAAAAGCTCTCTAATTAAATGTTTTATATTATCTTCTGCTACGTAGGTAGTCGAACATACGCGCTGTGACAAAATTTTGTCGAATTAAAAACTCAGGACAATGCTTAGAAACTATCCAGGACAGCCCAGGACACCCCAAAAAACAGGACATGTCCTGGGAAAACAGGACGGTTGGCAACCCTAGTGTAGATGTGTGTGCGTGTGACAGATCGCTCCGACCATCGAAATCAACCACAAACACAACAATTTGAAAACGGATTGCGGACCGTTCGTTACGAGAATTGGACGAGTCTGTGATCGATTTCGGTGGACCGTATGGCGGCGCGCCGGCGATTGGACGAATGAGTAGGCACCTTTATGTGTAGGTAGTTTATTACCGGTCGAAAACAACCTAACACACTGCAGGGATTTTCATGAAATCTGGTATCAGTGACATTATGGTTATTTACTTATTGTAATCATTCATGAAACCACTATATCAAAAAAAAGTCAACAATATTTCACCCATGATCATCGCCTTAAATTAGTGGGAGGTGTCGCCTATACGAGGGGTGTGCACAAACGCAGATTTTATAATGAGAACGTGATGATCGCCATATAGCGCGCCATTTGTACAACGGAATGGAAGCGGAACGTATAGTTAACTGTAGTTAACCGACTATATTTTGTGCTTAACTTAATGACTTGGGTAAATGCTTAAATACTTAGGCCTTTATTCATAAACGTTTATTAGCAACGTTTTTGTTAAAATATGTTTTGTCACTCTCTAACAAACCTGTCTTTACTAATAATAGAAAGAAACAAAACACAGTTTAGCAAAAACGTTGCTAATAAACGTTTATGAATAAAGGCCATAATAAATAAAATTTAAGTGAATGTCTGTGACTTTTAAGTAATAGTTTCCAATTCTAGGATACTTTTTGTATGTGTGTAAATTAAAAAAAAATCAACAGAGATTTAAACAGAGAAAATTAAAAAGAAATCACGTGATTAATGTTCGCAGGGCGCTATTTTATAACTTACTAGGTTTCCGCCCCCGGCTTCGCCCGTGGATATTTTCAAACAAAATAAAATATACTCACAAATAATGTGGCTTTCTATTGGTAAAATAATTTTCAAAATCGGTTCAGTAGATCCAGAGATTACCCCCTACAAACGCACAAATTTTACCTCTTTATAATATTAGTATAGACTAGCTTTTCGTGCCGGCTTCGCCCATGGAAGTTTTCGTGATAAAAAGTAGCCTATGTCAGGGGTTCCCAAACTTTTTTCACCGCGGCACCCTTGTTGTACTAAAAATAATTCGCGGCACACCTACTCTTAAAGTGGAAAACAAGAAAACACAATGCTTTAATGCGAAGAATGAAACAGAACTGTTTTATTGATTTTTCCATTATTAAGTCTATGGGAAGCTTTGTCAATTTTACCCTTAAATCACTTGACGCTGAAAGTTTGCTCCTAACTCCACTAAACTTACTCCAAAGTTTTTGTGAAAATTGACAAATGTTTCGACACGATTGGCATACGTTGGCGGCACCCGGCACCCCTGGCAAACGCTCGCGGCACCCACTTTGGAAACCCCTGGCCTATGTCACTCTCCAGTTTCCGGCCCTCTATTTATATCTCTTCCCTTATTGCCCGCTACTTCGTACGCGTTGTATTAGGAATACAATTCACCCCCTTGGGTAGGTAGCGTGATGTTAAGCCCTTCTCCAAGAATTGGGCTATCAAATGCAAAAAGAATTTTTAAAATCGGTCCAGTAGTTTTTGAGTTTATTAATTATAGTTTTTGAGTCTATAGAATACAAACAAACAAATATTAATTTTGATATATTAAAGTACTCAGTTATAATATAGCATTCTAGTGGTGAAATAATTTTGAAAATCCGGCCAATACTTTTAGACTATATTCATTACAAACAAAAATACAAAATAACAAACAAAAAATCCAATCTTTTCTCTTAATATTATTAGTAGTTATAGATTTCCGGTATGAAAAGTAGCCTTTGTCACTTTCCAGCCCTTTTACTATCTCTGTGCAAAAAAGTTGATCCCTTGCTGCAGTGTTTTGACTTGAGAGAAGGATAAAGAAACGAACACACTTTCTCATTTGATATATTAAAGTTTGTGACACCCGTTCGTATTTACTAAATCCTGAACTCGGCATTTTCATTTGTTCGAATGGACATCTTTAGCATAAATAATAATTTTGAAAAAACTCATTTGTTTTTGTAAAATATTATGATTTTACTAACAGCAAAAATAAATTAACTTTAAAAAGAACTTAAAAAGAAAAGAGACTTCAAACATTGTTCACTGAAAAGCAAGAAATAGTTAAATATTTCGTTTTGAAGTGGAATTTGAAGTCGGTTGGTGGCAAATTAAGCTACAAAATTAAAATATATCTAAAGAAAATTTTCAATGTTATTTATGTTGTAATTATTTGAATTGTCTAGATTAGTGAAATTTAGAGCAACCGTTTAGTTAATACAAAGCTAATTTATTTTACTTTTAAGTGATTTTGCTATTATCAAAATCATAATTATGATATCGTTACAAAAACAAATCATCGAAATCGGCACTTGAAAAATAAACCAAAAAATCGAATCACAACATAACAAAAACTACAGTCGAATTGAGAACCTCTTCCTTTTTTTTGAAATCGGTTAATAATATTTTAGCATCAGTTTGAAGAATTTGTGTGGTACCTAATTATCATAAAATATAAAAGAAACACCTTGGGTGTCTGTTACAAATAGGTAGATATCATAGATTAAATAAGTAATTGTTATGCTGATTAATAAAATTAAATAGATACCTAACTGTTTTAAAGTCCTGCCAGTTCTTTCATCACTTGACAACGAAATTATTTTATCATTTAATGTCAAGATAGCTACTTTGTTATCAATTTACTTGTCAAGGTTTTTATCTGTCGCAATATCGAAAGTAAAACTTTTTAATTAGAAATTGTACAGGACGTTTTATTAAATATTAATTTCTTTTCATTATCGTAAATAAAAAATAAATGAAAATCGGTACTTTTCAGTAGGCTTTTCTGAAAAAACACCGAGCCCTGGCAGGTACCAATGTTTTGTTTAATTTAAAAAAGGTATGTAGATAATCCAATAAACCACACTTAGAAACCTTTCCAACTAAATATACCTGGCCACTGGTTTGGTATAGCCTCACAATTACCATCGGCTAAAAGAGGTAGGCTTAGTATTCCACTGGGTACCCTGGGACTGGGACCGATAACACGGTTACGGGAGCTCTAAGGCAAGCCGTGAAAAAAAAAATGGAGGAGGGAAGGAAGGTCTTGTTTCATTTTTAGGGTTCCGTAGTTAAGTTCCGTCCATCTGTCGCCATGCCCATTTTATGAAATTTAATATACTGGCATTGTTGACCGAGTTGGTGGCCAAAAATTAGAAATAATTGTATTTTCTGAAAATAGGAATCAAGAGCAATGACCTTATAAAATAATGTAATGGTTTTTAAAGTCTTATCACCAGTAACAGTGCCCATATTAAACATTTTTTTTTTCTTTCTTCCAGCTCCAGTGTTACAGTTTCAGGGTACCCAGTGGAAGACCAGACCTCAGGCCAGTTCTGTTGAGGTATATTTAGATGGAATAGCCTCAAAGTGTGGTTTATCGGATTATGTACATAAAACACATCTCCGGGATCCGGGATCGAACCCGTGGTCTGCCTAGTTAATACCAGACGTCTTAACCACTCGGCCACCGACGCAAGAAATATTATAATATACGTCAGATATTATACGAAAGACATCGTTTTAATTCTATTACATAAAGTTATCAAACGAATGCAGGCACTTAAATAAATACAACTAAGATATATGGGCATATTGTATTGCAAAATATGTACTAAATCCATAGCATGTCATAATAAATAAAGTCTATGGAGTGTTAAATAGAGGTGATAATATGGTAAGGACAATACGGGGCGGGATTGTGTATTAACATAGGTAGTAGAGATGTGAAATTATTATATTATTTATTTATTTATCGATATCGATACAAATATACGATAATTTGGAAGACCTGATTATGGACTCTAGACTAGAAGTCTAGCTATATGTACTATTAGAAATACTGCTCAGACAAAAACTATTTAGTAACACTGAAAATTAGCAAAAAGTCTGGAGACTTGGAAGACCTGATGGTGGACGCTATAGGTTTACCGGAACTAGATATAGAGAAATACTGTTTAAACAAAAAATATTCAGTAATACTAGTAATCATCGAAAATTGAAAAATCTGGAGACTTGGATGACCTGATGATGAACCCTAGAGGTCTACCTAAACTATTAGAAATAGAGAACTGTTGCTCAATAAAAACTATTCATTTATTTTCTTTGTTCCATTTCCATGCGAGTAAAACCGCGGGCAGCAGGTTAGTTGTAATCCTAATCCTATCTATAATATTATAAATGCGAAATTGTTTGTTTGTCTTTCTTTCACGCCACAATCGATAGCCTAATTGGTAGGACGGTGGACTTGAAACCGGAGGTCCCGAGTTCGAATCCTACCCGCTGCCAAAATGCTAAGCACCAATTTTCTTTAAGAATATGAGCTTAAATCGACTCCTCGTGCTTCGGAGGGCACGTAAAGCCGGCCGGCGTCCGGTCACCAACCCGCCTGCCAAGCGTGGTGACTATGGCAATTCCCCTCATGATGATGATGATGATGATGATGATGGTATAGATTAACACTAAAATAGGATGAGTATCGTGAGTAGTGACGTATTCCTGGAACCGTGTACTATTTCGACATTCAAAGATATCGATATATTGTCGGAACAACACTATTAGAATGCGTTCATCATGCACGTGCGACGACATGTTTATGTCAACTATAAGTCATCGTTTTACTATTAAGAGGATAGCTTTTACATGCAATAGTTATTTCATTAGAGGTCAAAGGGTTGCTTTATATTCTAAGTAGCTTTCCGCGCCGGCTTCCCATATAAGGATTTATCCCGAAAGATTTTAAGGATAAACTGTCCTAATCTAAATTTTAATTATTTAATTATAAACAAAACTTCAAAAGAGGTTCTCAATTCGTCAGAATCTTTTTTTATGTATGTTCCCCGATTACTTGAAGACGCCTGGACCGATTTGGATTTTTTTTTGTTTTGAAATTGGTCTCAAGGACCTGATGATGGTATCCTGGAGAAATCGAGAACTCTTAAAAGTTTATAGGCACACTTGAAGCGATTTGGGTATTTTTATTTTATAGTGACTTGTGCATTTGTTTTCGGAAAGCACACTTTTCAGTGCATAATTTTTGAAGTCGGTAAAGCCAAATTATTTTAATTATTATTTTGTAGATTTCTTTTTCATTTTTTACTTTTGTTGTTTTTATTTTTTTTTGTTGTTGTTGCTTGATCTAATTTATAATGTGTCCGTAATGTAACTTCTGTAATGTAATGTAAGTGGAAATCCATTTGTTTTGTTTGTTTTTAAATTTTTTTTTTTTGTGGAGTGCAGTGGAAAAAAAAGAGAAAAAAACCAGGACATAACCTTTATCATCCAAATCCGTCCAAAAATACTTGAAATAAAACATCACTGTTATAATTTTATAAGGGGATGGGGGTGGGCCCTGTACGTCTATAATTCTAAATATAAACTAGTCAATGTTATGATCCAAATTACAAACTACGTATCCTTCAAATTTTATCCGAATCCGGTCAGCAGTAACACCCAAACATCCAAACTTTTGCATTTATAATATTAGTAGGACTAGTAGGATACTATTTCTACACGAGCGAAGCAATGACTAACCGCTAGTATGTAGTTGTATGACGGTGTCTGTAGTCACTTCCACGTTTACATTGTCCAATAATACTTGAAATAAAGCAACACTGTTTCAATTATATTATAGGCGTACAGGACCCACCCCCAGCCCCTTTTTCTAAATATAAAGTAGCCAATGTTTTGATCCAAATAACAAACTATTAATCCTCCAAGTTTCAGTTGAGCAATAAACACTCAAACATCCAAACTTTCGCATTTATAATATTAGTAGGAATAGTAGGATACTATTTCTACACGAACGAAGCAATGACTAACCGCTAGTATGTAGTTGTAGGTATTTGCAATTACTACAATGACGGTGTCTGTAGTCACTTCCACGTTTACATTGTCCAATAATACTTGAAATAAAACGACACTGTTTCAATTATATTGAACACTGCGTACTGTTATTAGTTCACTCCTGCGGCTTCTTTGCTGACCGACTAGGGTGACAATATGTTTTGAAGATAATGGATGCTGAATTACTTCGGCTGAACGGCTTTGAATTATATGTACCAGCCGTCCTATGTAACAGCGGATAATTCCTGTCAAAACGCCCGACAACTAACTCACAACCGACGCAACAACAACAACAACACACCTTCATGTCCTTTATACCTTGCGGTGTAGCCAGAGACACTGGGAACAGTGTCCACTTTTTGTCAGTTGTCCATTTTGAACAGAACAGGTTGCAAGCCCGTTGCTGCACTTAATGGACCTAGATCTGTCACTTCTTTATCTACCCAGGAGTCGATTAAAGCACATATTCTTAAATAAAATTGGTGCTTAGCATTTTTGTCACGAGTGGGAATTGAACCCGGGACCTCCCAATTAGGATATCGACTCCCAGTGCCCCAAGCATATTTATGACTCAAATAAAAAGTTTTTAATGACATTGACAAGTTGGTATTATATTAAAATCGAGATGCATTTGTCAATAACTAGAAAACAACTGGTTTAGATCATGTTTCCAATTTGCGACTACTTGCTATAGTGATCAAATTGAGGTAATGGTTGTGATTGACGACTAATAAGACATATCATGGACGGCGGGATTATATTAAATACCGATTAATCGGCTATAAACACTATAAAGGCTATATACTTGATATTGGCAAATCACCGATGAACATTGGTGGAGCCATAATAAAAGAAGAAGAAGAAGACCCATAATCCCATATATTAAACACGCGTGCTTTTTACTTTACATTACAGCACAAGAGTTATAATATAACCCAATGAAGTTAAATTCGTACAATATTGCAAATTGTATGTGTATCCACAAAGCATTTTAATTTAACCGCATAATACAGTTTTTATTTTTTAACCACGACTTTTTTGGCTGTTTGGCGAAGTTACCTGTGCTTTATCTAGCGCGACGCGGGAAAAATCAAAACATTTGAGAATGTATTAATTGTTTAAAACCACATGAAGTTTGCTTTTTCCTCGCAAGTGTGTTGAATAATATCGTATGCAACGCGTGTGCATTGGTAATTACATACTCAGCTTTCTTATAGCGCTCGCCTACTGGCTCGCGCTGATAAAACTGCCTCGTACATAATGACCAGCATAGCACACTTGTATCACAATGTACTATTATAAAACAGTTTGATTCATATTAGAAATGTCAATTTACTTACTAGCAACTAGAATACAACTAAGTTAAGTGTTTGGAATTTGTAACCGAATTGCCGTCGCGCCACCTGATAAGTTTGCCGGTCAACAGTAATATGAAATTACCGTAGGCGAAGCTAGAAGTCATGTATATTTATGTATGTCTCTAGTGAGAATAGGGTGGGTATAAGGCGAATTTCTACACTTTTTCGATGTTAAATTTTTTTTAAATAAAAAAATCTCTTTCGAGGGACTTTGTTTAACATGACGGAGATACGAAACGTGTGAAAGGGTTTAATTAACTTTTTGGGCTTAATTCAAACTGGACTCACAAAATTTACAAAAGCGGTGCAAACAAGTAATAAGTACATCATTTCGGTCGCTTTTTTTAGTGAAAAGTTGTTCAACTCGACTTTTTACTTTTGTAATTATTTTTACACTTCGATCATGAAAAAATGTCAGGTTTGATGCATCGGTGGCCGAGTGGTTAATACCAGAGTTCGATTCCGGATCCCGTCCATGTCCAATGGGTTTTTTAATTAAAAACTTATGTACATAATCCGACAAACCACACTTAGAGGCTTTTCCATCCAAATATACCTCAACAGAACTGGCCACTCGTTAGGTATAGCCTCACAAATACCATCGGCTAAACGAGGGAGACTTGGTCTTCCACTGGGTACCCTGGAACCCTAACACGGTTTCGGGAGATGTAAGGCAACCCGTGAAGAATGAAAAAAAAAAATTAAACTATTTAAACAATCAAATACATGGTCACACTATAAATAGATTGCTAGGCTATGTATAAGCAAGTTTCGCCTAATAACACGTTGGTTGTAGTTGAGATCAGCTTGGTTGTGTCGACTCCTATCAGAGTAAACGTTATTGAACCTTAATTGAGGATGTATGTGTAGACAGAATGATATTCCTGTGAGGATGCTATCAAACTAAATTCCTAAGATCCAATCCAATTTTGAGGTAAATGCACTCAATGGGGGCCGTACTAACACTAACCACGAATTTCTAAAGGAGGCCTGAATTAGAGCAAATGTTTTATTATTATTAGCTTTATATGGCTGAAGTGAAAGGAAATGCTGGTAGAGGACGACCTAGGTGTACTTTTACTGAACATATAAAAAATTTATGGACATATTAAAAGTACAGCGTAAAATATATAAACGGTATGATGAATATAAAAGTAGCGAAAGAGGCATGTCAGGATCGTAACAAATGGCATTCGATTGTCTCTGCCCACCCCTCCTGGGATAAAAGGCGTGATGATATATACTTATTACCATAAAGTATAAGTCGTTTTAGGTTTGGTTCTCTGTTTGGTTATAGAATTTAGCCCCAGGTGGATACTAAATGGAAAATTCATATTTCCAAAAGTAATTTCTTTCTGTTTGTCTTAGTCGCGGACGATATATCTATCTATGTATCTTATCCTCATTATTTAGTACAAATATTTAAAAACAACTATTTTTAGCGCGGAAATCTAGACATGAAAATACATTTTTTCAGTGCTTGATGGTCAGCATGACGCGCAATCCAGATTTATTCTAATTAATTTTATTATGTCATAGTTTCTGGGATGACATTAATTAAAGATTAATTGGCAACATTGATCCATTAGCATTCAAATTATTATTTCCAAACATACGAAGCCGCGAGCAAAGGTACTAACCTGTTATCATCGCACGATGGAGCAATTAAATAGGACTTTAAAACGGATGCTAAGCATCAATTATCTTTTTAAGAGACTTCTCGTGCTTTGGAGAGCACGTAAAGCCCGCACTTATTTTAAAGATAATAGGTACTTAGACAGGGGGCGTCGGTGGTCGAGTGGGTAAAACGTCGGCTCACAACTGAGAAGTCGCGGGTTTGATCCCCACATCCGACCATGTTACCAATGGGTTTTTATAATAAAAAATCTATCTACATTATCCGACAAACCGTACAAAGAGGCTTTTCTATCCATATACCTCAACAGAGCTGGCCACTTGTTAGGTATAGCCTCAAAAAAATCTTCGGCTAAATGAGGAAGACTTTGTCTTCCGCTGGGTACCCTGGGGCCAGCTACGGTTCCCGGGAGCTGTAAGACAACCCGTGAAGTTTTTTTTAGGTACTTAGATCTGTTAAAGAAGTGACAAATCTACAGTCTGCTGGCCACACCGCAAGCCGTGAAGATGCGTTTTTGAAGCCGTGAGCAAAGGATAGTTCTTTCATATGGAATATCGAAAGAAAATGGCGTGAAAGCACGCAGCGGTGTCGCGTCCCGATAACATCAGCATTGTCTACTACCATCATAACTCATCTTAACATTATTTATAGTTGTATTATAATGTCAGAGCGAATTTATATAAGAAAACAAACATCGAATAGCCTTTGGGATTCCTTGAGAGGCCTATTTTAAAGGAGATGTTTCATTTTAGGCTATCACATGTGCATTATTACATAGGTTGTGATTCACCGAAAAGGTTTTTCGCGTATTTTTAACCGAATTTACGACTCCAATTCTAATTATTCTAACTTCTAATATTTATTAATGTACAATTTTATGTCAGTTATTTCATAGATAATTTAATATATTATAAGAAAACATTAACACTTGCTTTTTCTAATAGTTTTTGTATGATACTCATACAGCCGAAGTCCGTTTCGTGTATTATCGCAGGACAGGTTTTGTTGAGAAATCGTACTCTCATGTTTCTAATACGTGAATCTTGGTCTATCTTATCTTATCCTTGGTTATCTTATCGATTTTAATAGTATTCCATCTTGCTGACATATTTCTAAAGAGATATGGACAAAATAAGTCGCGTAAGTAATAATAAGTAAGGACCTATTATGTTTAGGAGCTGAGTATTAACAGGACACGTGAATCAAGTCGGGAAAATGTTAGTCCCAGCGAGTTTTTATGGCGTATGCACTCTAATCCGTCAGAGATATAACAAAAATATGTAAAATAAAATAATATAGAAAAAAGTCATTTCAATCTCTAATAGATAAATAGTTATAAGCGTATTTGTAGGTATTCAAATTGTTGTAAAAAAAAAAATTTTTATATTGAAAGAAGAAATAAGGGCCAGAGCTTTATCTTACAATATCCGAGCAGCAAAACATCCTGATCAGCTAACGTCAAGCTTAATAGGTTTTAAAAGACTCAAGAGAAGAGCTCCCCAGGATCTGACTTAAAGATGAGATATCGAAAATATTGCTGTAGCCCTATTAAAAAACCATGGTTGTTTGTCTGAGTTGAAGGTCAAAAGCAAGTGCTTGTAAACAGAAAAATAAATGCCAATAACGGATAGACTGATAATACTAGAGCTCTAAAGCGTTTAAAATAATCATCAAAAGAAATAAACGCCATTTAAGATATTGTTTAAAAGCATTTCACTGCAATGCCACCGGTTGGACACTGGCAGATGTACTTAATTGTTCTCTCATGGCAAAACTTTTCAATAAATATTAATGAGGTACAATGTCATTATTGCAAGTATGATACGAACATAAACTTTTTGTACGGGCATCTATAACAGATAAGGTTATGTAGGAATTTTCTTTGTAGATCTCTACCGACGTTTCATACTTCAGACAACTCGTAACAATGTCCACATTTTAAAAGGGTAATATTTATCCTATCTATCATCACGCCTTTCATCCCAAGAGGGGTAGGCAGACACAATCAAATGCCATTTGTTACGATCCTGACATACTTCTTTCGCTTCTTTTCTATTCATCATACCTTTGATACATGCTCGGCGATTGTTTGTACTTTTAATATTTCCATCGATCAATACATTTTTTATATGTTTAATAAATACTTCCGTCCTCTGCCAGCATTTCCTTTCACTTCAGCCATATAAACCTTTTTAGACAATCTTTCATCCTTCATTCTTTTTAGAACTTAATTGCTAATAAAAAAATCTAGGTACTTTTTGTATAATAAAAAATGCCCATTTCCCATCAAAAATACTGATTGCACAGATACTTACCTCAAAATATTATTATCGTATTGGACTACGACCCCTAAGCGAAAGGTCGGACGGGCTCTGCCCAGGGTGGGTTTATGTGCGGTTATAAAAAAATCCCCTAACCTACCTGCCAACAGGGTCGTATTTTCAATCATTTAATTTTTTTTATAAACAGTTTTATTTTCTTATTAATTAATACCTATATACCTACTTACTAACAGAGTTAAAATATTATAAAAAAACACAGGGAGCCCCATGAGTAGCTCTCTAATCATGAAAATTGAAATCACTATCCTGCGGTAAAGTGCCAAGAAGGCTAGCAGCGTTTCCACGCTGTATAGCTATGCTAATACATTGCCCTAGGTTTGCTCCAGCCCTCTTGTCACCTGAAATGTCGATTAGACGAGATGATAATTTTAAATATTGTAATTATAAATTGGTGATGAAGTGTTATTATTTGTTACCAATATTAAAGAAGTCGATAGCGTAGTTGGTAAATATTTGGACTTAAAAACAGGGGATCCGAGTTCTCACTCTCGTGCCCAAAATGCTTCGCAGAATTTTTTTTGTAAAATATACATATACATACAGTGCAAATTTTATGGTAGATGCAATTTTGTTTAAACCTTTTCTGAACCTACAAAATAAACGAGAAACCGTAATCTTGACTGACAGTTTTTTTCAACGTTTACATGTACAGGCAAAGAAATTAATGGCTACATTGTTGCACTCAAGTAGTTATTTCCAACTTAGGATACTCCAAGAGAAGCGAAATTTCCAATTCTTGGCTCGCCATATAAGAAAAATCTAGAAAATTCGGTAAGTTAGGGCGAACCAGCGGTCCGTGCCATTATCACATAAAAACATTCAGACACTTTAAAAAAATAGATTAAGTTTCTTTTTGATTCGGAGGTATACACCCCGATCTAACACAAAGGTGTTTATACTAACAATATCCGCCAGATCACTCTCATATAATATATGAACCCTTTTTCTTTCCCGTTTCTTTTTTCTTAACGGGTTGCCTTACAGCTTCCGAAACCGTGTTATCAGCCCCAGGACATCCAGCGGAAAACCGAGTGTCCCTCTTTTATATTTGTGAGGCTATACCTAACGAGTGGCCAGTTCTGTTGAGGTATATTTAGATGGAAAAGCCTCTATCATGTAGAATTAAAGTATCCACAAATTTTTCTAAAAATAAATACCAAAAAGTAACGGTGCGAAGCCGGGGGTCGCTATAGTATTAAATAAAATATAAAAGCATATTCCATTTCTTTGACAGTACCTGCCATCTCCTTTTGGAATCCAAGGCGTGAAGTATCAGACGGGTGGCATATATTATTTTAAAATAACTTCATTATACATTCATTAAATGCATTTCGGATGCAGAATCTGTATAACGACATCATGGATATCAGTTACGCTTTGATTTACATTCTACCTTGTTACAACGCGTGGAAATAATGAAAAAACCTGCCAAGTGCGACTGAGACTCGCACACTGAGGTTCCGTTCAATGATCATTTAAATATGTAAGTAATAAATATGAGGTCCGAAAAAGGATTTTTTTCTTTCGACCTGTCTTTAAATGTGTAAAGGAAAAAAACAGAAATTTTAGAAATAATAGGGAATGAATGTTAATTTGGGCTCCACGAGCAAAGCCAGGGTGGGAAGCTAGTATAAGCTATTCCTGTGAAAAAAGGTTTTCACTGACAGAGACAGACAAGAAAGTTAGTCTAAATATTATGTTTTTTTTATTATTTGACTCCAACGTCCAATTCTTTAATGGAAAGCCACTCCTAAAACATTTATTTTCATAACTTGTTCTTTCTGTGAATTATTTTTGGAAATATACCTAAGCCGACGGACAGACGGACATTTACAAGGGCTCCAAGGATACCCTGTGCTCAGTGCTATGTGACCAAAAACAAATAATAAAAGCCACCCCGCGTTTTATTATCTTTAGTTGATCCTAGTACCCTAGAAACAAAATTATTTTAAATTATTAAAATATTATAAACGTGAAAGTTTGTATGGATATATGTATGTTTGTTACTCAATCACGCCAGAACGGCTAAACGGATCTGGATGAAATTTGGTACAGAGATAGATTATAGTCTGTAATAGCACAGAGGCTTTATCCCGGAAAAATGTATGGTTCCTGTGGGATAGATTTGTTTTTATTTTTCACGGGATCGACATGATTTTTTGCATAGTGGTAGTTTAGGGGTCAGATATTTATCTACATATACCTACTACTTTTTATAACGCAAAAGCGGGCGGGGGAGGGGCAAATTACAGCCACGGGATTATTTATTTTTGGATCTATTTCCACGCGGATGAAACCGCGGACAGAAGCTTGTTAGATATATTTTATTGAAAGCTAGATGGAAAATAAAAAACATAAAAAACATGGCCACTTAGAGATGATATTCTAGATCATATAGAAACCAAGTAGACATATGTAACGGTTACAGGCGACAAGATTTTTAATCCGCGACAAGTGAGATTCCTGCCTAGATATAATAATGTAGACTATCTATGACTTTTTATTGCGTTCTGCGAAAAATAATACGCATTCCTATCTGGTACAGTTGTCAATAGAATTGATGCCTTTACTCGAAACCGTTTGATGGCAAAATTGGGTATTGTTGCAAATCTGAGATATTTTTATTGACGAGACAAATACTGTACCTACCGCAATGGAATATACCGAAAATAGATGCCACGAGTATTCCAGGTTGAATCTAAGGTCCCTGGTTTTCGTTTGGGGCCAAATTTATACGAGTTGCTTTATAATTTTCAAATACTTAAGGACCCTGCCACAAATTTTGCCTAGAAAGACAATAAAGATTGATTTTTGGTGTTCTAATTCCGAGAAAGAGAAATTTTGAGCTTTAATACGTTATTACATAGATATATGCTTGCATTCCAGCTTATGCCGCATGCAGCCAGCAGATGCAGTCCCGGCCCATATAGCCAATTCGGTCATATTAAGTGCAGTAGGTATTATCAATTTTACGAGGTGGTTTCGACTAAATTTTTTTTTACGGGTTGCCTTACAGCTTCCTAAATTTTTTTCTTATCATAATATATCACAATTTTTCTTTAATTTTTGTATTTTGATTTTTTTAATTTTTTTTTGTATTTTTTTCTATTTATATTTATTTGATTTTTATTTACGTAATAATTGTATAATTATTAGATATTTATTAAATTTATTACTTACACTGTTAAGAGTGTCAATCGTACTTAGCTAGTTTGGCTTTTCAACGGCAATAACTCTCCAATACGGATGAATGCGACATTTGGTTGATTCATTGGTATCTATATAAACATAACTGATGCACTTCACAGACAGGTTTGAGTAAAAGTTTTACCCAGCGTTCCGCAAAACTAACCAATTTTTAAAATTTTCTTCATACAAATATTGATAAGAGTTATCCCAAAGTTTATACCCCGCATTTATCTTGCGGCTTAAAATTTTAAAATACCTAAAATTATAAAAAGAGGTCAAAGTTTAAAAAAAGTTTAAATGACGCAATTGCAAACATCATTTAGGTAATTTTTAACCTGAGTCAGCGACAAATTACACCTATCATATGAGATCTAAAAATGAAAGGCTTTATTAGAAACTAGCTATCCGTCCTGGATTTTTTTAAAATATGGCATAAGATTTCGGGAGCTGAACCCGTGAAGAAAAAAAAAAAAAAAAAAAAAAAAAAAATGGCATAAGATTTTGTCCCAAAGCATTTCTGGGATAAAAAGTAGCCAATATCAATTTCCGGCCCTCAAACTATCTCTGTGCGTTTATCTGTTGCTCTGTTGACGCGAAAAAAGTCCTTCACACAAACACACTTTCGCATTTATCGATAACTAGCTGTGCCTTGCACTCACGTGGTTACTGCTCAGCTCTGGGTCGTAGCGTGACGGTATAGCCCTTCCTGAAGAATTGGACTATCAAATGCAAATCAATTTCAAATCCGACTGTATTATTAGTATAGATAGATATTAGTCAGGATACATTGGGTCATAAAAAGACTGAGGTCATTAAATAGTTATTAATGCCACCATAAATTGAAACATACGCCACGTTTTCTCACCCCATAAAACTAAGTATTAAAATGCAGGTATAGGCACCTATTAAAGTTATTTGGTTCGTGCGTTTCAATTTCTCACTTCGTAAATTGCTGACTGGAATTTGTATTGACTTTTGTTTTATGTAAACTAGATGCTGCCCACGGTTTTGCTTGTGTTATTTCGATATCACAACTCACTCCGTCTAAATAACTACTAGCTATACGGTCTGGATTCTCCCGTGGGAATTTGTGAGTTTATTTTTAATTTAGCAGTTCGGAGCTTATTCAGAAGAAACAGACAAACGTGACACACAGTAAGTATAGAACATATGCTTATATAATACTAGCATTTGCCTGCTACTTCGTACGCAATTTCGGTTTCAGTTACAGGGTTGAGTTTCGAAAAATATGCACTACTAAGTGCACCTCTAAGAAATATACCTTCCAATTTTCTTATTTATATTTTTAGCGGTTTAGGCCAAGCGTTGATTGTGTATCAGTCAGCGACACGACAGTAGCACAACCCATCTAAATTAATTTTGAAATCACAGACAGAAAATTAAATAAAATTTAAGAACTTGTCAACTTTTTGCAACGGGCGCAAGTCTAGATCTTATACCTTTCTCACTTTACAAAGCATAAAGTATTTCTATTCCTTGGAGAACCCGAATCTGAAAGAAAAAAACCATTAAAAAAATTACAGTATTCAAAAACCGCTCCTGATACAACACTTTCTACACAAACTAAATAAACGCTGTACAAAGTTATATAATGCTTTGTCCCCCCTCTAACAGATATGTCAATTAATATAATAGGGGGAAACAAAGCTTTGTTGAGTCGCACTCTAAGATTTTTACCTATCCGGATAAGCCGGACATGGTTAGGTCTAGAGTACTAAGACTAAGGAGAGGCCACAGACGAGCTCCCCCTTTCGCCAATTTTCTGCTCATTTACCATGAAGATAGTTATAAGTTACCTTAGGTTACACTGGTATCGCTTTGTGTCGTGAGACAGAGCTTTAGAAAAGTTGTTAATTGTGTTGTTTTTAAATGTGAAAGGCGATCTATTAGGTCGCCTAATTTGCGGGAAGATAGTCTTTCCAATCATTACTTATAATTATAATGTTTGTATTTTAGCATAATCTCTATATAAAGTAAAAGCAATTGCGACTACAAAACGATAGAAAAATACAGTGGTACGGGGGTTAGTATCTACCTTCTTTTTGTATCCTTAGTTTTTAACAGTCACGTGCCTTGTTATCCAAATGTTAGGTCTTTCCTGCTAAATCCTGCTTTCTGACTTTCTAGTAACCTACCCAATAAACCTACACCAATAGTATATAAGCGTGAGTATATGCAAATAAACACTTATCAAAAACACCTGTTTCCCTCAATAAATTGATATAGTTTAGATAATGTCTTAATAAACAGAACCAATTGACCTTTTGTACGCGAAGCACTTAAAAACCCATTCCAAACATCATTTTAATATTTATTCCATTATGTGTTGGTGGGGTTAGCGAAGAATTTTTCGCTAGACACCTGTCTTGTATTGTCAAATGCTTGGCAGTTTTTTTTTCTAAGATAATTGTTTAGGCAAGGGGAAATAATTTATGAACGTGGAACACGTTGTCGGTCATCCATTAGAGTCAAACACAATTTTTTGTCGACAATCCAGTTGTATATAACAAAATTATTAAATTGACTCTGCAATCAATTAAACAGTTTGAATTAACGTGATTGAATGATATTACTTCAAAGAGAACTATTGTTCTTTCCGCAACCGCAATTAATGTTTGTTTAATTGTTTGACCCGTATTGACTCAAAAACTACTGGATCCGAGTAGTAACCAATAATGGCAATGTTACTTATTCAACGAGATGCGTATTAATGGGATCCGGTCATCAGTGATATTAAAATACCACAGGCGAAGCCGGGGCGAGTCGTGTGATATAAAAAAATGACCAAGAGGGAGCCATTTCGTTTTCCATGCGAACTTTAAGACAGGATTTTCGTTTAGGTTTTCCTGTAACTATGAGTGAGGCCCTAATATTTTAATTGTTTTTTCAAAATTTTAGAATTTGTAAGGGGGGGCGGACTCTGAATTTTGTGAATCTTGTGGTGATGGACAGGATGGAAGGAAACAGACCTCGAGGACGAAGCCCCAAACGATAGTTCGATCAAATGTCCGGAAACCTGACAATAGAGGTGCTATCACCACTGCCCTTCATCAGACAGAGGACCGCAGGCGATGGATACAATCCTCAGTAGGTAATAAGGAAGCGACTGTGGAGGAATAGACAGTGAAAAACGCATCCAATTCTTTCAGAATTTTTGAGATGTATTATGTAGTGAAAATGTCAACGATCACATTATTTACATTTAAAACCCGTTCTTCTTTTTTCTTTGTGGATTGCCTAATAGCTCCCGAAAGGCACCAGCGGAATACCAAGTCTCCCTCTTTTACCCGATGGTATTTGTTAGCATATACCTAACGAGTGACAAGTTCTGTTGATGTATAAATTAATGAAGTAGAAGTCAACTTTAACACCAAAGCATATGTCATTGCTTAATGAAGACGAGACAAAGGTAAACAATACGTTCCTGTCCCTTTGATCGATGTTTTAATGAGGTGTTAAATAGAAGGTTACCCTATTGTAGGTTTATTGTTGCGTTTACCCTATTCTAGCTACCTTCATTAACTACTCCTGTTTGGACGTCGCTTGATTGATTTATTGCCACAATTATTATTGCCTGTAAATTATAACTGTCTAGGCTAAAGCTTGGGAATAGGGTGGCAATACTGTATTGGGATAAATCCTGTTTTAATATTTTTCTTTGTCATTTGTTCGTTTCGAGGCCTATTCTGGACAGACGTACAATACTTATTATATTATATTAAAATACTAGCGGACCTGGCAGACGTTGTCCTGCCCAAACGTTGAAACGTTGGCTTGCCTGCTACTTACTTTCCTTCGTCCGTGAAAAACAACTACCACTACCCCTACTCCTACCACCACCACTCCCACTACCCTACCCCTACTCCAACCCCTACCACTACCTCTACTCCAACTCCTACCACTACCCCTACCACTACCACTACCACTACCACTAACACTAACACTACCACTACCACTACCACTACCACTACCACTACCACTACCACTACCACTACCACTACCACTCCCACACCCACTCCCACTACGCCTACCCCTACTTCAACCCCTACCACTACCCCTAGTCCTACCACTACCACTACACCTATCTCTACTCCTACCACTAGAGTCTGTCCAGTGAATGGTGTCATTTCAAAAGAGCGGCAAATTCAAAAAATCTTAACCTGTAAACACTGACTTTCACGGAATTGCTAGATTTGATACTTTCAATTTTTATGATGATACTTGATTAAAATACTTTTATTTATCAGTGGTTTTATTAAATATAAGAATTTTGAATATTATATGTAAGAAGGTACGGCTGTGTGAAGTTGGCACCCCCAAATTCGATTTTTCAGTTTTTTTTCATCAGGTTCGTTTGTCCACCGTTAGTCCACGTTTGTCCACCAAAAATTTTTTTTTGTCCACCTCTCAAAAAAAAATTATACAAAAAAAATAAAAAATGGGGGTGGAAGTTGGCACCCCCAAATGCGAAATTCTATTTTTTTTTCATCCCGTTCGTTTATGCATCGTTAGTCCACGTTTGTCCACCAAAATTTTTTTTTTGTCCACCCTTAAAAAAAAAGTTATTTAAAAAAAACTAAAATTGAGGTGGAAGTTGGCACCCCCAAATGCGAATTTTGAACTTTTTTTGATCAGGTTCGTTTGTAAATCGTTAGTCCACAATTGTCCACCAAAAAATTTTTTTTGTCCACCCTACAAAAAAAAGTTATTCAAAAAAACGATAGAAACTGAATTTCCGGGTACGTTCAAACTACACTAAAGGTTTGAAAATCAAGTTTATAAAGTGGGCAAACGATCCAACCCCTCAGAGAAGAGAATCCACCCCTAGGAAGCTAGAGATCCCCCGTCAAAGTGAAAATACTTAGATATATACTGAATTAACTCGCGCATAACTACGTCTCTAAGGGTGGACAAACGAAAATATGTGGTGGACAAATGAGTTTCTGAAGTGGACAAACAGACCTACCCCTCAGAGAAGCAAATCCACCCCTAGGAAGTTGGAGATCCCACGACAAAGTTAAAATCCTTAGATACATACTTATATCACGCATAACTATATCTCTAAGGGTGGACAAATGACAATATGTAGTGGATAAACGAGTTTCCGAGGTGGACAAACAAACCAAAACCTCAAAGAAGCAATTTCACCCCTAGGAAGCTAGAGATCCTCCGTCAAAGTTAAAATCGTTAGCTATATAATTAACTCACGTATAGCTATATCTCTAAGGGTGGACAAACGACAATATATGGTGGACAAATGAGCTTCTGAGGTGGAAGAATAGACCTACCCCTCAGAGAAGCTAATCCACCCCTAGAAAACTAGAAATCCTTCGTCAAAGTTAAAATCCTTAGATATATAATTAACTCGCGTATAACTATATCTCTAAGGATGGACAAACGACAATATATGGTGGACAAATGAGCTTCTGAGGTGGACAAACAGACCTACCCCTCAGAGAAGCTAATCCACCCCTAGGAAACTAGAAATCCTGCGTCAAAGTTAAAATACTTAGATATATACTTAATTAACTCACGCATAACTATACCCCTGAGGGTGGAAAAACGACAGTATGTGGTGGACAAATAAGTTTCCGAGGTGGACAAACAGACCTACCCCTGAGAGAAGCAAATCCACCCCTAGGAAGCTAGAAATCCCCTGTCAGAGTGAAAATCCTTAGATATATACTTAATTAACTCACGTATAACTATATCTTAAGGGTGGACAAACGACAGTATGTGGTGGACAAATAAGTTTCCGAGGTGTACAAACAGACCTACCCCTCAGATAAGCAAATCCACCCCTAGGAAGTTGGAGATCCCACGACAAAGTTAAAATCATCAGATATATATACTTATCTCACGCATAACTATATCTCTAAGGGTGGACAAATGAAAATATGTGGTGGACAAACGAGTTTCTGAAGTGGACAAACAAACCTACCCCTCAGAAAAGCAAATCCACCCCTAGAAAGCTAAATATCCTCCGTCAAAGTTAAATTCAGGGCTTTTGTCTTTTTTTGAAGGGTGGACAAAAAAAAATTTTTGGTGGACAAACGTGGACTAACGATGTACAAACGAACCTGATGAAAAAAAGTTAAATATTCGCATTTGGGGGTGCCAACTTCCACCTCATTTTTAGTTTTTTTTAAATAACTTTTTTTTGGAGGGTGGACAAAAAATAATTTTTGGTGGACAAACGTGGACTAACGATGGATAAACAAACGTGATGAAAAAAAAATGGAAATTCGCATTTGGGGGTGCCAACTTCCACCCCAATTTTATTTTTTTGAAAAACTTTTTTTTGAGAGGTGGACAAAAAAAAATTTTGGTGGACAAACGTGGACTAACGATGGACAAACGAACCTGATGAAAAAAAACTGAAAAATCGAATTTGGGGGTGCCAACTTCACAGAGCCAGAAGGTACGTTAAAATTTTCTGACAAAAGGATTATTATTATAATTATCATACTTACACTACACTATGTACCAAAACTGTAAACGGTATAATTGTCTGACAGTATAAATGTTGACATACTAAAACTTTAAAACTTTAAAAATAACCAAATGACATGATTCATTAGACATACTATACCACTACTTTTAGCGAGAAAGTAACATTTCCCATACAAAATGTTTTTCCGATTTTTTTTTTCTATACCACCCCCTGTATTATAACGAACAAAACGTTTTTTTGTGATTTTCTTACTTTTCCATAGCGCGAGGAAACATCAAATAGAAAATGTATGAGAAAATGTTTTTTTTTATTATTATTTTTTGTGCATTTTTTCAATGTTTTAATAGTTATTCTGCTTTTCGGAACGGAGACAAATACAACAAATCAAAAACCATGAAAATAGATCGGTCCAACCGTTCTCGAGTTATAGATTGTGTAATTATTAGTTAGCATATCCTACTTAGATACTTAGTTTTGGTATTATACCTAATAATTTTGAAATTACAAGCAGACATTTTAATTTTATTTCTTTTTATGGATGGCGTGGCTAAACATACATATAGAAAACTACCCATATTAAAAAGAATGGCTACTGGCTAGTATGTCACTGCATTTATTAAGACTAGAAGCTGTCATTTACTTTAATAGAATTTTTTTTATTGTTTCAAAGAATTATCTAAGTATACAGTTTTAATCTAAAATAAATTTGGTCCGCGTGGCATGGTGGCAAGAACGCTGGCTGCATTTCCTCGCTGTATAGCTATGCTAATTCTCTGGGCGAAGAAAGAGCCAGCCCTCTTGTCACCTGTAGCGCCGACAATTTTTGGTGTTTTTTAATTATTATATAAAAATTAAATAGAATGTATTTTATTATTTTCAAAAGTAATGGCACTATCTGTCATTTACAAAAGTTACATAAATCGTAAAAATATTAATTGATGAAAACATTTCCCAGCAAACTTACTTATATATTTAGGATACCTACGAATGGTCATTGGTCAGCTCCGTTGACGTTTTTTCAAATTTAAGCTTTCTAGGTCGAAATGGGTATCGAAGCTGGGGGATCCGCGCGCAGGTACCACTCGGCTACCAACGTTAAAGCAAAAAATAATATTCTGTTCCGATTTTACAAGAAATTGTGGTTACGCTATTGAATTGAAGTGCTTATTTAGATGTCTGGAACGGCTGTCTAGCTGCGTTCTTCATAAGCATTGAGTCATCGTTACATTAATAATAGTTTCTTTTGATTTATTGACCTATTGCCAATTCAGAAATACATTTTATCTTACTCATGTTTTACATAGTTTTTGCATAAATATATATTTTTACGGTCCCAGGGTACCCAGCGGAAGACCAAGTCTCCCTCTTATAGCCGATGGTATTTGTGAGGCAATAGGTACCTTACGAATGGCCAGTTATGTTGAGGTATATTTAGATGGAACAGCCTCTAAGAGTGGTTTGTCAGATTATGTACATAAGTTTTTAATTATAATAAAATATATATTAATAAATAATAGTTAAAAAAAGGTAAATAAATTGCAGATATCTTATATTATTTGCGTCGTCTGTGACAAGCTTCATAGTTTCAGAGTTCCCCATACTAATCGTTCTCTATGTTACACCCTGTATATGTCAAGTGTGATGATTGCGTGTATGTAAAAAAATTAACCTGACTACATATTGTGCTAAAGTGGATTAAACAATATTTTCGCCATTAAAAGAATTCCGCTTGTGTTCCGTATGTAGCGCGTTGAAGTCTTTCCTATGAAATTTTTCTATCGCAATTAATTTGATTACAAAATCAATTAGTAAAGCGCGATTTGAACATACCATGACCATAAAACACTTGTCTAATTCTTTTATAATTACCATTGCTTTCCGCCCGGCTTAGTCCGTGGAATTGTTTTTATAAGCTTAAAAATTACAATGTAACTTTTACAAATACTTCCTTATGGAGCCTTAGCTTTTATTAAATACTAGCGACTCGCGTCGGTTTTGCCTGTGGAATTCTATAACCAATCACTACAGCTTACCCGATACCATTAACACAACTCGTCGAATAAGGAACATTGACATTATTGGTTACTGCTCGACTCCCAAAAGACGTAGCGTGATGTTTTATACACAGTAACAAAATCGGTCCAGTTATTTTTGAGTCTATAAGGGACAAACAGACAAATAAACATTAATTTTTTAGGGTTCCAAACCCTTATAGGATGATATGAATCTATGAACGAAAAATGTTTAAACTTGGTACTTACATATATATATAGAGTTTCATGGCCCAATCACGGTCGATGTTTGATTTTGGGGGTTAATATTGAGGGAAAAATTAAAACTTAAAAAAAAATGAAGGAGCTCGCTATAAGCAATACAAATATATTTTTACGTAATTTTAAAATGCTTAGTTTAAGATACCCACCCTCTCTTATATCCGAAACTGCGGAGTCTAAAATTTTGAAAAAAATAGGGAATAGGGCCTTTCTTATAGTTTACAGGAAAACCTAAACGGAAATCCTGTCTTAAGGTTCTGACCGAAAAATTGGTACCGAACCCTCATCGCGCAAGTCGTACTTTCAACTTGGCCAATTATTATAATATAGATAACATAGCCTATGTTCATCTAAAATATAGCTTTATAAGAGTGAAATAGAAAAAAAATGGCTGAATGAGGAAGACAGTCTTCCAATGGGTACCTTGGGGCCGGCACCGGTTCCGGGAGTTGTAAGGCAATTCGTAAAGAATAAAAAAAAAAGAGTGAAAAGTTTTCGAGTTCTAAGCAGTCATAATTTTGATATCAAAAATACAAATACAAACATAACTATGGCTCTTAAGAGACACCCATATTTCCTATATTCAATAAAACCCATTGAAAAAATAACAGCTATTTCACTTAGATATATTGAATAAGTAACTATATGCTAAATTACAGTGACACAGGTGGATTATTTAAAGAGAAATTGTGTATAGTTTATCCCAGAAAAATTATGGATATAGGAGCCTTAAAGACCCGGGCCCTTAACCACTTGGGCACCGACAGAAGTTACAATGAAATAATATAATAGAGATTATTATGAAAATTATGTTGTATAGATATCGAGGGAATATCATAAGTTGTTTTAAATTATTGGATCAGATTCCTCCTATCGTAGCCATCTTTATTTGACGGTGACTACGTAACTCGTTTCATCCTACGCACACTATCTGTATTACATTTTGACAGCATGTTTCCTGTAAGCAAGTATCTGACCAAACAGTAGCTGTTAAGGAGAGGTGATTCGTGTTTGAAATTGAAGTACATGAAGAAAAATGGTGGACAAATGAATCGTTTTTTATATATAAGTACAGAAAACGTAATCAAAAATTCAGTCGACAAACGACTAAACAAATTCAACAGACAATTCATATTTTACGAACGAAAAAAAATCTTATGGTCATCGCTCTGATCGCTCATAATTTTCTTCTGGAATTTGATGCATAATAATATTATTTTCTAAATAAAGTTAAAGTTTTATGTAAATTCTAAGTAATCTTTACTCAAGCCAAAAAAGACAATATTTTAATTTCCACGGGCAAACCCGGGGCGGAGAGCTAGTAAATAATAAAAGCACTTTCTTTTAGGATAATTGCTATATTTTTTTTATTTTTTTTTAATAATTTTTTTTATTAATATAAAAACCTTAAATCAAATCTAAAGATTAAAATTAAAAAAATAAGATTGCTATAATTGAAGTTTTTTTTAATAAGCTCTTAACACACAGAATAAAGAGTAATAATTATGCTAATTTACATTATATTTAAGCATACCTATTTGTTTTGTCTGTATGTTCGCCTATTTGTCTCGGAAACGTCTGAATGATCAATACACTATCGATTTAACAGCCAGTACCTACTTAACTTTAAATTCAAATTAATTATAATAAATAACCGTTCAATAGATTTCGCACGCCATAGTACCTTAAATGGTTCGACTGATATCATTAGTTCCGCAAAACGTTTATCAGAATTTTGATTGTTTATTTTATGCAATTCCCATGAAATTATTAATCGGGATTAAAGAACTATTGATTTTTTTTATAATTTACAACTTAATATTTGAAACAATGTATGGATGTGGATGAAGCAAGAGAAGTATGCAAATATCGAGAGAGTGGTGCTCCACCCTCTCTGTCTACCCCTTTGGGAAACAGGCGTGAAGGTATGTATGGATGTAGGTATACAATGAATTAATTTCAACTTTGTAAGTAGATATATATTAATTAATATTGTTTTAATAAATAAAGTTCTATGAATTAATTACTACAACAATGAATGCTTGAGTCATAATGTAAAGCTTGGGGTAAATTTCAAGCAAAAGTATCCATATTTTATCCTATATCTTTATCAAATAAAAAACGTACGGTTTTGCATGAAAAGGACACAGAAAGGGGCGTCGGTGGTCGAGTGGGTAAAACGTCGGCTCACAACTGAGAAGTCGCGGGTTCGATACCCACAGCCGATCATGTAGTACCAATGGGTTTTATAATAAAAAATCTATGTACATTATCCGACAAACCGTACAAAGAGATTTTTCCACATATATACCTCAACAGAGCTGGCCACTCGTTAGGTATAGTTTAAAAAAATCTTCGGCTAAGTGAGAAAGACTTTGTCTTCAGCTGAGTACCCTGGGACCGGCAACGGTTCCCGGGAGCTGTAAGGCAAACCGTGAAGATAGTGATGATGATGCATATAGTCGTATGTACAATAATTACGGCAGACCAGCGGCCGGTATAGTTAAAGTTATACTCTGCTCACTGTAGTATTGGTACCTAGCCCATATTGGGCGGCAAGGCATAAAGTGTATTGGGTTTTTTTTTAATAAACTAGGGGAAGTTAGTCTAATCATAAAGTTAACCGGTTTTAAGTAAATGCTTTCTTAACAATGCATACATCAAAAGTTGAAGTAAAAACATAATTGTTTAGCGAAACGATGATTGAACCTCACTGACTGACTACCGGAGGTCAATTCTGAATCCTTTCGTTGAATTACGTCAATCCTTTTTCGTGCCAAAAATGCTAAGCACCAATTTACTTTAAGAAATATAAATAAATAAACCACACTTAGAGGCTTATCCATCTAAATATACCTCAACAGAACGGCCACTCGTTAGGTATATCTTCACAAATACCATCGGCTAAACGAGGGAGACTTGGTCTTCCGCTGGGTACCCTGGAACTGTAACACGGTTTCGGAAGCTGTAAGGCAACCCGCGAAGAAAAAATATTTAAATAATAAAATAACATAATAATATGTTAAAGAAGTCATAAATTGAGATCGGATTCGAAGCCGGGGACGGAAAGATTTACTGATTTTTTGACTTCTGACTCTACGAGACAACTGAAAAGTAAAATCAAGGGAAAATTATTTGTGTAGGCATACATATAATACTTATTATTATTGCTACCTATTATTCATATCAAATTATTATTAAGGATATCAAATAATTTAATATTAAAATTAACCTTATAAACTTTAATTGTACCTGATTTATGACATTGTATATATGACTCTGATTCCCTGGGAGCGAGGTCGGGCCCTTGTATGGGATGCTACGTGCGTGGACACATTAGCCCCCTCTCATCTCAGGGAAACAGCAATCAAAGCGGGAGCTGCGGCGGAAATCGCAGAGTCTAACAAACGGCGCAAATATAGTTCAATTATTGAAAACTATAAATTTGTGCCGTTTGGTGTAGAAACTCTAGGTCTGTGTGGTTCAAAGGCCAAAAATTTTATTAAAGATGTATATCCCCTCGACTGATCATCTCTTCTGGTGACAAGAGGGCTGGCTCCTTCCTCGCTCAACGAATCAGCATCGCGATTCAGCGGAGAAATGCAGCCAGTATTATTGCCACTATTCCACGCGGACCTGGTTTATTTAGTTATTTTTAATCTTTAGAATTGATTTAAGATTCTAATTTAATTTAATAAAAAAAAAATTGTACCTAAATAATTTGAATTGTAATATTTTTATTTTTATTTTATTTATTGGACTAATAATTTTAATGTGTGTACCTTGCTTCAAACTTTTGTAAATGTGTATATAGTAGAATAAAGGGCGTACCGTAGAGTTTGTCTGTCTATGCCTGATTCATACCGAAACTACTGAACGGATTATGGAAATAATTATGTAGAAAAAAAAATTCTACAATAAAATCTGCGATGTAGAAATAAGCGTATTTGTGAGACAATAGTTGAAATTACATTGTTTATGTTAAAAGGTATTGAAATTGTTAATTGTTATTAACCGATATTCTGTGTTATTCTAAAAAAAATCCAACACTATTGCAATAATGTCAATTTCAATAATTGCTCATGTTCATTCTTGGACCAATATTAAATATAAAATCTTAAGTTTATGTAAAATTGCAATGAATACAATGCACAAAACACTGTTGTCAGAAATTGCAATTATTGAAATATAATTTCAATTGATAATTACAATCGACAGGCACTGAGATTAACCATGTGCAAAAATTACAATTGACGCCAATTGAATTAATAACATCAATTGATTGGAATTATTTTTGAATAGCCAGATGATTGTACCCGTGCAAAGGTTCTGTCCGCGGTTTCACCCGCGTGGCAATAGATCAAAAAATAAATAATCCCGTGGCTGTAATTTGCCCCTCCCCCGCCCGCTTTCGCGGTACAAAAAGCAATATATGTCATTCTCTGACCATGTCGATTCGTGAAAAACAAAAATAAATCTATCCCATAGGAACTATACATTTTTCCTGGATAAAAAGTAGCCTATGTGCTATTATAATTTATCTCTGTGCCAAATTTCATCCAGATCCATTCAGCCGTTCTGGCGTGATTGAGTAACAAACATACATTACATCCATAAAAACTTTCGCGTTTATAATATTAGTGGGATGGGATAAAAGACGTTTAAGTACCCAATTCAAATGTTATGTTAGCGAATTGACCGCCACTAATCGTATAATGTAATTAATAATGAATGATAAGAATTTAATTCCCGTTTTCTAATTAAGAGAATCGTGGGCATTTGAAATTATTTTAGAGGCGCCGGCGCTGAGCAGTCCTTATATGGCCAAAATGAGATACAAAAAGAAAACCCATGTATTATGAAATGTATCGATTATCATCTTATTTGTGAGATTATCATTGGAACTCGGAACTCGTCATAGATCAGTCATTCGATACTAAATTAGTTTGAAAAAAACTTTGTAAGTTTAAGTGGAAATATGCAGAAAAATGTTGCAAGCATATAAATGTACGGTTTTTAAATAAAAGCTTCTATACTTACAATATTGTAAGCTAAGCTTTCGCCCGTTGAAATTGTTGAAATGTGACATGAAATTTTATCCCGGAGAATTTACGGATTTTCAAAATTCTTCCCGGGTCCGGTATCTCACTGAAAAAAATCGGTCCGGCCAGCCGAATGATCGAGATTGAACACAGGTGTGGGTAGCGAAGTAAATCATACAATTTAGATCACGGTACATGCAATTCACTCACTCACACAGACACACAAGATTCGAATAATCAAAGTGTCAAACATCCGTGTGTGTGACAGATCGTTCCGGACATCGAAATACAACGATTTGAAAACGGATGGCGGACCGTTCGTTACAAGAATTGGACGAGTCTGTCGATTTCGGCGGACCGTATGGCGGCGCGCCGGGTGTGTATGAGATTGTTTTAAATACATATTTCGAAAATTTCCACAAGCGAAGCCGGAGAGGATTACTAAATATATAAATATAACGCATCACAGTATGTCGTGACAATGTGCAATAAAGTACACAAGCACAAACGAGCGTTTAAATCGCCGGTTATAATTATATTATACTTGATAACCATGGTTTAAAAAACTACTTAAATTGTTGGCTGTATATTGTACTGTACAAAAGGTGTATTTTTCTGTGTTGTCCTGTGATGTGCTAAAGTCTAATAATTCCAAACCCCGTATTTGATCTCCTTAGGAAGTGTCTTTTTTAACTGTGACATTGGCGGAATCATCAAAGCCCTGATGGAGCCATAACGAAAAAATAGAATAGAATAGATTTGTTGACTGTAAAATGGCTTACCAGTCACACATTTCTTTTTGTCATTTTTAGGGTTCCGTATTTTGTTATTGTGTTAACAAGGAACCTTGGACATAATGTTTGATACATAATTTGATTTCATATATTTTAATATGTTTGTAGCAAATATTTAAGTATTAACAAAAGATGGGTCTGGTAATTTATGTTGTGGTTTTATTATGTGAACGATTAGATGGTTTGTTAAAAATGCCTACTTAACTAATTAGTACCAAATTCATTAAGAGGCTACCTTCATATTAAATCATATTTTTCAAATCGTTTTGAGTGAAACCTAAAGCTCTTAGAAATATAGAAAAAATTACATGTTATAATTAATCATATTTCATAATAATCTGTTAATCATAAAACATGTTTTAAGAAACTTTGCTCGATAGAAAAAAATTGCAAAGTAGCCTCTGAAAATAGTCTCCTTTCCAAATTTCTTAGTAGTACATGAAGTATTGTTTATTAAATTAAGTACAAATTTGTATCATCTATTACTAAAGTAAGATGTTAATTTAGATTTTCAATAAAGCTACTCCTTTAATTTAAATAAATTATTTTTGATTTGTCACTTAGGACGTTTGTTCCAAGCACCTTCCGTGCGCCTCTTCTCTTTTGTTCTATTCAATGCGACAGAGAGAGATTCAGCGGAGAGACCAATCGATCACGTAGCGCTGGGTAGCGCTAGAGTATCGTATGCAGCTAGGCCACGCCCCTCAAACTATGATTTTATTTGAATGTATCGTCTTAATAAAATCTGCCATTAGGCACTTAGATAATCTTTCTATACTCATTATGTTACACTCAACACTGTTGCTCGTATAAATTATAATCAATAGCATTATACATGAACGGTTTTTGTTGAATCAATAATTTCTATATCATACTTAGACGAAATAATTAGCACTTTAAATTAAAATAATTAAATCGTCTACTATTTTTTTTTTATTTAAAGTTTAATTTAATTTAATGTTCAATAATTACTTACATTAAAAAAGAATATAATATAAAAATCTACTATTTAGCAATAAAAGATGACAAGAAAGACTAATAAATGTAAAACGAAACACTTTTAATGCTTTATTCATGTTTGTCTGTCTTACAGAACCCTAACTTTTTTTTAATAAAACATATGACATTATGTCTTTTTTCCCAGAGTTCAAGTTATCTTCATACCAAATTTCATCAAAATCGGTTCAGTGGTTAAACCGAAGAAACGTAACAGACAGACAAACAGAATCATTTTGGCATTTATAATATGGTATGACTCTGAATCACAGGTTACCGTATTACCGGCCCTAGGATACTAAGCGGAAAACAAGTGTTCCTCATTTAGCGGATGCGGATGACAAAAAGTGTTTTAAAGAAGTAGGTACTTACGTTAACGGTGTACCTACATACATAAAATAAAATATTTATTATATTATAATTGTGGGAATCCTTTTTTTCTTCACGTGTTACCTTACAGCTCCCGAAACCGTGTTATCAGTCCCAGGGCACCCAGCAGAAGACAAAATCTTCCTCTTTTAGCAAGAGTAGCTTTGGTATTTGTGAGACTATAGGACTATAGTGAGATATAGATGGGATAAGCCTCTAAGTGTGGTTTGTGGGAAGTACATAAGTTTTTAATTATAAAAAACCTATTGGTACATGGCAGGGATAGAACCTTGGTCAGACTAGTTAATACCAGATACTCGGCCATCGACGCACCTGGTGGGAATCTGCTCCTTTTTTTCGAAGTCGGTTAAAAACTTGATTTTTTTTTTATACTTAGGGCAATAATAGGGGATTTTTTTTTATTATTTATTTATTCTTTTGAAAATAACTTAATGTACAATTGAACATTCCGCCAAACTGCTACACAGTTTGTTGGCGGTTTTTTTTTTTTTTTTTTTTTTTTTTCACGGGTTGCCTTACAGCTCCCGAAACCGTGTTACGGTTCCAGGGTACCCAGCGGAAGACCAAGTCTCCCTCGTTTAACCGATGGTATTTGTGAGGCTATATCTAACGAGTGGCTAGTTTTGTTGGCGGATATGCTCTCTTATATTGAATTATTTACATACTGTTTACACAAAAAATACTAAGGTACTTGATACTAGAGCGCACGCGCTTGAAAATACTCTTTGAGCGCACGCATGGGCTACTGGTGTAGCCCATTCTGGGACTGAATTTTTTTCTTTAATATATTTAACAATTAATAAAATACTGTATATAATTACTAATCATCTTTATTTTTACCAATAAGGGCTATAAAATAAACAAAATATAGATTATACATTATAATTTGAAACAAAAACATATTCTTGAATAAATTAACATCGTTTGAAAGGCTTGTGATCAGATTATTTTCTATTAGGAAAGTAATATCTAACATTGAATTGGTTTTAATGTTAGATATTAACTTATAATCATCTAATTAAGCAAGTAAATCATTCTATTGGCATACATTCTGGACACACAGCTCTCTGATGATCGCTAAATATGCGCCTCATACATTTGCTGCACTGTTGTATGTGCACCGCGGGGGGAAGCAGTAGTAAGCACGCTACTAGTAGTTGCGGGGATAAGTATTTTAGGAATACAGAAAACCGTAACTCACTAAGACCCCAAATAAAAAAAATATACTTACCACAATATTACCATCTGGGCTACATATGTAGCCCGCGCGTGCGCTCTAGTGTTAAATGAATCCAGGACAGAGGGAAAATTTCGTTAGTTTTTATTACATTTGACAGTTTGAATTACAAAACCCCACTGATGTTTTTGTAGATGTGAAAAACAAAACAATTTTAACATTATATAATTCATACTCTAATGCAAAAAATACTTTAACGGATTTTCAACACTCCTATCAGATTGATATCTACTGTCTACCCCCAAGAGAGTTATAGAAGCGTTATACTTAAGTTCATTGTTATAAGATAGGTTCACATAAATATACCTCTTAGGAGGTCTCTTTTATCAATATGACACTTCTCACGTGACGTTTAATCTATACTAATAATATAAATTGACCTTATTTCTAAGCTACTTTTTATCCCGGGAAAATTTCTCATTCCTTCAGGAAAATTTGATACAAAATTTAGTGCCAAGCGGGGTGGGAAACTAGTTTTTTATATTAAAAAAATTACATAGTATTTTTTAAGTATCTATAAAGAAATTAGGCAGGTGTTTCAAGGTCGGTTCATAAAAATAATGAGATTATTCATTTTTCATACAAAAGACATCAACGCGCTATGTAAGGATAACAAAAGTTTATGTTTTTTTATAAAGTTAATATTTCCCCATCCCTTTCTCACCCACATAATCGTTTCATTCTTTTTAAACCAAAGCTCTATTAATTCGACATACAACAACCGCGTGAAAATTGAACCATTCCTTTGCTAGTATATTTGAAGGCCCTCTCCCGTCTCGTCTTAAGTAATATCTATCATCACGGCTATTATCCCAAGAGGAGTAGGCAGAGATAATCGAATGCCATTTGCTACAATCCTTACATACTCCATTTAAATCCGTCCTGCTGTTTCACCGGTACAAAATGTATGATATGAATATAAAAGAGGTATATCAGGATTGTAGCAAATGCCTGTAGATTGTCTCTGCCTATCCCTTACGGGATAAAAAGGCGTGATGATATTATACAAAAAGTTTTATTTAACAAACATCGGTATTTATATGTGAACATGGCTATTAATATTCTGTTTTGAGTCACAGAAGCGTATTGCTAGTCGATCTCACCAATGCATGACGAGCTCTTTTCATACAATAACTAAATCAAGCAACCAATTTAATCGATAATGGAATGTTGTAGTTAATTATATTTTTTAAGACTTGTCCAGTTTTACGACAGGTTTGGTCTAGTGGTGTTGTACATGCGTAGAAGACAGAGCCGAATTCGATACAATAAATTTTATGTAATTTTTTCATATTTCATGAAATCTATACCAATATTATAAAGAGGTAAAGTTTGTTTGTAAGTTTGAATGTAAAAACTACTATCCGATTTTGAAAATTCTTTCACTAATAGGAAGCTACATTATCCCTGTATATATTCACTATACCACTATAGGCTATATTTTATTTTGTTTGAAAATATCCACGGACAAAGCCGGGGGCGGATATCTAGTTCTTATTATATTTTACTAGCTTTCCACCCCGGATTCGCCTGTGAAAATTAAAAAAATATATTCACGTATTGCCTTACACCTCCAGTTGCCGGCCCCACGGTACCCAGTGATAGTTAGACAGTTAAAATTGTCACAGATGATGTATTTCTGTTGCCGCTATAACAACAAATACTAAAAAACAGAATAAAATAAATATACAACAAACGTGATTTTTTTTTCGTTTTTATAGATAATGGTACGGTACGTGCGTGAGTCTATTTTCTATTCTATTTTAGTTATAGATACCAATTTTTACAAAATAGCCAAATCGAAGCTCTAACAAAAAATCCACTCCTTTAACTGAACGGAATATTGTAGTGACTTGCAATTAAATTACAATTTACTGTCTAAGCGGCGGTAAAAAAAAAATTCTATATTTAGAGCTTTGTCTAAATTCTAGTATTGACTATAAACTTCAAAAACCAAAATTTCAATCGATTGCCATTCTAAGACGCTGGCATACTTCTTTTGCCTTCTTTATATTCATAGTACTTCTCATACATGTTTTACAGGGCGCCATTTTCTGTCACTTATTTCATAGGAATAATTCGGTATGTAAAGTAAAAACTAAATATTTATTTTAAAGTTTAATTTGAATATTTTAGTTCCTAAGCAGTCGTCAGTAGTGCCATCAAACGACATTGTGTCATAATTTAGATAAATTTTGTACTACCCGTTGTAATAGCAGTAAGACAAATGAGTTTAGAGATGGGGCAGAAAAGCTCTTTTGACTTGAAAACGTGACTATGTAGGTTGATGCTCAAACTTTGTAAAAAATATGCTTATAAAAAAGTTAAAACTAAATTACTTTGTGCCGTTTAATAAAAAACTTGGGGTTGAAATGCGAAAAAAATATTGACTATCATATCAGCTGGTGATAAGAGGGCTGGCTCCTTCCTCGCTCAACGAAGCATTGAACCGAAAAATGCAGCCCGTATCTTTGCCAATATTCCACGCGGACCTATTTTTTTATTATTAGATATAATTTTAAGGTTTTTTAAGCGTATCTTATCAATCAACTAAATAAAGGAAATTTTAAATAAAAAAGAACCCAATGTTAAAAATATAAAAACAATACCTTAGTTTTTATTTGGTTTTTATTATACATACTGAATTGAACATCGTTACCAGTACCTCCTGGCCATGTCGCAAGGTATAGGCTGTTATGGTGACTGTCCGTATTTCCAAATTTACTTTATTTCTTTGCCTAAAAATAACTACACACTTTACGACTCGATTTTAAAATGAACGAATGCGCTAAAACCTGTTCGAGGGTCAATGTCTGCAAATTCATTGATTAAAATAAATGTGGACTAAATTTTGTCGCCATTTTTTAACCAGATTAAGATTCTTGTTATTTTTTATCACTTAGTTCACCCAATTAATGTCGAATTTGGTAATGTTTGGGTAAAAGTTCCGTTCTTAGACAGTCTAGGGACAAAATTATTTACGGAAACTGGTAAAAATTTAATGGTAAAAAAGTTTTGAGGTACATTTTACTATAATTCCGTAGAATTTTCTTAATACCTAAAGATAAGGTATTTTTTAAATATATAATCATCCCGCGAAAACACGAAACCAGAGTGAGTTTCAGTAAGTAGGTACAACGTAACTTTGATCAATGATAAAAATAAAAATAACTTGATACAGTAAATGAATGAGCTCATACCTATCCATAAGTTGTATGGGCATAAACTATTCCCAAATTCTCTGTAAGTAATCCACGTGCCTGTGTCACTGTAATTTAGTAGTTACTTATTCAATATATCTAACTTTACCCCTGTTTTCTCTTTGATAATCTATAACAAAGTTATTTATTATTATTAAATTTTCAATAAGCTACTAAAAACGCAAATATATAATTGAAGGGTAATGGTATAACCGCGGTTTAAAAAAATGTAAGAGATTTGTGATAGATTATGAAAAAGAAAGGGGCAAAATCTTTTATTTTACCACCCATATTTCGGATTCAATAAAACCCATTGAAAAAATAACAGCTATTTCACTTAGATATATGGTAAAGTGACACAGGTGGATTATTTACAGAGAAATTGGGAATAGTTTATCCCAGAAAAATTATACTGAAAATAATTTCGGTTGTAGGGGGTAATCTCTGGATCTAATGAACCTATGTTATTGTTTAACATGGGTAATTAGCTAAATGAAGACATTGCTACCAGTTCCTCTGGTGACAGGCCATATACAATATTTTTTTATAAATTATTATGACTGATACTAAGACATTACGAATCGATATGATAAGCACTCGAATGTAAAACTCATTTCAGTCAAAAAATATTATTTCAGATAAGAACTAGTCTCTCGTTAGGTATAGCCTCACAAATAGCATAGACTTAATGAGGGAGATTTGGTCTTCTGCTGGATACTGGAACCGTAACCCGTGATGAAAGAAAAAAAAATGATTTGCCTTTCTCCATATTTTTAACCTTAGGCCTCAGAATACAGTGTCAAAAAAATACGCGATTTTTCGTCATACTTCTCGCCACAATTTACCAATTTTGTGATATTTTTTTATTATTAAGAGTTAGGATAATATTAATAAAAAATATCATCTATTCTATTTTCTTATTGATTTTTATCAAGAAATATAACAGCCTGGGTACACTATTTTAGTGTTTTATTTCGTTGGAATCTTTTATGTTTTTTATGTATGTACCCCGATTAGTTGAAGACGCCTGGATATGGATTTTTTTTTTGTTTGAAAGGATATACTTCCCATTTTATAGGCACATTTAAAGCGATTTGAGTTTTTTTTTTATACTGACATGTGCATTTGCTTTCGGAAACTTTTCTTTTCCGTGCATAATTTTTGAAGTCGGTACACTTTTTTTTAAAAGGCATATACTTTTAACGAATATAGATGACATTTGGAATATTATTTTATTTTATTAGCAAAAGCTATGTATGTCTTAATTTAAAGTACATTTTAATCGGTCCCATTATGACCAGAATTGGAAGTCAATACATATGCATGAATCCTTGATTAACCCGCGACGTGTTAATTAGCGACCACTTAGAAATGTCGTTGTGGCCTAACAAGGCTTCTGGAAAAGTTACTGAGATCTTCTCACGTGATGCTTATAGAGTTTTTTAATAACAGGAATTGTAAAAAAACTACAGTCAATACCTATAAAAGTAAAATTTTAAAAATATGCACTGATAAACAAGAAATTATGTGTAATTAATGTACTTAACTACAAAATAAATCTCATCCATGTTATCGATTCCAGGGTATCCAGCGGAAGACCAAGGCTCCTTCGTTTAGCCGATGGTATTTGTAAGGTTATACCTAACGTATGTGTGGCCACCTTAACCACTCAGCCACCGACGCGCGTAAAAAAGATACAGTTATTAAACAAATAAATAAACATTATTTTCAATGATTATACATTATAATCGTAGGAGTGCGTCGGTGGACGAGTGGTTAAGACGTCTGGCATTAACTAGACAGACCCCGGGTTCGATTCCGAATCCCGGCCATGTACCAATGGGTTTTTAATTAAAAACTTATGTACATAATCCGACAAACCACACTTAGAGGCTTTTCCATCTAACAGAACTAGCCACTTGTTAGGTATAGCCTCAATAATACCATCGGCTAAACGAGGGAGACATGGTCTTTCGCTAGGTACCTTGGAACCGTAACACATTATACAATATATAAAAAAATATTGTGTTAAATAACATATTATTTCCTTTTACAAGTACTGCCAACACCCCTATTACGTTCCACTGAAATCAAATTTAAAAAAAAAAAAAAAAAAAAAAAATTAAATGTATTTAGAAATACAAATAAAACACGGCCTATAGCTGCACTTAACGGACCTAGATGTGCTCTTATAAAGAACTCAGATCCTCGCGTCTTCAAGTCCGACTCTCTACCAACTGGACTATCGACTCACCGTTAATGGCGATGACAAAAAATATGTAGAAATATTTAGTCTCTGCCTACCTTATCGAGATACAGGTGTGAATGTGTATACGGATTTTTGTAAAATATAGTAAGAAATGAGGTAGAACAAGTCAGAACTTATTATCTAATCATGACGGACTGGATGCACCTGTTTCTTACTTCGTGTAACAAGTATTTATGGAGTATACGACCCTTGGATCATAATACTTATACTATACTGGCTTTAATATGCGGTTTCACCCGTTTTAGTTCAAAACCGTTTATCTATTTTTGCGTTTTTTGAGAAAGGAACGTAAGAAAAGGGGACTATACGCTTCTTGTCTTCTTCTTGGCAATATTAAAAATACACACAATAGCCGAGCATTTATGAAAGGTAAAGGTAAAGTCACAGTAGAAAATAAGATAGATATAAATAATATAAAGAGTTTGCAACAATTTGAATACATACTCATACACAAATTTGCTTATGTAGATATATATTTTTGTAGATCATTTTATTCTACACAATTCTTTCCTACATCATTTTGTTATATCTGTGCCGGATAACTTTTTCCCAGGCTTGATTCACTATTAATGCTTAGCTCCTGGTCCATGATTAATACCAGTAAACCTTCCTAAGTAGTTTTTGACAGACAGACAGACGCGGCGAGGGATTTATATATGTATATATAAAAAAGTATCTATGATTCACTATACATAAATGAGGTTATTATTAAAAATTGTATTATAATTGTATCAAACGGATTTATAGGTAGAGAGATGGAGACAGAAAGTGGTTGTAAGATTGCAAAATTCTTTCAAAAAAAAACAAAAAAAATATATATAAAAAAACTGCAGGGAGTAAATTAGCAGATAATATTTTTCCTACAACCGAGAGGTCCCGCCCACAAATGCTATTCACTCATTTTCTGCCAGCTGGTAGAGGTTTTTTTTATTTTTTTTTAAATCGGCTCAGCGGCGTACCGACAAGCGCTGGCCCCCTAGTCGTCTACAAGAATTTGTAGAGGGGGCTCAGACTACACTAAATAGAGGTTTTCTGCCGGCAAGTGCTTACAACCATTTTCCGTCTCCATCTCTCTAACTTTAGCTATTAGCTCCATATGCATAAATACAACCGTTCCCTGGTTTTTTCCAGATTTCGGTTGCAAATATTTCTATACCTTACGGATCTAAACTTGATAAAAATATAACATAGCCTATCTCCATCTAGAAAAATTAAAACATTGAATATTTTTAGTTAATAAAAAATGAAGATGTCTAAAAAATAATGGGTTTTTATACCTAATTGAAAACTTATGTACATAATCCGACAAAACACACTCAAGAGGCTTTTCCATCTAAATATAGCTCAACAGAACTGTCTAGTAAATACCATCGGCTAAAAGAAGACTTTGTCTTCCGCTGGGTACCCTGGAACCTATAACACGGTAAGGCAAGTCGTGATGAAAAAAAACGGATATTCAAACCATTATTTTTCATAGTATTGAGACGATTTTAGATGAAATAAAGAAAAATTAAAAACTGTCATTCCACCGCGGGCAGTAATTATTACTATTTTTAAAAGCGTGGGGAAGAAAAAAAAATTTTTTAAATATTGCCTAAATTTTTTATAAGTAAAAGTTCAGTTCTGTGAAAATACAGCCTTATTCAATACATCATTAACAATGAGAAATATTTTTAAAAATTGTTGGTAAACTCAACAAAAATGGCTTTCAAATATCTATCGTTTAATTTAGCAGAATGTTCGTAAAATGTATCGTGACAAAATTTATTGTCAGAAAAGTTTTAAAAAAAATTTAGAAATGATAATTCTCAGAGTAAAAATAGACCGGTCCATCGTCACGCACGAGCGAAGCGATACCTCTAAACTCTCTTAAATCTTGATCGATTGGCGATGGGATAGGTCAAAGACATTTTCTGTAGGGTGACCATATTACATACATTCACGCCTGTTTTCCAAAGAGATAATATGGAGCGTCAACTTCTCTCGGTTTTTGTATATACGTCTCATTCTTCATTGTTGTCTGTCGATAAATCTTTGAAAATGTATTATAAAAACTGCTGCATAGAAAACAAAAAATTTTACGTACAACTTTACGTTTATAAACAGCGCCTTAAGAGTGTAGTGTACCGCGTCCATGTCCATACAAACGGAGAAAACGTTTTACTACCCCTAAATATCATTTAATTTTAACGATTTTGTAATATGTTACTGACATAATGAAAAACTACGTACGTATTTTTTCCTTTTTTCAAAATTCGTAATAGGTCAAAAGTTATAAGCCCCTCAAATCTCGGTTTTTTTGGTTCATAACTTGCTCGTAATAAACCGTCTGTATTTGAGAAACAAAGCAAAATTTCAAAAAAAGCAAAACGTACGTACGTAGATTATAATCTGCTAAAACATATGACACCAAAATTGTAAGGTTTCGTTATAGTTTAGTAGGTGTAAATCGTTTTCCCCCAAAACGCAATTTTCAACGAAGAACATACCTACGAACACTCACGAGCTGCAGTGCTCTCTGTCGCACTGATGCCCGGGGGAAGAGCGCGCTTGAGACAGAATATGATTTTCTAAATACCTATTTCGCTGCGTACGCTGAGCTACACGATCCTCTTAAGTTGCATTTCATTAAAAATAGTATGTAGTTAGGTAGGTAGTTGTGTACATATTTTGTTCCACTGTAAGTAAATTTCTTGTTCTAGTTGCTAGGTTAAGTGTTTTGGTTTTCAAAGTTTAGTACCTAATATGTTTTGTGTAATATAGATTTAAGTACCTTAGTATTTTTTATGTCCTAAGCAGTAGATTTGACAATGTAAATTGTTCAATATAAGAGAGCATATCCGTCAACAAACTGTATAGCAGTTTGGCGGAATTTCGAATTGTATATTAGGTTAATTTTCTAAGAGAATAAATAATTAAAAAAAAAAGTACTGAATTGGAACTACCTATTTTATGGACTCGCGACATGTATTATTAAAACGTAAACTATCTATCTATCATCACGGCTTTTATCCCATGAGTGACAGGCAGAGACAGTCGAATGTTAACTTCTACGATCCTGACTCACTTCTTTCGCCTCGTTTATTTAGTTAGATAAATCAGAGATCACTTTCAAAACTCAGTTGGTAGATTTTTCTTATATCCGGCGATTGTTAGTGCTTTAAATATTGCTCACAATCAAGTCGGCATTTTAATGTATCTTCTGCCATCTTTCGATATCTTTCCGAAAAGCGATATTTATCTAACACCCAATTTCTGAAAGTCTAGTCAAAATCAATCTGGGATTAGTTAAATAACAACTGTCAAATTCATACTTAAGGGGAAGTCAGTCATCAAAATCCAATTTTTCAGAAAACCTGATCTATTTACGAAACTGAAAAAAATATATATTGATTTTAAGGATATGACAAATATTGTTATTGTTTCGAAAATATGATTAGAAACATTTTACTCGATAGAAAAAAATCCTAAATACACTTCTGAAAATTTTATTTATAAAATTTTATGGCAATACTATAGAATGGTACCATTACAAAAATTAACATAAATATTTTTTTGTAATTATCTATCGTTTCATTGTTAAATTATTTCTATGTTGTATAAAATTTTTTTTTAATTGCGTTTTAAACAAAAATTAAGGCTTACGTTGAATCGCTTACTATTTCTATAGCTCGCGTGCGCGCGATTCTAGATAAATGCGTTCTGCTCTTTCATCACTCATTTTCCCATCGACCACTTCCCCTTAATTAAAGATTATTAACAACAGTTAATTGTCAAATACGTGAAATTTTTCCGGGATAAAAAGTCAATAATATGTCACTCACCGGCCCTCCAATTATGTCTGTGCAAAAATACACGTCGATCCGTTGCTCTGTTTTGACGTGAAAGAACACAAACAAACTACCTATCGCATTTATAACATTAGTTACAATGTATGGTCACCCTATAGTGTCCCAAATGTCGATTCATTGAGTTCCATTCATTGTTAATAAATGTGGTCGAAACTTGGTTATTGTTATTTAAATTATGGTTGTTTTTTATATACTTTTTAAAAATGTTGCTTGTAATCTTCATATAGTACTCAAACAGTGAGATAAAAGTATTCAAATGAAAAGGGTATGGTTTAAAAATAAAATCAAAAAGGTAATTTCAAATGATACCTCTAAATTAGATTCAGATTCGAAATTCAAATTTCACACTTCCGTTCTATTTAACATTACATATTTTTGTTCCACGAAATTACTCCCTACAAATGTATTTATAATTTATAACTTATATACATAATCCTACAAACCACATTTAGAGGCTTTTCCATCTAAAATATACCAAATACCATCGGCCAAAACAGGGAGACTTGGTCTTCCGCTGGGTATCTTGTGACCGTAACATGGTTTCGGGAGCTGTAAGGACTCCCGTGAAGAAAAAAGAATTCCACATATTATTTATTTATTATTATTTCATACAATTTAATAAATAGTCCTAAAAACTGGATTACAGTTTGACTGTAGGATCAATTAATTAAATGTAATTACATTAATTACAAAATAACGTTAACTACGTAATAATATAATCGTATATTATGATATGATACAAGTGTACTATGTTGGTCATTACTTACGAAGCGGTATTATCAGCGCGAGCCACAGCACGCAATAAGAAAGCTGAGTATGTAATGATCAATGCATACGACGTATCTTGTACGAATTTAACTTCAATGGGTTACCTATATTATAACGTTTGTGCTGTAATGTAAAGAAAAAAGTACGCGTGTTTAATATATGTGATTATGGGTCTAAAAGTGAGGTAATAAGACTCCCGTTAGGAGCAAGTGTGTTGAAAATGTAACCATCTAAATGCTATTTGAATATGTTTTACTTGCCTCTATTCTTATATTTTTGGGCAAACTATTAAGAAAATAAACTTCAGTTTAAACTTCCTCAGTAAAAGTGTGAGACAAAGTGCAAGGACTGATGTTTTTTTCTTAAATTTTGAATCATGGCCTAGTAATTATAAAAATACGATGAAGTAACTTTTTTTTGAAACTAAAATTGACAAACTTTGTTTTTTGATTCTTAAAAAACTGAAGTTTTGTCGGATCCTTAATGTCTATTTACGTCTCGTGATGTACGCTTTTTCTATATCGACTCCCCATATAAAGTCGTTGACGGACTAACTTGGCATGTGATTATGACACGAAAGGTAGGCCGGTCTATGTAATAACATTAAACACTGATTACAGGTTTCGGTGTAATTGCGCCTAGATCAATCTCATACAATTAGTCTAACCAGCCGATCAATTTTATACCGAACTCTGTATCTGGGCCCGCATTTACACCGACATTATTTTATTAATAGATAACTTTGTTAATTTCTTGCGGTCAGCCTTTGATATTGCTTGATTTAATTTTAATTTCATAACTTTTTGATTGATACTGCCTTTTTATAATGGCGTCTATACAAATCTACACTAAATAATAATATAAATACGAAAGTGAAAGACTGACGGGACTTGACTTTTTGCGCAGAGATAGTTGGAAGGCCGGACTATGACTTTTTATCCCGGAAATATTTCCAAAATTGTCCACGGGCGAAAAGCTAGTAATATTATTTTCATCTAACTACGCAGTATTTTTCTCATTACTTGACAATATAGCGATCAGTACTTTACTGTACATAATGCAGTTATGAAAATCCATAACATCCCGCTCTGGATTTTGTTTTTAAATTAGGTTCTTTTTCTGTAGGCACTTATTATAAAGGTACTTTTTAAGGTAGACGTAATTATAAGATTTATGTGGCGGGCATGTTGCTTTATTGAATAATTTATTTTTTATTATTTTTCATGACGCTAACCTCGCTAAAAGTGTAACTTTTTATTTCACTATTATTTGCAGAGCGAATTTAACACTCGAAAAACATAGGCTGTTTGCCTTTGCCTTCCATTAAAAAAAATATTGTCGAAGCGAATGACGTTTTGGCGAAAAAATATTTTTTTAATTATTATAATTAAAGAAAATTTTGATTAGTTAATTTTTTTGTTGTAGTTGAAAGAAAAGCAGATTACGAACCTCGCTGAGAGTGAATTATTGTTGCACTTATGTTTTTAACCCTCGGTGCAACAATAAGTCACTTTCTGCTCGGGTCAGTAATCTACTATAATACGATTTGTTTGTCTTCCTATTGTAGAGGTCTTATAACTAAATAAATAATTAAATGGTTTTTTTTTCCTTCACGGGTTGCTTTACATCTCCCGAAACCGTGTTACGGTTCCAGGGTACCCAGCGTTTAGCCGATGGTATTTGTAAGGCTATACCTAACGAGTGGCCAGTTCTGTTGAAATATATTTAGATGGAAAAGCATCTAAGTGTGGTTTGTCGGATAATGTACATAAGTTTTTAATTAAAAACCCATTGGTACATGGCCAGGATCCGGGATCGAACCCGTGGTCTGCCTAGTTATTACCAGACGTCGTAATACCATCGGCTAAACGAGGGAGACTTGGTCTTCCGCTGGGTACTCTGGAACCGTGTATTCGGGAGCTGTAAACGTGAAGAAAAAAAAAAAAAAAATGAAAGAAACCGTCAACAGCTAGTGTGTAACATTCCACCACATATCTTATTTATTCTAGACGTCTGTCATTCATCAAAGTGAAATGTCATTCGTAGTGCGTGTTAAGCTGACATTTTATTAAGAAAGAGACTTGCAATTAAAATCAACATAAACAATTATTGCAAGAATTGAAGAAAATACTTGTTTCGGTATCGCGTTAGTTTTAGGTTTTAGCTATGCTTCAAAGTAACAGTGCCAGTTATCCATATAAAACAGAACATATGGCTGCACTTAATGGATCTACATTTATCACTTCTTTAACAGATGTGATTGTCTGTTATTTTTAAAAGTGCGGCCGCCAGCTTTACGTGCCCTGTCTAATTCAAATACATATTTTGTTTTATTAGATGTTTTAGATTTCATATTATTATATTAAGTAATATTGACATTTTGACGGATTGGGAAATGCAAAAAAAAATCTTCTCAAAAATTTTCAAAAACGCCACAAGAGTTAAGAAATGCCTATTTAGGTATTAATATACTTACGCGGACACCAGGAAATATATAGGAAACTTTCGAAGGCACTGTAGGCCGACCGATTTTTTTTTTTTTTCAGAAATACAGAACAGACAAATAGCAGTAATACTGATACAGCCGACGAAGGAAAATTAGTAAGTACATTAGGTACCAACCACAAATTCAAATCTTTAGAACCAATTTTCCAAAAATACTAATAGAAATTCAAAAATCAAAACTGACCAAAACTCCTGAAGGTGGTTGAATTTTCATTTTCCATATAGTTTGTCAGCATGTCAGGGGCACATTAAAAATAATTACACATTAAATACACATATTTAAAAAATGCGAGTCCTATTCTAATGGGAAAATTTAACCTCCAAATTCAATTATTCAAATTCTACTCCATGATTAGACATTTGAATACTTATTCACATTTCCGTCCCATTTTACGAAATTACTCCCTAAAAATTCATGCCAATTACCGAGAGCTAAGATGTTACACATTTATAAAACATTTAAATTATGTACTACTTACCACGTTGAAGTCTTCTATTTCATTTTGATTTCACATACACAAACACTGTCACTAGTAAAACTACACTTTAGATTTTTTAATTTTAGATCAAAATAGAGACAAAATAATTAGAGTTCAATGACAATTTATTTTTAAATATTAAAATAATCTTATTTACTAGTCAAAATTGTCTTTTCACACAAATTAAAAAAATTAGTTTACTTACTAAAATAAAATTTTCGTAAAATAATTCGCACGGATTATTACTAACAGCCAAGCGCGACTGGTTGCTAAGCCGTCCTCCCAACGAATGAGGAGCTGAAGAACTATTTCAAATATCTTTTCTCTATTCCTTGCGCGGGCGCATGTGCGCGGTAAACAGGGTTGGCAATAAAATTTCACCGCATCATGCACTATTAATTTTTTTTTTAATTTAAATATATTAAACTACCTACTACTAGGTGGTAGTGGTACAATGTGTGATTTAAAGTGTATTGACCGCATCCGGAACGATGTCATTAGAGAAGAATGCGGAGTGAAAGATGATGTACGTTTATTGATAATATAAAAAAAAAATGTTCGATGGCAATATTAAAAGTACACACAATCGCAGAGCATGTATGAAAGGTATGATGAATATAAAAGAAGCGAAAGAGGTATGTCAGGATGTCTCTGCCTAACCCTCTTGGGATAAAAGGCGTGATGATAGATAGATATATAAAACTACCCTGCTTTGTAATAAAAGATCTTTATTATGTCTTTCCAACCCCTCACCAAATTAATAAATTGACACTTTTACCCGGATACTGATTTTTAGTATTTTACAATAAAATTAACTAATATTATTATTAATTAGACTTGATCTGTTTAATATGAACAACTGGCGTCAAGTGGACACTGTTACATGCGTAACTGGCCATACCGCAAAGTATTAAGGCCGTGAATACAATATGTTAATTAGACCAGACAAACTGAAATATTTACACATTGTACATTGGGTTGTCCATGTATTAATTAGAACAGAATCTCTAGGTCCATGGGGTTCAAATGTCAAAATATTTGTTAAAGAATTATCCCAACTGATCATATTTGGTGGCATATATGGCTGGCTCCTTCCTCGCTCAACGAATCAGTCTGGAATTGCAGCCAGTATTCTTGTTACTATTCCACGCAAACCTGATTTACTTAGTTATGTTATTTAAATATTATCTAATGAAAATAAATAAATTATAATTAAAAAAAAAAGTGGCCTGATGTCGCTGCATAATGGAATCACTTATTGAATTGTAGTAGCATCTATTTTTTAAAAGACGTTTTGACGTGCTCTCTGAAGCCCGAGAAATTCATATAAATTATTCTTAGTTTTTTTTTTAAATTTATCGTCGTTTGGTAAACTCGGCAACCCTGGATATAAAATAAACCTGTGTGTGCAAGTGGTTATATTATGAGTATAGGAAACGAGGTTATCCTATGATATGCAAGATTAATATTTCGACTCCCATTACGTTCCGGTGCTGCGCTGACAAGATTTCAATTATATATTTTGCTGACATATCTTCAACTTTCTTATTATCCAAATCTTAACAATTAAACATAGTATAACTAAACAGCTGGTAATCTACGTTTATTCGTAGCTATATTTTCGCCTCGGCATTGCCCGTGAAAATTTTGGAAATATGACATAAGAATTTTATAAAGACAAACAAACAAACACATTTTCACATTTTATAATATTAATTCGAGGAGTATGTGTAAGTACCTATGTTAGAAGAAAAATGGTTGAATCTAATCATAATAACAATAAAACAATTTATAAAAGAGTTTTGACCGTCACCTTAGGAGACTTGAGATTGGCAGTTGGGTCAAGGGTCAGATCCAGAAGGCAGTACTCCTCAGTACGGCCCGTATTGTGAGGAAGTTCCTCTCTCTGCAGCCCTAACCACCGGTAGTTTGGGTATTAACCTCGCTTCCGGGGGGATAAATCCTTTTTTTATATTTTTATATATTTTTGTTTTTTTTTATACCTAAATATGTAAAAATATAATTTAAAGAAATATGTGAAATAAAGAGAATAACAATAACAATAAATCTCAATGGAAAACATTTTTTTAACCACCCGTTTTTATTATTTTTTTTATTAAAAACATAAAGAAAAAATAAGAGACGCGTATTTATTTGTTCTATTTTTATTTGGTATTAATATTTATTTGAATTCGAAATATATAGGCATTATAACTGTTGCCTTGGCCAACCCTGGACAACATTACAATAAAAAAGACAATCTGTCACAGACATGCCAAAAATCGTATTTTCACTTTTTAGAAATAGAAATCACATAGAAAAAAACCTTTTTTTTTAATAATCTTCGAATTTTCCCAAAAATGTATTATTAAAATTCGTGGTAATTACAATTTAAAAATAGCGAGCGAAGTCGTTTTTGCAGTTAGTACATAATATTTCTATCCCTCTCTCATCCCATTTTTCTAACATAAGCGTAATAATTTTAACCCAGGATAGAATCCATGCAATTTTAGATTGTACCTCTAATTTAATGAAAATTTAGTCACTCTGAACATGATGATCCCTCGCATGAAGACTATAATTTTTAATAGCAAAATGCCCAGTTAAAAATAGCAAGTGTTTAAATTTAACAAGTGGTTTAGCCACATTGTAACAGCTGTTTTTCCAATACAAAAGACATCAACGACATTTTTTACTAAATAAATTCCTCGTTTTAAGTAACGCCGAAGGTATATTTTTAGAAAAACTTGCTTGATTTCATTAAATTCGAAATAAATATTTATTTATACACGAATTTGAAGTTATTATAATTTATTTTTGTTTATTTTTTAAATAAACTATTTTCCGCCCCGCTTCTCCCGTGATATTTTCTTAAATTGAGACAAGAAATGACCGCAACTGATTTCCTGTCCAAAAACCATGTGCAAAAAACACGTTGATACAACACAGGATTATTTCTAATTGTCATTATCAAAATAAAAAAAAAGATTAGGTACATTGTAAATATAAAATACAGTGTGTATTTCGGCGTATGAAAAATTCATGAAAATCTGCCATATTCTTAACTTCAATTGTATATTATTTGTTTAGATGTTTAACCGACTTCCAAAAAAACTCAATTCGGAACGTATTTTTTTTAATGTATGTATGGACATCGATTACTACGCCAGTTGTGAACCGATTTTGATGATTTCTTTTTTAATCTGCAGATAATTCTTTAAAAAACCGTCTTCAAATTCTACGACGAAATTTTTATTATTTCTTACTTTTCAGTGCAAATTGAAGTCGGTACACTTTTTTAAAAAGGTTTATTATTATTACAAGAGTGTTGAATAGTTAGTGGTTAAGAACGCGTTGATATGTCTGGTGTACCGTGAGATAACGACATCTTCACACGACAAGGTTCGATTCTAGCACGCTATCACTTTGGAATAATTACACATATAAATTTCATTGAAATGTAGGAATTTTTTTTTTCATTATATTGAAATTGAGTATGATTACTGATTAGTCTTATATATACATAAAAAGAAAGAAATATCTGGTGCAGAAAGCAAGGAGAAACCACTGCACTATTCTTTAGAAGAAAGTTAACCATGGCGAGTCAATACAAGGTGCTTCACGCTGTGGACCACCATTATTGACCACGCAAAAGCAATACGACTGAGAAGAACACTATGCCATTTACAGGATATTGAATCATTGAAGAGAAGTGATAATAAATATTGTATAGGATAAGCCGTATCGGAAATCCTAACTAATAACTATAATTACATATTATAAAACCAAGTGCCGTGTCTGATTCACTCCAAAACTAGTGAACTGTTGTCAGCAAATATCGCGCACACGAGTTTCAATTTAGTTGTTAAAGCCATAGAGTTCATTTTAGTTCCTTCGACTCAAGCAAAATTGTAAAACCAAGGTCCGAAAAATCCGAACCATATAATAATTAAGTAAAACTAAGTTTAGTTATTATTCAAAATTGTGTGATATTGTACAGTCCTTTGGTAAACGATGACATTAGAGAAGAATGCGGAGTGAAAGATGATGTTGTGACTAAAATGAAGAAAAGTAGTTTACGCTTGTTTGGACACGTTGAAAGAATGAAGGATGAAAGATTGACTAAAAAGGTATATGGCTGAAGTGAAAGGAAATGCTGGCAGAGGACGACCTATGTGTACTTTTATTGAACATATAAAAAATGTATTGATCGATGGAAATATTAAAAGTACACACAATCGCGTGTATGAAAGGTATGATGAATATAAATGAAGGTAAAGAGGTATGTCAGGATCGTAACAAATGGCATTCTATTGTCTCTGCCTACCCCTCTTGGGTTAAAGACGTGATGATAGATAGATAGATAGATAAAATAAACTCTACAAACATCACATTGTATTTCTTGTCAGTTTTCATTTTTGGATTTATTTACGTTTAAAATCACTCACAAAAAGAAGATTTTAAATCCGTTAATGTTACGATAACTGAAAATTTCATCAAAATTCTAGGCAATATTGACAAAGATTTATATTTTGAAATAACTTTCTATTATTTATTTTCATACATTATTTAAAGATGGATTCAACGGTAGCTTATTCCGCGCCATATCACACTTTCTAACGTCGCGTCGTTACGCTTGTTGGACAATCCCTACCACAGACAGAAGGTGGGCTGAGAGGTGGTACCAGATATGAATACGCCTCTGCCATTCCCACTACCAAACAGTAGTAGAAATTAGTATATCGATACATGGAATCGTGCTTCGGAGGGAGCACAAAGCGTCCGCAATTGTGCAGTAACAAATTACCTAGAGCAATTAATTGCAACATAAGGCTTGCCACCTGTTCTGTTTTGTTTATTTATTTATTATAAATAGCCCAACAACACCTACGTCCACACATATGCATTGTACATGTTTCTAACTTAGTAGACGCAGTGTCAATTATAGGGCTATTAACATTCTTAAAACTACAACACAACATTGATAAGAGTAAAAGTAAAAAAAATAAAAAATAATACCAACAAAAAAACCGACCGGCCAAGTGCGAGTCGGACTCGCGCACGAAGGGTTCCGTACCATTATCTATAAAAAAAAAAAAAAAAAAAAACAAAAACACGTTTGTTGTATGGGAGCCCCCTTAAATATTTATTTTATTCTATTTTTTAATATTAGTTGTTATAGCGGCAATAGAAATACATCATCTGTGAAATTTTAACTGTCTAACTATCACGGTTCATGAGATACAGCCTGGTGACAGACGGACGGACGGACAGACGGACAGCGGAGTCTTTGGGTACGGAACCCTAAAAAATAATTTATACAAGAACAATTTCTAAACTAATTAGGTACCTGCTAAGAACAGTCAAAAAATCAATTTTTCCAATCGTGGATTGGAAAAGGTGGTAATCCCTAGAATTATCTGTTATTTTCAAAAGCCGGATTTACGTACCCTTCGAATCACGATAGAAAAGTAGTTATCTCTTTATGCTCAATCTCGTACTAAAAATGATCAGCAGTGTGTCAGCCAAGTTCGCAAAGCAAAAGAGCAACATACAGCCCTGGGTTATATTAAAGTATTAAACGAACCAGGGGGGTGAGCATATATTTGACGTGACATCTTTCGTGTCGACCGAAAGGCCAAAAACGTTTTGTCCCTACAAGAGCCAGCCGCCAGAGAAAGCCCGGTCTGAGAATGTCCTGCACAAGAATGCCGAGCAAATTTGCTTGGCCGGACAAAGACAAGTACACAGAATTTGCCAGCACATTGTTGAGCCGGTCCTTGTATGGACATAAACGATTTGCTTGGCCGAAACGAAAGATGTCACTATATGCTCACCCCCCAGGTCGGGTCACTTTCGACCCCGCCATAACTTAAAATCTATTAAAGCTACACACTTGAAATTTTGCATGTCTAGTAAGACCCTCTTCTAATTACCAAATCTCAAATTTCAACAGATAACCCTCTTACCATTCACGAGATAATGACGTTCGAAAATCACTACTTTTTTATCATTGGCTTACTCACTTATCAAAAGTTTATACTTCCAGGTGATTTATGAAGATAAAATTTGGTGTGGAGGTATGTAGGTAGGTTAGTATATATAGGAAAAAATCAGAAATCATTGTATTGTTATTGTTGAATGATTTTACTTTAATTTTATATGTTTATATTGGTTATAGTTTATTAAGAGCTATGATTTAAGGAACTTCGAAAGAACTTGGTATCCAGTTAGATCTCTTTTATTATCGAAGCCGATATTCGAGTACTGATTTTGGAAGTTCTTTCGTTACTTGGCTTTCTTTCATATTATATGTTTTTGTTGCGATACTGCCCTGCCGTCACACTGCCCTGATAACAAACGACAAGCACCGCGAATAGTGAAATCCGTAGAAATTGTAGTATCTGAATGCGATCACAAACATGATCTTGTCAAACAATGTCCACATATAGCAATATAACACTCAACAAAATCTGGGTTGATAGTTATGTTTTTTTCACTGGTTGCCGAAACCGTGTTATTGTTTCCAGGGTACCCAGCGAAAGACCAAGTCATTACGGCCATATACCAATGAATCCGACAAAGCACATTTAGAGGCGTTTCCATCTAAATATACCTCAAGCCTCTCTTCACAAATACCATGAGTGATGAGTGCGTGAGTTATTTACCAAGTGACGTGGAATCAGAAACACATTATATTATGATATTTGTTACATATTTTGCATTTAGAGGGAAGGCAAAGGGGTTAGCACATACAGCCATTTAAAACTCTTATACGTAAATCCGACAAAAGTATAGAAGCCTTTGATCTCAGAATATCAGGTATCGAAAGAGTCATTGGCTGAAAGAAGAACAGTTGAAATTTAGAAATTCATATTAAAATATTATTCCTTTAATTACAAAACCAATTTAACTAATTAAATATAGATGTAAATAATCAATATTTAAATAAAAATCTTTCGATTTGTGCTGTTAAATATCTCAAAAGTTCATTACTTAAAAGGAGGCATCAGCATATATATTGTATCTGTTGTTTGGTTACTGAATAAATATTTTTGTATTTTGTATTTGTATTACCTGTCACAGACACCATCTTATGTTGAAGGTCCGCAGAGAGACATGGGCAACTTTTATCCCGGAAATTTCTCCGATATTATTGGGAAATCATTCGGGGTAAATGTATGTCACATTTCAAAAATTTCCACGGTTAAAATGAACGCGAAGATATCTATCAATCAACTCAACGTTGCTTTTTCACATCCCTAGTTAACTTTATTTTTAAATTGTGACATCGTAGGGTATTTTTAAATGTTTTTAAATAAATAAAAAATTAAATTACTACAAATATTAAGTTATTTTCATAATTTAAGCAGTTATTTATTTTACTAGTGACTTTTAAAGTGATAAAGGATTGACAATGAGCAGAACAGTGTTCGGCAAAAAAGATGTAAGTTTGCAACTATTTATATTATATTCACCGCCTTGTGTTTAAATAAGTTTAAAATTACATAATATGTAGATTAATCACGGTGTCTACTAAATATATTCCATACTTATTTAATTTACTAGAAAACTGTTACCAATTAAGTGCCTATTTTTTTAAATGGATATTGATTAAATTATTAACTTGCCAATTTCGATTTAATCTTCTTTTTTCTTTTAAATTGATTTTAAAACAATTTGGTACCTTGGATTGCACGTCGCACAAATGTGTTTATACTGTCAGAGCTGAACATCAGGTTTAAGCTAACGGCTCTCCACTGTGCGCATGAGACGAATACTGCAGTATTTCGGATACTTTGCATGAAGAGAGAACAACAACTTGGAAAAGCTTGTGGTGATGAGCAGGGTGGGGGGAAAGAGAACTCGAGGACGAAGCCCCAAACGATGGTCTGATCAAGTGTCCGAAAACCTGGATACCTCTATTACTACAGCCCTTCATCGGACAGAAGACCGCAGCCGGTGGAGGAAGATAATTGAGGAGAAGCTGATGAGTCGGGGTCGCGATCCTCAATATTGAGGGACCGACTGGCTATGGTATCAATATTTACCGAATTATGTTATAGAAACTACTAATAAGTAACTAATTAATTAATCAGACAAACTATACTAAGCTTCTCAAAATACTGGCCTAAAATATAGAATAAATAAGAAAGACTTGTCTTTCGCTAGGGCCATCATCCGCAAATGTACAAAAGATGATCAAAACAAACACACCTTAACTGTATGAACTCATAGGGGATGAAAGTTATCTATACTAATATTATAAAGAGGAAAAATTTGTAAGTTTGTTTGTAATGAATAGGCTCAGAAACTACTGGGCCGATTTTAAAAATTCTTTCACCATTAGAAAGCTACATTCTTCGTGAGTGACATAGGCTACATTGCGTTTTCAAAAAGTTTAGGATTCCGTACGAAATCTCGAATAATGTAATCAAAGGTGTAAAAAAATGACTTAAGAAATTTCTTACATCACGTGCGCTGCGAAAACTATTGATGATATAGATAGAGGTAGTGGTAGAGGGCAGGGGGTAGGAGTAGGGATAGGTATAGGGTATATTTTATTTTGTGCGTAAATATCCACGGGCGAAGCCGGGGGCGGAATGCTAGTAATATATATAATAAATAAATAAAAACAATTTCACAAAATCTTTATTTTCTCTCTTCACGGGTTGGCTCGCAGCTCCCGAAACCGTGTTATTTTATACGTACATAAGTTTTTAGTAATAAAAAAACTATTGGTACAAGACCGGGATTCAAACGACGCGACGCGACGTCCGCCTTATCTATATCTACACTAATATTATAAAGAGGAAAGATTTGTATTTTTGTATGTTTGTATGTTTGTTACGAATAAACTCAAAAACTACTGGACGGATTTTGATCATTCTTTCACCATTGGAATGCTACGTTATTCCTGAGTAACATAGGCTATATACCATCACGGCATGACGACGGGAACGGGTTGGGTAGAGGTGAACATGACAAAAGCTATGTATGAAGTGTATGTTTGCCAACATTCTGTCCTTCAAGAAAATAGGTGCTTAGCATTTTTGGCACGAGTTAGAATTGAACGCGAGACCTCCCAATTAGGCTATTGACTTCTATTCTAAGTCAAAATATAATCTATGAATATCCATTGAGCCGTTGACAAGTCAATTTTCATTATTTTTATAGATTTTTCTCAAATTTCAGGAGCAAAGGAATCAGCCCCAGGTGGACAGATTCGTAACTCCGCGCTCGTTGCTAGATGACATGCGCATGAGACGGTATCTTAAGAGCGACTGTATTAACATGTACAATACGTCAGACATGGATCTTATAAGAGTAAGAAAATGGTTGCTGTCAAATTATTATTTTGCCTACTTGATTAATCCGTAATTTGTATGGGAATAAACTATTCCTAATGTCGCTGTAAATAATTATTGGATTATAATCCACCTGTGTCACTATAATTTAGCATATAGTTACTTATTCAATATATCTAAGTGAATTCAAAATAATAATTATTTTATTATATTTTCAAAAAGCTACAAGAAAACGCGATAGAAGGGTAAATCGAAATCGACCACAGACTCGTCCAATTCTTGTAACGTTCGGTCCGCCATCCGTTTTCAAATCGTTATATTTGTGGTTGATTTCGATGGCCTGAACGATCTGTCTCACACACACACACACATCCACACGCCTTTGTTTAATAGAATCTTGTGTGACTGTGCGAGTGAGTGAATTGCATGTGATTTAGATCTAATGATATAATATGTGATATAATAGATATAATGTGTGGCCTGTGTTCAATCTTGATCATACGGCTGGCCGGACCGAAAATTTTCAGCGAGATACCGGACCAGTGCGTGGGCTACTTTACTGTCTACCATGATCTCTGAAATTCTCATCAAAATCTGTTAAGCAATTTCGGCGCCTATTCTGAAAATACATTGTTTATGCTTCAGTTTCGTGTAAATGGCATATATATATATATTTATTTTATTTTGAAATGAAAGACAGAATTTTATTTATTTGACCTTACTGCTTAACTACTATTAACTGTATTTTAACCCAATAGACCCCGAATCATTTCTACAAGAAAACTTACAAGAGATATTTGGACAACGCCTTCGGTTTGAATGACAAGAAACGCGACCGGTTTCATTTGAAAAATAGCTATTTTCCCCAAACTGATGTGTTCACGGATCCTGACTACACATTACAAGCCTGGCCATGTGTACCAAGAACGAAGCAGTATTTAAACGCAGCTGGCAGCGTTTTGGATCTTCCTACATTTAGTTATTCACCTTGTAAGTTTTATTTTGGAGAAAATAAAAAAATACACTTAAAGGCTTTTCCATCTAAATATAACTCAACAGAACTGGCCACTCGTTAGGTATAACCTCACAAATACCATCGGCTAAACGAGGGAGACTTGATCTTCCATTACGTACCTTGGAACTGTAACACATTCAGTGCTGATATAAGTGATATGTAAGTCTTTGATTCCTTCTATATAAATAAAAATTGAATGATGTTCGTTGGTAAGCGCCTCACTTGAGAACGGCTGGACCGATTTGGTTAACTATTATTTTTTTATGTTCATAATAGTCTCAATAAGGTTTTTAGTTAAAGAAAAATTAAAATCCGAGAAAAACTGATAGTGTTTTTTCTATGGGATGTTTGCATGAACTTTTGCTCCACCGTATTAACTTTCTGTTACAGTTCTGAATATAATAGTATAGTTGTATTTGGAATAAGTACTGACGCTGGCTTTATGTGCCCTCCGAAGGACAAGTTTCATTAAATAAAGTTATTTTCCAATCATCGTAGATCACAAAAATGAAACCGGATTCAAATGTCACTCGTGCCAAAAATGCTAAGCGCCAATGCTTAAATCAATGCGAAGCCTTCTCGGAAGGCAAGTAAAACCGGCGTTCGCACTTCTAAAAATAATAGATATTTAAGTCTCTTAAAGAAGTAACACATCTAGGCCCATTAAGTGCAGCAACAGACTTGCCATCTGGCAAAAAGTGGACAATGTTACTGGTGTCTTTAGCCACACCAATTGTATACATTATTATATTTCAGTTAAAGAACTGCTGGATTGGGGTAAAAGGGACGTATTAATAGCAGCACTTGGTCGAACTTATTATACTTGGAGTTGGCAAAAACAGAACATAGAGAGTCGTGGTTACACCAGCTTTGGGGTCCATGCTTGCAAATTTGAACCTACCATGGGAGAAAAAGTTGCTGTAAGTATCATAGGCAAACCACACTTAGAGGCTTTTCCAACTAAATATACTTACCTCAACTGCAAAAAACGCACGTGTTCGAAAATTTTGCATCTCTTTCACCATTCACACCTAGGCTACGCGTTAATAGAGAAAGATAATTTCCAAACAAACTCGGTACAATAAAATACACAAAACGGACTTCAGCAATTAAAGTATTGTACAAAAAATATTAGAAATAGCAAATTATAGTTAACGGATCCTTAATGTATGTGAAATTATCTTTACTCTAAATGTTAAAAATTTATAAGTAAGTACATTAGTAAATATATTAAGATAACTCGAGTCGCAAAGTCGGTTGAAAATATGCGTGAAATTGATGAGTTTCAGAGCTTCATAAACCTTGGTGTAGTTAATATTGTCTTTTTTTTCCAAGTATAAGATCTCAAACATTTATTTATTTGTATAGTATTTACATAGATATTAAAGTTATCTTAAATAGGTACTATATTACAAAAATAAAATAAAATTACAATTAAAATATTTCATGTAAATCGCTATCTACTGGGAGAGTACCCAACAGACTGGCTGCATTACCTCGTTGGATGGCAATGCTTATTCTTTGACCGAAATAAGAGCCAGCCCGTTGGTCATGTGAACGTTCTATTAGTCGTTTACTAATATCTATAAACAGACTGTGCTCCAGGTCCCCACGGTCCCATCGTTTCCACTCCAAACGCCTCAAATATGTATTCTTTCGGAAGAGACGCATATTTGCGACGTTTGGCCATTTCAGCATTGTAGGCCGCATTGCCAGCTTTTAATGGAATATATGGAAGATGGGACGGTGCGAGAGTATTTACACATGTAGCATTCAATACTATTTTTTTAGAGTATAGATAATTTCACATACTTTAAGGGTCCATTAACTAGAACTTGCTATTTTTAATAAGTTTTGTACAATAATTCATTTGCTGAAGTCCGTTTTTGTATGAGACAAAAGTTATGAGGCGTGTCCTTAATTTGATAATTTTGTGTGATACAAATTTTGTGACTTGGACCCACTTCGAGCTGAATCAGCCATGGTTCTATAGACAATACAATAAAGTAGGTATATATGTTTTTATTTATTTTTCAGTTTGGCACAGTAGCAGGTGTGGAGATTCACGACGGAACCCTATGTAAATTATTAACAAGTCACCATTGTCATTGTAACAATCTAAAATCGAATGCAGACTCCAACAACTGTAGTATTACTTGTCTGGACTGGAGTCATACGGGAAACTCTTATGTGACGTTAGTATGGCTTTTATTTTACACTAGCATTCCGCCCCCGGTTTCGCCCGTGGACATTTACGAATATCTAATTGTAGCTGACCGAAATGAATAATATTCGATCTCTTTGGCTGTATAAAGAGTTCCTTTTTAAGAAGATTTTGATTTGACACATTCTTTACTTTATATTTGATAGCTGTTTCCCACGACTTCTAATTTCAAAATGTTGGCAAACATATACACTTCATACACTGCCCACCCCGTTCCCGTCGTCATGCCGTGATAATAAAAAGTATCCTATGTTACTTCTAATACCTCCAAGAATATATGTGCAAAATTTCATGATGATCGGTTAAGTAGTTTTTGCGTGAAAGCGTAACAAACAAACTTACATTCGCATTTATATTAATAGGGATATATTTTGACAAATATGACATAATAATATACTGTTTTCCAAATGCACAATTATAAAATAAAAAAAATTTCTTTTTTCACGGGTCTTGAAACCTTGTTACGGTTCCAGGGTACCCAGCGGAAGACCAAGTCTCCGTCTTTTAGCCGATAGTATTATTTTAAGGGATTTTATTAATTGCACATCAGAAAATATTTATTGCACATCAAATAAGTTATTGAAAGTACGACCCTGTTAACACATAGACGTAGGGTTAGGGTTTTTTTTAGCACATAAACTCACCCTGGGCAGAGCCCGTATGACCTTTCACGTAAGAGTAGTACAATACGATAATAATTATTTAGTGTGCAATCCAGCAGTTTTGGTGCTATAAACGGGGATTTCCTGGTTTAGGATTATATACTACCCTTATTTTATTCAAATTTATTTTATTTTATTTCGTCTGGTCAAATTTTTGTTCTCAATTAGTATTATTATTATACATTGTGTGTTAGAATAATATCAAACAGGCTATGTAAACAATTTTAGAGAAACAGGTAATATCGTTGTACTGTATGTGTGAAAACCATGTTTAAATAACTTTTTTCAGAGGATGCAGTCGTGGCGTAGTTACAGCATGGAGTATAATTGGGAGTGTAATAGCCCAAGAAGCGGTTCATATGAGACCGGTACTCAATGTGTCCATATCACCAGATACTCGATATTTGGCCAGCAATTCATTGGAGCGAAATATTATCAAAATCCTTGTATGGCCAACTTTACAAGTTTTCTATCATTTGCGAGCAGAATGGAATGTTAGGGTAAGTAACCTCCTATTTTTTGTATATCCGATGAAAAAACGGAACTCTATAGGATCAGTCTTGTGTCTGTCCGTCTGTCACAGGTTATTTTCTCCGAATCTATTGGACGAAAATGGTTGAAATTTGGTACATTTGGTAAATAATTGAATTTATATTTTGGGGGAAAAATATTTTAAGTGTATGGTAAAAACTTTATTAAAGATACATCCCCTCTATTGATCATCTCTTCTGGTGACAAGAGGGCTGGCTCCTTCCTCGCTCAACGAATTAGCATCGCGATTCAGCGAGGAAATGCAGCCAGTATTCTAGCTACTATTGCCACGCGGACCTATTTATTTAGTTTATTTAGTTATTTTTAATGTTTAGATTAGATTTAAGGTTTTTATATTGTTGTGTATATTTATTACTTACCTACATTAAAAAAAAGTTTATCGTGTAACATACTGAATGTTTTTTTTATTTAAATTAAAAATTTAAAATGCATACATAGTTTAAATGATATTGAAAAAAATACGAAAATTGAGCGTTCCTTTCCCCTTATCTCCGAAACTACATTTTTTTAAAGAAATAGAAAATATAGACTCTTGTTCATAGAGGAAAACCAAAAAGAAAATCTTGTTTTAAAGTTCTCACTGAAAAAATGGTAATTACGAAACCAAGTCCATGGGAGTTAGCACAGATTTTGACAGCGACACTTTCGTTTTCGTTTTCGGTCGAACGAAAGTTTGTCAGCGTTGCCAGTTCACGTGTTTTTGCTTAGATCTTAGATTTTACCGTTAACTTTAAAATCTTAAAGTAAATAAAGTTAAAATAAAAAATACGTTGATCTACGAACTTTTCATATGCAATTTTTACAATTTCTACGTTTATTTTAATAATATAGACTTATATAATTTTCTAGACTATCCTACGTCTTTTCCAAATCCGAGTTGGCAACTCTGCACGGCGTACACTCTGCGGCAGCCGCGAAGCAAAGAACTGTGAACGCTATGCCTTTAGCAATAAGTTCAAAATTCTACCAAAACTATTTCCGCTAATAAACTGGTTTGGTGTTCACTGTTCTCTTAAAATGAACCATAATGCTATATACATTAAATTGATATTGTACTGACTGACATAATAAGGTGTGACGTGTGACGTCAGAGTCCATCGGAAGTTGCTTGTGTCAATGTATGCTACGGATTTGTCTTCAAAACGAAACGTTCATGTCCAACAAGGACATTTTTGCCCGGCATAGCAAATTTGCACGCACATTGTTGGGCCGGACCTCTCAGCCCGGGCTTTCTCTGGCCGGTCCTTGTTGGGACAAAAACGTTTTGGCCTTTTCAAGGCCATTCGGCCGAAACGAAAGAAGTCACGTCAACATATGCTAACTCCCCATGTGAGTTCCACTCCGCGCGTCTAACTGTCTGTCTGTCACCTTTTCACGAAAAAATTACTGAACGTATTTTATTGCGGTTTTCACTATGTTGTAACTGATTCTGAATATTTTATTTCGTTTATTATCATGTTTAATATATCATTCTTTAGTAAGCAATTTTATTTTCGACTTCAAGATATATATTTATTGTGTAATTTACATATCAGCTATATGTATTATTGTAGCATATATGTAGCATGCAATTAGTATGGGACAACCGTTATGAGGCGGGTTCTTAAGGAGATAATATGGTATACGATTTTAAAAGTTCTATCTCCATAGTAATTATTAACCCTACGAACTTCATATTTGCCAGCTGTTGTTACTGATCTCGTGGGTAATTTAAATCATGTAGTAAATATTTATGTTTTAATCCTGCCGGAAGAATTTTGCAAATTGCAAATTGGATTAAATTTCTATAATTCTCTTTATATTATTTGTTTTTTTTTTTGTTAAATTCAAGACTTTGAATTGGCATCCATGGCGAAGCAGTCTTTTATGTATTGGTGCTGTGTCAGCATCGAATCGAGCTACGTTAGCGTTTTGGAGCGCAGCGGCTGATCGTATAAACGCATATACAATAACTATGGGACCATGTTTCATTGACACTGCATTATTTAGCAATGTTACTGGAGAAATGGTGATAAGTGTTTTGCCAGGTTTGTATCTCACATCTTCATTGTCTTTATACCTTGCAGTGTGGCCAGATACAGTAACAGTGTCCACTTTTGCCCTGCGCTTAATGGACCTAGATTATCGATCACGGATCCCGGCCATACCAATGGGTTTTTTTATTAAAACTTATCAAACCCCACTTAGAGGCATTTTCATCTAAAAATATACTACAACAGAACTGGCCAGTTAGGTATTAGGTATAGCCTCACAAATACCATCGACTAAACGAGGGAGACTTGGTCTTCCGTTGGGTACCATGGAACCGTATAACACGGGATAACCCGAGAAGAAAAAAAAGTTTTTTTTAACAGACGTAGGTATCTATTATTTAAAGAATAAGTGCGGACGCCAGCTTTACGTGCGCTCCGATTCTTAAAGAAAATTGTCCAACTCTCTCGTTTCGCGATACTTACTGGTAGAGATGCGAAAATATTTTCTTTATCGAATAAATATGTAACTGCAGATTTTTGGAAGGTATACTTTTGGTATTGGCAGCAGTCAACTATCATATATATATATATATATATATATATATAACTAGGTAATATTGATAGTTGACTGCTGCCAATACCAATATAGTAAAAATAAAATTTAAACCATGCATTTTAAAATTATAAAAAAAATGTATTTCTTATAACGAGCCCTTTCATTTGATATGTCACATGATGAACGTGTACGTCAGATGGTACCAACCCATTTTCCGAGAGGTTGGTACTGTCAGCCAACAGTGTGTGCGTGTGTGTGATGAGAAAGAGAAAGGGAAATAGAGAAGGAGAACGCATCAGCTGTGCGCTTAACCTACAGTGTTGTATATAAAGTGTTAATGTTTTCAGGATATAATGTTAATGTTGCTTATTACCAAGGTGAGATGTCAGATGTTACACATCATATGCAACTACTATAAGGCTCGCTCGTATTTTATATCTTCAGTGGTTTAGTCAGGTTTTATATATTCAGATATGTTATAATAACTTAATCAACTATGAACAAGAATGTAAATTTCGTTATAACTATCCTTTGAGTATATAGCAAAGGAGACGTGAAGCGTATAAATCACCGAACAATTTTTTCTGCCACTTTTGGCGGGGGGGGGAGGTATACGTCTAGTTACTAGCCCCTGTACCACTGTATTTTTCTGTCGTTTTATTGTCGCAACGGATTTTACGTTATATGATGATTATGTTAAAATACAAACATAATAATTATAATTAATGATTGGAAACACTAAGTTTGACGCCCTAGATCGCCTTACCCGTTTAAAACATCACAATTAACTATTTTCCTAGAGCTCTGTCACGCGACACAAAACGATACCAACGAAATCTAAGGTAACTTATTACTGCGCACCTGGTCAGTATACCTGGTCAAAGGGGAAAAAATTGGCGAAAGGGGGAGCCTGTCTATGGCTTCTCCATAGGCTTAGTACTCTATGTAACTATCCCTTCAAAATCTATTTATATTCATATAAAATGTACGTTTCAAGGATAGATGTAATATAGCATAGCGCTCTACTAGATTGGTATTGTTGCGATCAGGAATGAGACCAAAAAATTAAAACATCAGCGTGTGTGACAAATGTGTAATTCTGTGGATTTTTCATCTTAGATGAATTACATCCAGGCACTGCACCATGAACTGCATTAGCCATAATTAATCACGTCTATTAAATACTAAATTATGCTTTAAAACAGGATATTTTACAAAAATAAGCGAAATTACTACTGACGCTAGGCTGTTACAGGCTGTTACAGGCTGTTACAGGCTGTTACAGTATTCAAAAAACGGTCACGTCTATCTGTCTCGCTTTAACATACGCGTATATCTATGGTTTCAAGTAACTCTCTAACTCAAGTAACGTTTTTGAAACTTTTGGACCACGGGTGTTATTTCGCTTAATTTTTTTTCAGATGTACCCTTAACACACACCATGTCTACAGCCCTATTAGTAATGAGTGACCCATTCACAGTGGTAGACATGTGGGATTACCCCGAGAGAGGATATATAGAACGAATCACCAAAATGATGTTCAGTCCAGATGGGACCAAACTTGGTAAGAATATCGAACACATTCCTTGTAGGATGGCTAAAGACACTATGGTGGCAAGCACAGAACATTATAAAGAAGAATAGAAGTAAATGAAAACTGGTGTAACAGAATGTTTATACTGTAATGACAATGTTGTGAAAACTAGTCTAGTGAAATATAGTACATTATGCTATTTTCAGACATATTATTTGTGCAGTTATCGTTTTTGTATTTCTATTTTCTTAGTCGTGGTGCTCTTGACAGAGCAGTCGTGGTCAATCATGGCGGTCCACAGCGTGACGCACCTTGTATAGACTCGCCATGGTTAACTTTCTTGGAAGAATAGTGCAGTGGTTTCCCCTTGCCTTCTGCATCAGACATTTTCAGACTATTTACATTTTCAGACAATTCTTGAGGAAGGTTATAGGATAACATCACGCTACCACCCAAACGGGCGGAGCAGTAACCATTATCGCGGGTGCAACCGCAAGGCAGTCTTAATAAAATCGATTAAATATATTTTCGTTTTTCTTCTAGCTACCGCAACAACAGACGAGGACTTATTGATATGGAATTTTATACCAGAAACTAAGAAACGTCGAGGAACTAGGAGGTTTTCTGCATTGCCTGTGTACTTAGACAAAGCTGAAAACGGTTGTACTTATCGATAGACTATCAGGACAGGAAAATTTATTAGGTATAGATGTGATAATTAAATATTGAATTAAAAAACTTTTATTATGCTGCTAAATATGAACGGTTGTGATGTTATTCTGTTTATTATTTATATTGTATAAAATCACTGAAAATTAAATCAGAATTAACAACTCCGCAGTACATTAATAGGAAAATTTCTATCCAAATTTAATGCACTCTTCACTACACCAATTTCGATTCAGCACACTTAAATCTGTATGTGTACCAATTTTCAGCTAAATAGAAAACAAAAATTATAAAAAAACACACTTTTTCCAAAAAAAATTTCATAAGGTAGTTTCCATTTGTTGCTCGGATTCGATTCAATTACTGTCATATAATATTTATGTCTTGTTTTGTAAATAGACAAAAAATCCTAATAATTTTATAAATTTTATAAAATATAATTTTGTTTATAAATTAAATTAAATTAATAAATGAAATATATCATATAATTGTAAATAAGTTTGAAAATAAATCCTGTGTTATATTTTATTTGTTCATGTCATCTGAAAGCTATTATAAAATGAAAGATAAAAAGCTGTGGTTGAAATTTCATTCAAGACACATATAATTTCTAAAAGTCCCACTTGGTATTCAGTTTGAAATTTGGTCATGTACCAATGGGTATCTAAGCAAATTAATAAAATTTAAGTAAGTAGGTAGATATGTCTGTGATTTCAAAATTACTTAATTCCAATATCTTAATGGGTTACCTTATACATACACAGTACTGAAGCATAACTTTTTTTTGTCTGTCTGTCTGCCCCAATATTTATCCAGAATAGGCTCCGAAACGGCTTAACAGACTTAGATACAACTTTCAGGCGTCATATTAAATATGTATGCTTTTTTTTTCATTTTGATATATTCAAGAGTTTTGTAGAAAAATAAAACGCATATTGCCATATATGGCTATGTTAATGGGATCGGGTTAGCAGTGATATCAAAAATTAACGGGCGAAGCCGGGCCGGGGCGGATAGCTAGTTTCAAATAAAAATCCTGAGAATTTGTAATCGATCTCAAAATACATCAACTGTGGGGTTAGCATACTTAATAGGACCGCGACATCTTTCGTTTTCGTTATGACTCGAACGAAGACCAAAAACGACGGGTCCAATGCATCATATAGTATCACGTTCCGGTTCAGATTATGAGCATCCAGTATATAACCGATATTTACTCTGAATCCAACATCTATTATATTCTCACCAAACACAGCCTTACACTTAGCTAGTGCATAACCACTGTGTTGTTAATAAGCCGGAATAGTGCCGACATAGTGGAGATGACCATGTGCCTAGATAAAGAATATCACTTTGACAATAAGAGATCTGTTTTTTTTATGGTGGTTGGTCCATGAATGCTTTTTCACGCTTCCCTTGAAGGACCCCAGGTTGTAGGAAGCAGGGAAGACCAACGCCGGAAGTTCGTTCCACTTGTGTGACACTGGAACGAGTCACTGAAACGTATGAAACGCGTGTGCATTGGTCATTACATACTCAGCTTTCTTATAGCACTCGCACTGATAATACCGCCTCGTACGTAATGGCTAACATAGCACACTTGTATCACAATGTACTATTATTATTATTATGAACTTTCCACCAAGTGGATGACGAGTCGCATGTCGTGCTACAAAAAAGCTGTTGATACTTAATTCTGATTCCACTCTATTTCTCCATAGTCTATCAAATGTACAGAATTAAATGACCTTGATATACCTATTACATTACAAAAGCTAATAGGTGATTGTGCAGGTACTATCGGATAATATAAAGCAAGAAGGCATCAATTTTATGCCATAAAATGGAAGGTCGGTTTTAACTAGAAATCTCTAAGTGACTACTCAAGGAACAAAGGTAGACTATCTGACACGGTTAAAGGGAGCCTAGATTTATCTATCTACCAATAGATTTGCTTGTGTCGTATTTTTAACCGACTTCCAAAAAAAGAAGGAGAAGGATCTCAATTCGGACCGTATTTTTTTTAACTGTATGTATAGACATGAATTACTCTCAGTTGTGAACCGATTATGATGATTTCTTTTTTAATCGACAGATAATTCTTCCGGATTTGTCCTATTTTTATCTCATAGAAATTGTTTGTTTTTTATTTTTTACACGACGTCATCATGCTATATGGGCTTCTACTGCGCGAACATTACCGCTTAGAGAAAATCTAGAAGCGCTCGTCGGTGTGCTTACAACGTATGGGTTTCGGTTCGGGGTAGAATTTCAAATCCTGGGTAAACCCATGTGGAGGACATATGGATGACATAAAACAGACAATCTTCATATTAATTTGTTAAATGTGGACTTTGCCTCTGGCAACGCCGCAAGATATAAAGGGGGCGTAATGGCACGCGAATCAGTTTATTCATGTTGTAAAATAATAGAAGAACATTAGACAATATGTCAAAAAGCGATAACAATTTATCAGTATAGTTTAATTAAACATAACATCAATTTAGAGTTCTCGACAGATATCGACTACACAAAGACGATCCCGCTCCCTATTACACTAGCCATACAAACTGCATGCCTAACAAACTGTGAGATGCGGCAACTCTTATTAAGAACAAGCTTCTGTCCGCGGTTTCACCCGCGTGGAAATAGATCCAAAAAGAAATAATCCCGTGGATGTAGTTTGCCCTTTCCCCGTCCACTTTCGCGGTATAAAAATGTCGATCCCATGAAAAACAAAAACAAATCTATCCCACGGGAACCATACATTTTTCCGGGTAAAAAGTAGCCTATGTGCTATTTATAATATTAGTGGGATACAGGCTCACGCCTTATTTCATTTCGGGTAGGCAGATACCATAGATATCCATTTGCCACGATCCTGACACACAACTGTCAGTATATAGTTATTTTCTTCATATTTTATCTAATCTGTGGCCGTAAGGTTGTTGGATTGTGTGATTGTGACGTCATCATCGCGCCCAGAACATTTTCGCGGGATTTTAAAAAGAAAATTTAAAGTGATTTTTTAATGAAAATACAAACTATAAAATTTTCTTCACGGGTCGCCTACAGCTCCCAAAACCGTGTCACGATTCCAGGGTATCCAGCGGAAGACCAAGTCTCCCTCGTTTAGCCGATGGTATTTGTGAGGCTATACCTAACTTTTCCATCTAAATATACGTCGTGTGACACCGCGCGAAAGGTACAAAAGAGCGGGACGAAGAGCGACGTATGCCTATGAGCAGAGCGTATGCCGCTGAGCGGTTGTATTACTCCATTTATTCTTAAACAGGGTGTCCCGTAAGTAGTGGACCAACGGAATGTTGGTAATAGAGGGGGTCATTATCTAAGATAAACACTGAACTTTATTGTCCTAGGCCTAGTAGTTTTAAAGTTATGTGCTTTTTAAATATTTATTTGAAATTCTCATAATATGTACACAAACATGTAAATTTTATTTAAAAATATTTTTTTTATTTTAGGGGGTTAAGAAAACACATATGTCTTGCTAACTAAAACGTTATTCATGCGTAATTATTGGCAACATAAAAATTAAAAGCTAAAATTTATTCACATTTTTATTTACAAAATGTGTAATGTGAAATTTGAACGAAGCTGGTGTACAAAAATTTTATGATAGCCTTGTGGAACTTTATTTTAAAAACATCTACAGTTCACACCGATTCCAAAATGGTATTTATGTGGTTTAAAGTAATAAAATAACATTTTTTTAATCATTGATCAATATCGACGAAAATTATTATATTGTATATTGATCAAAGGTGGTAGGTATGTGCAAACTGAAGTTTACTATAAAATAGCCCATTTCCACTCGTGATATTCTAAAGACAATAGCAGCAATATTGTAAGCCGTTCTCTATAAATACAGTTCGGCACGCACAACAATTAAATTATCATAGGGAAGTCTGCACACGCGACTAGTTTGAGTTATAAAGACGGTCCTCTGGATCCGAGAGGCTGTTTTAGGGTTGCCAACTTACCTACCTATTTACAAATTAGAAAAAATAATAACAAACAATATCTGAGGTTGGATATCAATTATAATTTTTCCAATATCATCATCATCATCATCATCAACCTTTTTAAGATCCACTGCTGGATCATTGGTCACCCTCTGCGCACCATTATTAGTAGTGTTGCTCATTGAGAGGAATTGCCATAGTCACCACGCTTGGCAGGCGGGTTGGTGACCGGACGCCGGCTTTTCGTGCCATCCGAAGCACGAGGAGTCGATTTAAGCACATATTCTTAAAGAAAATTGGTGCTTAGCATTTTGGCAGCGAGTAGGACTCGAACCCGGGACCTCCGGTTTCAAGTCCACAGTCCAACCAATTAGGCTATCGACTACCTTTTCCAATATAATATCTAATAATTAATAGTTTATAAAAAAACGCAAACTTGCGCAAACCAAATGAGCCCAAACTCGTCGTTTCGTTACAGAGTTCCTGTTCCTTCCGGCTCCATCATCAGGACGCTGGACATTATCTAGGACCAAAGTACTTGTGAAGATAAATTAAACGAGCCCGTTGGCGTTGTGGACAGTTGATGCAATATAAAAGTCCAATTTTTTATTGTGTTCTTCTTGTAATTTATCAATTTCCTAAAATTAATGAAATTGAAACACAAATATTCAAGGAAAGAATAAAATTTTTTTTTCTTCACCGTACTCCAGGGTACCCAGCAAAAGACCAAGTTACCCTCGTTTAGCCGATGGTATTTTGTAAGGCTTTACCTAACGAAGAAAATTGTTCCAATAATTACATGTAATCCATGGAATCCTGTAGCTATAAAGAAAGTTGACCCATAAATTCTATCAGAAATAGAAAATGGAGCACTTATAATATCGTATCCTTGAAGTATAGTTCTGTTGAGGTGTATTTAGGTGGAATTTCTATATTTATTCTAGAAAAGTTATTTCTAAAAATGTTTCTTTTTACAAATACTATCGAGTGATAACCCTAGTGGATGTCAGCGAGGAAGAGCCCGCTGGCTGGGTGGTGCACGTCAATTATAAAAGTTATAGCTGCGACAGATCGTGCAGTACTTCTAAACTTCGGAATGCATGTTCGCTTTATATCGCGAAATTTATTTTTCATTTGACATGACATACAAGCTGGGACTGAATGACATATGACGTATTGTAAAGATTCACTTCAGGTTTCGGTGCTTGACGGACGTGTCACATGGCAGCGTGACGTATTTAATACTTACTTGTGTGATAAAACTCAAAGATTGCGCTCTAGGCGACGTTTAACGCAATATTACCTATAACTAAAAAATGAGCTAAAGTATCGAAAGTCCTCTATTTTCTTTAGGAAATCCTATGTTTTTTTATAAATGTATCGCACCTAGCCATAGTACGAGTTTCAAAACTTTCATAGTATTCTAAATTTTTCTATTCATAGATTGTTTTTCATTGGACCTATGAACATGAGAATGATCAGTTTAGTCCACCATCATTATCATACTTCAATAACAAAGTTGACAAAAATTTTTATATCAAAAAATGCCGGTTTGGAGTTCCATATGGTACCTCCTGGTTATAGGCCTTTTTATCCCGGATATAATAGGTACATAGGGATACATTTTTATGACACATTTAAAAAATTACTACCACCAAAACCGGGCGGTATTTTATAAGTTTTTTGCTTTGTGTAAATAATTCGACTATTCAAATTTAAAAAGTCATATTGTTGTAGCAGAAAAAATAAAGAAATTGTGTTTTAAATTTACTAAAGAATGTTATACGTTCTTATAAATAAATTTCAGGATCGTCTACAGAACTTGGCACTCATTTAGATCTCAAATCTTTTGTCGGTGAAGCCGGCAACCACACCATAAACCATAATTATCATAGTATTGAACTTGGCTCCCATTTTCACATAAAATTTTTTGGTGGGTTATACAAATTACATAAAACATTACTAAAAAAGCAGAAGTCATATCTGTACTTAAAATTCATAATATGAAGTTCCTAATTATTCTCGTCATGAAAATATACTGAGAAAAATTGAAATATTGAGATAACTTTTATTTAAATAATGAAATTCATGGGCACTTAAATTTTAGGTGGGCCTGCTTTCGGTCGATCTCCTTTTAAAGGCAAACCATATCTCACAATACAGTTATACTTATTGTTACGACGCCCAATAAAATTTGAGTAGAACTATTATCATTCATATTAAATGATTCGCAGAACAATGGCCGTCTTCGTTCTGTGCTATTAAATATTATTTATTTGACCGTATTTTGCGACAATTGTCAATATTTACGATTTACAATAATTGTTATAATGCAATTTTGCCCTTAGGCTCCTGAATATCACAATTACATCTCAAAGTAGGTGGTAAGTCTATCCCTGTTTCATATTTTCTCTTATCATGAAGTCATTATTTCATTTACGTAGTACGTCGTCTTCTTATTCCTCCTTGTCTAAATTACGGTTACATTCGGTTACATTCGGGTACATTCGGGTACATTCGGGGAATACATGAGTTGGATGTTTCATTAAGTAGTTATTTGTTTCATTGAGTAGTTGTTTGTTTCAAAAATACTATAAACTACGCAATTTTTTGCAAGTGTCAATTTACGCTCGCTTAGTGATAATGGACAATATTTATGTGAATTTACCTGGTAAAACTAAGCTGGTAGAAAATTTAAATAAAATATTTTTTTTTAAATATTCTGAAATATAGGATTGGTTTAACTTTACTAGTGTGAGACCCCTGCGTATTCTGTAGGACTACAAAACGAAATAATGTCACAATCGTGTTCCTCGTCCTTGAAAACAGAAGGAAAACAGTTTTCAGGACACAAGTGCCGACCATGGATTTGCCCGGCTTAGTATACTGGCCTGGTTTCCACCTATGCCTGAGTTGGGTTTTTCGGTCAGAACCGAGTATATTTTTGTAGTGAAAACTTCTTTTGGCGCGCGCATGATGCCTAGATGGCATGTTATATAGGTACTTATAAATTAAAAACCACTGTTATTCATAGTTTTTAGTTTTCCCTTCTATCGGTAGTCCCCATGACTGCCTATGTTTTTTTATTTCAGAATGTGGGCCAGTTTCAACCCATTTTATTAAAATCGCCTACAACCTACAATAACCCCGTTTCAACGATCACTCGCATGGATAAATAAAAAAAACCGGCCAAGTGCGAACGTTTGTTGTATGGGAGCCCCCCTTAAATATTAATTTTATTTTCATTATTTATTTTTAAAGTGAATATATAACCAAATATTCTGTGAATATTTCAAGCGTCTACCTGTTGCCGTTATCAATATCGAGAAAAAAAGAACGTTTGTTGTTTTATTTTATTCTGTTTTTTAGTATTTGTTGTTATAGCGGCAACAGAAATACATCATCTGTGAAAATTTCAACTGTCTAACTATCACGGTTCATGAGATACAGCCTGGTGACAGACAGACGGACGGACGGACGGATGGACTGCCGAGCCTTAGTAATAGGGTTTCCGTTTTTTACCCTTTGCGTACGGAAGCCTAAAAAAGGGGTGGTTTTATTCGTTCGAGTGGGATAGGGAAAGCGATATTGACACCATCGTCTTCCCCGCCCTCGAAAACAGGGTCATAAATATATAGTGCTGCATTCGCAATACTTTTGGAGATTTACCCTCTTTTTGCAATTTTCGCATGGAATAATTTTAGTAATAGCCTTTTTTTGGTCTGGCAATACTGACTAACCATTTCTTTCTGTTGGTGGCTGGTGCGCCTACACAGGTAAACTGATAATAAATAATATACGCTGATTTAATTAACAAGTCCCAAGTCGAAATTCTTCGGAGAATTTAATATACACATATAGAAGGCTCATTGAGGTATGTAATATAAATATTATATCATGTAATTTATAGTATTTTTATAACTACCTTCAAATCCAGGAATTCGCATAATAGATATATGCTATATAGTTATAGTTCATAGAAGTATCTTTTAACAGAACCATAGTCTTTCTTTCTTATTTTTATTACTGTACTATCTTTTCGCCCCTGCTTCGCCCATAGAAATATTTGAAGTAACAGCCCTCCCTGGTTTTAACTAATAGAAAATACATAGCCTCATATATTTGTTTTTTAAGTTTTTGAGTTTACACTTTATAAACAAACAAAACCACACTCTGTCTTATCTATAAAAATACATAAAATAGAGTACCTGTATGAGATATTAAAAATAATACTTTTTTAACACAAGTCCATCCATAGTAATCAATGTAATTTAATTCTAGGTAAAGATGGAAAACAAGCAAATATTATTGGATGCAGAAGAGATAAAACAAAAGATATTGAATACTCAATTGCTGGAATTGGAATTAAAACATAAAACATCACTTTATCAATTGGAATTAGAACAAAAAAAAATAAGTATAGAAAATATGTTACTTAAAAATAAATTAATTGAAATAGAAGTACATTGTAAATTGCCAAATGATTTCCCTGTGGAGAAAAGAAATTACCAACCTATAGATAGAACATGGATTTACAGATGACCCGTGCGAATACTTAGCACCACTAAGGTGTCAATATTGCTGTCATATTTCAACTGTTTCCAATAAATGGCGTCTTTTTTTATTACTAAAATTTAATACATTATAAAAAATATTTTTTTAAGATTTTTAAAATTTGTATTAGTTTAAATATTTACATCATAACTTAAATGTAATGGTACTAAATAAATAATATATTTAAAAACTATATATACAAATTATAAAAAGAATAACTCTTCCAGAACCCCTCCCTGTGGCATGGTTCCCAAAACACTGGCTGCGTTACCTCGCTGAATGGTTAAACTGATCCTTTGAGCGAGGTAAGAGCCAGCCTTTAGGTCACCCGAGGCGTGGACTAGTCTCGTACCTAAATTTTTCAAGAATTTTTTCATTTCGGTAGACCATGGACCCATTGTTTCCACTCCAAGCGCCGAAAATAAGTAATTTGTTATATTTGAATATTTTCGGCGTTTGAGCAGTTGAGCGTGTTCTGCCGCCGCACCCGCTTTTAATTTTGTATACTGTATGTGAGATGCTGCCAGTGTATAAACACAGGTAGCGTCCCACACCAAATTTTTTCCTAAATGCCACGGTACTAAAGTTACGCCATCAGGTCTCTTGCCATCGTCCCTGCTCATAACTTAGTATCATTTTAAAAGAAACATTTAATTTTGATTTGTTTGTTTATAATGTTACTAGCGGCTTGTCCCAACTTCGCCTGCGGTAACAATTATATACAAACTTCGCACATGGACGTAAAAAAGGAGAGGACGGATCGCCGCTAAGACAAAAGTGAAGCAACAAGTTATGCCAGTTTCATTGTAAATACGAGCCTCACGCACACATTCTCATTCGGTTATGCTGATCAGCCGCATTAAGAAAATAAAAAACAATGCCGTCTTGTTTAATTATGCAAAAACAACTCCATTACTCATAAAAAATCTCAAGGAATCACATTTCATAGGTAAGTTAGTAATTTACCACTTATTCAACAATTTAAAAATATATTAGAGATAATGCACGCACTTGTCGTAGCGGCGATGCATCCTCTACTTTTTTACGTCCATGACTTCACACTAATGATTTTCATTTATTTGAGAGTAAACGTTACCTTTTGATGAGTTGAAAATTTCTGTATTAATTTTCTTCTTCGCATTCGGTTTGTGGCACATCGGTTGGATGGTTTCAAAGTATATAACGAACGGAGTTATGAGGTAATAAAAATACAACCGAATTGAGAACCTTCTCCTTTTTTTTAAGTCGGTTGAAATAAATTTGCCAAATTCGTTCAGCCGTTCTCAAGTGATGCGCTTACCATCGAACAGCATTTAATTTTCATTTATATAGATTTTAGTGTCGATTGATCGTCTAATTCGTTAGTGGAACGGTTTTTTTTTATTGATTGGCTAAGTACATTTCTGCCAGTGTCACGTCGTTATTCAGTTACATATAACTATAGAAAACTTTCAGGAATCTGAAATAAATATATATACTTCTATATTTACAATTAAATTAATTAAAACTATTTGCATACACATAGATAAAATAAAAAACAAAAAAAAACAAATACTCGTAATTTATTTTTAGTAAATAATGTCTGAGGCAAAGGTACACTAACTCATTATTCCCATTTCTGAGCCAATGATACAAACTCTCACTGTATGACCTTTGTAAAGGTGATAAGCACTCAATAAGGCGTAAATCTGTGTTATTTTACTAATAAATCAAAACGTAATGTGAGCGCAATGTTTAGGCAAGTGATACCCGTAGGCATATTCTGAACTTATTTCAACCTGAGACGAACAAGATGTTAGGGGCCCATCAATAGTATTGACTATAAGAGCCTTATATACCACTGACTGTTCATGAAACATGTTTTGTGGCACGATCCGTATGTTATTTAATGATTGGCCAAGAGTGAATTGAACTCGCGTGGAGAGGGTTCGTACCATTTTTTTGGTGAGAACTTTAAGACAAGTTTTTCATTTAGATTTTCCTGTAAACTATGAGCGAGGTCCTGTATTTCCCTTTTTTTTTCAAAATTTTAGACTTAGTAGTTTCGGAGATAAGGCCAGAGAACAGTCACTGGATCGAAATATCCAATAATATAATGAATGCACAATGAAGGTCTGAAAGGCATGTGTCAAATCTCTTTTTTGATGAATAATGAAGAAATGGGGTAGAATTAAACTGAATTATTTTCCGTTTAGTTCTATCGGTAGAACTGGGTTAATAGAACTAAACGGAACAGACCCAAAATTTGTCGTCAAAAGAAGCGTCGGTGGTCGAGTGGATAAGACGTCGGCTCGCAACTGAAAAGTCTCGGGTTCGATTCCTACATCCGACCATGTACCAATGGGTTTTTTATAATGAAAAATCTATGTACATTATACGACAAACCGTACGAAGAGGCTTTTCCATCTATATATCTCAACAGAGCTGGCCACTCGTTAGGTATAGCCTCAAAAAATCATTGGCTAAATGAGGAAGACTTTGTCTTCCACTGGGTACCCTGGGGTCGGCAACGGTTTCGGGAGCTGTAAGGTAACCAAGGAACAGACCCAATTTTCGCATATTTTCTTTAATATAATTTAAAATATGCATTAAAAACATATTTGTATACCTTATACGATTTCACTTGATATGAAAATTGTTTTAATTTTTCCCCCTAAATAGAAATTTGATTATTTACGCTATACGTCCGTGATTGGGTCACGAAACTCTATATATTATTATTCGACTGTATTATGGGGAGTGTTCAGAAGAACTCCATGGCCTCGTCCCTCCATCCCCTTTTCGCACCCGCACTGCTCGCACAGGATACAGTTTTCATCCTCACACCGTCGACACGTTCTCTATACGAAAGAAAAAAATCAGTGACTCGTTCCTGCGTCGTACAGCCAAAAAGTGGAATGAACTTCCGGCGTCGGTCTTTCCTCCTTTCTACAACCTTGGGTCCTTTAAGCGAAGCGTGAAAAAGCATCTCTACGGGCCGCGTGGCGCATAGTGGGCGCGACTGGCGGACTGTATTACGATCTGCCAGTCGCGCGCACTCATGGACCAGCCACCTATGCTTAACAATCAGGCGGTGGCAAGGTCACATGTCGTCTTCTCTATAAAAAAATAAAAAATAATATATATATATATATATATATATATATATGTACCAAGTTTCAACATTTTTCGTCCAGTAGATTCGGAGAAAAAAGAGCTGTGACAAACGGACAGACAGACAGACAGACAGACAGATGAGTGATCCTATAGAGGTTTCCTTTTTATTATCGGAGATGTTCGGAACCTTAAAAATGAGTTCAATACAGAATTGTGGTATTTGTTCGAAAACATATGTAAACTATAACACAAACAAATCTTCACGGCCTTTAAGCATTGCGGATGTGCAGCCAGCTTTATACCAAAGGAGACGTGTTGCGTGTAAATCACCGAACATTTTTTTCTGCCACTTTAGCGGGGGCGGGGGGGACGGGGGGGGGGGGGTTAACGCCTAGTACTAGCCCCTGTACCACTGTATTTTTCTGTCGTTTTATTGTCGCAACGGATTTTACGTTATATGATGATTATGTTAAAAATACAAACATAATAATTATAATTAATGATTGGAAACACTATGTTCCCGCAAGTTTGACGTCCTAGATCGCCTTTCCCATTTAAAACATCACAATTAACTATTTTGCTAGAGCTCTGTCTCGCGACACAAAGGATACCAACGAAATCTAAGGTAACTTATGGTCAAAGGGCAAAAAATTGGCGAAAGGGGGAGCCCGTCTATGGCCCCTCCATAGGCTTAGTACTCTATGGCGGCCAGAGATACCAGTAACAGTGTCCACTTTTTGCCAGTTATCCATAACAGAACAGGTGGCAAACCTGTTGCTGCACTTAATGGACCTAAATGTGTCTCTTCTTTAACTGACATAAGTGTCTGTTATTCTTTTTTTTTATTATTATATATACACATAACAATATAAAAACCTTAAATCTAATCTAAACATTAAAAATAACTAAATAAACCAGGTCCGCGTGGAATAGTGGCAAGAATACTGGCTGCATTTCCCCGCTGAATCGTGATACTGATTAGGTGAGCGAGGTAGGAGCCCGCCCTCTTGTCACCAGAAGAGATGATCAGTCGAGGGGATATATCTTTAATATTTTTTTTGGCATTTGAACCTCACGGACCTAAACTTTCTACACCAAACGGCACAAATTTGTAGTTCTATTTCTTTTTCTTTTTTATAATTTTTTATTCTTCTTATTATTTCTTATTCTTTTATTTTTATATTCTTATTATAAAAGTTATTCTTAGAAGTAAGTATGCCGACTTTACGTGCCATCCGAAGCACGAGAATTACATAAAATATTCTTAAAGAATATTGGTGGTTATAATTTTAGGCATGATTTCAGCCCGGGAATATTATCCTAGTGGATGGTAGACTATATGAAACAATGTTTCGCCGGAAGCAACTCTCAGCGCAGCTTATCTCCTGCTCGTATATTAAGAGCTGATTCAATGATTGCTTTTCCTCAACTCTTTAAGTGTTATATTGTCTAAATGGATTCGGAATTAATGTATATAAAATGTATTAATATTGGAATCCTTGAAATTTAAAAAAATAAATTAAATGCCTTATTCTGTCTTAGCATTGCAGGAAATAAGAGGTTTGTCATCAAAAGGTTGAAATTCGCTTGAATTTTTCAAGACATATAGGACGGAGTGTAACATTTATGTAAAAAAAAAAAAAAAAAGGAGCAAGTGAATGAATTTGTTTATTTAGGTAGTATGTTTAAAAGAAAGATAGACAAGGTAATTGAAAGGAGAGTGAAAGCAGGAAGCAAGGTATTTGGTGGACTAAACAATGTATGCAGAAATACACAACTTACAACTAAAAGTAAAATTAATATACATACCTAATGCTGTTTCAGTTCCATCACTTGGGTATGGAATAAGAAGCATGAAAGTAAGATAAATGCAGTGGAAATGCGGTCTTTATGTAGAATGTGTGATATAAAGCGTATTGACCGCATTTGGAACGATGTCATTAGCGAAGAATGCAGAGTGAAAGATGACGTTGTGACTAAAATGAAGAAAAGTAGTTTACGCTGGTTTGGACACGTTAAAAGAATGAAGGATGAAAGATTGATTAAAAAGGTTTATATGGCTGAAGTGAAAGGAAATGCTGGCAGAGGACGACCTAGATGTACTTTTATTGAACATTGAGCGTGTAAACTACTAATTTATTAGAGATATTTTGTAGACTTTTTTGTAGAACATTTTATTCTACACAATTATTTTCTACATCATTTTGTTTGTATCTGACGGATTAGACAGAATACTCCATCAAAACTAGCTGAGGCTAACTTTTTCCCCCACTTGATTCACTAATACCGTTAATTCTCAGCTCCTAAACATGATAGGTCCATGATTAATACCCGTAAACCTTCCCGGTGAATTAACCTATATCTATCTAATAGTGAAAACCTGTTTAGTAGTTTTTGGGTGAAAACTTCACAGACAGACAGACAGACGAGTGTGACTTTATTTTTTTAATATATGTAGTGATTCAGCACATAGTTAGAGGACTAGCTAAACTTGGACATAATTATCTATATCTCTGACCATACCTCAAATCATAAAAGCCGTGCAATTGCAAACCCATTGAGTAAAATTCAACAAAGCTCTGTTATGAACGTTATGAATAAGCAAGAATATTTTACAAGAAACGACCCGCCTGGAGCGCTCGCTATCAATCGGATTCAAAACATTATTCAAGCCAAAGCTTCACAAAGGCCAGTTAACCTGATAGCAAAATCGCAACTACAATCCTCAGATGCAATTATGTAAAAGTAGCTGTTACAATTTAAAGGCAAGAGCGCGACTTGGGACCGACTCGCCCTTAATTCATTCCATTCTGTTCCCTAACACGTGCATAACTCCGCTATACAAAGGCTGATGGCACGATAAATTATGGCAAGTAAGTGGTGCTATTCACGCGAACTTAGTTCATTTTTGTTGGGAAATTTTCTGGCCGGAAAATTACAATTAGCAATTTAAATGTATCGAAAATACACTTAAAAAAGCTACTTGCAAAGTTGTTTTGCGCAAATGGCGCTATTTTGTTAAAATTTGTTTTGTTTTCATTGGGTGTTTTTTAACCGTTATTAAATACACTTGAATGTTGCTTTTTACTTCAAAAAGCTATCTGGCGAGGTTTCGGATATATTTCATTACAAATTAGTTGCTTTTTTACATTGCTCGTCAGTGTAGTTCATATTTCACAAAATCAGTTCACAAGTTTTGGAAAAATAATAACGGCAATAGCCCTATATCCATAATTTGTATGGAGATAAACTATACCCAATTTCTCTGTAAATAATCCACCTGTGTCACTGTAATTTAGAATATAGTTACATATTCAATAAATCTAAGTGAAATAGCTGTTATTTTTTCAATGGGTTTTATTGAATAGGAAATATGGGTGGCATCATAATAGTGCGGAGTGAAAGATGATGTTGTGACGAAAAATGAAGAAAAGTTGTATACGCTGGTTTGGACACGTTGAAAGAATGAAGGATGAAAGATTGACTAAAAATGTTTATATGGCTGAAGTGAAAGGAAATGCTGGCAGATGACAACCTAGGTGTACTTTTATTAAACATATAAAAAATGTTTTGATCGATGGAAATATTAAAAGTACACACAATCGCCGCGCATGTATGAAAGGTATGATGAATATAAAAGAAGCGAAAGAGGTATTATATGTCAGAATCGTAACAAATGGCATTCGATTGTCTCTGCCTACCCCTCTTGGGATAAAAGGAATGATGATAGATAGAAATAGTAATAGTGTGATATTTTGATGGAATCCATTAACATGAAAATGTCAAAAGCAGTGGACACGACAAAGAAGATAAAATCATACCTACCTAAAATAGAAAGCGCCTGATTTTTTTAATTTAAAAAGATTCAGTTGCCTTATATGACATGATCGGGAAGAAATCAGGGATACAGCGCGCATGACATAGATAATCTCAAGAACCCCCGCTCCGAGGACGTATTATGCACCAAGTTAATAATGCCCATTAAAATAAATTGTTTAGTATTGTTTGAAACTGCAACTGGTTTTTGTCGTTTTATATATCGTGATGCATTCGATGCAACAATGAAAGAGATTAGTACTTATCTTTTGTAAGGAATTTTAGATTATTTCTTTTACATTATGCATGTTACAGGTATAATGCGAATTCAGTTAAAAGCTGTTTTCCCTGGTTTCGACTAAATTTAGGTTTTATTTGACTAGTTTTAATTTTTGAAGTAAAAACTTCTTTAGGCGCGTCAATGCTTTTTGGTAGGATCGACAAAACCATGGACTTCGTGTACTGGCTTCCACGTATGCCTGGGTCGGGCATTTTCGGCTGCGCATTTCATTTTCACTTCTGTCGGCAGTTCCCATGACTGCCTTTGCCATTTTTTATTTCTTAAAAGTAAGTATGAAAATAAAGATTTAAAAAATGTTATTAAAGATAATTTCATACCTACATTATAATGTTTTTCATTGCTTTCTTTATAATTTTTACTTCTTCCTCTTTTTAACCGAACTTCAAAAAAGAAGGAAGAGGTTCACAATTCGTCGGAATCTTTATTTTTTTATGTAAGTTCCCCGATTACTTGAAGACGCCTGGACCGATTTGGATTTTTTTTATTGTTTAAAAGGTTATACTTCACAGTTGGTCCCATTGTCATCAGGTCAGGATCTGATGATGGGATGCTGGAGAAACCGAGAACTCTTCAATTTTTATAGGCATACTTGAAGTGATTATGTTTTTTTTTATTTTGTTTGAAAGGGTATACTTTCCAGGTAGTCCCATGGTCATCAGTTCAGGATCTGATGATGGGATCCTGGAGAAATCGAGAACTCTTCAAAATTTTATAGGCACACTTGAAGCGATTTGGGTATTTTTTTTATAGTGACTTGTGCATTTGCATTCGGAAAGCACACTTTTCAGTGCAAAATTTTTGAAGTCGGTACACTTTTTTTAAAAGTCAAATTATTAGTCGCTACGCTCTTGGCAGAACGATCCTCTTCAGCACATCGCCACTTCTCCCTGACAGCTGCTCTTCTCATGCACTCGCTTAACAGGACCTTCATTGCAGCCCTCACTTCCATCCTTCCATCTAAACCATTACAGGTAACTGTCCTGAACCACCAAGTGCTCAATGGAACCACATTTACTTCTAAACAGTACAAATTGTAAGAGTACCTACTATGTGACTACGGCTCTGCAATTATTATTACTTGGGTTATTTTTAATTGCACATCAGAAAATAATTTTTGCACATCAAATAAATTATTGAAAGATCCTGTTGGCACGTGGAAGTAGGTTAGGGGATTTTTAATAACCGCACATGAACCCACCCTGGGCAGAGCCCGTACGACCTTTCACGTAGGGGTAGTGCAAAACGATAATAATATTTTGAGGTAAATATTTTGCTGTGCAATCTGTATGTTTGATGAGTAATGGGTTTTTTTTTTATTTGCATTGAAATACTACCTTCATTTGCTTACTTCCTTTGATCAACCGCTCAGCGTGCCACGTAGCATACGCTCTGCCCATACGTCGCTTTTTTATCCCTTTCGCACGGTGTCACGCGTATTTTTGTACGGCAAAGCGCTGAGATGCTCCATCTTTTTCTTTTACATTAATCGTAACATACCTGCATAAGCATAACCCCCCGTTTGCTGTGCCGAAGTCGGTTAAAGATATGAAAGTTGTTTATTTATAAAAAAAATGTGCATTCTAGACGAGGCAACGGGATTATCTCGGCAAAAATATATTTAAGCAATTCAAAAAATAAGTCAATAACCTGAAGTTAGGGTTGCTTTATTATTTAACATCAACAAATATTTTTAAAAACAAAACCATAATCAGAAACATGTAAGTTGAAAGGGGACTTTTGAGTTTAAGAAGGTGTTAACAGGGATAGTTAAATTAAAAGAATAGATTTTTAATTTTCTTTATGTTTGTTTGTCAGAGTCATCTCGTGTTTAAATAAAATACAATCCACATATAAAGATTCGTAAATTTAAAACCCAGAACTTTCTGTAAATGTGAATTAATTAAATTCAAGTACACTAATTCGACAACCCTAACCAACACATACAAAAAGAATAACATTTAAAACTACATTCTTAATTTTTTTTAACAAGGTACTTGGCACGAGTTAGATCATAATCGGTCGCTCGACCGGGATCTGTCAAACTGACAGATGACACGGAACCTCTGTCAGATCCTCTATTGTTTTGACATTTTTAAATTCTACAGACAAATAAAAAATATACTACTCTATTACGTGTTCTATATTTAAAATATGTTTAGGTCATGTATACATTTAGTTTAAAAAGTAACCTCCTTTGTTCATTTGAATTTAGAATTGCAGCATTTCTATATAGAAAACCATATAGCTATTATGGTATGTATAAAAAATTTAGTTTTTGATTGGTTATTTATTACTACTTGACTCTAGAAAGTGTTTTTTTTTCTTAACTGGTTACCTTATGTCTTCCGGAACCGTGTCATCGGTCCCAGGGTACCCAGAGAAAGACTTGGCCGATGGTAATTGTGAAGCTATATCTAATAAATAAATAAAAATAAAGAAGTTCTGTTGAGTTAAGTTTTTCTTCCTGTTTTGAATTGAATATGTAACTTGTTTTTCACTGCAATCCAAATTATTTATTTCACCATAAGTTTATCAGAATTTATTAATTCTGATTTCTAAAGTATGGTTAAGAAATAAGAAATAAAAAAATTATTTCATTATTTTATAAAAAAAACAGTTTCTTGCCCATTTTTTATCTTATTCATAACTAAATATTATATGTACATTGTGTCCACGTCCTTATTGTCACAATTTAATTAATGAAAGTCATAAGCGACTGTCACAAACAAATTATATTTGTATAACTGCATACGACATTTCTATGAATATTCGTTTTATTCAGTTAATTGGTTGAAAGAGTTTTTTCATTTATTTCATTTCATTATCGTATTTTTTTATTTATTTCATCTTCATGAGCTCTATATTCTATTAATAAACCTAACCTAACATGTCATGTTTTGCCTGAAGGACCCTAAAGAAAATCAATCAGAATTCGTACGTCGATGGCCGAGTGGCAATGCTTTGACAAACGCGACATAGGCTAATTTAAGTAATCCGACAAATTGTACTGAAAGACCTTAGATTTCAAAATTCCTAAACAGAAATAGTTAGCCTCAAAAATTCGGTAGGTTTCTATGTAAAATAAAAACTAAGGTATTATTTTTATATTTTTATTTCAAGGGTCTATTTTAAGAAAATAATTTGAATATATTTTATTTCTATTTAGTAGGTTTTTTATAATATTCTGCCCCATTTCTTAACTCATTTCTCTAACTGATAGTACCACGACCACGGGGCACATTAAAGGCCGTGGTACTACTTTTATCAGAAACGATTAGTACCACGGGACAGAAACGATACTTTACCTAATTGATGACGTCACTTTATCGGCAAAGCTTTGAAAACTTATTATGTAAAAAAAATCAAATTAGTTTCTTAAAATAGCTTAATATATGAAATCCCGTCTCCCTTGGGCTGGTAACACGATTCCGGAAGCAGTAAGAAAGTATATCTCCGTGATAAAAAAGCGAATCTTGATGATGTGTAACAATCTAAAGAACCTCAACTCGTACTCCCTACAAATCTATGCCACATAACGAGAGCTAAGATGTTACACATCTAAAAGAGACTATAGAGCGTTTTATGCAACAACGAGTCCAAAATGCTTGAAAAATCAAAAGCTTACGTTTTTTTTCATACATGTTGTAAGTCGTAAATAAAAAGGACGAGCGGACAAGAGCAGCTATGTGTACTTCCTATCAGTGAAAACCATAGTAATTTCTAGTTTATTCAAGTTTGTAGCCGTGATTTCCTTTCTTTGTTCCTATACTGGTGAGGCAAGATGCGGCTGCTGATTATTGCATACCTCTTTACTAAGACCAACATAGTCTAGGGGATAATGCGTTTTTTTTTTTTTTTAATTTTTGACATTCTTTATGTATGGATTTTTTCTTCTTCTTCTTCTTTTTTATTATGGCTCCACCAATGTTCATCGGTGATTTGCCAATGTCAAGTATTATAGCCTTTATAGTGTTTATAGCCGATAAATCGGTATTTAAGATAATCCCGCCGACCGTGATATGTCCTATTAATCACTGACTAATCACAACCATCACAGCACGGACGGGATTAAACTGGATTCCCCAACACGTCTTCGCGGCGCGTGCGCTTTCCACCAAGGCGTGTCGTGGAATCTCTATGGATTTTTTAAGGGTCCGTGACTGTTGGCCATTTTAAATCTGTCAAAAATATGGAAAATCTCAATTAATCCTAGAAAAATGAGTTTATTTATAAAACATTTTCAACTCAAATTGTAGATAGTTATTATTTCTAATTTAAAAATCTCAAAACTACAAATTAAAAATTTCTTCCAGAGAGTCCGAATCCGCTGCCATAGTGCCTAGAACACATAGCGCGTTACCCTTTTGAATTTCTAGCGCTATGCGTTGTATGAAAAAGGCTTTGGAGCGTGGATCGCCGGTCTCCGTTAGAAGTATTTTCCCGATTTTATTAGCAAAAACTCTAGCGTCCGGTGACCACGCACCCAGAGTCTCCACCGCAAACGCCAGGAATTCAAAATGGTCCGCTGAGAGGCATGAGTATTTGCTCTTTTTTGTGTTCTCGGCATGTAGGGCTGCGGCTCCGGCATGTCTGGAAGTTGCGGATATGTGGCAGGCGACGAATGTGTCAGCGCATGTTGCATCCCAAACCAACGGTCGACCCCGCTCCCACGGCACCAAACTCATACCGTCGGGTCTTTTCCCGTCGTCGCGGCTCAGTCCGAGAGGTTCTAATATACTGTGAATAGAGTTTTCCTTATGATGTTGTTTATATTTCTGTGCCGCGATTGACGGCCTGCACTACGACGGCATGAAAGGCCGTGAGTTCCTAAGACGTCGGCCGTTTTCCCGCATATACAAGTGTGCTGTTGACATACCTTCGCGCCTATGCGGAGTGACACAGATTGTTAAATTATCAAACAGAAAGTCAACTTGTCTTTGACTGGGTATCCTGATAACACGTTTTCGGTAACAAGGCCATCACTGAACATTTCTAATTGGATTAAGCCATATTTTCATTATTAAGACTTCTAAATAGCTATAGTTTTTAAAACGTAATAGCAATGTTTGTTTTTTGATAGTTTCATGAGAGTAATATTCTTCGTATACTTTCCACTGGAGTCTGAAATAATTTATATATTTAAATAATACATACAGTATACAAAATTAAAAACAGGCTCAACTGTTCAAGCGCCGAAAATATTCAAATATTATAACAAATTCTTTATTTTCGGCGCTTGCGGTGGAAACAATGGGTCCATGGTCTGCCGAAATGAAAATATTCATAAAAAATTTAGGTACGAGACTAGTCCACGCCTCAGGTGACCTAAAGGCTGGCTCTTACCTCGCTCAAAGGATCAGTTTAACCATTCAGCGAGGTAACGGAGCCAGTGTTTTAGGAACCATGCCACAGGGAGGGGTTCTGGAAGAGGTATTCTTTTTGTAATTTGTATATATAGTTTTTAAATATATTATTTATTTATTATTGTACATTTTAGTTAAGTTGTAAATTGTAAATTAAAAACTATTAGTGACTGAAATATAATGATGTGATAAAAAAAATTAAGTAAATAAAACTCTAAAAACTATTAGAACAAAAAAACTTTTATTTAATATTTCTCTACTTAGCTATATTAATTTCATTGCATCTTTCAGCTGCTGCCTCCCTGCCTAGCACTAATATCGATCTAGACAGCAATAAATATTCATGCCAGTTATTACATGGAACCTCAGGCTATAATAGAGGTCCTTAGAAGTTTACAATGTTTGTAATGTCCATGTACGCGACACATCTCACAAAACATAAATTGTTCTTATATTTATTGCATTGGAAATTGAATGTCCTTCCATGATTTGAAATATAAGGTCCTATGCAATGGTACAAGAAGATTTTTTTGATATCGAAATCGTGGCAAGCATTAAATATACATAAATAAATTGTATAAAGTTTGAATATATATATATACACTATGTTGCAAAAAAAACGAGCACTTAAGATATATTGTAGTATCTATTTAAATAATATATATATATATATATATATATGTATTATATGTTCTGAATGTTGTTCCATGTTCAATTACGCGTGCTGGCAACTAATAATGAACATTCCAAATTTAAATTTCTACGTTTTATGACAAATATTCTCTAATTTTGTATTTAAAACGCCAACTAAACGCGGGATTTTTTCTCAATATTATCGTCAATTGTGTTATTATTAACAAAATATTCCTTAGTTTCACGACTTTGTTGATGAATAGAAGTGGTGCACAAGTGCACTAGTTTCATTACGATATGGACAACACAATATTAGCTAGTAAAGTCGTCACTCTTCTCGATGAAGGTTTAGACCAATATTATGTGGCACGGCGGCTTGGAATTACACGTTCTAAAGTTCAAAGGATTTGGAAGAGGTTCCAAGAGACTGATTCTCTCTGTAGAAGGCCTGGTTCTGGCAGAAAAAGATGTACGGAGCAGAGGGATGATCGATTCCTTGTCAGTCAAGCTCTTATAAATCGACGAAAATCTTACAATTATCTAAAAACCACCTACAAGAAGTGAGATTGGTGAGAGTTAGTAAATGGACTGTACGGAGGACACTTATCGAAGCAGACATACATTCTCACAGACCCGCTAGAGGATCAAAATTACTCCGTGGGCATCGCGTAGCAAGACTAAGATTTGGGCAAAATTTGTTACTATGGACAATTGAGGATTGGGGTAGGGTTCTGTTTTCCGATGAGGCCCGTATATGTCTACATGGTGAAGACAGACGTCGGAGAGTACTGAGAAGACAAGGTGAACGTTATGCCGACGTGTGCTTTGAAGAGGTAACACCATACGGTGGGGGATCCTTAATGTTCTAGGCAGAAATAACTTCTGAAGCTCGTACGGAGTTAGTTTTTTGCCAAATGGGGCACTTAATGTACATCGCTATATCTCAGAAATTCTCGTTCCACATGTGCAACCTGCATTGGTTGTTATGGGAGACAGGTCCATTTTTATGGATGATAATGCTCGTCCTCATCGTGCCGTCGCAGTATCCGCATATATAGAGGAGGTTGGGATTCCTCGATTGGATTGGCCAGCGAGGAGTCCCGACCTCAACCTTATAGAGCATCTATGGGACGTCCTAAAACGCCGGGTACGAGCTGTAACTCCAGCTCCACAAAATCTCACAGAGTTAAAAACTGTGATTCAGGCTGAATGGGAACTAATACCACAATAAACCATAAGAAACCTGATGAGAGTATGAGAAAAAGAATGGCAGCTGTCATAACTGCGAGAGGTGGTCATACTCGATTATGATTTTTGTGTAGGTTCATTTAAAAAAGATTAATTAAAAAAATAATTTTAGTTTAATTTGTCACTTCATACTCATTAAAATTACTTAATAAAATGGTTTTTCATTTTTTTATTCAATTTACCTCAGATTTCTACTTGTGATGATTAAAAAATGTAGAAATTCGATTATAATATGTTGTAACATCATAATTAATAATTATTGAAACATTATTAACTTCAAAATATAATGATAACCAATTAAGTTTTAAGTGCTCGTTTTTTTTGCAACATACTGTAGTTGTCTATACTTCTATACTAATATTATAAAGAGGAAAGATTTGTATTTTTGTGTGTGTGTATGTTTGTAATGAATAAACTCAAAAACTACTGTGCAGATTTCAAAAATTCTTTCACCATTGGAAAGCTACATTCAGCCTGAGTAACATAGGTTATATTCTATTTTCAAAAAAATAGGGATCCTTACTAAAACTCCAATAATGTAACGCAAGGTATTTTTATATTTTTTAAATTACCTAAGAAATTCCTTACATCGCGTGCGCTGCGAAAACTATTGATGATATAGAGGTAGTGGTAGAGAGTAGGGGTAGGAGTACGGGTACGGATGGGGGTAGGGGTAGGGGTAGTTATATTGTATATTTTGTTCGTAAATATCCACGGGCGAAGCCGGGGGCGGAATGCTAGTATATGAAGAAAGAATGAAGGATGAAAGATTGACTAAAAAGGTTTATATGGCTGCAGTGAAAGGAAATGCTGGCAGAGGACGACCTAGGTGTACTTTTATTGAACATATAAAAAAAAAACGATGGAAATTTTAAAAGTACGCCGCCGAGCTTGTATGAAAGGTATGATGAATATAAAAGAAGCGAAAGAGGTATGTCAGCATCGTAGCAAATCCCATTAGATTGTCTCTGCCTACCCCTCTTAAGATAAAAGGCGTGACTTTCTAAATCATGTCCTAGCTAGATAATAACGAATTACTTTCGTCACCTTATTTACTGGGTACCTACACCATTAAAGTGGTGTTATAATTTACAATATTCCGTATAACAGTGTATCACTATAATCAACAAATGGGCGTCTCATAACACTCAACGAGGTTAACAAGGTATTTTAAAATGATGTTCAATATCACCTACTTATAGGTTAGGAAGGAGTATGCAATCGAAGTGGTATAAGTCCTGTATTCCTTATTTTTTATTAGTGATTACATCATTTTAAATAAGTGCGTCGGTGGCCGAGTGGATAAGACGTCTGGTGTTAACTAGACTACTACAGACCCCGGGTTCGACCCCAGATCCCGGTCATGTACCAATGGGTTTTTTAATTAAAAACTTATGTACATAATCCGACAAACCCCACTTAGAGGCTTTTCCATCTAAATATATATCTCAACAGAACTAGCCACTCGTTAGGTATAGCCTCACAAATACCATCGGCTAAACGAGGGAGACTTGGTCTTCCGCTGGGTACCCTGGAGCCGTAACATGGTTTCGGGAACTGAACCCGTGAAAAAAAAAAATAAGGTAATAAATCGGCATCTAATAAATAAAACTGCTAACGTTTTTTATCCCAAGAGGGGTAGGCAGAGTCTCGAAACAATCGAATGCTATTTGTTACGATCCTGACATACCTCTTTCGTTTATTTTATATTCATCATACCTTTCATACATGCTCGGTGTGTATTTTTAATATTTCCATCGATCAATACATTCAAACTTAAGAAAAATATCTACCTTTATTATATGATAACATTAATAACTGTTTTTAGTTTATCAATCAGTCTATATGATATGTTGTCCCGAAAAGACACAGGTTAAAAGGTTTCGAACATAAAAAAAACTAGCGCTTATCTTACAATAAAACCTGAGCAATAAATATTCTATTTTTTTTAAATGGCTTAATCAGGATTTTGATGATTCCGCCAATCTCAAGTATTATATACGTCACAGTAACAATAAGCCGATTATAATCGGTAGGTGGGATGCTCCCGCTGACAGTGATTAATTAATTGTAAAATAAATAATGATTAATCGCTGACTAATCACAACTATCATAGCGGGACGGGATTAAACTGGATTTCCCAACACGTCTCTGCGGGAGCATGCGCTATTCACCAAGGCGTGACGTGGAATCCAAAAATAATAAATACACCATAATAAAATAACTGTAAACTATCAAGGGAAGTGTCATAATAGTTAATGGCATAGTGACAAAAAAAAACATTTAAAAAATTATCACCATAACTAATTAAATTTATTTTGTCCTTGTGGATCTGTTTATAAAGGACATTGTATTGTTTAAAATAATTATTTTTAAACATATCCAGTTTTAGAATAACAACACACAACACACAAGTCATTCGCTTAATCGACATCATTAAGTACAACAAATAGAAGAGTGGCCAGTAGCACACAAAAAAAATTACACCAGCACAAATTGAAATAAGAAAGTAAATGGTTTAATGTGTTGCCTCCAGGCAAAATGATCTTCAATAGATTGGGTACTTATAGTAATGCCTTATTTTTTGACGGTAACTTTCAAACTACTGACTTCCGTTTAGCTTTTATGTTTCACTAGCTTTGCACTAGGTTTTGCCTGTAAAAAGGCATCCTCTAGTTTAGCTTATTTGGTAGATTTTCTACGGTTTAAACTGCAAATAAACCTAAATCTATTTGATTAGCTTTATACAGTGAAAATGAGTGCAGTAGTTTTCGATTTGACAAAATATTCTGTAACTAAAGATACAGGGAGTGGTGGATATTGAGTGGTTTGTGAATGGAACGATAGACTTGGGTCCACATAACTAAAATTTTTACATTTATGTTTTTAATCATTGAATTATTTTTCCACTAGATAAATACAGAATAAATCGGATTCCACAGCAAAAGACAATATAAGAAAAAATAATAAAAACATAGAATGGCTATATCTTGATAATAAGAAATTATCCCAAAATTGGTAAATCGTTGCGAGAAGTATGACGCTTTAAATACTATTCGGTGGGGTTAGTATATATTTGACGTGACATCTTTCGTGTCGACCGAAAGACTGCCCGGTCCGAGAATGTCCGGCCCAAAATGTGCGAGCAATTTCTGTGTACTTGTCTTTGCCCGGCCCAGCAAATTTGCCCGCACATTCTCAGACCGGGCATTCTTAGGCTGGTCCTGTAGCGACATAAACGTTTTTGGCCTTTCGGTCGACACGAAAGATGTCACGTCAAATATATGCTCACCCCACGGTGCGCATGCGTATTCCGATTAAAAATGTACCTCTCAAGTAATTTACGAACTTAAATATCTTAACCAAATATCTATTTTCACGATTCTTCTTTTCATTCGTACTTGACAGAGTGGCCGTGATTATGAATCACTCTGGAATACTACAGCCGTTCTAGCGATTTCCCGTCACCAGCTCCTGTTGACAGCCTCATGGGAACATTCGATGATGGAATACTTCGTCACATAATTAAGTCACTTCATCTCGTAGTGGACCGACAGCGTGACCTTATACCACCAGACGCTCCATTGAGTCTTAATTGCGAATGATATGACCGAGGAATTTTAGTATTCGCGTCTGTACCACAGATGAAAATTTCTGCTTTATATGAAGCTCTTTCAATATAGAGACCAACAATATTGCATCCGAAGATGAAGAGGCGCTAAAATCCGATCATCAACCGCGAGCGAAAAGTGAATAAATTTTTGATTTATTTTTGTTGACCCACACGGAGATGCGCAACGAGGGCGGACGATGAATCAGTATAATGTCTTGCATTTTATTACCAGAAACTAAATTATAATTGATTCAAACGTGTCTACCAAAAAGCGCCGAAAGACATCCTGCTTTATCAGGCTAGAGTCGCCGCTGGAAACAGACATGGGTAACCTCATTCGTCCAATCGCCGAAACCGACCACAGACTCGTCCAATTCTTGTTACGTACGATTCGCCATCCGTTTTCAAATCGTTGTATTTGTGGCTGATTTCGATGGCCGGAACGACCTGTCACGCACACACGGATGTTTGATACTTTGTTTAATCGAATCTTGTGTGTCTGTGGGTGAGTGAATTGTATGAGATCTAAATCGTATGATTTACATTGCTAATGTGTGGCTTGTGTTCAATATCGATCATACGGCGGCCGGACCGAAAATTTTCGCTGAGATACCGGACCAGTGCGTGAGCTACTTCATTCTCAGCCGCCATTACCACATCTCCAAGGCATTCGAATCGTTCATATTCATGATACATGATTCTAAATAGTTAACAGTAATTAGTGTACGGTTGCCATAAGCAGGTGCGGTAACCTGGAGAACAAAATTCATTCATTATTACAAAGATTGAGTCAAAATTACACGTTGTAAGCATAAAGTAATAAATCGTTTGGTCTAGGAATTTGACACAAAAGGTGCTAAGTGTCAGAACGAGCGATTTGTGAATAAAATCCGTTATTTACGGCTGCTACGCTAATTTACCTGTGAAATTGCAAATGTTTATGGCTCCAGATTATTGGGTATGTTTTGATTTTGGTATCGAATTGTTGCTCAATATACCTACTTACATCTCAGCAATAAAGTCATAGAATTTTCTGAAAAATTAAGTAAGTGGTTGTATTGTTTGCGAATGGCGATTGGCAGCCGTCGGAAAATGTTTTTCAATAATTAAGATGATGCCACTTAGAGGCTTTTCCATTTATTCCATTATAATCACGCTTTTTATCCCAACAAGGGTAGCCAGAGACAATCGAATACCATTTGCTACGATCCTGACATACCTCTTTCGCTTATTTTATATTCATCATACCTTTCATACATGCTCGGCAATTGTGTGTACTTTTAATATTGCCATGGTATATTTTTATATGTTCAATAAAAGTACACCTAGGTCGTCCTCTGCCTCTAAATATACCTCAACAGTCTCACAAATACCATAGTCTAAAAGATGAAGATTTCATTTAAGCCACTTAAATAACAAAAAAAGTAATAGAACAATTAAAAACCAATGACCTATAATAAGCGCAGTATAATGTCACAAATAATGTATGAATTTATTTTTTTTTAATAACTACTTGGAAACAAATTATAAACTCGTAAATTATCCTCAAGTTAAATTGTGGGTAAGGTAGAAGACACATTAAAAATTTAGCCGCACGTGTAGAGAATTTGTTTATGAAAAAATTAAGTTTCCCGGGGAATGAGATATTTTCCCGGAATAAAAGGTAGCCTATCACTCTCCGGCCCTTCTGTGTGCAAGAAATCTCGTCATTTTGTTGCTCTGTTTCGACGTAAAAAATACAAAGAAATAAAAACACTTTCGCATGCATATATAATTGGACTAGTATAGAAGTAGATTCTACGTCATGTCATGGCGACCAACACACAAATCCTGTCCGTGCTGTGATAGTTGTGATTAGTCAATGATATAGGGCATATCACGGCTACGAGTAAGGAAACACGGTCGGCGCGGTGGCGGGAGCATCCTACCTACCGATTAATATTGTTACTGTGACGTCTATAATACTTGACATTGGCGGAATCATTAAAACCCTGATGGAGCCATAATAAAAAAATAGAATAGAATAGAATAGAATAGTTTAGAGTAGGTACTTACATATTATATCCTTGTGACGTTTCCAGGAGACACTGATACAATGACCACATACCTACCTATTAAGCAAGACCAATGCAATGGTGAGAAATTTCTAGAACTATACTAAATTCAACTATGAAGTTGCATAATTATTGACATGCGACCATAGACAAAGAAAAAGGACGCCATTTTTCTTTACAATAGTGAAGCGACGTATCTACTCTTAAGCTCCGATATTTATCGATATCGATACTTATGATCTATGATCTTGTCTATGACCTGCCTGATTGATGTTGCCAAATAATAAATACATTTACAGTAGTGTTTTACATCAAATACAAGTTGGTATTTATGAGGCTATACCTAACAAGCGGCCAGTAAAGTTCTGTGGAAGTTTTTTTTTATATCTTGTCTTTTTTGCGCAACCCTATTTACCTTTTTTAAAATATGAAGATCATAAAATGGCGCTTATCAAACTTATTCTTATTTGAATTTTTATTTGTATTAAGGGGGTAAGTGTATATTTACCCTAACAAGGTAATAATTCCAGTATTTGCAAGTATTGTATAGATAGTAATTAGTGATTATTGAGACATTGTCCAGTTCTCACTCATTACACCTGTCAGGTAGACCTTAAATTATATACTTGTGCTATTTAAACATCTAAAAGTTAGTGCGTGCCGGTGGCTTTAACACTTGATAAAGTTGTCTTGGCCGACTTTGTCGAATGCCATTTGCTACGATCTCTTTCGCTTCTTTTATATTCATCATACCTTTCATACATTCTCAGCGATTGTGTGTACTTTTAATATTGCATCGGTCAATACTTTTTTTATAATACTTTGTATTATTAGTATATTTTTAATTTATTTTATAATTTACACTATTAAATTAATATACTTAATATTAATATCTACGTAAAAAAAATGTTATTATATGTTCAATAAATGTACACCTAGGTCGTACTCTGCCAGCATTTCCTTTCACATGAGCCATAAATATAAACCTTTTAAGTCAATCTTCATCCTTCATTCTTTCAACGTGTCCAAACCAGCTTAAACTACTTTTATTAATTTTAGTCACATCATCTTTCACGATTGGACTAGTGGGATAGACAGAGTATTTGGTGGACGAAACAATGTATGCAAAAATTCACAACTTACAAAATGCTGTTTCAGTTTGGAAGCGAGGCTTGGATATGGAATAAATTCATTCGGAAGAAGAATGCAGTCAATACCCTTTACATCACACATTCTATATAAAGACCGCATTTCCACTGCATTTATCTTACTTTCATACTTCTTTATTGCCTCGCTTCCAAACTGAAACAGCATTTTGTAAGTTGTGAATTTTTGCATACATTGTTTCGTCCACTAAATACTCTGTCTATCCCACTAGTCCAATCGTGTTGTCCAATGATGGGACAACTGAGACTGTTTCGTCCCAATAGTCCCATTGGTTTTCCAATAATGCAAAAGTCATTGGCAACAACTGACACTGACCTTGCTTCCCGCTTTCACTCTCCCTTTAATTTCCTTGTCTATCTTTCCACTTCTTCTAAACGTACTACCTAAATAAACAAATTCATTCACTTGCTCTAATTTACATCCTGTCACACAAATGTTACACTACGCCTCATAACTTTTGTCCCACGCCAACGATAACTATATGTCAGTTTTTCGAAAGATAAATATATTTGACACGGTATGATTTTTTTAATATATGAAAATCAGTTACTTACACCTAAGTTTTATGAAGCCCTGAAAGTCATTTATTTCACGCGATTTTGCAAGTCGAGTTCTCCAAATATATTTACTGATGTACCATTTTCTCGTACATACATATTTCACATACTTTCTAATAGTTTTTGTATAATACTCGAAGAGTATATGCCTGTTTTGTGTATTTTCGCAAGACAGTTTTTTTGTGAAATCGTACTTTCTCATGTTTCTGGTACGTGAATCTTGGCCTATCTTTTTTATATCCTTGGTTATTTTATGGATTTCTTTTTACAAATTTTAAAGAGATATCGACAAAATAAGCCGCGCGGTTTATAGAGTTCATTGCGGTAACAAACTTGCTCTTAAAATAACAATTTCAAAAACCCTCTACACCTAAAACATAACCCTTTAAAAAGGTTGTGGTAAGATACATGTAGTATTAAAAAAAATGTAGTTACAAATATTATAACAATTTAAATTTTCTACTTGTTTTGATTAATTATGTATGTATAATATAAATCGGTCCATATCAGGGCTATCACATAATTACATCATTAAGTCGGTGTAAATGAGCTCGATCCAATCGGATTAATTAATCTCTTAATTAAATCGGTTCATTAACATTGGTTGTATAGATCGCTTATACTAGTTTCTAATACGACTATACAAGGGATAGGCAGAGAAAATGGAGTGCCAAGTAATCTATCAATACTTACTTTTAAACAGACTTCCAAAAAAGGAAGGATAAGGTTCTCAATTCGGACCGTATGTTTGTAAATGTATGTATGAACATTGATTACTCGGCTAGTTGAAAACCTATTTTGATGATTTCTTTTTTGTTCGACGGATAATTCTTCCATGATAGTCCCATTTTTTTCTCATAAAAATTGGTTCACTGGTTTTTCAGAAATTTTGGAAAAACTGACTTTATAAGTCAAGTTTTCTTAATATCTCGATATTGAAATATGTAACGATTTTGACGACTTACTTTTTTAAGGATATAATAATTTCTCGACATTATCTCACAGACATATGATGAATAACTTCAGTAGTTTTTCAGAAATTCAGTGATTTGCCTCTGTTTACGGCTGAAAATTATATATCTGAGAAAAGCCTTAGCAACGGTTGCTATTGACACGAAGTTATCAATTTTCGTATCGACGGTGGTCTAGCAGGATTCACATGGTTCAAATCCCATCCACAGTTTTATTTGCCTTATTATTTGTCTCACAGGGCAGCAAAATCACTTAAAAGGAAAAAATAAATAATTTTAAAAAAGTGTACCGACTTCAAAAATAGTGCACTGAAAAGTAAGAAATAATTAATATTTCGTCGTAGAATTTGAAGACGGTTGGTGCCAAATTAAAAACAACTTAGTTTTTTTAAAATGTTTATCTTGTATCTATAATCATGATCGATTTGACACATTTCTCTCCTCTACGGCGTGTCTGTAATATATAATCGGCAGCTTAACGTGTCCTCCGAAGCACAAAAAATCGATTAAAGCACATATTCGTAAAGAAAATTAAGTCAATAATGATTATAGGCGCCATTTTGCCTGACATGACCAAACTATAACGGTTACAAAGTATATACTTTCTTTAAAGCCCCTTTCCGTCAGGTGTACTAAGTATCACATATGACATTATATACAAAAAGTAAGCTGTATAGACCTGTCCATCTTTCCCTATAATAGGCGGCTGTCAGTTCCCCACATATTCACGCCTCGAATGTGTTTAGGTGTGGTCTTGTCAATTAAATGTATCAACGGTCTCAATTATAAGAACCCATAAATAGCATTTAACAGTACAAAAGCTCAATTATAGATAAACAATGAGAATTGCGCAATTGTTTAGTGTTTCAACCATTGGTTCTTAAACTATTTACACGAATAGAAAGCTACGATATCCCTGAGTGCAATAAGCTATATTTTATTTTGGTCGAAAACTAATTATACAATCCGAATAAATTGCCGTGTTTCAGAAAATCCAATATCAGTAAGTAGGCCATGCTTTCTCAAATACGAAATGCCTTTTATATTTTTAGATATATCGCGAATATCCACAGCCTTTGCTTAAAGAAATATCACATTAAGGTGCCCACACATTCATCCAATCGCCGGCGCACCGCCATATGGTCCACCGAAATCGACCACAGACTCGTCTAATTCTTGTAACTTGTCCGCCATCCGTTTTCAAATCGATGTATTTGTAGTTGATTTCGATGGCCGGAACGATCTGTCACACACACATATCCACACGCCTTTTTTTAATCGAATATTGTGTGTCTGTGTGAGTGTTTTAGAATACTACAATTTAATTTTTTTTTATTTTTCCGTCGCATTAGGACCGATTCAACCACGCAAAGAGTTCCGGGTGTCGAAATGAAAAAACTGAACCTAAGAGACCTATTAAAATTTACAGCCTAGAAAATTCTGCATGAAAAAAAGTTCTCATTCATTATTAATTAGGATTCCGTACCTTGGCTCTCACTTGACAGTGGTTTTTACTATTTCCACACAGGCGGAGAGATATACAGTTTGAATACAACTGTTTTAAACTAAAGGAACATTTTGAAGGAATGCCCTCCATATTTGGTGTTCAATGAATAGATTTCACGTAGCAAGGTGTGGAGCAGTGTGGACTATTGTTGGATTGTGTTAGTTAGGTTGTAAACTTTATTATAATCTGATAATAGGTAACACTTACAGGTGGTCTGCTACTTTGCTTCCGTACTGTAAATAAATGGAGCTGCTTGGTATCTTGATATTTTACAGCCCCCATGAACCGTGGGGTACCCAAGAACAGACAAATAAAGTCTTAAGCTTTGTTCTCTTGATCGGAACCACATCGGAACCCATAACGCTGCGGTAAGCGTTATTGTGTGGTGAAGTGACGAGGATGCTGCAGTGTTTTTGCAGAGCGTTTACGATTTTTCATATTGACACATCTACTTTAGTTAAATATTATTCTCGTGGATTTGTCACATTTACCTACTTGCTTGTTGGTTTGTGTTTAAAATTATCAAATAATTATCTACTAATGGAAGCGAGACTTGGGTATGGAATAAGAAGCATGAAAGTAAAATAAATGTAGTGGAAATGCGGTCTTTACGTAGAATGTGTGATATAAAACGTATTGGCCGAATCCGGAACGATGTCATTAGAGAAGAATGCGGTGTAAAAGATGATGTTGTAACTAAAATGAAGAAAAGTAGTTTACGCTGGTTTGGACACGTTGAAAGAATGAAGGATGAAAGATTGACTAAAAAGGTTTATATGGCTGAAGTGAAAGGAAATTCTGGCAGAGGACGACCTAGATGTACTTTTATTGAACATATAAAAAATATGTAGATCGATGGAAATATTAAAAGTACACACAATCGCCGAGCACGATATGTCAGGATCGTAACAAATGGCATTCGATTGTCTCTGCCTACCTCTCTTGGGATGAAAGGCGTGATGATAGATAGATAAATAGATAGATAGAAATAATTATTCATTATTTAATTCATTCATCTTCACCTATTCCTTCTTCATATCAAAACTGCATTGTGAAGTAAAACGTCTCAGCATAAATAAACTAATTTCCGGGTGATTAGACAAAAGGAAATACAATAAGAGGGAGAAAAATCAAACAGAAAATATCAATGGAAAATGGAAATATTAATTGAAACACCTATGAAAGCCAAAAGCTTAAAAACAAACAAAGAAATCTTTAGAAGGTTATTTAAGTCAGAGTTTAACATTTTATTCTTAAACAAAACGTACCAATGTAAATAGGCATCGTTTAGATATGGAGTCCTGCCAGTTACGAAACCAAATACTCAGACAAACATGAACAGATAGACAGATCACGACTGTCGATCGAAGTGAAGCTTGCCCGCATTCACACATTTAAACATCTAAACCATGTTAGTATGGCCGGGTTGTGTATTACCAAAATCTACCCACTGAGTTTTGAGTCCAAATAGTTGTCCTAGTAGGGCAACCAGTATTACCGCTTATAGAATAAGCGGTAATGTCGTGCTTTTGGTACAACGAAACTTTTATAAATCGAGAAACTGTTTCGATAAACACTTAAAAAAGAACGCGTTTTTGTTCCTAAGGTGTAAATTGTAACTAAAAACTTAAAAAAATACTATTAATTAATTCAAGAAACCCGTACGATGGTTAGTCAGTACAATATCAGTCTAATGTATACATTATTATGGTCCATTTTAAGAGAACACCGAAACAGTTTCTTTGAAAAAGCGTTTCGGAAATAGTTTTGGTAGAATTTGGAACTTATTGCCTTTAGCACAGAGTAAAATTTTCATGGTTTGACCATTGAACTAAGAGAAGTAGTTCACGTTGGTTTGGACACGTTGAAAGAATGAAGGATGAAAGATTAACTAAAAAGGTTTATATGGCTGAAGTGAAAGGAAATGCTGTCAGAAGACGACCTAGGTGTACTTTTATTGAACATATAAAAAATGCATCGATCGAAGGCAATATTAAAAGTATACACAATCGCCGAGCGTGTATGAAAGGTATGATGAATATAAAAGAAGTGAAAGAGGTATGTCAGGACCGTAGCAAATGGCATTCGATTGTCTCTACCTACCCCCTAGAGATAAAATGCGTGATGATAGATAGATAGTATTTAGGTACCTAGTTGGTTTTTGCTGAATTCATTTATATCGAGATCTGTCGATTTCGTTTGTTGGTCTGGGAGCAAATAGTTTGTAATCTGCCACCATCTCCGCTTCAGGGCGGTCTTATTGGTTATAACAAGTAGTTGGCATGTACCAAATGCACATTTGATAACAAAATATAACTAAGGGCTACTAAGGTGATCCAAAGTAATGAGTTCACTTCACGCCATTTGATGTCATCTGGAATACTTAATGGCGTAGAATGGCGTAGAGAATTCAAGTAGAGAACGTTGTCGTTTTCGTAATTGAATTCAAGCGATTTTTTTGTTACTGTGTCACTTATTTATCTTATACCAAAACTTTCCTTAGTATACGGCCAATTTTTTGTGGAAATTAACCTAATTTATTCAATTTGACAATCAATAAAAATGATTAGCAATTACACTTCTAAAATATACATTAAATTAAAACTTATATAAATACAATATTTGTTCTAGGAACTCCGACGACTGGCCTAGAGTGCTGAGAACACTAATTGTGTTACCCCTTTGAATTTCTAGCGCAACGCTAAAAATAATTATTCATATTTTAGAGATTTTTTTTTATCTACTTTTAACTGATTGCCCGCAACTTCGTACGCGTTGTATTAGTAATACAATTCACCCCCTTAGGGTAGGTAGCGTGATGCGATTTTCAAATAGGTCCAGTAGTTTATGAGTCTACAGAACACGAACAAACAAGCAAATATTATTTTATATACATATATATTATATATATTACTAGCATTCCGCCCCCGGCTTCGCCCGTGGATAATTACGAACAAATAAAATATAGCCTATACCTACCCCTACCCCTATCTCTACCCCTACTTCTACTCCTACCCCCTACCCCTACCCTCTACCACTACCACTACCTCTATATCATCAATAGTTTTCGCAGCGCATGCGATGTAAGGACTTTCTTAGGTAATTTTTTTACACCTTGGGTCACATTTTGGGAGTTTTAGTAAGGATTCCTAATTTTTGAAAATATAATATAGCCTATGTCGCTTAGGGTGAATGTAGCTTTCCAATGGTGAAACAATTTTTGAAATCGGCACAGTAGTTTTTGAGTTTATTCTATACAAACATACACACACACAAACATACAAAAATACAAATCTTTGCTCTTTATAATATTAGTATAGATTGTAGGTAAACTAAATTTTTCTAAACTTTGCATGTCTTTTATTGTAATTTTTTTTAATATTGTGATGATACGACCTTATTTTCCTGGCCGCTTACAAGCTGGCCATCATAAATAGCATTTATTTTGATTTTAGAACACGATATTGTTCATTTTAATTCAATAGAACATTGTATGGAACCTAAATTAAAATTTTACTCATTCCTTCACAAACTGTTGACTTAGGCAGTACTCTGCCAATTGTAAAATTTATTATATTTCTATTTTATCAACTAAGTAAATAACTATATAAAATGTATTGAATCAATATTCAAGAACTAATATCTATGTTAATATAAAAGGAGCGCAAATAAGTATTGTAAGTATTTTTATCATACTTTGTATTGTGTTACTTCAATAGCTTAACGCCCTGTAGTAATGTGTAGTTCATTTTTATTACAGTGCGCTCCTTGCTCCTTCTCCTTCTCCTTCTCCTTACGGCTCCTTCTCCTTGGCTCCTTACGGATGCTTTTACTGGTTGTTCTTTTGCTGTTCCTGTTTGTTCCTTCCTTGTTAATTCGACCAATAAACGAATGGTGAAAGTTTACTACGAGTTTTCCTGCAATACCTACCCATCTACTCGGCCTGGCTACCCCAGAACCCGACAATGGCGCCCAAACGTGATTAAAATGCTGCAGGAAGAAGGAATAAAGAAGAAAGAATAACGAAGTAAGAGAACATAATATTTATTTTAATACAAACTTTTATTTCAGGATTTGTAATGTCTATATAATCTCAATATATAACGTAATTCTATTTAAATTCAGTAGAATATTTCTTGGAGATGATGGTTCTGAATCAAGGTTATGTCGGCAAACCTTAGAGGTTGACAAGTCTGATGATCTTGGTCAGATTCCATTATTGAAGAGGATATTTTTTTTTCTATACAAAGGCAGTATTCTTGAATCTTTTTACATTAAATTCACTTATTAATTTCGTAAATTCAGATTATATATTCACATTGAATGTATGGTTGTATGTGAGATTTTCATCATATATATCTGAAATCTATAGATTACTTCCCATAACTTAAACTTATTAATAATTAATTTAATTTCCATTATCATACCCCGTCAATTCAATATCTCTTAATAGAAAAAGGTTCTTTTTATAGTCGTAATTTTTTCAAAAAAAATAATATATATTATTTTTTCTTATAATTGCTAAAATATCTATTTTTATCCTAAAAGTCTATCGTGATTCCATAAAATAATACATAAATAAATATTATTTAATTCAAAAATTTCATTAATTGCTATTTTTTTAATACATTTTTAAAATATCCAAAACAATTTGTCCATTCTTATTTTAATGATTTCTAATATTACATTACAGTTTACATAAGTAAGGCAATTAAAATATTTCCGAGAATAAATTTAATATATAATAATAAATTTCAAATAAATTATGATACATATAAAAGCACCTCGATATCGGAATTTGAACTCACTTGATTTTTCTTTGTTTTACACAATTTGTTTTGCTCGGCAATATTGTATTGGAATATTCGATTTTCAAATGTATCCTATATAATTTCTTTGTCATTGACAAATTTTTAAATTTTGAATCGACGACGTTCGATTTTCTTTTAATTTTCAATTGTTATTTACCTACTATGAAGTCTATTTCATAGACATATGATTACGCTCTTATTACAACTAGGGGTAGTCATGTTGATTTAAATTTAAATATTATTTTATTTCATGTACTTATATTATTAGCTTTTCACTGGCTCTACTCGTTGATAGTTTGGGTTAGCGCATACCTTAACGCATGCGTTGATTTTATTTCATAATTTTTTTTTCTCTTTCAATGTGAATGAGTTACACTTACTTAAACTGAGGAATTTTTTATATCTATATTATTTTACATTTTACTTTATTTTATTTACATTTTATTAAATTGTATTTATAACCTTATGGTTACAAGGGAGGTTAAATTTATTTCAATTTCACAATTTGGTTGTAAACATCTAAGTAACTAAAACTTTTACATATTTACAAATTACAGGGTGGATATATAACCATGATTAATAATTACTATTTTCCTTATTTCATTCTCATCATTTCATTTATTGTAAATACTTGTAATTATTTAGAGCGGATTGCGACTCTTTAAAAAAGCCTTCGTCTATTATAAATATTATACCTAATATCTGTGGATGTATTTCCATGGGTGTCTATTAGAGCAAATTACGGCTCTTTAAATAAACATTTGTTTATTATTATTATATCTATGAATATCAGGGTATTCATGGGTGTCTTTTAGAGCGGATTGCGACTCGTTAAAAAAGCCTTCGTCTATTATTACTACTTATTATATCTGTGGATGTATTTCCCATGGGTGTTCGTATGAGCGGATTGCGACTCTTTAAACAAGCCTTCGTCTATTGTATTATATATAAATAAACTTAAAACAGCGGATGGTAACTGTATAACTAAGCCCTTACTAAATTCGAGAATGTTTTTGAGTCATTCCTTATTAAATGGGAATTACTCTATATTATAAATGAGTTTACTGTACTTACTAATAACAGATTAAACAGATTAAATGAAGATGAATGTTTGTGATTTGTGTGATTGTGGAAATCGTTTCTCTTGTAAAATAATTAGTTTTATTTATAATAAAACTTGTAAATGTATCTTTTCATTTCATTCATTAGTATTTTTATATAAGTCTCATCATCAAACTTTATTTTATTAATTCTCTGAATAAAATCCTTCATTAAGGTCAGGATTTTTTCGGGGGAACCCCGGTATTGTGATGATACGACCTTATTTTCCTGGCCGCTTACAAGCTGGCCATCATAAATAGCATTTATTTTGATTTTAGAACACGATATTGTTCATTTTAATTCAATAGAACATTGTATGGAACCTAAATTAAAATTTTACTCATTCCTTCACAAACTGTTGACTTAGGCAGTACTCTGCCAATTGTAAAATTTATTATATTTCTATTTTATCAACTAAGTAAATAACTATATAAAATGTATTGAATCAATATTCAAGAACTAATATCTATGTTAATATAAAAGGAGCGCAAATAAGTATTGTAAGTATTTTTATCATACTTTGTATTGTGTTACTTCAATAGCTTAACGCCCTGTAGTAATGTGTAGTTCATTTTTATTACAGTGCGCTCCTTGCTCCTTCTCCTTCTCCTTCTCCTTACGGCTCCTTCTCCTTGGCTCCTTACGGATGCTTTTACTGGTTGTTCTTTTGCTGTTCCTGTTTGTTCCTTCCTTGTTAATTCGACCAATAAACGAATGGTGAAAGTTTACTACGAGTTTTCCTGCAATACCTACCCATCTACTCGGCCTGGCTACCCCAGAACCCGACAATATCTACATAAAAGTTTAAAAAATATGATTATTAATTAAAAAAAATGTTAAAAGTACGAGGCGAACTCGCAAGTTCTGTACCACCGCACAATGAAAATAGTTTATTAAAAAAAATTGCAACAGTCCGACACACACTTGACCGGTTTTATTATTTGTTGCCTGTATTATTATTATCTATGCACTATCTATAGTTATACTAGTTAAACGTTTGTATTGTCATTATTGCCATTATTTAGAACTAGCAAAAAAATCGGAAAGAACAGATTTCAAATGCCAGCCAGCCCTGTGACAGATGGATGGACAGACAGAGGGACAAACAGCGGAGCCTTAGTAATAGGAGTTCTGTTAAAAAATATTCAAAATTAGTTTACCAAGTAAGACAAAACTAGAACAGCGGAACTTGCGCAGCTACTTAGCTATACTAGTTTCCATAAGTACTAAGTAAGCAAGCACGTCTGGTCCGGTATCTCACCGAAAATTTTCGGTCCGGCCGCCGTATGATCGAGATTGAAGACAGGCCACACATTAGCAATTAAATCATACGATCATCTCACTCACCCACACAGACACACAAGATTCAATTAAACAAAGGCGTGTAGATGTGTGTCTGTGTGTGTGTGTGTGTGTGACAGATCGTTCCGGTCATCGAAATCAACCACAAATACAACGATTTTAAAACGGATGGTGGGCCGCGCGATAATAATTGGACGAGTCCGTGATCGGTTTCGGTGGCCGGGGATTGGACGAATGTGTGGCCACCTTTAGAAATGGTTTGACGCGCGTTGATGTCTTTTGTATGAAACATTTAGTTAACACTGTCAGCGAAAACTTATTCCACTTCTCAGTATGTACGACTGACAAACAGTTTGTGATTTAAAAAATAAAATAGATTAAATTATGCAAGTACTAGATTCCGTTCCGGCTTCGTCCATGAAAGTTTTTGAAATGAGACATAAGAATGTCTCCACATGGATTTCCAGGATAAAATAGTCTAAGTCACTCTCTGGCCATCCAACTATATTTGTGCAAAAAAAATCACGACGATCCGTGGCCGAACACACATTGGTAGTTATTTATTATAACCGGTATACACGATTTTTGTTTGAGTTCTAAATATCAATTTTCGATTTCTCTTACGTAACTAATAAAAAACTCAACGAATCAGCATCACGATTCAGCGGGGAAATGCACCCAGCATTCTTGCCACTATTCCACGCGGACCTGGCTTATTTAGTTACCTATTTTTAATGTTTAGATAAATTTTAAGGTTTTTCCGGTTGTTTTGGGGGATATTGGTAAATTCAGGAAACATTTTTTTTTTCAATGAACTCAAGACGACAATAGATGATGAGATATAGGCTCCATGGGCGAAATGCAATAGATAATAAATATAATTTAAAAAAATATGCTGTTATACATATAAAAAATTAACATTTTGTTACCTGTTTTGTCATCCATTCCTTCTTATGCATGCTGTATTATTTTCAATAAAAAATGTATCTATTAACATTTTGAAATATTTGTAAAGCCGTTTAACTACCTGTGTTTGTACAACAAAATATAAACGATACAATACAAAGCGTATAATTATCGATTTATATCTAGAACTATAATATCTTAGGCAACTTCTTAATAAGTTACCGGTAAATTGTGTTGGTTTTACGGTCAAAAACTATAGCACATCGTTATAATCTAGAATTCCGTAATTTTACCGCTTAAGTGTAATTTTTTTTATAAGTTAATATCTTTTGGTGTGCCCGAGACATCAGTAACAGTGTCTACTTTTTGCCAGTGGTCCATATTAAACAGAACAGGTGACACTGTTATTTTTAGAAGAAGATTAAAGCCAAAATCTTAAAGAAAATTGATGCTTAGAATTTTTGTTATGAGTGACATTTGAACCCTGTCCCTCCGGTTTTCTAGTCCAACGGTAGTCCAATGTCATGGATAGAAACAAACCGGCCAAGTGCGAATCAGATTCACACATTGTATATAGAATGCACCAAGTTTGACCAAGTTTTTCTTTTATTATTTGTTGTTTTACTTAAGAGCTTTCGTAAGAATATGCATTATAGTGATACTAGTTAGACGTTTGCATGTATTGCCATTATTAAGATCGATCAAAAAACGCCGAATAAAACACAATTTCAAGACAGACGGACGGACAGACGGATGGACATACACCGGAGCCTTTTTCTTCTTTTTTGAATATGGCAACAGTGCTGACTTATCGTCGCAATTCTGCCAATCTACAGTGTTTAATCTTATGCAATAGTATATGCCGATAAATCGGTAGCTAAGATTATCCCGCCGACTGTGATATGTCTTATTAATCGCTGACTAATTACAACCATCACAGCGCGGACGGGATTAAACCGGATTCCACATCACGCCTTTACGAGACGTCCGCCGCCATGATGTGGAATCACCGGAGCCTTAGTAATAGGGTCCTAAAAACACTATCAAAATACACCTTAACTTTTTTTTATAAAAGAAAGCTGGCCGTCATTCCTTTAAGATTAAGTTAAAAAGGCGGTAAAACGGTAAGCGGTAAAATTACTCAATTTCCCGACCCTCAAACAAATAATAGTCGAGTGGCCGGTGGCGAGAGCAATGAGTTTCCATCACATGCTCAGCCATTAGCGGTCCGATCTAAGTGGGCGGGGCGTGCGTCGATACAACTAATATCGCTTCTGTGCACTGACAGGACCTATATGGGTCCTAGACCAGTTTCTAGACCATAATGTTCTAAGACACCTACATATGTTCACGCCGACGTCCCACAGGGGAAGATAGATGGACGTAACCAAGTCCATATTTCGCTAGCTGCCTCCATTAAACTGGTGGAAAGTCCGTCGCTGCTCCTATGCTCAGATTAAAGCATTTATTGCCTACATGTCCTCCGAAGCATGATAATTCGACTAATAATTGCATTTGTGCACTAACATGGGCCTATATATAGGTCCTATATCATAATATCCTAAAGTAGCCCACGCACTGGTCCGCTATCTCACCGAAAATTTTCTATCCGGCCAGCCGTATGATCGAGATTGAACACAGGCCACATATTAGCGATGTAAATCATACTATTTAGATCACATGCAATTCACTCTCTCACACAGACACATAAGTATCCGTGTATGTGTGACAGATCGTTCCGGCCATCGAAATTAACCACAAATACAACGATTTGACAACGGATGGCGGACCGTTGGACGAATGAGTGGGCACCTTTAGACATCTACATAATATGTTCGCCCCGATTTCCCACAGGGGAAGATAGGTGGACGCTACATATGCTACAATACACGCACGGCCTTGTAATAATGGTCAAATTTCGCTTATAATTAGCATTTTTGATATGAGTGAGGTTGCTCCGGTTTATGCTTTTTTATTTTCATTATTAAGAGTTCTAAATAGTTTTTAATATGGCTTAATCCAATTTTTAAAAACAACTAAATCAAAAATTAGAGTTGAAAATGTTGAATAAATAAACTCATCTTTCTAGGATCTTGAGATTTGACATATGGGCCAAAAAAATCATATAATCTTTCATTCTGAGAAAGCGATGTTAAAGAAATGACAACTCTAGTTCTAGTTACATATGGTGAACTGTCTAAAAGTGTACACTGTTACAGATATCTCTAACGACACCACAAAATATAAAAGCCGTGAAAACAAACAATTGTTTACTATTGCTAAAGCATGTACGACACAACAATTTGCTGATGTTTGCTAGCCCATCGATAGTAGACTATGGCTTGATTTTAATTCATGTCTGCCCCATGGAATGATTAGTCATGTTCACATAAATACCTCCCGGGTACACTCGTAAAGATATGTAGAATGCTCATAAACAAAACTTAGCAGCGAGATAGTTCATATTGAATACAAAGTTATGGATTTTTGTTGAATGTGTCATGTTTGTTCTTTATTACTTTTTAACTATGTCTAAAATGAAAAGTTGTTTACGCTGGTTTGGTGACGTTGAGAGAATGAATGATGAAAGATTGACTAAAAAGGTTTATATGGCTGAAGTGAAAGGAAATGCTATGTGTACTTTTATTGAACATAAAAAATGTATTGATCGATGGAAATATTAAAAGTACGACACAATGTATGAAAGGTATGATGAATATAAAAAAAGCTAAAGAAGTATGTCAGGATCATAACAAATGGCATTCGATTGTCTCCGCCTATCCATCCTGGGATAAAAGGCGTGATGATAGATTTAAAAGGTTCTTGATTGTTGACTACCAATTTTAAAAATGTATCGCTTTTTGGTTTTAAAAATCACTTCTTGTTTTAAATTCAGTTGATTCATTAATTTAATTGATTTTTTGAGGCTCTCTGTTGAGGTATGTAGATGGAAAAGCCTCTTTGTACGGTTTGTCGGATAATGTACATATATTTTTTATTATAAAAACCCATTGGTTCATAGTTGGATGTGGGGATCGAACCTGTGACTCGTCAGTTGTGAGCCAACGTCTTTTTTCTTTTTCTAAAGAAATGTAAATCGTTGAATGGCAATTATTTCTTTGACCGAAGTAAGAGCTTTTTTTTAAGAAGAAGTTAGTCATGTGAGCTTTCTATTAGTCGTTTACTAATATTGAATTGAACAGACTATGTGCTCCAAGTCTCCACCGTCCCATAGTTTCCACACCAAACGCCTAAAATATGTATTAGATAATACTTCGCATGGATTCAAAGTTCGTTGAATTCATAAAATTCATCTAGACAGACCACTATTTTCATACTACGAGTACCTTTAAACTTTTACTTTACTACTACTTTTAAAAAAAAATAAACATTGTTTTCGGTTCCTCAGAAATTGTATCTGTAATTTTGTGTTTGATTTTTAATTTTATAAGTTTTATATTTTTGTGTTTTTATAATATTGAGTTGTTAGTATGTCCCACTTGTAGATATAATAATAGTATTTATATTTTGTTCAAGCTGTACGTGCATCCTGTAGGAAGTTTATTTTTTAATATTTTAAGATTAAGCATAAATAAATGTATTTCTGTTGATAAACTATCACACTGTTTGATAATAATTTACACTTGATATAGGTATATACTTTTAAAGTGTTGAAACTATTTATATTGAACTTTTGATACTTAGTTTTTTTTAATTTATAAGTTTTTATTCAGGTTAAAAATAACACAGCTATATTGAATTGAAACTTAATAAATTGGGTAACAATTTCCACTTTATAATCGAGGTTGGTGGCGCCCTCTATACAAAAATGTTATAAACTAACTTAGACACAGACAAAATACTAATATTAACTGACAAAAAGTTAATTTCTACTGAATTAATGTAAAAACCCGGGAAGATAATTTCTGTTCAATTTATTACTTATTTCTAAATTAAATTGTAGTCTTAAAAAACATATTGAGAAATGTTTCACACTCTATATATGACGCACTAAATATTATAGATTTTTTTTTAAATAAGCGATGGTAGCTTTGTGAGCATACTAAGAATGATTTGTAAAAAAAAACTTTCGAGGTAGTCGACTATTAATAATTATCTAATTTATTTTCTTCCATTTATTTTTCAAAATATACAAAAATATATAAAATATTTAAAAACTATATATAATACATATTATTAAAAGAACACCTCTTCAAAAATCCATCCAAGTGGCATGGTTCCCAAAACACTTGCTGCGTTACCTCGCTGATTGGTTAATCTGATTCTTTAGGTAACTCGAGGCGTGGACTAGTCGTGTACCTAAATTTTTAATGTTTTTTTTCATTTCTCCAGACGCATTGTTTCAAGTGCCGAAAATTCGTAATATTTTCATCGCTTATTTTTTCAGCGCCCACTCTTATTTTAGTATTCTGTATGTGAGACTATATTATCTAATACATATTTTGACATATTTTCCATATGTTTTCACTGTATTCACAGTACCACGCTGACAAATATATTAATAAATCCATAATATGGTACGGAAATGTGAAATAATTGTCTAAACGATTGACTTGTTGCACTGGGTACCCTGGGGCTCGAAAACACTGTTTAAGCGAGCCGCAAGAAACCCGTACAAGAATGCAGATATTCCAAAACCCGCTTTTACCTCTCTATCAAGAAAGTATCTAAACAAAGTCCTGCACATAACTTAACTTGTATTCAAGTAGCGCCTTAGAAAATACACAGTGGATGCGCTCACGCTATCGTGTGCCAATAAATATAGTAAGGAGATAGCTTCACTTACGTGGGACAGATCGTAACTTTACCACTTCGATATAGACCACCGTCTCATAATAACGGCACTAATATTACTTGCTAGCTAGTGACGCGCCCCGACCTCGCCCTTGGAAAATATTGAAATGTGAATAATAATTTATCCTGACGGATTGCCTATGCCTCTGTGCAAAAAATCACGTCGATCCGTTGCTTTGTTTTGGCGTTAAAGAAGGACAAACAAACACACTTTCGTATACTGCGGCAGTGATGACGTAACAAAATGGCGGATTTTGACATTTGGGTTAATTCATTATTGTTATTTCGAGAGATTAGTCCATATAAAATGCCATATTGTTTTGCACCTGGGTGTAATCATGTCTCGAGAGGAAAGACTTACAGGTTTTACAGGTTTCCTGCTAATGTAAAAACATTTAACAAATGGAAAAATGTCAGCCAGTGAGTCCTGTTGCCTTTTTTTTTCTTCACTGATTGCCTTCCAGCTCCCGAAACCGTATTACGGTTCCAGTCCAGGGTAGGTACCCAGAGGAAGACCAAGTCTCCCTCGTTTAGCTGATGGTCTTTGTGAGGCTATACCTAACGTGTGGCCCGTTCTGTTGAGGTATATTTAGATAGAATAGCCTCTTAAGTGTGGTTTGTCGGATTATGTACATAAGTTTTTAATTAAAAACCCCCATTGGTACGTGGCCGGAAACCGGGATCGAACCCGTGGTCTGCCTAGTTAATACGTCTTAACCACTCGGCCACCGACGCACCTATATCTTTGATACGTATAAATCCTTGTTTCAAAAAGAATAGTCACACTTCCACGGTCTATAATATCAGTCAGGATTGTTACGTGTTGCCCACGGAACCCTATAAGGAAAACAAATCTCATAAAATAGTTCACCTAATGTTTTATATAGGCGACAACTCGTAAAGTTGTTCGTGCATAATCAGTCACAGTAGGTAAACTATCACGTGTACAAAATATACAAGCACTAAAACTACCACTAATTGGTCCTTCGAGCCGGACACATTGACATGCGATTTGATTATTTTAGTGACAATTTCTAGTTCGCCTACGATTGAATTAAAGCGCCATTAAAAAGTGCCGCCATCGTTATTTCTTGTAATAAACTATCACGTCAATACCCAGAGGTGTAGTCAGGGAAACTGGTAACAATTTCCAGATTTAGCAGAACAGGTGGCAGGTTTTAACCCTAACTAGCTTCAAAAAATCGAAACCGAGTTAACCACAATACGAAAAAAATCAAAGGAAATATTTTTAAAAAATCTATATGAATATAGAGAAAGAGATGCTAATTGAATCAAAGGGTGAGCATTTGAGCAAGCTATCTTCAAGAGTATGTTTGTTTTTTGTTTGAAAGCGCTAATCTCTGGAACTACCAGTCGGATTTAAAAATTTTTTTTTGCATTTGATAGCTCAATTCTTGAGGAACGTTAATAACATCACGCTACCTACATCGCCGGCAACTGCTAATTTTATTATAAACTTTGGAAATTCTGCGTAGAAGTGTTGCCAGTTACAAACTAGAAACCGTTAAATCAACGCCGCCGGCTATTACCGAAGCGAATAGCAAAACACCGCCCCTCACTTTATAGCTTAATCCATGCATGTAGAAAATATATAGAACTTGAGAAATGTATGTTATATTTATAATATTAAATGTCATGGTTTTAGGTACAGTCCGTAAGAGAGCTTTGTGCAATAATACACAATAATATTTTTTATATAGTTTATAACTATAATCACTAAAAATAATGTTTATTTAGTTGTTTAATACATATATCTTTTTTAATATTTAAATGAAAAATCTTTAATTTATTTCACATGGCCGCAAACGGGAAGTGACGTCACATTCATCTAAATTTTAAATTAATAACCACAGACTACTGACTATTATTATAATAACAAGCCGTCAATCGGTCACTTACTAAGTTATTTTCTTGTTATTTTATCTAATCTGTGACCGCTCTTTTGTTGGTTTGTTTGTGTGAATGTGACGTCATAATCGCACCCATAATGTTTACGCGGGAATTTAAAAAAAAAATACAAATATCAAATTTTATAATTATTTTATTAGGTACTAGCGGACTCGGCAGACGTTGTTCTGCCCAAACGTTGGCTTGCCTGCTATTTACTTTCCTTCGTCCGTGAAAAACAACTACTCCTACCCCTACCTCTACCCCTACCCCTACCCCTATCCCTACCCCTACCCCTACCCCTACCCCTACCCCTACCCCTACCCCTACCCCTACCCCTACCCCTACCTCTACCCCTACCCCTACCCCTACCCTACCCCTACCCCTACCTTTACCACTACCACTACCCCTACCTCTACTCCTACAATTCTACTCCTGCGATTTCCATACAAAATTACCTATTTATTATTTTTTATTTTTCAGCTGAACTTTAAGGTTTTTCCAATTTTTTTTTCTTCTAAACCACCCCTGTGTTGTAACGAACAAAACAAAAAAAGAATTAGCCAAATCGGTCAAGCCGTTTTCATGTTATGTCGTGACAACGGAAAACGGGTTTCATTTTTATATATATAGATAATAAACCTTAAAGCTATAATAATTTAATAGTATTTCCAAAATATTTTTTGGATTTCGTGGCCTTTTATAATTCAGACACAAGCTATAACTCCATAATTATTTCCATTGATTTTTTTTAATTCACAATACTCAAAGACAATACTGCCTACTATTTTGCAAAAATAGGTCTCTTTATTTTTATAGAAGTTCCTTTTTTTCTTTACGGGTTGTCTTCAGCTCCCGCTTTGTAGGTGATTATTAAAAAAAATATATAGCTTCAAAAATTAATTGGCCCCTCTAATTTTTCAAGGCGATTTTCAGTTATATCTTGCGACATAGTAGGTATGTATGATTTCAGAGTAGGCATTTTATTAATGTATTTATTATTTTACTGAAATAAGTGGAGATTTAAATATAATTAAATTATAATGGAATGATATCGCAAATTTGTAATTTCGTCGGATTTATTTTTCGACGGAATTTTCTAAGGAACTGATATTTATTGCACGTTGATCGTGTACGGACAATATGAAGACTTGAGGCCATACTTTTAGGGATTTCACATTTTGCCTTGCTAAATCATACGTGACAAGTGGTATCTAAATATATGGAATTAGAAATAACTACTGTAACCTAAACTATTTCTAAGTACTATATTAAAATACCAGCTGCGGCCTGAGATTTCGTACGCGTAGAATTAGTAATAACTAAAACTTATTCGAACAAAGATTTCCACCCCCAGCTGTTGGATTTTTTTATATAACATGCTCAAATTGCTCAAAGAAACATTATCGCGATACAACGGGGAAATGCAGCTAACAGGCAAACAGGCATTTTAGATGTCTTCCGCTGGGTACCCTGGCTGGAACAGAGCCCTCTATATTTAGGTCTTTGTTGTACAATTTTAATTGGTCAAAAATAAAAAATTAATTTTATCTACTCTCATATCGTAAAAGTCGAATTATAAACTTCAAAACAAATTTATTTTGACATACTTTATAAACACAATACCGAAATAAAATTTAAAAATCACTTTATAACACACTTTCTCTAACAAAATAATGTTATAAAGTATTATTTTTACCATTACAATACAGGTAAATTCAAAAAGTTTATATCACCAACGAGGTTCTATCAATTATTTTTTTCTAATGAAACGCACATGCAGTTTTTCGCGCCATTTTTGTAGCATTACAAAAAAGTTTTCATTCCAATTTTTACTTGTCCATGACAGCGCCCGCTTTGACGCATGCACGCTGCACGGTGATGAACCTAACACAGGTTATGGCGCCATTCATTAAATATGTTTTGTTGTACAGGTACCGAGACGCTTCTTGAGCGCTCGACGAAAAAGTGGAGGAATGTTTGCGCATATGTAATTCGAGTGCAATAAAACTTGTATATTTATTATAATTGATTTATTGGTGTTTGTTTTTACGATTGCTTTTTACTGGTGGTAAAATTAAAATTAATACCTCATACCGTCAAGCAGACCCAAAAATAGTGCTCTGCGCATCTAACGACCACCGCTCAAGAACCGTCCCGGTTCCTATAGTTACTGAATTTCGTGGATATTTTATTTAGTAGGTTGAATCCCAATGTACGAGAGTAGATAAAGTAGTGTATGAAACTGCATATAACTAGGTATTAAAACCCCTCATTATACAACACTTTCATAAACTACTATAAATTTTCAACAAGCTACAAAAAAATTGATGGGTAATGGTATAACAGCACTTTAAAAAATTTAAGAGCTTTGTGATAGATTATGAAAGAGATAACAGGGGCAAAATAATCCTTTATTTTAAAACCCATATTTCCTATTCAATAAAACCAATTGAAAAATAACGGCAATTTCACTTAGATATATTGAATAAGTAACTATATGCTAAACTTTTTTTTTTGCAAATAAAATCGGCAAAATACTTTTAACGGAGATCGGCGATCCACGCTCCAAAGCCTCTTTCATACAACGCATAGCGCTAGAAATTCAAAAGGGTAACGCGCTATGTGTTCTAGACACTATGGCAGAGGATTCGGACTCTCTGGAAGAAATTTTTAATTTGTAGTTTTGAGATTTTTTAATTATTAAGTTATATTATTATTATTAAATATTCATAAATTTTATAAATAAAAACTTAGGAAATCCGACACTTTTTGTGCTAAACTACAGTGATAGAAGTGGATTATTTACAGAGAAATTAGGTATAGTTTATCTCCATACAAATTATGGATATAGGTCTCTGGCCAGCCACCTCCCAACAGATACATTTTTAATTGGCTGGCGTTTATGGGTTGCGTGTAGTTCCAACTTTTCATGTTTGAACTTTCAAACTGTTTAGCTTTAATATTAGTATAGATTCCTAGTAAAAGTCGGATAATATCAGTTGTAGAAACAAAACGCATCAAAACCGATGTAGGATAACGCGGCCCATAGATGCAGATCAGAACACGAGTTTCCAATCAGATAGTATATCTTCAATACCCTGTTTACATAGGACTGAGGTAGGAGCTACTTATTCTAATGTGCTGATGTTGTCGCTAAGGTCAACTATTTTTATTGTAGAAGACCCGGGTTCAATTCTTGTACGAGGCAAAAAAATATGTACCTACCTACCAATTTTCATCCAAGTCAAATTAGACTCACACAAAATTTCAAAATATTTATTTTAATCGACTCGTGTTTCGATTTTTTTCTAAAAAAACAAATACTTACGTCTGTTATAGAAGTCACACTTCTATAGGGCATAGGTCCATTAAGTGCAAGTTGTGTTTTGTAATGCGGCATCCGGCAAGTGGCACATTTTTCTGAGAGTTATTCTTCTATTAAATGCAGCAGCAGGCTGTTCAATTGGATAACTCGCTAAATGTGGACATTGTTTTATACAGCTTCCGACACCGTGTTACAGTTTCAGGATACCCAGTGGAAGACCAAGTCTCCCACGTTTAGACGATGGTATTTGTGAGGCTATACCTAACGAGTGGCCAGTTCTGTATATTTAAATGGACAAGCCTCTAAGTATGGTTTGTTGGATGGGATGTTTGTTTGTCCCGTATGGACTCAAACACTACTGAACCAATTTTGATACAGTTTTCACTTATAGATAAAGTAATTCACGAGGAAGGTTTACATTTGTCATGTATAAAACATCGCGCTGTTTTTTGAGAGCCGAGCTTTGTCATAATGTCAATATTCCTTATTCGACGAATTATTCGATTATTCGAATTATTAATTATTCGATTAAAATTTCACGAGCGAAGCCGGGGTGAGTCGCTAGAAATAAATATATAACAGATTTTATATGTCTGAAAGAAATCCAGTTAGAGGAAGTAAACACGAACAAAGCAATAAATGGCAACTCGGCAGCTCCTATAGAACACCCAATGAGTAAATTTAACTCTGAGAAGTACCTAACATTTACGGAACGGCACGAACCTGAAATATCGCGTACATTTACGCGCGTGCGCACCATTTGTATGTGCCGCAATACAACCACAGACTTAAAAATAACTGCACTGGTAAAAAATTTTGTTGCTACTGAAATTTGCACGCTCCTCTTTCCATCTGGGTTTTTCGGAATGAATAAATATATATAATGAATAAAATTAAAATATAAAAAACTAGCATTCCGCATCGGTATCGCCTGTGGAAAATTTTGAAATGTGTTATTAAAATATATCCTGTGCAAAAGTCGATCCGTTGCTCCATCTATTGTAACTTGAAAGAAGGACAAACAAATAATAAACATTTCTATTCTATTTTTTTTTTTTCAAAATGACTCCATCAGGGTTTTGTTGATTTCGCCAATGTCAAGTATTATAGACGTCACAGTAACAATAAGCCGATAATCGGTAGGTAGGCCGACCGTGATATGTCCTATTAATCACTGACTAATCACAACTATATATCACAGCGCGGATGCGATTGAACTGGATTCCCCATCACGTTTCCGCGGGCGCGTGCCCTATTCACCAAGGCGTGACTTGGAATCCAATAATAAACATTTGGTTTCCACTGTCAGGTCTAAATGTATAATATTAGTAAGTCTGTAGTCAGCCATAACAATTTCGTCGGCACTATCGCAGCGGGTGGCGATGCGTTCCACATCTTCCTGTAAAACCTTAATGTACATCTGGACTTAACTATTCTGTTACCTTTCTCTTATTACTTCATTGCTGATCATTCTTATTGAATGACAAACATGGGACCGTTTCTCTCAGTCATCTTGTATCTGTCAAAAATATCGCAAAACTCAGTTAATCCTCGAAAGTTGAGTATTTTTACAATGGTTGATAGTTATTATTTTATTGTTCTAAATAGCCATAGTTTTCAAAACGAACATTGCTTTTGCGTTTTGAAAACAATGGCTATTTAGAACTCATAATAATAATAATATGCCGTGTGAAACCGGTGTCACACCTCTCGACACCCCCAGCCGCTTACATCAATCTTGCCTGTCTTACTGCCGGCAGAAATGCTTAAAAATGGTGGTTGTTTTAGGAGGCCCATTTAGTAAACGGCGAGTCACCACCTGCCAATTTTACGTTTCATGAGATGAATGATATATATGATCTGCAGGTGACCGTAGTGTCAACCAATAAACTTGATAAACCAATCCATTTAACATCTCAAAACAATTGCCCGAATTTAATTTTATTTTATTTCAGCAATAGTCCAGGCACCTGACGGGGCCTGTCTGTGAGCGCATTGTATTTGATGCATTCAGAGATAGGTCCCGACAGGTGCTAGTCACAACACTTTAGGGCCTCTACGTGTTGGACCTATGTCCCCATGCAAGCCTTACAAAGGAATGGGTAGTATGCTCGTGAATTTAGAGTTACATAATATGTCTTAATGCAATTTAAAATAATAACTATCAACGGTGTGGGATGAAAATGTTGTATAAATAAACTCACCTTTCCAGGAAATACTGAGATTTGCCATATTTTTGACAGTTATAAGATGACCTTCACCAATGGCCCTTAAGTTAATATTACGAATCCATAAATGAAGGCATCCCCATTTAGTCGGTAAAGATATGTGGATTTTCATCAATTCCCATTCAAAGTTCTGATACAATTATTTTAAAAATAATAAACACTTTAAATATGCTATAGAGGTTTCTAAGCTCTCTAATTTTTAACTATGCGGTTAAATACCTAATCGATGCGATTAATTATTTTTTAAGCAATTGTGTGGTCCGTTAATTTAATCTTCTTCTCTTATCTATATTTACGGGTTGCCTCTCCCGAAACTATGTTACGGTTCCAGGGTACCCAGCGGAAGACCAAGTCTCTCTTGTTTATCTGATGGTATATTGTGAGGCTATACCTAACCAGGCTACTTCTGTTGAGGTATATTTAGATGGAAAAGCCTCTAAGTATTGGGGACCCGAACTTGCTATATGGCCACTACTTATTTAGTTTTAAAATATACGTCTATTTAAGATATTATTCAATAGCATGATTTTGCTATGAAATAACTAGAAGTTTGTAACATTTTAAAGGAACTACTACGTAAGAGCTCACAAACAGATATCAACCATTAAAAATGTCTATCCGTTATTGATTTAGGTTTAATAGTAACCTTTGTTGGCCCAACCAGCGTACTTTACAGCTTTATAGGCCATAACTGTGGCATTTATTATTGTAAACTAGTCTTTAGAATTAAATAGTTTTGGCTTAGATCGCGGCTTCATACAGCTTCATGATCAATATTTATTAACCGAACTTCAAAAAAGAAGGAGTTCTCAATTCGTCGGAATCTTTTTTTTTTATGTATGTTCCCCTATTACTTGAAGACGCCTTTTTACGATTTGGAAATTTTTTTTTTTTGTTTGAAAGGGTTATACTTTTTTTTTTTTAGTGAAAATTGGTTCAGTAGTTTTTTGGAAATTTTGAAATCATGAAATATGTACCCATTATGAAGACTTATTTTTTATCTTACAGACATATGGCGAAAATCGGTTCAGTAGTTTTTCAGAAATTCAGTAATTTGTCTCTGTTTACGGCTGAAAATTATGTATTATCAAAGTCTTAGCAACGGTTGCTATTGACACGAAGTTGTCAATTTTTGTATCGATGGTGGTCTAACGGCTAAAGGTATGGGGTGCACCGCAGGAATCACATGGTTCAAATCCCATCCACAGCAGTATTTTTTTTAGCAAAATTACTTAAAAAGGAAAAATAAATTAACTTTTAAAAAAAAGTGTACCGACTTTGAAAATTTGCACTGAAAAGTAAGAAATAATAATATTTCGTCGAAGAATTTGAAGACGGTTGGTGCCAAATTAGAAACAACTTATAAAGACAATTCGTTAGTACCTAGGATCATCAGTTCAGTTGAGTTCAGTACATACAAACATAATACTAATATTGAACAGATATTTATCTTCTTAGATGTTTAATTAATTTTGAATCCTAATTCCGGCCATCGAAATCAACCACAAATACAACGATTTGAAAACGGATGGCGGACCGTTCGTTACAAGAATTGGACGAGTCTGTGGTCTATTTCGCCGGACCGTATGGCGGCGCGCCGGCGATTGGATGAATGAGTGGGCACCTTTGGAGATAATAAAAACTGCATTCATAGATTTTTTTAAAACTCATACACTACTCAGAAACAAAACTTACAATATTTTTATTACGATATTGATTGTGTGGGTTGTAAGGAGTTTGAAAATGGAATGTGAACTTCTTAGTTTCCTAGGCCGATACACAATTGTTTAAAAAAAATTGGATCTAGACGGTTTTCAGTTTATAACAAGATATAAACTAGTCCTACCAAAAGCAATAGCAGTTAATAAAACTCACATAAAATCCTGCACAAGCGCGCCCTAATGGGGTGAGACGGTTATCGGTGCATTGTTGCTCCGCATGTAGATAAACGCAATCTTATAACCGCATTGTTTCTAGAATTAACAATAGCGATGTGCGGAAACAATCGAGCTACCTTTGCCTTCTTACGAATTAGGTCTTTCAAAACAATTAGGTAACCTAGGGACTCAAATCCGGTTGAGACTTTGGAATAACTATGTAATTAATATTGATTTTACACTTAATTGAGCCAAAAAGCTTATAGTTTGTTTAGAATTGTCTTATTTTGTATACAAACATTGCTATCTATCTATCATCACGCCTTTCATCTCAAGAAGGGTAGGCAAAGAAAATCGAATGACATTTGCTACGATTTGTGTAATTCATTTTATTTCATTCATTCAGTTCATTTTTTATATGTTCAATAAAAATACACCTAGGATCGTCCTCTGCCAGCATTTCCTTTCACTTCAGCCATATAAACCTTTTTAGTCAATCTTTGCATGTCTTTTTATTGTAAATTTTTTAAATAACAGTTTCTTATTTACGAAGTTTACGAAATATAAAGTTTGTTTACGAAATAAGACAAGGAGTCGAGGAGAAAAGACAGACCTTATTGTGTACCATTATCTATCATTTACTCGAAGGGCAGGTTAAGCCGACCAGCGCCGCACTTCTTCTAAAAATAATGTTGTAGGTTCACATTTTAAATCACAGGTTAAATCTTCAGCATCACAGCAATCATCAAACTATCAGCATTATAGCTGTCGCTAAAGAAAAGACGTTTCATTTTCGTAATACGATTTATATTTTGATTAGTTTAGTCAAAACTAGTACCTCACTATTAATTATTAATTATGCCACAAACTCTACACGTGAAACTCTAATGTCGTGAAAATAATATAAGACAGAGGATTCGAAACTAAAGAATTTTAAGTAGGTACGTATTTGATTTGTAATGTAGCCCAAGTTGCGCTGTGGGTTGCGTGCTATTTTTTCGGTCAGAATTTTAAGACAGGATTTTCGTTTAAGTTTTCCTCTAAACTATAAGAAAGGCCTACCTTATTTTTCTCAATTTTTAATTATCCGGTAAATTTTCGTGTATTTTCTTCAATATAAATTAAACTGTGCATTTAAAAATTATAAATATTGCTTTGATATGTCAGATAATGCATTTGAAAAAAAAATTTTTTTTACTTTTAATTTCTCCTAAATAAATCCCCAAAATCGATCTATACGTCCGTGATTGGGTCATGAAGGGGCGTTGGTCAAGGTTATCTTGTACCTGTCAAAAATATGGCAAATCTAAGTTAATCCTGGAAACGTAGTTTTCAATACGAGCAGTGCCTTTGTGTATTGAAAACTACGGCTCTTTAGAACCCTAAATAATAAAAATATGGCTCAATCCAATTTCAAATAATAACAATCCTTTTGGGGTGAGAAAATGTTGTATAAATAAACTCACGTTTCCAGGATTAACTTAGATTTGCCATATTTTTGACAGATACAAGATGACTGAGAGCCACAGGTCCTCAAGTTTCAACTTTTTTCGTTCAGTAGATTCGGAGAAAATAGGCTGTGACAGAAGGACAGACAGCGTGATCCTATATAAGGGTTTCCGTTTTTTCATCGAAGATGTACGGAGCCCTAAGAAGAGAGACTGCAAACAGTACTTTAAAGTTATCTGCTGCAAAAGCTGCTGTAAGAAAGTATAAATAAATATTACAAATATTTTGGAAATCTGGTAACCCTAACCGCGAACCAAACCACTATTTAGTATAACAATAACAAGATCGTGCTTATAACAGTTTTGTTAATGCATTTATTTGCTGTTTCTTACCACTATTAGGACTACTATAATGTTAAGTTTAAAGGCCCGAGCAGATGTGTTTTACTATCACAAATTTTTCAAGAAAGCCATACAATTTATCTATCTATGCTGTTTTATTATACCTCTTTTGCTTCTTTTATATTCATTACACCTTTCATACATGCTCGGCGATTGTGTGTACTTTTAATATTTTAATCTATCAATACATTTTTATATGTTCAATAAAAATACACCTAAGTGGTCCTCTGCCAACATTTCTTTTCACTTCAGCCATATAAACCTTTTTATTTTCTAATTAATAAAATAAATTTTTTTTTTCTTCACGGGTTGCAGCTCCGTGTCAATATTCCAGGGTACCCAGCGGAAGACTATGTCTCTATTTTATGAAATGCATATTATTATATAAGACACGAAACTGATTGAAATTAGTTCATAACACTACAATTTCACAATATGAAAAATTTTACATCTTCCAATAGACACTGGCTGACCGTAAACCTGGCGAGGAGAAAAGCACGAAGAAAATTGGCGCTTAGCAACAGTTAAAAATTGCATGAAAAAAATCGTCAAAAAAGTTCAGTCAAAAAATCTGCCGACTGCGCCGACTCCGTTGTTTCATTTTTCCCGACAATTATCCCCCGTTGTAGTTTCATGAATACCTACTATTTATATTTATTTCTGCGTACGTTTAGTAACCGTATAAGACCTATTTGACTGATGTAAGACCAACCCTCTAATAAAATTTTTAGTTGTTTGTTCGTTTTCTGGTAGGGATTGGTGGAACGGGTGACAAAAACTGTCTTAGTTTGGTTTTCTGATATTTGTACTGCATTTAGGAAAATGCCTACTAAACTACAATGTCGTTTGATTTCCAGCAAAATCCAATCCACTTTTAGCGAGGTGTCAACCAACCTATTTCAGACATGACCTATCAACAATTCCTTATAGTATAGGAGCCTGTCTGTTTTTTTCTAAGCTTCTTGCTCGCATGCATATTGTGTCCACTAACATCTTATCTCTCGCTATGTGGCATTAATTTGCAGGAAGTAATTTTGTGAAATGGAACGGAAAAGCTTTACCGGTAGACAAAATACATATTCGAAATCGAATATTCAAATGATTTTTGAGATTCTTTCGATTCACACTCTTTTTTTATTTACACTTTTTCATTATACAATAAATTAATATTTACAAAAGAATTAATAATTAATATAATATAATATCCAGATGAAAAAAATATGTATAGGCACTATTAATAGCTAAAAGTTTTATATAAATTCATTCAGCCATATGAGTTTCGGACAATCACAAAGACAGTAAAAAATTCCAAAACAGTAATTTATGCTTATATTCAATGCATAATGCCACTTGTGGCTGAAGATATAATCCTCAACAAAACTAGTCCTCAGTAAAAACGGAAACCCTAGATTACTAAGACTCCGCTGTCCGTCCGTTTGTCTGTCTGTCTGTCTGTCTGTCTGTCTGTCCGTCTGTCACCAGGATGTACCGTGATAATTAGACAGTTGAAATTTTCATTTATTTCTATCGTAGACAGATTCTCTCTACACGGTCATGCTCACATGGTTGTTGTTCATGATTCAGATAAAACTCTTCTTCTTCTTTCATTGTGGCTCTACCAATGTTAATCGTTGATTTGCCAATGCCAATATGATAGCCTTTATAGTACCTATCAATATCAATTAATCGGTATCTAAGATGATCCCACCGACTGTGATATGTCTTAATAATCACAGACTAAAAACAGCACGGGCGGGATTAAACCGGATTCCCCATCATGTCAGTACGGAACGCGACGATCAAAAACTATACCAAATAGTACCTTTATGAAACGCCTGTATTTTCCACGTCGCGAGCTCTCCGACTAAACCTCGTAGCTTTTGAAATGCAGTATAAGATAAATCGTTAATTAATAGTAAGGCGCTAACAAAAGCAACATTTGCCGCAGAGATAACACTATGATGTATTTTGTTAGGTTACAATACAATTGGAGCTACAACATAATGGATGCCTTACCGGAAAAGTAGATACATATTTGTGAATTATTTTACTGTTTAGTATACATTGCGTGTTCTTAATTAAAACAGACAATGCTGGCCTTTATTGGGGACTTGGGGATAACGGCGTCACGTTCAAAACATGTGTGTGAATGCGGATGAATCAATGGTACGTTTTCAAGCTGAGCAAGTTTTTAAGCAATGTATCTCTAGGGAACTTAAACGCTCGCATTAACTGTAGTGCGACTTCCTATTCCGTAGCCCGTTTTAGCATCGAAGTGAGAAATACGTGTATGTGAGATGTGTGGTGTAATAAATAAAAATTTACCCGTCCAGTTATTATATCTTCTATAATCTAGGGGTAGGGGTAGTGCAGGCAAGCCATTATCTATGAGTGCTGTAGGGTATATTTTATTTTGTTCGAAAATATCCACGGGCGAAGCCGGGGGCGGAAAGCTAGTGTACAATACATCTCTTACACGTGCCTTTTGCATCCAATGAGATCCATATCTGTGACTGAACATGTCTCTTCTCCTTTTATTTGGTCTCCCTGTTCTCCTTTTCCTGTCCTGTGGTTTGGTACCCACTCTGTTAAACGTTTTGTTCATCTCTTGTTATTCATCCTACAAATATGTCCTGCTCACTGCCATTTGAATAATCTAATTATTTTCCTTACATCTATTATTTTTGTTTTACTTTTGATGTTGTCGTTGTCAATTCTATCTGATAGCTTTATTTCAAACATACTTCTTTCCATTTTACGTTGGCAGGTTGGCAGATAGTCATTCTTGCTCCTTTCTCAATGACCATGCGATATTATATTCGTAATATCTTACCAAAAAAACGTCTTTTTTCTTCAACCGTTGCTTTTGGCTCCCGGAACTGTTATCGGTCCAATGCGAGGCCAGTTCTGTTGAGGTTTATTTAGATGTGTGGTTTGTCGATCAAACCTTGGTCCGCCTAACGCATTTTTAATTTATTTATCTACTTGTATATTTTATAAACTCATTTCAAGACATATCAAAATCAAAAAGTGCAATGTACACGTCCTATTTACAAATACATTTTGCATCGCTAATTGCTATAGTGGTCGTACATTATTACACCAAAAAGATACGACAGTACGATAAGAGGCATATTGCACGCGCCATTCGTATATACAGAGATACTTTAATAAAGTACAAATAAGGAAATATTATTATATCTATTTAATTGGGAGAGTCCATGTATGAAAATATGTAGAGTTAAGCGGTGGTTAGAAATAACTGACTGACGCACAGTTCAAAACGAGTTGTCTAATGACGAATTGGTTGAACTTGAAACCGGCGGGACCTGGGTTTAAATCTCTCTCGAACCAAAAATGCTTTTGCGGATATATGTTTCTAAACCAGAATTGATATGCGTTTTAATCAAGTCTACCGTACCCCTAAACGAAATTATTAAAGCCTCATATTTTATTATATTTTTTTCAAATCCGATTTGTAATTCCAAAGATTACCTTGTATTATAGAAGTTCTGTGCACGGTACTCTCTCTCTCGGCCTGTCATATTTACTAATCTCTGAACGGTTACCAAGACGTTTTTAATTTCATTGTTTCATTTCATACGTACGAGCATGACGGTGTAGAATGAATCTAGGTATGTAGACAAAGGAGATAATGTTCCTTCGAGATAAACGCTACTTTTGTCCTACTTTGTCACCACGGAATTCATTCTCAAGTTTAATTCTATACCGTCATGCTCACGGCAGATCTTGCCTGCAATATCGTCCTGCCATCTGGTGATCGGTCGACCTCTGCTGCCTCTACCGTACTATATAGGTAATTTTTCAAAACCTACACATAATCTACCTCGTGAATCATAAGGCTATTTTTCCACTATGCGCAACACGACACGATAAAATACAGCGACGATTCAGAGCGGCATACATTTTTATAGATTGTTTTACACGTAACGACAGCGCACCGCACGATACCGTTTTTTAAACGATAATTTGTCTGTAACGTTGCGTTTGTTGCGGTGGCTGTAATAGCGATAGTACTAATTGTTGTTTATTTTGTTTTGCAACCGTAATCGTATCGTGTCGTGCGTCGTGTCCTAAAGTTGGCCACACATTGGTCCGGCATCGCACCGAAAATTTCCTATTCCGGCCTAGTCGGACCGTTCGTTACAAGAATTGGACACTCCCGGGATTGGACGAATGTGTGGCCACCTTAAAAGTTAAAAACCGCATCCGCATTTAGTGTTTTTCTATAGTAATGTATTCATACATACAGACGCACGTTAGGTACTTTTTATACTATTTAGTGATGGTGTACGTTAACAAGCAATCGTAAACCCCAACTAATTGCTTTAACAATTAAGAAAAAAATATTTTCACCAATATTTTCTAACGCCCATTGTTTCTCTTGAAGAAATGTATACTTTTATTTTATTATTATTGGTATTTGTTAATTATTTTCAAAATAGCGACAGCTATATAGTCGGAGATGGGTGTAAGTATTTATTTGTTTATATGTTCATGTGTTTATTCCAATATATTTCTTCTTCTTCTTCTTCAGCCTGTATCCGTCCACTGCTGGACGTAGGCCTTCTCAGCATTGCCCCATTTCTCCCTATCCTCAGCAGTTCTCCTTCACGCTCTACCCTCTACATCTCTCTACACGATGTCGTCACTCTACTCACTGGTGGTCTACCGACACTTCTATGGCCCATTCTAGGTCTCCACTCAGTAACCCTTGACGTCCATCTACCATCGTGTCTTCGAGCTACGTGTCCCGCCCATCTCCACTTCAGTGTCGCAACTCTAGTTCCAATGTCCATCACTCTTGTCTTCTGTCTTATTTGGACATTGGGTATTCGATCACTGAGAGAGATCCCGAGCATCCTAGACCTGTGCCACCTTTATCTTTCGAATAACCTCCTTTGTCCAATATATTTAAAAATTTAAATTTAAATTTTCGTCTTTAGTTTTATTAAATAACAATTTTATATTATCTTCTAAAATATATAGTAATAAATAAATGATATATTTAAAAACTATATATACGAATTATAAAAAGAATACCTCTTCCAGAACCCCTCCCTATGGCATGGTTCCCAAAACACTGGCTGCGTTACCTCGCTGAATGGTTAAACTGATCCTTTGAGCCAGCCTTTAGGTCACCCGAGGCGTGGACTAGTCTCGTACCTAAATATTTCAAGAATATTTTAATTTCGGCAGACCATGGACCCATTTAAATTAGATTTAGAAATGTTTGTAGGTCCAACCAGCTTGAACTAATAGCTTTCCGCCCTCGCTTTCGCCCGTGCAAAGTTAATTTAACAGGAGAACTAATATCTATGGAATAAAAAGTAGCCTAAAAAAGTCCTCTACCTGCTTGTGAAAATGCCGTCAAAATCGGTTCAGTTATTTCGAAGGCTCGGACAAATTGACAGAAAGTCAAAAATCTACACATACACTCGTGAACAACACTTAGCGAACGCACAGTAGACAAGGGCCCACAGTGGTTTAAATTTCGTTTCAAAAACGTTACTTGAGTGTCAGTGGATACTATGATAACTAGTCCAATCCAATGTCTTCTTATTTTGCTAAGAGATTTATCACACTTTGATAGTGTTGATCTTGAATACGTTTAGGTCCCAGGTAAAAATGTGTTATTTCTCTCTTAGCCTTCTCTTAGCACACTAATAGCGTGATTCTGATCCTATTTTTTAAATGATTTCTTGCCTTACATAAAACTATTTTCACAGTAAACGTTCGTTTCGCTCAAATGCTTCACACCGATACCAAATATCAAGTACTGCGAGAAGAGATGGTCAAAGCGAACACCAAAAACTTAGTCTACCACTGCAGAGCAGATCAAAGCGATTGTAATGCTGCACTTGCTAAAATGCGTTACAAAGCTAGCAAACATTTTTATGCACTTTCGAAAGCTGTTGTGGATTATGTCAAGAATAAACGACAAGCTCGCCCTACCGGTTATGTTGGTAAGGAAATATTAGGGTCCAGCCAAATAAGCTGTTGAGCTAAATCCATTATATTATATATCCCAATTTAATTCTGTCTATCTGTTACGCTTTCACGGCTAAACCACAGATGGAGTAATACAACCACTCAGCGTGCCACGTAGTATATGCATACGCCGCTCTTCGTCCCGCTCTTTTATTCCTCTTTCGCACGGTGTCACACGTGTTTGTATGGCAAAGTGCTGAGATGCTCCATCTTTTTCTTTTATATTGATCGAAGCACTGAACCGATTTTGATGAAATTTGATTCGGAGAAAGCTTGAACCCTAGAAAAGGCCACTTTTTTTAAGTCCACCCCCTGAGGAGGTATACCTAATAGGAGATGAAATTTAGTATGGTCTGCACGGGCGAAGCCTGGGGCGAAAAGCTAGTATTTTTATATTTTTATTTCAAAGATTAAAGGTGCCCACTCATTCGTTCAATCGCCGGCGCGCCGCCATACGGTCCACCGAAATCGACCACAGACTCGTCCAATTCTTGTATACGCGCGGCCCACCATCCGTTTTCAAATCGTTGTATTTGTGGTTGATTTCGATGGCCGGAACGATCTGTCACACACACACACACACACACACACACACACACCCCCCCCCCACACACACACACACACACACACACACACACACACACACACACACACACACACACACATCCACACGCCTTTGTTTAATCGAATCTTGTGTGTATGTGTGGGTGAGTGAATTGCATGTGATCTAGATCGTATGATTTACATTGCTAATGTGTGGCCTGTCTTAAATCTCGATCATACGGCGGCCGGACCGAAAATTTTCTGTGAGATACCGGATTTACGCTTTCACGGCTAAACCACTGAACCTTCGATCAATATAAAAGGAACAGATGTAGTAATACAACCTTTGAGTATATTTATATATACATACCGAATTGCACCTTCTTATTCCGCTATTTTGTTCCAGGAACAGCCACATTTTGTCAAGACAACATATGCGTTCCTGACACAGACCCTCCTATTGTGTACGGGGGATGTTTCACTCTTATATCTTGTGGTGGGAACCAAACCTGGCAACTGGATCCTATTATTTATAAGAAAAAATCACGATACTGAGTTACAATAAATAAACATTCTTATACAAACCGTGTTTAGTTGATTTCACATACTTATATTTATTAGCTCGTGGATTTTTTTTAAATATGACATAATATTCCGAAAATTTTCCGGGATAAACGCCGGTCCTCCAACTATCTCTGTGAAAAAGTATCGATCTGATGCTGCAACTGCTGCAGCTCTGCTTCAAAGTGGAAGTGAAAGAAGGGCAAACAACCTAATACACTTCTGCATTTATATAAGTTCCTTTTTAAAAATAACACAACTATTTTAAAAACCTTATAATTAAATCTAAAAATTAAATCTAAAAATTAAATAAAACTAAGTAAACATGGTCATGCATTTCCTCGCTGGATCGCGATGCTGATTCGTTGAGCGAGGAGAGAGCCAGCCCTCCTGTCACCAGAGGAGATGATCAGTCGTGACGACGTTTCTTTTATAAAATAGGCATGATGACTAAAAAATTCTAATTAGTCCGTCAGTTAGATTATCAGAAAATATTGGACACGTATTTTTTTTTTGTCAATTAAACAAAAAATGATGAAGATATAGCCCGCTAAAATTCCGCGTGACGTCACATTTGAGTACACTTTTGACCTAGAAGTGACGTCACCGGCCCCCACTCCCAAACATTGACGGGCTTTATCTCTGTAATTTTTTGTTTGATTGACAAAAGAAAAAATACGTGTCCAAAATTTTTTGATAATCTAAATGTCGGACTAAATAGAATAATATTTTGTTTACCCTGTCATCTTCCCTATTGGCATTTGACACGGACCTAGAGTTTTCTTAGACTTATAATTCGTTAGGAAATTAGGATACATATTTGGAATTTTAATATCACATGCTCACCCGATTCGAATAAGGAACATTGACATTATTGGTTACTGCTCCACTCCCAAAGCACGGAGCGTGATGTTTTATAGCCTATAACCTTCCTCGTGAACCACTCTATCGAATGGTACCAACAGTAACAAAATCAGACCAGTAGTTTTTGAGTCTAAAGGTGCCTACTCATTCGTCCAATCGCCGGTGCGCCGCCAATTCTTATAACGAACGGTCTGCAATCCGTTTTCAAATCGTTGTGTTTGTGGTTGATTTCGATGGCCGGAACGATCTGTCACACACAGATACATCCACACGTCTTTTTTTAATTGAATCTTGTGTGTCTGTGAGTGAGTGAATTGCATGTGATCTAGATCGTATGATTTACATCGCTAATGTGTGGCCTGTGTTCAATCTCGATCATACGGCTGGCCGGATCGAATATTTTCGGTGAGATGCCGAACCAGTGCGTGGGCTACTTAAGATTGGCGGAAATTGGCTATTGGAATCCATGAAGGAGGTGACAAGCACGAGTGGTTTCGCACCTCCACAATACCCATAGACTTAGGATTTCGCTACCGACTAATTAATAACACAGTGATTATGCACGAGGTAACGTTCGACTCAGGGAATGTACGATGTCGGTTATGTACTGGATACTCATCAACTGAACAGAAACGCTTCTAGTTTGAATACCTACATTATACGCTAAGAGTTATTTGCTACCGAGGACTTTTTTCTAAATTATTCTATTCTACACAATTATGTCCTACATCATTTTGTTATAATTATATCTGACGAATTAAGCCCGCTCTACACGTACAGTTTTAACTGACAGTTTTAACTGTACAGTTGAACTGCGCAGTTCAATCGTTGCGTGTGTAGCAAAAACTGACAACTGTACAGTTAAACTGACAATCTAATCGAATTTTCATTTGATAAAACTGTACAGTTCGGATTGTGCAGTTAAAACTGAACGTCTGTAGCAAACTGTGCAGTTGTCAGTTCAGTTCTAACTTCAGAAGAGTCAACACGTGTTTTTTGCCGAGTTTCTCTGTTGTTCGTCGTGAGAGTAAAAATGACAAATCAACGTGAATTCTTAGAAGAATTCATAGAAATATATCGTTCGGAGCCATGCTTATTAATTATATATATAATTTTGATAGTCAGTTGGAGTAAATCTGAGCTCTCTCAACAAACTAGTATGCGAATACTGTTTACGTTGTAATAACCAACGTTTACACCAGAGTCTTTTCTTTCTTAATCTTCTGTTTTGCAAAACACACAGTAATCCAATAACTGCTACGGCATCATCTGGCGAAGACATGTCTATTTTTTACGACTTTAAATACGTGTGAATCTGATCGAAAGTTGCTGCCGACTGATGATAAAACTGAACGTCTGTAGGCACAAGGGATGTCAGTTATAACTGGCAGCTCAACTGTACGTGTAGAGCGGGCTTAGACAGCACATGTAATGAAAACTCGCTGGATCTAACTTTTTCTCTGACTTGATTCACTTATACTGTTAATGCTCAACTCCTAAACATGATAGGTCCATGTTTAATACTCGTAAACCTTCCCTGTGAATCAATCTACCTATAGGGGGACATCCATTAATTACGTGAGCTCAAAATGGGGGGGGAGGGGTCCAGTAAAATCTCATCATATCTCACTTAAACGGAGGGAGTATAATAGAAAATCTCACCTCAACTTTAAAGGAATATACATTGCTATATATTTTTTTCTTCACTTGAAATGTCCCAGTTTACTCGCTCAAACATCTCATGATTAAAAACATTTATTTTAAGAGTAAGGAAAAAAGTAAAAAAAGAAACATTTAGTGTTTTTAAAAGAAAAAAAAGGTATAGACAATACCGATTTTATAAAAATCGTAAGTCTACGATAAAAATAAATGTAGTTTTTTTTAACAACTGTAGCAGAAATCTTACGTATGGGGGAGGGGGGCTCCCACTAAATCTCACTCAATCTCACCAAGGGGAGGGGGGGAGTCTAAATTTAACGAAAAATTGCTCACGTAATTAATGGATGCCCCCTAGTGAAAACCGTAACAAATCCGTTCAGTAGTTTTTGCGTGAAGAGGTCACAGACAGACAAGACAAAAAATATAGTCTGTATGAGTAATGTTTGATTCAACTCTCTTACCTCAGCATCCAAAACGTCCAGTACTATAAAAAAGTGACTGATTTGATCTGTTATGGCTAAACCTAAATAAAACATAACTTTGAACCACCTGTTCCATTGTATACCTCACAATGCGATGTAATGTGTAAACAAGAAAAAAACACGAAAATTCAATCTTTATAAAAGACATTCATATTTTGAGACAGTTTATTCCATATTGTGTTGTCAAGACAAAATGGTTTTCGTGGTTTGAAAAATATTTTATTTATATTTTTTTTTACTTTTTTGTACCAAAATGAAGTGTTTAATGTACTTAGTTATATATATCGTATTAATTAATCATGTATTTGGGGAGATTAGAAATAGCCCTTTTATGAATAAGTGAGTTTATATTATTTTATTTTTTTATTTCATACATTCTACGTCCATATTAAAATCATATGGGGGGTAAATTGAGAACTCAAAGAACTCAGTATTTTTTTATTTGTGCCAAGCCACTTATACCCAAAAATGTGCGAAGATCTTATCTTATCTGAAGTTTGTTTTCAAAAAATTCTAATAAAACATTTTATAGTTTCCGAAGAAATAATTAAATATATCCGTCAAATTACCTAAAATTTTGCAACTAACAGCCAGTTGCGCGATGGCAATTCAGTCGCTACAGCAACTTGCTCACAAATTTCAAATACCTACTTTGTTCTCAAGTTGTATTCTAGTTGCTCGCAAGTAAATTACTTTTATGGTATAAATCAAAGTGTCAATATCATCAAAAACTGTTCAATTTATGTATTATTTTATTTCTTAGTTGTTCGCTAAGGTACGCCAGCGTCGTCGGTTGTGGGCAACTGAGTTTAGTTGCGTTTTAGCAGAAGTGTTATGCAATCCGTCGCAGTTATTTCCTTGTTAAGACTGCAGTTTCTTTTAAATTTTTAACTTTTTCCTCCTAATAGATTAACAAAACACATAAAACCGGTAGGCGGATGGACCAAAACCATACCATTGACAGAAATCCCGACACCAAAGTCACCACAAATAAGTGGTAGGAGACATCTACAAGATTGTAGATACATACCTGAGGAACACAGAGTAAAGGAAGGTGGAAAGATTGTCATTGGAAATGACTACTATGATGACAAGATTGAAAAAAAAGTTGTCACTGTACGGATGCCCGAACATCTTGATCGTAAGTTTATAATATGATTTCTTCAAAACTGGAGGAGGTTCTCAATTTACCCAGTTCTGAACCAGTTTTGATAATTATTAAGTATGAAAGTTAATAGTGAATAAAAACATTTGATTTTGATATTAAAATAGAGAGAAAAATCTTCTAATTACCCTACTTCCAAAAAAGAAAGAGAAGGTTCTCAATTCGGACCGTATTTTTTATTTTTTTTATGTATGTATGTACATCGATAACTCCGCCAGTTGTGAACCGATTTTGATGGTTTCTTTTTTAATCGACAGATAATTCTTCCGGATTGGTCTTATTTTTATTTCATAAAAATAGGTTCATTCGTTTTTCAGAAATTTTGAACAAACTGACTTTATAAGTACATACATTTTTCTTGATATCTCGGTAAAATATGTACCGATTTTGACGACTTATTTTTTTAAGACATAATCATTTCTCGACATTATCTCACAGACATATGACGAAAATCGGTTCAGTAGTTTTTCAGAAATTCATTAATTAATGTCTGTTTACGGCTGAAAATTATGTATCAGAAAAAGCCTTAGCAACGGTTGCTATTGACACGAAGTTGTCAATTTTCGTGACGATGGTTCGTAGGATGCACAAGCACATGGTTCGAATCACATCCACAGCGGTATTTTTTGAATTTTCCATCAATATTTTTTTAGTTGCTCTTGCTTTTGTCTCTCAAGGCAGCAAAATCACTTAAAAGGGTAAAATAAACCTTTTAAAAAAAAGTGCACCGACTTCAAAAATTTGCACTGAAAAGTAAGAAATAATAAAAATTTCGTCGTAGAATTTGAAGACGGTTGGTGCCAAATTAGGATACAAAATTAAGTAAACATCTAAGGATTCTTACTTTTCAGTGCAAATTTTTGAAGTCGGTACTCTTTCTTTTAAAAGGTTTATTACATAATTTTTTCACACCACAACTGTCTAATTCCAGATTTACACTTCGAAGTGACACAACAAGTTCCCTACTTGACAGTAGGTGGTGATATAGAAGCTATAGGTTACCACGCCAGTACTAAACGAAGTATGTACCCCAGCGAATGTGAAAAAATATATCAAGAACATTTGGCTGATCAATATTCCGATGAATTTTCCGACCAATCAGAGGAATCTCTCGAAATGGCAAGAATGCCAATAAATGGGGAAACTATTTTGGAAACTGAATACGACCCTGAAAAGATGTACGATGACGCGTTAAATTAGTTTTTATTAAATAAATACATACATAATTTTAACATGATTATTCTTTTTATTTTCCTAAAAATATTAAAATAAAATACTTACGTATAAGCATAATGTACTTATACCAGAATGTTTAATTAGATTTCACTACTTATTTGTTTTTATAACATTTATCTATATGCCTGTATGAATCTTCTTATATCTGATAATTCTTGCTTGCTTACCCTTGAGTTGATTTAGCCTTATGATACCGAAATTTCAAAAATCGGTACATTATTTTTGTGGTAAAGATGCACTAAAAAGACCAACCGTGGACCAAAGAGCATGACGGTGTAGAAGAAGAATACGTAGACAAAATCTCAGTTAGAAAGAGAAATATATATATTTTCCAGTAGCGACAAAGCAGGACAAAAAGTAGCGTTGCAAAAACCGGTCCCTTTTGTCTTACTTTATCTCTATAGGACATTATCTCTTTCTCTTTCTAACCAAAATTTTGGAATAAACAAATTTACATTATAGGTATTATACAACTATTTTAAGCGCTCCATTACGGCATTTATACATTTTGACGTGGCATGTGTCACTACTGTCACTAGTAACAATGTCCACATTTAGCGAGTTGGAAGTTGGAGCCGTTGGAGGGCCAGAGAGGAGAGTGGCATAGGCTATTTTTTATTCCGGGAAACCTTCGGGATAAATACTCACTTATACAAAAATATCTTAGGAACCTCTAATATAATTATTTCCTTTTTTCTTCACTGGTTGCCTTACAGCTCCTGAAACCGTGTTAACAGTCCCAGAGTACCCAGCGGAAAACAAGTCTACCTCTTTTAGCCGATAAAATACATAAATATATAAAGAGATAAATTATTAAATTTTCAAAATTAAACACCATAATGTTTTAATTACATAAATTTACTTAAAAATCAATGTAAGATGGCCTATAGGTAGGGGTACGTAAATTTAGTTTTTACGAAATAGCTGCTATAGAAGCGAAATCTGCATTATATTTGCGATAAAAGCGAAATTTGAAAAATAATACCTTCGCACCTTTTTACATTAGGTTTTTGTGTGCGTGCTTGCAAATGTTGAAAACGCGCTAACTAATTCAACTGTGTGCAAGCTCACACACACAAAGATAAGCCTAATCCTGTAAGCTCTTATTAATAAACTCGAAGTAGCGACGTAGTAACTAAACTGTGTTTCGTCTCCGTCTATCATAATGAATTGCAGATTTGTTAGACGGAGACGAAACACAGTTTAATCTTGCTACCATGGTTTTTTATCAGCTATTCAATTCATGTGTTGATGGTATTTTAGTATCTACAACATTGTTTGTAACTGATCGTAGGCAAAGGCTAAAAGAAGAAGATGTAGAAACTACAACAATGCTAGCCTTTAAGTTTTTAACCCTGTATTTTTTTTTTGCTAAATAAATGCGAAATCACGATTTTTTATTTGCGAAATTTACGTATCCCTACCTATAGGTATAGAATAAGGCCTTTATTCATAAACGTTTATTAGCAACGTTTTTGTTAAAATATGTTTTGTCACTCTCTAACAAACCTGTCTTTACTAATAATAGAAAGAAACAAAACACATTTTAACAAAAACGTTGCTAATAATAAGTATATAGAACAGTGACATACGGACGGACGGACATGACAAACTTAAGGACTCCTTTGTCACCATTTGGTTACGAAACCCTGGTACATTTTTACACAGAAAATACAATAAGCAGTAAATTAATATTCCTAACTTTATTATTATTTTACTCACATAATTAAATTTAATCTTATTTTAAACAAATAAATTAGAAATTCATCTCAACATCATTTTCAAACATTCAATTACACATAAATTAATTAAAAATAAATTATTGCATTATACAGGGCCAGCTTGCAGATTATATTTGTTTAATATTTTAACATCTTTGTCTTTTTCATCAAGAATTTCATCTGTATCATCATCATCAAAGTCCTCAATGTCCAGGGGGTTTCTGGAAAATAAATTTTATTTCATCTATTTATATTCCTATACTTTTTAATGGATTTTGCTGTAACTAGTATTCCAACATGACAGTTTCGCAGTAGAAAAAAATCTAGGCTTACTATTGAAAGAAAAAAAATATAACACCATAACGCCATTGGAATTTTTTGTCTACTGAAATGTGTGTATGTAGAGTTGGTAGTTATAAGTCAAAAAGTTATACTAAACGGTAAACACTGATTTAATATAAATTAAACATGGCTAACATGTTGTCTAGAGGGGTAGGCAGAGACTATTGAATGCCATTTGTTACGATCCTGACATATCTCTTTCGCTTCTTTTATATTCATCAATCATCATACCTTACATACATGTTCGACGATTGTGTGTATTTTCAATATAATTATTGCCGTCGATCAATATTTTATTTATATGTCATCCTCTGCCAGCATTTCCTTTCACTTCAGCCATATAAACCTTTTTAGTAAATCTTTCATCCTTCATTCTTTCAACGTTACTAAACCAGTGTAAACTATTTTTCTTCATTTTAGTCTCAACATCATTTTTCACTCCGCATTCTTCTCTAATGACATCGTTCCGGATACGGTCAATACGTTTTATATCACACATTCTACTTTAGAAGTTATAGTTTAATTAAACAAACAGTAAACAAATCAATCTTCAAATGACAAAAACTTTTTTTTTAATCTTAGTTCACCTTAATTACCCATAAGTAAAGTACAGGAAATAATCTTATAAATCACTTGAGAACGGCTGGACAGATTTGTCAATTTTTTTAAATGTTTGTAATAGTCTGATTAAGGTTTTAGGTAATGAAAAGTTGGAAAATTCGAGAAAAACCGAAAGTGATTTTTTTCTGAGATTTTTGTATAAATTAAGGACCATAAGGGGATTAAAGTTAATATAAGCTAGTTGATAATATATTATATTTTACCACAGTTGAAATTTTCAACCAAATTGTTCGAGCTAAAAATGTAAATACTACGAGTTGAATAAAATTATCTATCTAACTCTACGGTCCGCAATATAAAAAGGTAGCCGTGAATTATATCGATGCTACTAAAATAAGTTGAGCGATGTACCTAAATCTCACTTCTTTTAAAGCTACAATTTTTCTATTCGTATTAAGAAAAATATACTTACTTGTTCCAATTGATTTTGTGTCGTTTCCTGTAAAACAAAATAATATTATTTTAAAGTTTTATACTATTTACGCTAATATAATTTTCAGCGGCAGACTATAATTTTTCACAAACACAACATGACGGCCTTCATATCTTGTTTGTGGTATAGCTAGGCTAGAGACACGAGTAAGCAGTGTCCAATTTTAGCTCATATTAAATTGAACAGTTGGCAAATCTGCTTGGTAAATATCTGTTATTTTGCCACAACAAAACCGGCGGGGACTCCCTTTTATACTATATTATAAGAAATCATAATGTTGTACCTATTGGTAGCAATGTAGTCTTGATCCATGTATTCTTCAGAGACCTCTACAGAAAGTGGTTGACCTCTATGATCCTGTAGAACTCCAAAATATCTAGGTGCCCGTGTTACCGAAAAAAGTAATGCTGAAAAAATACATGATAAAACTTGTTATCAACCAAAAACTTAAATTTCAGGCAATGTGACTTCCTGAAAGAATTGTATTCTTAGAACTTTTCGGTGCCATGGGCATTATTTTCGGAGAGTAAGGTTTGTTTTATAATAAAATTTCATTTTTTTTTTTTATGGGAGCACTTTCTTGCTATGCTCAAAAACATTAATACTAAACGTGCCCTAGCATAATTTTTGTTAGTTCTTTGTATTGTGGCCGCTGAACCCTAAAAAACAAAGTTTCAGAGTATGCAGTTGTGATTTTGTCTTACATGGTGTATGCAAAGACAATCGTAAGTTTTTATATAAACTGTCAGGGCGCAAGAAAATCTTTCATTCCCATGCGCTCTAAACACAGATTCCTTTCTCTATTCTAAAAGTGCTACAACCAACGTTGCGTCGGTGGCCGAGTGGTTCGATCCCGGATCCCGGCCATGTACCAATGGGTTTTTTTTTAATTAAGAACTTATGTACATAATACCACACTTAGAGGCTTTTCCATCTCTCATACCTCAACAGTACGGCCACTCGTTAGGTAAACGAGGGAGATTTGGTCTTTCACTGGGTTCCCTGGAACCGTAACACGGAGAAAAAAAAAGAAAGAAGAACTAGAAATAGAGACAGCGCTAGATATGAAGTATTGCGGAGTATGCGGGACTCAATTCCATTAGTCAAAAGATGGTTTGGTAAAAAAAGATGTCCCTTGTAGGTACCTATACAAAAAACTAAGTAAATTATACTCACAGTCATCCACACAATGGAAGCATTTTATTACTATACTTAGAACTATGAAAATAACATGTAACTTTAAATTTTCAGTCATTGTGATACTGTACTGTGTACTGTATAGATTGTGCTAGAACTACGAGTAAGTATAATTTTTAACTATTCGGTGCCTAAATTTTTTTGTTTACCATTAGTTTCCTGCGCAAAACATTACTCCATTGTTCTAGAATTGCGTAAAAGAAACAATATTGCATACTGTATTAGGTAACTTATTTACCGTGTGATTTCTACTGGATTTTGGAGAAAAATTGTTTGTTTTTTATACTATTGTTTCCCAAAGTTGATTTTGAAACTCCAGGGGTAGATTTCGACATATACTGAGCTGAACTGTCAGGGGAAAATAATTGGCGGACAGTTGGTCTACGCATGACAATAGGCAGGGGGGTTTGATCCTGATGTTTTTTGACATTATAGGTCAACTAACCTGTGCTATCTATTGTTAGAATTTTCTATCTGAATATTTATGAATAAACTATCTTTCCGCCCCAGCTGTGGAAAATTTTAAAATGTTACACAAGAATAATAAGCGAGATTAAAAGTAGCTTATGTCACTCCCCGGCCCTCAAACTATCACAAAGAAATCACATCGATCCATTGACAAAAAAACCAACAAATTATTTTTTACTATTGGAAAGTTTATATATTTTATCAAATATATTTTAATTTTTCTTCGCAAATGTATTGAAAAACGTGTATGAAACACGTAAGCGATGGTAATTAGTTAATTACAGTCTCGGCTATGTAAAACATCCGCCTTCGGCTGTACCTTGGCTAGACTGTTTACTCCCTACCTCAGTTTTATATGGGAAACCTGTTCTTCTAATGTATTTGTTACTATTATGTCCAACGTGTTCACTTTCCTGTAAGCCTGTGACAATAACATAGACAAACAGACATGACGAAATTACAAGGGTTCCGTTTTTTGCCCACTGGGTTTTTCAAGTCCACAAAGAAAGTATGTACCAAAGAAATTGTATTCGAGCGCGCTCTTCACACTAGAAATGTAGGCTATTATTATAAATACCATCGGCTAAACGAGGGAGACTTGGTCTTCCGATGGGTACCCTGGAACCGTAACACGGTATCAGGAGCTGTAAGGCCACCCGTGAAGAAAGAAAAAAAAATATTACAACAAAGTTTGTACCTACTCTAAAAATTGCCACCTCTTTTAATATCCCCTTTCTCTCATTCACGAGCAAATGGGATAGAAGGAATCTAACATAATGATAACCGATATAGTCCTCTTTATTTTCTTGAAAATTGGTTTTTGTTCAGGAATTTTGTTAAAACGAATTATCCTACATCAAAAACTCAACTATTGCCCATACTGGATTTATCTGTTTCAATTCGGCGATTGATCTATTTACCTTTCACCATGCCATTTATCCCATAAGGGGTAGGTAGAGTCAACCAAAAACCATTTCCTACGATCTTGATATACCTCCGAGGCGAAAGATTGTTTAAATTAATTAAATTCGAGCTCCCGCTCGCCGCGCATCGTCTTACAAAATCTTAGAAGGGAATGATAGAGTTCTGCCCCTATTACGTATCTCAGTTACTAACAAAAGCTAAAGTTACCAAACACAGATTAGTAAAGTACGATAAACCGAGAAGAGCGAGCTTGCACGTGCTTGTGGATTCGCTTCGCTTTTTGTTAGTAACGGGGCTGCTCTATGGGCCACAAGTTTTGGAGCACAAGATTTGTTTGAGATGTCGTTAGTAAAGTTCAATGGCTGCCACAGAGTCCCTCGTTAAGGTGCCCACTCATGCCCGCCGTACGGTCCACTGAAATCGAGCACATATTCGTCCAATTCTTTGTAACGAATGGTCCGCCTAGATCGTGTTTTCGGTGCGATGCCGGACCAATGTGTGGTCTACTTTAATCAAATACTATAGCTTTAGCCCGCGGTTTCACTCGAGTGAAAATTAAGCAACTAATGATCCAGGAATTCCTTCGGAATATATTTTATATCACATTTCGAAATTTCCACAAATTTCACCCACATAGTCGTGTTAGCAGCAATCTCAAAATATACGAGGGAATCCGTGGGTAGCATCTGGTTCAGAATATATATCTATTCCACTTCCAAATCCTTCAGGATGTAGTGATGAAATTCAGACAGACATACATAAAAAAATTCTTCTTCTTATTTTTTTATTCTTCACGTGTTGTCGGCCCCAGGGTACCCAAAGTCTTCCTCATTTAGCCAATATTTTTTTTGAAGCTATACCTAACGATTGGCCAGCTCTGTTGAGGTAGGTATATAGATGGAAAAGCCTCTTTGTACCGGTTTGTCGGATAATGTGAGTACATAGATTTATTATAAAAAACCCATTGGTACATGGTCTGATGTAGGAATCGAATCCGCGACTTTTCAGTTGCGAACCGACGTCTTACCCACTCGACCACCGACGATATATTCATCACGCCTTATTATCCCTAAAGGGGTAGGCAGAGACAATCAAATGACATTAGTTCTACTATACAATCAAGTACGATCCTGATTTCTTTCGCTTCTTTTATATTCATCTTACCTTTCACACATGCTCGGCGATTGTGTACTTTTAATATTGCCAATTTTTTTATTATATTATCTAATACTAATATTATAAAGAGGTAAAATTTGTATATTATCTAATACTAATATTATAAAGAGGTAAAATTTGATTTTTTGTTTGTAATGAATAAACTCAGAACCGATTCTAAAATTTCTTTCACTAATAGAAAGCTACGATAACCCTGAGTGACATAGGCTATATTTTATATTAATATAGTCAAACAAAACATAGGACAGAGCAAGGCCGATGGTATTTGTGAGGCTATACCTAACGAGTGGCCATTTCTGTTGAGGTATATTTAGATGGAAAAGTGTGGTTTGTCGTATTATGTACATAACTTTAAATTAAAAAACCCATAGGTACATGGCCGGGATCCGGGATCGAGCCCGGGGTCTGTCTAGTTAATACCAGTCGTCTTAACCACTTAGCCACCGACGCACCACTCGGTTTTTCGTGATTAATAGGGCATATCACGGTCGGCGGAATCATCTTAAATACTGATTCTTCTTTTCTTCTTCTTTCTCCGGCCTTGTCCCATGTTTAATTGGGGTCGGCTTTTCGCCAGCTCGATCTATTCTGGGTCGTCAGTGGGTCCAGTTCTAGGGCTTTGAGATCATTATCTATTGGCCATAATACTTGACATTGGCAAGAAGTAGGTAAATAAAAAATTAGTACAAATTACATTATTTTATTTATTATAAATTACTACATAGGGTAAGTACTTGCCGCTTATATAAATAAAGATAACACTTACCTGAAAATTATTAAATTTGTGATTTGGTAAGTAAAAGCAATAAATATATTTTTTACCATTTTAGATACGGAATTCTACATAAGTAGATTTCACAAAACACATCTTCACGGTGTGGCCAAGAGACACCATAACAATGTCCATTGAACAGAACAGGTTGCTGCGCTTATTGAACCTAGATGGAAGTGACTTCTTTAACAGACGTAAACATCTGTTATTTTTTACGTGCCCTCCGAATCACGAAAAATTGGTGCTTAGTAGTGATCTTCCAAACTGTGGATTTGCCCGACTAGCCCTCTAACTACTAGTCGGCTCCAAAGTGACTATTCTGTCAATTGATACCCTTATTAACTGACAATTTGGGAGAATTGCTACTTTAATAAAAAAGACGAAACACTTTCGATCCAGGTGCCAATTGAACCCAGGTCCCGGTTTCAAGTTAACCCACTAGGCTATCGACTCTTTTTTAATTAGCTAAATTGTCATAAAGCGTTGTGTTGGATACATCCTAATAACCTAAGCCAAAACAATATCCAGCTCTGTTTTAAAATAATTTAAATTTGTTTCGTTCCAATTATTCACACTGCTCTGTTTATTATTGACAACTAGCAAAAGTGGACATTGTTACTAGAGTCTCTGGCCACACAACAAGTTATAAAGCCGTGAAGGTATCTGCGAAATATTTTATTCTTTTAGTTTCATTATTTTTTATATTAGTCATTTAAAACTACAAAATCAAATAGCTTATTATAACATAATATTCGTATTGCGCTCCTAGTATACCGGTTTTTTATTTATTTATCTCTTATAGAATAAGTTCCCTTCCCCACCCCATAGTTTCCTTCCTCCATAACCTATTAAATCTTGTCTCATTCCGTTATATTTTTTGAAGAATAACTTCTTTAATATTCTCTTCCTTCGTTTGTCTTCTTTGAGGCAGGATTCCAATTTGTCCATACAGACGTCCTCTCTGAAATTAAAAAATAATTAAGCTATGAATAAAGAGTTTTTGGCATTGAATTAGTAATTTCTTAATCCATTGGTTTATTTGACATCTTCCGGGATTATATAGCTTCAGACATATCTCCAACAATTTATGCATCTACTGATTTGGTTAATATCTTTTTTGTTCAATAGAATAAGGTAATAAATAAAAAGTACCATTTCGTAGTTCTTCAGGAATTTTGTGAAAACTAATTATCCTACATCAAAAACGCAACTATTGCCCATACTGGATTCAGCTGTTTCAATTCGGTGATTGATCTATCTACCTTTCACCATGCCATTTATCCCATGAGGGGTAGGTAGAGTCAACCAAAAATATTTTTCTACGATCCTGATATACCTCCGGGCGATAGATTGTTTAAATTATTTTAATTAAAAAAAATTACTTGTAATTTTGATCGAGCAGCAGCTTTATAGGTTCTGTCTTGGTGTACTTGTCAGGTAGACGAGCTCCAGGTGGTACTTTACTAAGATCCTTCATGATACCCATTATTGTATTTTCTAACTGGGCTAATTTTGGCACCATTAGTCGTTTTATAACCTGTAATTAAATATTTGTGGATACATTCGAACAAAATATTAATATAGCCAATGTCACTCACGGATATCGTAGCTTTCTATTAGTAAAAGTAGTTTTTTAAACGGTTTAGTAGTTTAAGAGATACACGCCTTACATACAAACTTACAAACTTCATCTTTTTATAATATTAGTATAGATTGGAAACAGCAGCCACAACAACCACATGTACCTGAAATGAGGATGCTGCGCTGGTCGACGGCGGGCGTCACCCTCTTGGACAAGGTGCCTAATAATTATGTACGAGGAAGTCGAAAAGTGGCACCGATACCAGAAAAGCTCACCGAAACACGGCTGCGTTGGTATTAACACGTGATGAGAAGGCCCGAAGGTCAGAATCGAGACGCTGCGGCAGACCCTGACTCTCATGGCTTTCAGCAATCAATAATGACCTCAAAGCCTTAGAACTAGACCCACGCCCATTGGGAGAACCGACCCCAATTAAACATGTGATAAGGCACCAACCGTCTTCAAATTCTACTACGATTTTTTTTATTATTTCTTACTTTTCAGTGCAAATTTTTGAAATCGATACACTTTTTTTTAAAAGGTTTATCTTATGTATCTGACAGATTAGACAGCATTCGCCATGAATCCACGTTAGAGGTAACTTTTCCCCTACTTGATTCACTTAGTACTCTTCACAGCTCCTAAACACGATAGGTCCATGTCAAATATTCGTAAACCTTCCCCGCGAATCAGTGTGTCTATATCACTGACATGAATAAGTGATCTAAACGTAAAATTGCAACAAAATCCGTTCGGTAGCTCCGACTTTTTTATAATTTGTAGTGCAAATGTTTTCAAGTGAAGTTGTTCTATAATAATCTTATTACTCCAATGTGATATATGAGTGATACATGAGTGATACATGGGTGATACATGCATGATACATATTAGTTACCTTTCCACAGCGGTTTCCAGTTTTGCACGGTGTCCTGAACTTTTTACCCATGTCCATGGTAGGTAGATTATTTATTTGTGCTATAACGTTATTCAGTGTACCTACAGCAGTCTTTTCAGCTAAAATTAAAGAAGAAAAAGCAAAATTGAATAAATTATATTATTATAACGATTTTAGTATGTTATTGAAACAAGGAAAATCTGCAGCCGCAGTTTTTGGTGGGAAGGTTGTTTTGAAAAATTCAAATTTTCCAGGGGAATGAGTTACTTTCCCGGGATAAAAAGTAACGCCAATCTCTGGGCAAAAAATCAACACGATCCGTTGCACCGTTTTGGCGTTAAAAAAGGACAAACAAACACATTTTCGCAACCAAATTTTTTTTTGTCCAGCCAAACTGCCTGTTAAATCCTTTCTGACTTTTAGACCTGGAAGCATACTCTTGATTTAAATTTCATTTTCAAATCCTATGATCCTGAATTCAATTTCATTGCGATGACGACAAAAGTGACCTATTTAAATTGAGTAAAAGACAACTTATTTAAAAATAATTCAATATTAATAAAATTGTCGCTACTGTGGCTCTGGCTCAGGATTTTAGAGTTAGGATTGATAAATAAATAAATCATACCCATTTTATTCCTTCTAGTTTTTCCCATTCGCATATCACCCTTGTACTCATCAGATTGTTTCCCAGCTTCAACAAAAGTGCACCATATAACATACCCGACCACGCACTTTAATAAAATTCTATTTAAATAATACATTACGATTTGTAATACGTTTGAAAGCAAATGAGATGTGACTTTAAAGTGAATTTTCGAATAGGTTCGGGTGTTACATTACTAGGATGTTGTTTGCAATTTTTGTAAATATTTCTCTCCTTTGTTTCTAAGGAAGTCGTAATCTTTGTTTTGAAAGCACAAAACTGTTATAAGAGAGTATTAGTTAGTTACCGTTGCTGTTTATTTTGTATATTACAAACTATTTAACAAATATTGATATTGACAGTGAAAGAAAATAAATAGGTACCTACACAATAATATTTTTTATGATAATAATGTTTATTTAATTGTTTAATCTCTATCTAATAATATCTAAAAATTGTTTTATTCATATTTCCGGTCACGTGACCGCAAACGGGAAGTGACGTCAGTCACATTCATGTAAATTACAAATATATAACCACGGACTACTAGCTATGTTAACCGTCTGTCAACTTGTAACTACTAAGTTATTTACTTGTTATTAATTTTATAATTATGTTATTAGGTATAATTTTTGGTAAAATAAACTTACAGCTATAATTTAAAAGTATTTCCAAAAAATTGAGATCAGGCAGGTCTTGACTTAGGTATTATTTAATCTACGCCACATGTTGAAACCAAGGACATTAGCATGTTCTAAATTGAAACGCTTGAAACAATACGAATTTTATTCGTATCATCATATTTATCTGAACATTAAAAAAATCAAATTTATGTTTTATTTTCTGTTGAGTCTAGGTTTATTTATTAATTTATTGCTAAACTCCTCTGAAAACTTAGAGACGAGGACCGAGGGCCCAAGCCCCCCACTAAAATGAAATTCTCAGAACTTTAATTCTTTGTGCTCCTCAGAATAAAGACTAAATACCAAGACCCTTTCTATGAGGACGTACAACTAAGAACAATAACTTAGACGTACAGTGCGACCAAATAAATAATGCGCATAGAAATCTTCGTCATACTTCGTATTTCTGACAAAACTGGCCACCACGATTACATACTTAATTGACCCTTATTGCTCTCACGTGTATTAAATGATAAGGTTTATAATACAAGTGCAATATTTAGGCGACTTGTGCTTTGTGTTCCAGTTTTTGTCGGAAATACGAAGTATGACGAAGATTTCTATGCATATTATTACTTTGGTCCTACTGTACACAGATGTCATGAGAAGTTTGACAGTGACAGAAGCAGGCATTGAGAATTTTAATGACTTGAGTCCACTCTCGTGCCATTTTTTACGTAATTCTTTTATGTAAATATAGATGCCTTTAATTTATTATGAGATGCATGCACAAGACTCTACTATTTGGCAAGCACCAGGAAAGATAGAATATTAAGAAGTTATGACGAAGTAGCAGATAAGACGGTGGCCGAGTGGTTAAGACGTCTGGTATTAACTAGGCAGACCCCGAGTTCGATCCCGGATCCCGGCCATGTACCAATGGGTTTTTTAATTAAAAACTTATGTACATAATCCGACAAACCACACTTAGAGGCTTTTCCATCTAAATATATCTCAACAGAACTAGCCACTCGTTAGATATATAGCCTCACAAATACCATCGGCTAAACGAGGGATACTAGGTCTTCCCCTGGGTACCCTGGAACCCTGGTTTCGGGAGCTGTAAGGCAACCCGTGAAGAAAAAAAAAAAAAAAAAAAAAAAAAAAAAGCAGATAAATGACTATGCATGCACGCAATATTTGGTCATATAAAATCGCAGATTCCAAATTTTAGGATGGTAACAAACTCAACTAGGTAACAAACTTAAATTAAAAAATAAAACCTCCGTACCTACATTTTCTTTGTTAAGGTACCTCAAAATCTCTCAAAATTAATAATTTTAATGACCGCTTTAAGTCACTTAAACAAAAAGTATGTCACTCTGTACAAAGAACACCTAGGATGGAATCTGTGGATTGGAGCAACAAAGCCACATTAGGCTATATTGTGCTCTTGCAAACAGAACCAGTCATATGGGATTTCAGAAATAAAGACCATAAAAAGAAGGTGGCAGTGCAAGAAGCATGGCAAAGGATTCAGAATTCATTTCCGCTTCCATACTCCTTGGAAGAATTGAAAAGAAAAAGAAATATGTTAATGACGTCTTATAGATCTCATTTGACGAAAATTATAGATACTGCCAATGCGGACAATGTGTACAAGCCAGTATGGTTCGCATTTGAAGCCATGCACAGTTACTTGGGTGGGCCCAGTATATACATGGCAAAATACTGAAGTAAGTAACGGATTATTCCGTTTTGATCTAAAATGCTTAAGTAGGCCACGCACTGGTCCGGTATCTCACCGAAAATTTTCGGTCCGGCCATCCGTATGATCGAGATTGAACACAGGTCACACATTAGCGATGTAAATCATACGATCTAGATCACATGCACAGACACACAAGATTCGATTAAACAAAGTGTCAAACTATCAGCGGTGTATGTGTGTGTGTGACAGATCGTTCCGGCCATCGAAATCAACCATAAAAACTTTAACATTTTCCCCGACCCAAAGTAAAACTAGCAATCGCAACCAAACTTTGCGTGGTGCAAGATTGGATCGTAGGTAAGAGTAATGAGTCATTATCGTCGGAAAAGGGCGCGAGCTAGCATTTTGTAGCATTTTATTTACTTTTACAGGAACAAAACGAATCAAATGTTAAAATGTCACTATCGGCCAGGGAGTGTGAAAATTATTCGCTACATAAAGACACTACATAATTACAAATACCTACCAAACTTAAGAAATGTAATGAGATTATAATGTTGCCAAGGAAACAATATGAATCTGATGAATCACATATCACACCATCAAATGTATATGAAAGATCTTATATAAACACTATTAATGGCATAGATGAAAATGATCTATTTTGCCAAATCCTGGGACGAAAATTAAGGAAAGTTGAAGAAGATGACAGGCTTGTTGTAACAAATGAAATTAACAATCTAGTTTTTAAACATTTCCTGTAATCGGGTATTTGCACGCGGGCGCTGAACACGTTGAAAGAATTAAGGATGGAAGATTGACTAAAAAGGTTTATATTGCTGAAGTGAAAGCAAATGCAGGCAGAGGACGACCTAGGTGTACCTACTTTTATTGAACATAGGTATAAAAGATGTATTGATCGATGGAAATATTAAAAGTACACACAATCGCCAAACATGTATGAAAGGTATGATTAATATAAAAGAAGCGAAAGAGGTATGTCGTCACGATCGTACAAATGGCATTCGATTGTGTTTGCCTACCCCTCTTGGTATAAAAGGCGTGATGATAGATAGATAGATCAAGTTTTTTTCATTCTATTTTGGGGCTCCTGTCTCAAAGTTTTCAGATAGATTTTCGGTAATCTTTCATCACACAGATATCACTTTTTCGCCATGATTATCACGTGAATAGCACCCTCTCGGATCCAATTTCATACTCTGCCGCGAACTTAGAGAGTATTTATATTCCTTGCGCGAACTATTTATTTATTATTAATATCATATACACAGAGCAATAATCTGTGATTGCTACTTTTGTAAAATCCTCAGATCAATTTGTATTAATTGATCTGAGGTAAAATCATTGCCATAGATTAGTATATGTACGGATCATTGCCGTACAATACTATACCTTGGCTTGGCCTTCCATTCTAATTTAAAAAAAAGAAAGTTTGTTCGTTAATTTCAATTCATTCATTCATTTCATTTCATTCAATCTTCATTATCTCTCGTTGCTAAATACACTGACGTGACACTGGCATGTTCATAAGCATTCATAAGTGAACGATTGCCATAAAAAAAAAAAAAAAAATTTCGTTTGCTTCTTTTACTTGCTCTGTGATTTGCTTCAAAGAATTTAAATATCTCTCTCTTCATTTGTATCAAAAAGTAAAATAATCGTTGCGTTACAATTTTCTAGAATTTTTTTCTTGCTATTATTTAAACTACATATGAATATTGGAAGTGCAAAATTAATGAAAATGGAAAATAAAGAAGTAAAAGAAGACAGTCATGTAAGTCAACATGCTAAACAAGTTACAAAAGAATTTTGCAACCATGCTGATAATGTTGCAAACAAGGCAGAACAAAGCGAAAACTTTGAGCGAACCTTTTCAAATATTGAAGTTAGTGACACCAACTGTTCAAACAATTTAATAAATAGTATAATGATTAATGAAATGAATGAATTGTCCAATGGAATTAAATATATAGAGTTGAATTTAACAAGAACAGACGAATGTTTAACTCAATTCCACTTTGCTGCTAACTTGACATTAGTAAACTTGTCAAACAATGAACTAAAAGAAGTCCCTGCAGCATTAGTAACTTTAAACCATTTAGTAAAACTGAATTTATCGCACAATAAAATAAGAAGATTTGATGAGACTCCGTCCTTCCTTCATACATTACAAGAATTATCACTGGCTTATAACTCTTTAGTAGCTCCGCCTCTTTGGATATGGAAGGAAAAACCTCAAGTTCTAAATCATCTTGATATTAGTAACAATGAATGCATCGTTAAATTTTTAACAGATCAAGAAAAATATGATTTTCTAAATTGCACACTAACTGTTATCAAAATAATGTTGAATAATTGTTGTATACATTTGTTTCGAGAAATATTGTTAACCCTGGTTGATGTTAAAGAACTTTACATTGGAGTTGATGGTTATACTGTAAGCAATGTTAACGAAATTGAAGAATTTCCCTGTAAAGATCTGGAATGTTATAATGTAGAAAAACTACATTTATGTCATGTTAAGTTATATAATATTACTGAAACTATTAAATATTACACATCTCTGGCTTACTTAGATCTCAGTTTTAATGGTATATCAGATTTGCCAACTGAGTTTGGTGATTTAAAATTATTAGAAATATGCAAATTATCTTTTAACAAAATATTATATTTGCCTGATACATTACTAAATTTAAAGAAACTTAAAGCTTTGTATATTGATAATAATGGTCTTTATATGTTACCAGAGAACTTATTAAGTTTGCCAGAGTTGAAATGTGTGGATGTATACAGTAATTATTTGGAAAACAACCCTTTTGAAATATATGATCAATTAGATGAAGTTGATTTTGCCCAGAATTGCTTCAATGAGCCTGAAGATTCTGTGTATATTGCGAACAAAACAAAATTAAGAAATGAACCTAGATCAGAAGGGAGGATTGATGGAAAGTAAGTATGTACTGTGTATTATGTTCGAAATTTATTAATAATCTAGAAAAAGAAACATTCATGGAACTGACCAAAAAAAACTGGCTTTGTTAAAAATTTGTAGGTAAATTGTTTACCAAGGGAAGAAAGTGGCCAATTACCAACAATTGATTAGTTAGGAATCACACTTTCTCCTGAATGACACATACTATTTATTTTATACTACACCTACAAGGAAATTACATTAAATTAACAATTTCAACAAAGCAACACGCACATCATTTTCACTTTTTGTAACAAGATTGACAGAAAGCATGAACAGCATGTTGTCCAAATCCATTACACCCATTCAACTCATGCTCATTTTCCTGTAGGATTTTCATATGAACTTTCTTCCTGCATATTTATATGACAGTAACTAAATATTTTCTGCCCATTAAGTAAATAGGTACTATAAAAAATTGCCCAATTTTTCTTTGGCTGCTCACCTGATTTTATATTTTCTTTATTCTTTATATTTCAGAAGAGATACCAATTATGTTGAATCAGAACACTCTCCGAGTGAATATGAGTCTGATTATAGCTTGCTTGGTAAGTGGCAATGGTTTTGACTAGCCTTACAAACCAAATAATCCTAAATAAAATTATAAACGCAAAAGTGTGCTTGTTTGTCCTTTCATGCAAAATCGGAGCAATGAATCGACATGACTTTTGCACAGAGATCGCTGATTACACAGGATATTCCATGAGAGTGCTGCTAAACCTTCCTCGAGATGAAAATTATAACAACAGAGAAGAAAATTGTCCAGTGATTTTAGAAATTAGACAGATGTGAGCTGATGATTTTGTAAAACACAGATTTCATGTCATGCTGGCCTGAAGACACCAGCAATGAATACACAGACAATGTCACTAACCAAACTTAACATGGAATATTATAAACACCTTTACATACATTATGCAATTTCTCAGATGCAATTTACATGCTTTTTTCAGGCAGCATACAATAAATTGCTTAGTGTTTAGGGTCATTTTTAAAACTCATTTTTTTTTTCAGATAATCTCAACGATCCTGAAAAGACCCACTCTCCAGGTCCAGTACATGTTGAATCAGAAGAAGACTGGGATTCAGATTCCTACTGGGAACCGTCGTTCGTAAATAGATATTACGTTGAAAAGAAATCGCATTGGGAAACATTCTTGAAGAAGAAAATGATGGAGGGAAATTTCTGCCCTGTGGATTTGCATGAACCAACTATTATAGACAAAATTAAATATAGCAGATCAATCTGTCCGCGACCGCAGTATGTTCCAGTTGAAGGGCAGTATGATGATTTGAGTGATGATGATGATGATGATAGTTAGCTGTTTTTGTTAGTCTCACAAAGGGCAATGGCTAAAAATGTATGAGCTTCAGTTCATTTGTCCACCAGCAATGAAAGAGTAGTAAGTAGCTAAAAATTTATTAAAGTAGGTAAACAATATTTTTTTTATAATGACACCAAAAATTACTCAGAACGTTTATGTATTCTATTACTTATGTTTCATTTTTGTGTACAACTATTATTATATATATCTATCTATCATCACGCCTTTTATCCCAGGGGTGGCAGAGACAATCAAATGACATTTGCCACGATCCGGACATACCTTTGCGCTTCTTTTATATTCATCATACCTTTCATACATGCTCAGCGATTATGTGTACTTTTAACATTGCCTTCGATCAATAATTTTTTTATATGTTTAACAACAGTACACCTAGGTCGTCCTCTGTCACTTCAGCCATATAAACTTTATTATTATATTCTGTGCCAATAGGCGCTTTCTAAAGCCTGAAACTTTACAGTAATTTGTACAATTTACAATATTACATTATTCATCACCCATGGAACTTTTCAAAACATTTTTTTTTACTTTTATTTGCAATCAGTTTCAACTATGAGCAGATGTTTTGAGATTTGTGGTATTAGGTCCAGTGTGCCCCCTTATTGGAGGCATGTACTCTTCATTGGATTAAGGTGGTTCATTTTCCATACAAAAATATAATTAAGATAAACTAATTAACTAAACAGTAAAAATGTCTAAAAAATGTGCTTACTTAACTATTTTCGGCTTTTATGTTGCGCGAAATCAATAAAAAATAACTTTTTTTTTATAATAGAAATCATTAATATTAAACACCTAATTTTTTTTAGAAAAAATACGCATGGTGTGTGTGATCTTGATAGTGTAAACTTTGGAAATGTGACAAAGCTTTCTATTACCTATAAAAAGTAGCCTCTTGGCCGCCGCCTGCCCTCCAACTATCTGTGCAGAAAATCACGTCAATCCATTGCTCTGTCTTGACGTGAAATAAAGACAAACAAAAAACACACTTTCGCATTTAGATTATAGATGTTGTTGCTGGTGGACAATTAAGACGAGAAACGCCCATTCTCATTATTAAATTTTCTAGGATATATTGTGATAATACGCATTAATAAAACAGTTTTGTGATAAAACCAGGTTTACAAAGTCTAGTCCAAGTTTAATATTTTTTTCCTTTTGTTTTTTCTGTGATTTAGGTACGTATTTTGTTTGTAAAATGAATTTTTAAGTGTACTAATAATTGAAAAACCTTGTTTTTTCACCCTCTAGGTCATATTGCATGACAAATTATTCTTAGATGTAACATAATGATAAATAGCCAATGTAGCCATGAAAAACTACAGCTAAGGTTATAATTCATGATGAGACTGATAATTTTAGGCTTGTGCCAATAAATATAAATTGAAATGGTATTAAATTTCAATCCACACAGATAAGAAAGAGGCAAATATATCATTACAAGTAGTGAGAGTGAAACATCCTAAAAATAGGACTGTACTTTGAAATTCAATACTCATTGAGTAAAATTTTTGCTTGCTTGCATTATCAAATTTTTTTTTCTATGAATAAATAATAAACTAAATTATATCATAGAGTAATATTGTATATAATTTACAGATTCATACATTTTTCTGATAGACCTGGTAACAAAATATGTATAAAAATAATTAAGGTCCCCAAATCTATATAACAAAAATGAAATGCTGTTTGTTGGCAAGTGCATCCCTTTAGAAAGCCTGGATTTTTTTTTCTAAATGTTCGTAATCAGGTTTTTAGTGATAGAAAAATTGGGAAAGTAGCATGGATAATTGGGAAATAAAAAGTTAATATTATGGACTCCATGGGCGAAGCCGGGGCGGAAAGATGCAGAAGATTTGGGTTTGCATGTATTTTGTTATTTGGGCCACGGAAATACATATTAAAAATAGTTTTATTTGTGAATCAGGCAAATGTCTATGCCCTTACCAAGAAAAGTCATAATAACAAGTGTTTAGCTAAACTATGTTTTATCACTCTAACAAATCTGTCAACAGAACTATGTTTAAACTAAACACTGGTTAAACAAGGTTTTGTGGTAAAAGGTTTTATGTTTTTTCTACATGTATTGTTTAGTTTTTTAAGGATTTATACTTAAAATACTTTCCTTAATTTATTCTGTTTATTTTTTAATAAGTATGTAATAAATGAGGTATACATATATAATTTTTTTTTTTCAGTGTTGCTTAGACATTTTTCGTCTGTGCTAAGAATCCTGAACCCATAAAACAAATAATTAAGTATTACTTAATATTTTTATTGCTATAATATCACATTCATTTTATATGAACTGGGTTTTTACTACATGAGCAGCACATAACATTATATGTTTATTTTACAAATCACATGTTCTGGTATGTTATGTATTATTTCCCACCTAATTTTAACTTCAGTTCTTTCAATATTTCTTCACATATTCTATTTCTGTTTTCCCTTGTCACCTGTAAAATAATATTATTTATAGTAAAGTTGCTAATGAAAAATGATCCAAGTCCATGAACAACTTGAAAAATATATATATACCATTGTTTCTTAACTTGACAAGTCCATATTGGGCAGAAAAAGAAATCTACTTTAAAGAACAACAAATGTTTTTAATTAAGTAATTAAAATTCCTAAACTGAAAATCAATGAAATGTGAATGACTGTAAAACATGAATAAAATATTAGCAAGTGTTAAATAGAAGGTCTTAACTTTATATTGATAAAGCCCATACTAACTTTCATCCCTTATTAAACCCCTTTAGGGGGATGAATAAAAACAATAGCTTCAAATGTCCTTCAACCTTTATCCATATCAAATTTCATTTAAAAAAAGGTTCAGTGATTTTAGCCGTGAAAGGCACGAGTTACATTTGTATTTATAATATTAATATGGATTAAAATTAAAAAGTTTGAGAAACACAAAGGTATATTATGTGATTAGACTTGCATGCTCTATACAATTTAATTGCACATCACCCCACTGCTAGCACTCAGCATAGCTCAAATTATTTGGCAATTTCTGTACTTTTGATTTGCTTGAAGAACCCTCACTGGCATATTAGTGTATCCCATGTAAAGTCGGGGCTTATAGCTAGTGGCAAAATAGGATAAAGTGATTTCAAACTTACCATCCAAACTTTGGTGGCAGTATCATATCTTATAGATTCAATAATATGGTGGCTTTTCCTATTTGGTATTGTAGCTAGTATGGGACACTTCAAGTGTCCTCTGAACATCTCCTTTACTTGATTCCTAAAATGTTCACTAAAGAACTCCATCTTTCCAATCTCGTCTATCACTATCAAATCTACATCAGGGTCTTCACACTGAAACATTTGGCGAGTCGCTGTGAAAATGTCAGTGAAGTAAGCATAATGTGCAGGACAATACAGCATTATTTTTCCAATATTAATTAAATTCACCAACATTTTATGTTTTGTAAATGTTTTAATTTAAAATGAAGAATTTGATTGCTGCTTAAAAATGCAGATGGCTGATACTAAAATTAGGACAACTGGTCTCATTCAGTAAAAATAGCATTCTTAGTCAACTCTATTTCGAGACAGATTTTTTTGAAGGATTTGTATAATTTCATGCAAAAAAATTTTTTTATTTTATTTTTTTTTATTTCCTGTCCCAAGGTACCCAGCGGAAGACTAAGGTCTGCCTCTTTTATATACTTATGTATTTGTGAGGATATACCTAACGAGTGGCCAATTCTGTTGAGGATATTTAGATAGAAAAGCCTTTAAGTGAGGTTTGTCAGATCATGTACATAGGTTATTCATTACAAAAACCTATTGGTACATGGCCAGGACCCGGGCTCGAACCTGTGGTCTGCCTAGTTACTACAAGATTAACCACTTGGCCACCGACACACCATTATTAATAATTATAATCATTACTAACATTATTTAATGTAGGTAATGCTACATTTTCAAATTCTTTTAACACAACTCCATATTTCCCAACTTTGAACCCAGTGGGCACACTTAACAAGGAAGAATCTCGAGCTAATTTTCCTCTGGTACCATCCACAGTGATTATATCAAAACCCTCTCTAAAGCCTCCTTTTCTCACTTCTTCTGTATAAAATCCTATTAATTTCACCTGCTCTCTTGCTTTAAGATTATCTATTATCTTCTTAATAATTGTAGTCTTCCCTACTCCTGTAAAATCAGAAATAATAAGGTTATGTAGGTAATATAAATATTATTATAGATCGGTTACTACCACATAATTTTATTATAAAAGATCTGTGGTTACTACTCAGGATATTAATTAGGTACTCAATACAATAGATAGGTACAATAATATAGATATAATAAAATTAGTGATTAAACTTTACTTACCGGGATCGCCCGTGAGAATAAAATATTTGGGAATTTCATTAGCCATTACTTAAATGTCCCATCAAATCAAAACATAATGTAGGTGCCTAACTAATTAAATATCTATTATTACTTATCAAACTAAAAACTTATTTGTATTTCGTAATTCTGAAATTTTTGGACACCATTTGTATTGGATATCCGCCTTTTTGTTTATTTCACACTTTCACAGAGCAAGTAAGTTTATTTCTCAGGTTTATTTACTTGTTTGACTTTTCTTTTTTTTTCAATTTACGTTTCGATTTCTCGGTAGAGCGTAGTATAATATTCCTTGTTTCGATTAATTTACTTTTAAATAAAAATATTTATAATATATATTTTATTTCAGCTCACGTAACTATGATACTACCTACACATTTACTTAAATCATACTACACTATCTGTATTTTTTTGCAAAGGAAGGATACCTAAAACTTATAATACTACACCGAAGTATAGGTCGGTGTAATACTATATGACTAACGAAACGTAAATGATATTACAAAATTTACAAATACCGATATGAAAATTATGCTATCTCTTTTTCCCATTCAAAATACAATATTCTTTCTTTCGGTCACTCAATTTTTATTTATTTTATTACTATTATCAACACGTATCAAAGTTCATCATTTTGTTAATTTGTTTGCTCACTTGAAAAACTTTTAGGGCCGGTGACCGCATCCACTCCCGTTTCTATTAATTTTGCAATTGTAACATAATACTTTCAGCAATGGCTTCTTCAGTAACTCGCAGTCTATTAGGAAAATACATATTGAACACCGGTCGCATAGCAACAATACCAAATGCCGGTTCCATCAAATTCTACAGTGCTGGTAAGAATAATTTAAATATTTAAAAATAGAATCTTGTTTGAAAACTTATTGCTCTTTTTAAACTTTATTTATTCACTTCAATATTTCCAATTAGATTCTTGTTTGGATGTGTTTTATCCATTGTGATTTTATCCTTATCTAAAAGCCATAATGTTACTCTGGGTTTCATTGATCCCAAGAACACAACACCACCGAACTATACCCCTGGGTGTCCCTATTCCTCATGGGGTCAAATGATAGATGACTTATTTTGGAAACATCATAAAATATATCCATCAAAGCATGTTACAGTTTTGCTTGTTAGCCAATGACTTTTGTTAGCCCTTGATATTAACTTGTAATTTTACATCACATATAGTATATCATGACACCGTTAAAGAATGTAGTTTTTAGTACCTACCTACTTGCAAAAAATTATGATTATTACTAGGTAGGTACTTATGACGTTTTCATAGACTTTTCTTCTCAGAAAGTACACACATAGCAAAAAAGAAAAAACAAAAATTTGTTTGGAAAACTGAGTTGTTTTAGATAATTATTTTATAACTTATTAAACTTATAATGAATATTTTGTTACTTATATTTAAAAAATTCCTATTTCATATTTTGAGCTAATGCTAATCTTAAATTAAAATTACTCAATTGGTTTAAAAGAACATTCATGTAAAAATATTTTTATAAATATGTTTCTTGACTAGTTATCACCTTGATAAATTTAATACAAGCTATTTGATAAGATACGCACACACCTTTACAGTTGAACTTGTCAAGGTCATCAATATTTGTATGTTTAGTTACTAGTGTACAGATAATTCGGCAATAAAAATAGTTTTTAATTTTTACATTTTATTTGGACAATTTGGTAGGTCTTATAATGTCCACTGTTTTTCACCAAGTTTTTGTACACCAAGTCTGCCAAGTCAAATTTATTAATATACTATAAGACACTTCTAGTTCTAGATATTCAATTCTATTTTATTTCCAATGGTAGCCATCAAAATAATTTTGCAAATATCAGGTAGACATAAGTAGGAGAGATATCGGGATCATGATGGTATGATAGGTACCTACATACTCTGCCTACCCCACTGAGGTGGATTCAGGTGTATTATATGTATTTATATAATATAGTAGATACAGATAGTAGATAAGTGTTACATATTTTAAAATCCAAAGGCTTAACTTTATCCAGGCAGATTACAATAGAGTATAGACTATACCTCCTACTAAATATGTACTATTTTTAATCTATATATAAAAGTTTATCTATACTATGGAATTAAATTGTCTCAGCAGCTCCTCAGCAGGGTCTCTGGAGTAAAACATGTAATTGGTGATGATAGATAAATAGAAAATGATGTTATGGCAGTACAATTGCCAAATAATATTGTCTCTATTGATGCCCTCAGAATAATGACTCACGCACACTCTTTCTATTTTCTTTTCTCAGAATCCTTATTGTCATTGCTAAAGTGCCCTTTACAATGCAATTTGTGGCATGCAATTTATTTACACCCGACCCAAAAAAGCACAGTTGTAGGGTGCAATTTATTTTTACAATTATTTTTAAATTGCATAGTGTAAAAGGCACCTAAGGAACATTATTTTAAAAGTTTTATTTTATTTTCAGCACCTACATATGAAAATGTGTTGGTTAATGTGGTCGGAGCCAAAAAGAATGTAGGAGTTGTTCAATTAAACAGGTCAGTGACTGTTATGTATATTGTTCGTCTTATTATCTAGATGGAATAGAATGATAAAATTAACTGAAAAAAATCTAAGTAATTTCAAAATTATACACACTAACTTTCCTAGCTAGCTAGCAATTGGTTCAGTAGTTTGAGAGATTACCCCATACATCCAAACTTTACCTCTGTATAATATTAGTATAGAATGTATGATATTTTTCTGTTTTTTTTTTTTAATATTGTTATAAAATAGAGGGTACAGTATATAGTCACAGCTATTCCATAAAAAAGAAAATTATTTCTAAAGTAAATGGGAAGCCCCTATGTGTTCAAAGTAAATTTTATTTTCATAATTTGACAACAAAATTCTGTAATATACAAAATGTAAGACACCTTTTTTGTAAATTATCATCCTTCCTAAGTGTTTCTTTGTTTGTCCTTCTTTCACACCAAAACGGCACAACGGGTCAACTGATAGAGGGACGAAGAGTGACATAGGATACTTTTCATCCCGGAAATCCTTCATAAATTCTTATGTCATATTTCAAACAATTGCATGGGTGATTTCTAAGAATATAAATCAATTCAAGTCAAAAATGATAATATATTTTTATAATTTTCAGGCCAAAATCTCTGAATGCTCTATGTGGACCTCTTGTGGCTGACATTGGTGAGGCTATCAAGGCTTTTGACCAAGATGAGAAAATTGCCGCCATTATATTGACTGGTAAGATAATAATTTAACTAAAATATCGCACTCATGCCAAAAAAACACCAATTGCTTAAAATTGACTTCTCATGTTTCGGAGGGCACATAGAGCCAGTGTCCGCACTTCTAAAAATAGCTGATACTGACGTCTGTTGAAGAAGTTACACATCTAGGTCCATTAAACGCAGCAACAAGCTTGCTACCTATTCTGTTTAATATCAAAAAGGTGGACACTGTTAGTGGCATAGACGTAGGATTTTGCTGTCTCTTGCCACACGGCAAGGTATAAAAGCTGTGAAAATGTGTGTGTGTGTTTTTTTAACATTGTTCTTCATCTTCTTTTGATATATGGCAACAGTGCTGACTTTCGTCGTATTTCTGCCAGTCTCCAGTGTTTAATCTTGTGCAATAGTAAGCCCATAAATCGGTAGCTAAGATTATCCCGCCGACTGTGATATGTCTTATTAATCACTGACTAATCACAACCATCACAGCGCGGTCGGGATTAAACCGGATTCCACATCACGCCATGACGAAAACGCATGCAGTCGGCGCCATGACCGGATGTGGAATCTTAACATTGTTAATAATATTAATTTGAATTTTAATATTTAAGGAAATGAAAAGGCGTTTGCGGCTGGTGCCGACATCAAAGAAATGCAAAACAACACATACAGTAAAAATGTGAAAAACAGCTTCTTAGCGGAGTGGGAATACATTAGTAAATGTGCAAAGCCTATTATCGCTGCTGTCAATGGGTTTGCTGTAAGTTTTGTTTTTTTGAATGAACTGGTTAGTCGAGGACGCCCCTAAACATATTTTAAACAGTCACAGGGTATATTGATTTCGAAACAAAATAAGTTATAAAGAAATCTGCTGCTAATATTAGATCAAAAATCACTAACCTAATTACAATTATTATGCAATTTCTCGCATGCCCGTTAGATTGCATGCGACTAATTGCATAATGTATAGGGACTTTAGGGTCAGCGCACAGTGCGCTATATTATATATTTAAGTTTCAACTAGGGAAATTTAATTATTGGACAATGGGATTACGGTTTAATTAAATTTCCGTAGTCCTATCAATTGAGCAACCAATGGGACTATAAAAAAACTGTTATTAGTCGATTCGACGCCACTTCATCGTGCGTTGACCCAAGTTCAGATAGATATTATACCTACATATCCACGGAATGGATGGAAATCCTCTGTGCGTCTGACTCACATTTTATTTATGAAATTTAAAATAAAATATATAAATTCCAGTTAGGCGGTGGCTGTGAACTAGCCATGTTGTGTGACATCATCTACGCTGGAGAGAAAGCGAAGTTCGGTCAACCAGAAATAAACATCGGTACTATTCCCGGAGCAGGCGGCACTCAGCGTCTACCGCGCTACGTCGGAAAATCTAAAGCGATGGAAATCGTATTGACTGGAAATTTTATTGACGCTAATGAAGCTGAAAAAATGGGTACTAATTTTTATTGTTCATTGCATTGGTCGTAATATGACAGTATATAGTTGGCTAATCCGTCGAATAGAGAGACAAAAGTCGAAACCGTCAATTCAATTCAAATTTATTTATTTGCACACCATTCTATGGTTATCCTAGTTATAACCATATTACAAATATTGCAATCTTATATAATAGAATAATAGGTACAGCATAGAGCTCACAAACAATATATAATCACACAGTCTATTAAATAAAAAAATAAATTAAACAAAATAAAAATGTCTTTTCCAAATCCAACATCCAATTTGGTGGATCTGGCAAGTGAACATGGGGTCTGGTAGATAAGCACAGTATAAAGATAATGCAGCAGGAATAAGTCCTAAATATGTGTAGGTATATTAGAGGACAGCATTGCCTCTCTATTTGTTAAATATGTTTGGTGTGAGCAAAATTTTAACATTTTTAGTAGGTACCTATTCCTTGTTTCGCCATTTTCTTACTTCCGTTCACAAATCTCGCCGCATCTGCTAAATTAAAATAGTTCATATGAAAATTAATGCTTTTTTAAATTTATTACAGGTCTTGTAAGCAGAGTATTCCCAGTGGACAAGCTTCTAGAAGAATCCATCAAACTGGGCGAAAGGATAGGCACTCACTCGCCTCTCATAGTGAAAATGGCTAAACAATCTGTAAACCAAGCTTTCGAAACTACACTTACATCAGGCTTGTTTTATGAAAAATCTCTGTTCTATGGAACTTTCGCTACTGTAAGTACCATTCATTTGTATTATGAACATCACATCAGCCATGTACAAATGTTGCAGCAAGAGTAGAGGCGAATACAGGCGCACGCCTCAACTCTTACTGAGATACATAGGTTGGTATAACAATGATTGTGTATTTTTGTATCTAGTAAAATTAAATTTTGTGTATTTTTATGCAGGAGGATCGCAAGGAAGGCATGACAGCATTCATTGAGAAGAGAGCACCCAATTTCAAGAATGAATAATTATGTTAAATGATTTTTATCTTAAGCAATAATGTTTTTTTAACATATTTTCTAATTTTTTAAGCATTTTATAATCTTTAAAAAATATACTTATACTTACTGTTTATTTAAATTCATTAATTTTATCATACTTGTACTTGTAGCACCGGGGGGTGAGCATATATTTGACGTGACATCTTTCGTGTCGACCGTGTGCAAATTCTGTGTACTTGTCTTTGCCCGGCCCAGCAAATTTGCTCGCACATTGTAGGGTTGGACATTCTCGGACCCGGCATTCTTTAGCTGGTCCTGTACCGACATAAACGTTTTTGGCCTTTCGGTCGACACGAAAGATGTCACGTCAAATATATGCTCATCCCCCAGAGTATATCAGAGGTATCACAGAGCCCTCTGGATTGTGTGGTAAGCATAGAGTACTAAGCCTATGGAGGGGCCATAGACGGGCTCCCCCTTTCGCCAATTTTTTCCCCTTTGACCAGTTATATCAGTATATAATATCAGGTGCGCAGTAATAAGTTACCTTAGATTTCGTTGGTATCGTTTTGTGTCGCGAGACAGAGAAAAATAGTTAATTGTGATGTTTTAAACGGGAAAGGCGATAGGGCGTCAAACTTAGTGTTTCCAATCATTAATTATAATTATTATGTTCATATTTTAACATAATCATCATATAACGTAAAATCCGTTGCGACAATAAAACGACAGAAAAATACAGTGGTACAGGGGCTAGTACTAGGTATTTATTTAATTTTACTTTTACCAGCAGTAAAAAGCAATCGTAAAAACAAACACCAATAAATCAATTATAATAAATATACAAGTTATATTGCACTCGAATTACATATGCGCAAACATTCCCCCACTTTTTCGTCGAGCGCTCAAGAACCGTCCCGGTACCGTATGTATCGGCGTTGTAGAGTTGCAGGAATGTAATAGTTAAACGCTGAAATATTCTTGAAATACTCATATATATTCATTGAATTATGTTTACATCCAGTAACGTCAAAACCAAGATGACGTGCAAAATATCAAAATATAATATTATAAAGTAAACGTAGGAAAGTGTACCAGCCAGGTCTCCACATCACTCCCCCACCGAGACCGTGACTACGGGCGTAAGTGAGGTGGAAACCGGACGTGGCGTCCAGAGCGAGTAATGCGTAGAGGTTCGGGTTGCATAGCGGCTGCGGGTAGAGTAGGAGACTGAGGAACATTGGTTTCAAGATCTTTTTCCAACATCATGAAAGCTGGTTTCAACCTATCTACCGAAACGGTGGTATCCTTGTTATTAAGGAGAATACGAAAATATTTTTGACCTCGCTTTAGGACTTTATGAGGTCCAGAATATGGTGGATGCAGGGCTGGACGGACTCCGTCTTGACGAAGAAACACGAAGTCTGAAGTTGCCAGTTCCTTGAAAACAAAAACTGTTTTAGAAGTATGATGTATTGTAGGGATAGGCTTTAGTTTATTAGCGAAGGAGCGTAACCTTGATACGTAGTCTTGCATGTCTAATATAGTGTTAGAATTCGAATGAAAAAATTCGCCAGGAAGGCGCAATGGTTCGCCATAAACAAGTTCGGCTACAGATGACTGTAAGTCTGATTTCCAGGCGCTTCTTATACCGAGGAGAACCAAAGGGAGAGATTCTGTCCAACTGGAGTCTGCGTTGCACATTATGGCAGCTTTCAATTGTCTGTGCAAGCGCTCAACTAAACCATTGGAAGCTGGATGATATGCTGTTGTCATCTTATGTTGCGAGCCAATTAGCTGGGTTAAATTTTTGAACGTAGAGCTGTCAAATTGTTTACCACGGTCAGTAGTGATGCTGACCGGGCAACCAAAACGGGAAATCCAACCTGTCAAAAATGCATTGGCAGTGGAAGCCGCCGTGATATCGGTGAGTGGTATGACCTCAGGCCAACGAGTAAATCTATCGATAACCGTGAGAGCATAACGAAAACCGTTTGAAATGGGAAGAGGACCTATAAGATCGGTGTGAACATGGAGAAAACGGGCAGGAGGTAATTGAAAAACGCCCAAAGGAGAAGACACGTGCCGTGTTACTTTAGCACGTTGACAAGCTAAACAGCTACGGCACCACTCTCGGCAATATTTCCGTATGCCAGGCCAGACAAATCTTTCTACCAAAAGATTAACTGTGACATTTGTTCCTGGATGAGATAGAGAATGAATGGCATCAAATACTTGACGGCGTAATGCTTTGACGATAAAAGGTCGAGGAGTAGAAGAGCTCACATCGCAATAAATGAATGAGGAAGATCCTGAAATAGGAAGTTTAACAAATTTGAGTGATGAACCCCCTGATAATAAAAGGTTTAATTCAGGATCGTTAGATTGAGCATGAGCAAGCACATCATAGTCAATAGCCTTGGAGGTCAACTCTTCAATCCTGGAAAGGGTATCTGCGACTACATTATCCTTTCCCGAAATATGTTGAATGTCTGATGTAAACTGGGAAATATAGTCGAGGTAACGGAATTGTCTGGGTGAAAATTTGTCTCTATTTGCTTGAAATACAAATGAGATAGGTTTATGGTCTGTAAAAACTGTAAAAACCTGAGCCTCTAACATATGCCGGAAGTATTGAATTGATTTGTATATAGCAAGCAATTCACGATCGTAAGGGCTATACTTAATCTGCGATGGAGAAAGCTTACGTGAAAAGAATGCTAAAGGCTGCCAAAATCCATTTTTAAACTGCTGTAAAACTCCACCTATGGCAGTACTAGACGCGTCAGTGACAAGAGCAAGCTTAGCGCTGCTGTCAGGATGGGCCAGAGTTGCAGCATTGTAGAGACCTCTTTTGCAGTCTTCGAAAGCCCGTTTGCATATGTCATCAAATTTAATAGTCTGATTGTTTTTCACAGAGCCTTTAAGAAGATCGTTTAGGGGTGCTTGTAACTCAGCTGAACGAGGTATGAAGCGATGATAAAAATTATACATACCAAGGAAACGTCTTAGCTCTTTCACAGTTTTGGGCTCTGGAAATGTTTGAATCGCGACAGTTTGATCTGGTAGCGGTTTAACACCTTCAGCGGAAACTGTATAGCCGAGAAAAGTAAGAGTTGAAACACCAAAAGTGCATTTGGAGGTGTTGATAAGAAGACCGTATTTATCAAGTCTAGAGAAAAGCTCACGTAAGTGAAGTTGATGCTCTACGAAATCATGCGAAAATACCAAAATGTCATCTAAGTAACTAAATGTAAAGTCAAGACCTTTGGTAACTTCGTCAATGAATCGCTGAAAAGTCTGTCCAGCATTTCTTAGGCCGAAAGTCATCATTGGGAACTCAAAAAGCCCAAAAGGAGTAGTAATTGCCGTTTTGGGAATGTCGGGTGGAAAAACGGGGATTTGATTGTATGCCTTGACAAGGTCGATTTTAGAAAATATAGTGCAACCTGAAAGGCTAAAATTGAAATCATGTATGTGTTTAATGGGGTACCTATCTGGTACAGTGCGAGAATTAAGCATTCGGTAGTCACCGCAAGGTCTCCAGTTATTGTCCTTTTTAGGAACAAGGTGCAAGGCTGAGGACCAGGGGCTGTTAGAAGGTCGAGCGGTACCCATCCTAACCATCTCGTCAAACTCACGTTTAGCAATAATAAGTTTGTCTGGATGTAGACGACGTGGTTGGGCAGTAACTGGCGGGCCAAATGTAGTTTTGATGTAGTGCACAGTATTGTGGGGACAGTCACGTGGCCTGCCAGCTGGACGCGTTATGTTTGGGAACTCTTCTAGGAGAATTTCAAAATCGGGGTTAAGTTCCGGATAATTGGTTTTAATGGAAGTGACTGTTTCGGTAGGGTTAACACCAGATGCGGGTGCAACTAAATATGTAAGTTGATCACAAATCCTATGATTCCTGCAGTCTACTAAGATGTTGTAATACGCCAGAAAGTCGACGCCAATAATAGGTTTAGTGACGTCAGCGATAACGAACCTCCACCCATACTCACGTCGAAGTCCGAAGTTTAATGTAAGATGTATAAAACCATAAGTTGATATTGTAGTGCCGTTGGCTGCGAAAAGTTGGTAGCTTGATTTTGTTTGTTTGTTCTTGATAGCTGTCCGAGGAAACACGCAAATATCAGACCCAGTGTCAATTAAAAACATCATTTTTGTCTTTCTGTCGGTTACAAATAGGCGGCCAGACGAGGGTTGACGACAGTCGTTGGCCGCTACTAACGACCGTCGTTTGAGTTTTCCGCGTCAAATTTGCAGGGCGAGACACATCTTCTTGCTCTAGAACCAAACTGGTAGTGATACCAGCAAAGGTCGCTTGGAGAATTGTTTCGAACAGACGTCGATGGAGAGCGAGATCGGGAACTAGAACGGGAGCGGCGTCTATTGTCCCAAGTTGAGAGCTTCTGAAAACTTTTCTTAAGTGCTGCAATTTCGTGCTTAACTTCTTCACAGCAGTTTCCAGGATTATCCTGACTGGTCGTCGCCACTTGCTTAGTGTAAGGAGCTATATCCTGGATTCGATCCGCTAAATCTGCTAATATATATAATGATACTGATGGCTGACTGGCGAGAACACTCTGGATATTTGCGGGAAGACGGCTCATCCAAATAGTTTTCAAAAAATCCTCCGGTACTGTCGCCCCAGCTAGACATTGTAGATGCCTTAAAAATTGGGAAGGCTTCCGATCTCCTAATTCTTCCTGTGTTAATATTTGTTGAATTTTTTGATCGTGAGTAGCGCTGAGTCGTTTAATTAATTCTGACTTTAATTTTTCATACCTGTCATTTTGTGGTGGATTGATTATAATGTCTCGAACCTCTTTCGAAAATTGACGGTCCAGATGCCCGATAACATAATTAAATTTGGTTGTATCACTTGTGATCCCGGAGTTGGAGAATTGGCCCTCGACCTGAGCGAACCAGATTTCAGGATCCTCAGGCCAAAACGGTGGAATCCTTACTCCGACTTTGCACAGTTCTGCAGACGTACCGTTTGACACAGCCGCCGGGTTGCCGCTGCCCAAACTGCTATCCTTGTAGTCTAACTAACGGGGAGATCTCTTGTATGAAGACCCCGACAATAATTCGCCCGTCGTTGATACTTTGCAGTTCGATAAAGTCGAGTATGTAGATTACGAATGTCGAAGAATCCAAAACTTTTTTTTTTCGGAAGAGGGTTATTTTCATCCCTAAAGTTTTAAATTGCCTATATCTCCCGATAGAGAAGTCCTACGGCCAAAAATCCTTCCCAACATATCATTGTCTGTTATTGAAGTACAAGTATGTTAAGAAATCCCTGACTTTTTCCTTTCAGGGGGCCCGCTATATACACAGAAAAAATTTGTATGGCGTTGGTCGATGATACTTTGCACTTCGATAAAGTCGAGTATGTAGATTACGAATGTCGAAGAATCCATAACTTTTTTTTTTCGGAAGCTAGCTATTTTCATCCCTAAAGTTTTCAATTGCCTATATCTCCTGATGGAGAAGTCCTACGTCCAAAGTTTCTTCCCTACATATCATTGTCTGTTATTGAAGTACAAGCATGTAAAGAAATCCCGAACTTTTTCCTTTCAGGGGGCCCGATATACATAAAGATTGTATGGAGTTGGACCACATACTTGTCACAGATGATTTAAATGAGATTTGATAGATCTCAACATAAGTATCATTTTTCATTATGGAGTCAAAAAAAATCATCCAGTAAAAAAAAAGTTACACGTATTTAAAAGGGAGTAATTTTTTTTAATTGCTAAGGTATAAAATTACAGTAACTGCGGTAGAATCTTTGACAGTACCTATGTATTCTATTACAAACGTTGAATAACATTGTCATAAAACCAAATATTTTTAAAATCCGTCTCAGGGTTCTCGAAATAGACATTTCTATTTTTCACCTTTTCATTGATACCTAATATTTCAAATGGACTAGTTTACTATTTTTAATGTTTGAAAATATAAATTATGGCAAAATAAAACAAATTGTTCAGGAGAAATTGAGATATTTCATAAAAATTACAAAATTTTAAAGATGTGCTTTGATTAAATTAATTTAATTTTCATATGTTTTGAATATATTTAATTTAACTTTGAACTTAATTTTGAGCACAATGAAATGTATTGTGTTTTTTGTGTCAAATCTGATTTAAAACTAGATTTTCTGGAAATGTGGTGCAAGCCGCCCTAAATAACTTTCTTTCTAAACTAATCTTTGGTTCACGAGAAAGAGAAGTGGAAACATGTCATTTTCATTATCCGTCCCAGGGTCCTTAATATTCAGTTTTTGATATTTTCGTTAATATTTCAAATGGACAAGTTTACAATTTTTTATTATTGAAAATATAAATTAGGGCAAAATAAAACAAAGTGTTGAAGAAAAATTAATTAACGACGAAGTCTTTAAAAATGTACTTTGAGTAAATAAATTTAATTTTAATTGTTTTCAAGATATTTTGAAGATATTCGCAATTTCAATTGCTAGCTAACTTTGAACTTAATTTTGCGCGCCATGAAATGTATCTATAACTATAACTAGATTGCAAGCCGACCTAAATTACTTTCTTTCTAAAATAATCTAAGTATTGTTTAGATCAACACATGACAAGTGGAAACCCCATCGTTAGCAAAAATTATTATTTTCGGTTAAGTACTTAGATTTTGAACATTGGAATTATTGAGACTATTTTATTTATTTATTTATTTATTTATGTTATACACAATTTACTATTAAATAACTTATTAAATTTTATGATACCTACCTTATTTTCGGGTCTCCTACATTTTCTCTATAATGTTTTGATATAATTTTAGAATTTATAAGTACATAAGATATAAAATTACGTTCTATAATTATTCATTTGCTATAATTTTTTTTAAACCTAAAATCGATTACTGTAATTTTCAAAATCACTACTATCAAAATAATTATATAAAATTATATTCTATAATTATTAATTTGCTATAATTTTTTATAAACCTAAAATCGATTTCTGTAATTTTCAAAATCACTATTATCAAAATATCAATGATCTATCAATTAATTTTATTTAATTATAATATATATTTACATAAATTATTTTTTGTACATAATCATATTATATAAAAAAACTTAATATATATATAATTAATTTGCTATAAATTTCGTTTTATCTAAAATTGTTTTCTTTAATTTTGAAGATATCTAAATTATCAAACTTAAATAATCTAATGATTAGTTTGCTATATTTTTACAAATTAGGGGAATAGGAATCGAAAATTACTGCAACAGGTTAAGATTAACAAAAACTACTGTAAATTTTAATAGTAGTACTTATTTAAATTGATTTAATTATAGATAATTATTTTTTATGCTTATGTATTTGTAAATGTAAATAGAATGAAGTTATACTTTTAAAATATAGTGAGTACAATTATTTTAATAATCCATTAGAGCAACTGATAGTATATATAGATATAGATAGTATATATTAATAAATTTTTAGAAAATGAATTTATATATTTAGAAAATTATAATAACTGCATAATAATAAAATAGAAAGTAGCCCTTAGTGCAATTGCAACTAGAGATTATAGAAATTATAAGACTTGAATTTATATATTTTCAAAATTATAGTAACAGCAATCCACAACATTTCAAAATTTTAACACCCTAATTTTATTAGCTTATATGAAAGTAGGTGAAAAATTAAGGTACCCGTATTTTTGGCTTTTCTAAAATTTTAACTTTAACACGCTTAAATTAATTTTTAAATATTGCATTTTTAGAAAAAGCCGATAACGGCTAAAAGTATCAGGTGTCTATGCGTATTCTGTATTAAAAAAAAAGAAATGCATGAGCTGCGTGCGTTCGTTCGTTTCATTCGTTCAATAGTTCGTTCATGGTTCTTTTGTTTCATTCATTATTGTTTATTTTTGAGTTTATTAATTTAAAATTAAGTTTTATTCACTTTCATCAACAAAGATGGGTAGAGAAGCACGTAAATTAAATTCCCTTGTATCTATTCTATTCTATTTTTTCGTGTTATGGCTCCATCAGTAGTCCCCTTGTATCCTGTTTTGTTTTTACAACTACAACTAATACTTTTTAATGCCAGTTTCCCTTGAAGGCAGAGAGTATAGTAGCTTTGAGCGGTACTCGTTACACAGTGTAGTTTTTTCAAAATATCTCTTAAACCACTGAATAAAAAAAAAATTAAATATGTGTATCGTGTTAAGCAAAGGAAGATCTCCAAACGGATTTTTAATTTTGGTACTTAACGAATAATGAAATGTTGTGAATTATAGAAAAGTAGCAATTAGTGCAATTGAAAATAGGCATTATAAAAATTATAGGACTTAAAATTATAGGAACTGCAATTATAGAAAACAATGCATTATAGGAATTAATATTATAGATTTAAAAAATTATATCAAACACATTTATAGATTTTTAAAATAACAGAATCTAAATTTATAGAAAATGAATATTTATAGCAACTAAAGTTATAGCTTCTGAAATTATATATTTTAGAGAATTTGAGAGGATACCATTTTTTTCATTAGTAATTGAGGTATGGCCAGGCGTCCTTCACTGTTTGGGTAAATATTTTTTGTGTTGGCTGTACAGTTTAGAACGGTCTGCTACAAGATTCGTATAGGACAAAAATCATGAGGTGGCTCCTCAGTTGGGTAGTTTTTCAGAAATTTAGTAATTTACCTCTGTTTACTGTAAATTGTATTAGAGAAAAGCTTTAGCAATGGTTGTTATTGACACGAAGTTGTTGAAGTTCATTAATTTGGCACCGTCTCCAAAATCTACAACGAAATACAATTATTTCTTACTTTTTAGTGCAAAATTTTTGTCAGTATACTTATTATTTGTATTTATATATTTTTTTATTTTTGCACTTAAATTTTACTTTAGAATCTGATAAAAATCCTAAAGAATCTAGCTATCATTTCATATATAATTTTAATGATGTATCTGTGTCCGGAATAAAAATTCTCCATGTAAAGTTTTAATTTGCTATTTTTTTCCTGATAGTAGACGTTATTTGAAGAAACAAATTTCACATTTTTTCATTTATTTCTTTTTGCTATTCATCATAGTATTTTAATCCAGCCGGGTTCAGCTCCCGAAACCGTGTTACGGTTCCAGGGTACCCAGCGGAAGACCAATTTGCTACAGGATTGCCTGACTAAATAATATTTTTCGGCTTGCACCAATGCTTGCACCTCATTTCTATTAAATCTAGTTTTAGATCAGACAGATGTAACACAAAAAAACACAAATTAACACAATACATTTCATGGCGCGCAAAATTAAGTTCAAAGTTAGCAATTGAAATTGCGGATATCTTCAAAATATCTTGAAAACAATTGAAAATTAAATTTATTTACTCAAAGCACATTTTTAAAGACTTCGTCGTTTTCTGAGATATATTAAATTTTCTTTCAACACTTTGTTTTATTTTGCCCTAATTTATATTTTCAATTATAAAAAGTTGTAAACTTGTCCATTTGAAATATTAACGAAAATATCAAGAACTGAATATTAAGAACCCTGGGACGGATTATGAAAATGACATGTTTCCACTTCTCTTTCTCTTGAACCAAAGATTAGTTTAGAAAGAAAGTTATTTAGGGCGGCTTGCACCACATTTCTAGTAAATCTAGTTTTAAATCAGATTTGACACAAAAAAACACAATACATTTCATTGTGCTCAAAATTAAGTTCAAAGTTAAATTAAATATATTCAAAACATATGAAAATTAAATTAATTTAATCAAAGCACATTCTTTAAAATTTTGTAATTTTCTGAAATATCTCAATTTCTCCTGAACAATTTGTTTTATTTTGCCATAATTTATATTTTCAAACATTAAAAATAGTAAACTAGTCCATTTGAAATATTATCAATGAAAAGGTGGCAAAATAGAAATGTCTATATCGAGAACCCTGAGACGGATTTTAAAAATATTTGGTTTTATGACAATGTTATTCAACGTTTGTAATAGATTACATAGGTACTGTCAAAGATTCTACCGCAGTTACTGTAATTTTATACCTTAGCAATTTAAAAAAAAATATCTCCCTTTTAAATACGTGTAACTTTTTTTTTACTGGATGATTTTTTTTGACTCCATAATGAAAAATGATACTTATGTTGAGATCTATCAAATCTCATTTAAATCATCTGTGACAAGTATGTGGTCCAACTCCATACAAACTTTTTCTTTATGTATATCGGGCCCCCTGAAAGGAAAAAGTTCGGGATTTCTTTACATGCTTGTACTTCAATAACAGACAATGATATGTAGGGAAGAAACTTTGGACGTAGGACTTCTCCATCAGGAGATATAGGCAATTGAAAACTTTAGGGATGAAAATAACCAGCTTCCGAAAAAAAAAGTTTTGGATTCTTCGACATTCGTAATCTACATACTCGACTTTATCGAAGTGCAAAGTATCATCGACCAAAGCCATACAATTTTTTTCTGTGTTTTTCTGTGTATATAGCGGGCCCCCTGAAAGGAAAAAGTCCGGGATTTCTTTACATACTTGTACTTCAATAACATACAATGATATGTTGGGAAGGATTTTTGGCCGTAGGACTTCTCTATCGGGAGATATAGGCAATTTAAAACTTTAGGGATGAAAATAACCCTCTTCCGAAAAAAAAAAGTTTTGGATTCTTCGACATTCGTAATCTACATACTCGACTTTATCGAACTGCAAAGTATCAACGACGGGCGAATTATTGTCGGGGTCAACTTCCCCGTTGATCGGGCTATTGTGCGCCATGTATATTATAGTTACATAAAGTAGTTCAATTCGGTGGTCACCAATGTAGAGTTGCAGGAATGTAATAGTTAAACGCTGAAATATTCTTGAAATACTCATATATATTCATTGAATTATGTTTATATCCAGTAACGTCAAAACCAAGATGACGTGCAAAATATCAAAATATAATATTATAAAGTAAACGTAGGAAAGTGTACCAGCCAGGTCTCCACAGCGTTTTTCACGGTGCCCCCAGCACTAGGGTAAATCCGGCCGGCGGGCTAGGTTTTTACGAATGTCTAAAACCTAAACTAACAATTTTATTTACTTTTAGGCTGCTCCCAGTGATGTAGAACGACCATTGTACATTTTGATGTACGTTTCCGGGATAAAAATTTATTCTATGTCTGTTTACTTTTATTGAACATATTAATTAAATATATTGATTGAAGGATTGTTAAAAGTACCTACGCACAAAAAAGGCGTGATGATACAGACTTTCATATTTACTAATGTGGATATTTTTAATATGCCAATATTCATTAACATATTTTTGTTCCTGTGCGGCCATGCTGTGTAGTCATAGAGTAACGTTCTGAGGGCGGGACAAACCGTCGGATAGAGTTGAGTTGGAGTTGAGCAAGGAATATACTACTCTCTACCGAGAGTTGAGAGTAAAGTAAAATCCACCAATGGAATTGACGCTTTTGACTTTTGTCTCGCTCTATCCGAAGGTTTGTCACCCCTAATGAACCCGGATGGCTGCATGACCGATACCTTTGAATCGATATATTAATTAAAAGTTTGGCCCAACGCGAATTAATCATATCCAGCGTTGCCAGATCATCCGAAGAAGGAAGGATTCGTCGCTTTTGTCACATAACTTCGACTTCCAAGATTTGTTTACATACATACCTACTTAGATAGTTACATACAGGTAAAACTAATATAAAGCGTGTAAAAAGGAGTCGATAGCCTAATAGGTCAACGCTCATGTCAAAAATGCTAAGCATCAATTGTATTTAAGAATGACTGCTTTAATCGACTTCCCGTGCTTCTTCTAAAAATAACAGATATTTACATCTGTTAAAGAACTGACACATCTAGATCCATAAGGTCCATTATGGCATATAATTTATGTGCATCAATAGCCTTGCCACCGCTACCTCTACTCCTACCACTCCCGTAAAAAGAATTATTCAAATCGGTTTTTAAGTCGTTCTCAAGTTATGGCGTGACCAAGGAAATAGGGATTCATTTTAAAATATGTATATAGATAAGTGGTTAAGACTTCTGGTATTAACTAGGCAGACCCCGGATTCGATTGCGGATCCCGGCCATGTACCAATTGGTTTTTTAATTAAAAACTTATGAATGACAGAAATGAATATTGAACATTTTGTTATAGTTATTAGAACCACGGCAACCCGAGAGCTGGCACATTAGTCTCGCCATACAAAGAGGCAACGTCGCCAGCGTCTTGGGCACCATGCCGCAAGACAAGTTAGAGGAACTCTACATATGTTAATACATAATCCGACAAACCACACTTAATGAATATTGAACATTTTGTTATAGTTATTAGAACCACGGCGACCCGAGAGCTGGCACATTAGTCTCGCCATACAAAGAGGCAACGTCGCCAGCGTCTCTTGGGCACCATGCCGCAAGACAAGTTAGAGGAACTCTACATATGTTAATACATAATCCGACAAACCACACTTAGAGGCTTTTCCATCTAAATATACCTCAACAGAACTAGCCACTCGTTAGGTATAGCCTCACAAATACCATCGGCTGTACGAGGGAGACTTGGTCTTCCGCTGGGTACCCTGGAACCGTAAATACGGTTTCAGGAGCTGTAAGGCAATGTGAGCCTCTTTTTTAAGTTTTTAAGGCTAGACTCAACAGTATAAAAAAAATTCATATAAATAATAAAAGTATTTGATATTAAAACTTACCCAAATTATCTTGGCTATCAATTATTCTAGACTTTTGTCTTATTAGTTGAACCAACTGACAACTATTTATTGTGGTTTTCTTGTGACAATATTTTATATAAAAACTGCAATGTGACAGCAACCCGTGAAGAAGGAAAAAAAAGTATGAGGAATAATATTCCTTTCCTAATGTTTTCCGCCAATCACTACAATCGCTTGATTAAATTAGTTAGGTCTTACATTTGTTGCAATTTGTTTTTTTTTCGATATCAGATAAAACCACTGGTAATCTGGTGAAATTTGTTGATTCAAAAACTTTAGTCTGGGTTTTGAAATCTGCTGTGCTATCATCTTTGAGTATATACCAGCTATCATTGACGTCTACAGCTCTGACAAATAACAATCACTTTCTGAAAAATATTAATTGGAATAATAATTTTACTTACATAGAGATTACATGTTCCACTATTATTTTAAATAAAAATAAAATCATATTTTCGTACTTACCAAAACTACCTTCACATTCCACTACAGTTGCAGAAATAATACGCGGTATATTTATTATTTCCGTGCCATTATTCCAGTGAGACGCACTACTGCTCTCGCGGTTTCCATTTTTTTCAGGTTTTAGCAAATTTGATCCCTGGGTTCAAGTAAAGGTCAGCTTAGTACGTGCCAATCAGCGTACGATCATTTTTTTGTAGTTACGCGGTATTTGACACTGATTGTTAAGTGGTATGAGAGTTTCAATGGCGCAATTAGCCTGTCTGTCACGTATATACCTACTATAAAACAACCAGACTGGTTTTATTTTTGTATGAGATTTTTTTTTTTTTTGGGAGAAAGGCGGGGGAAACTCATGAGCACACCAGGGAAGTTGAGCCCTGGTTGTGTCGGACTCCTGTCTTAAAAACAACAGACCTACCGACTAAAACCACCTCCTTTATAAATTAACTTAGGGGTAGCGGACCACGCGGCGCTTTGTGGTCCACTTTAGGAAGAACTGCCGTCAGCTCCTTGTAACCCCGAGCTGTCCATAGACGATCCTGACAGCTGGGAGCCGCAACTCCGTATTGTCATATGGGCATCCCCGACAATTTAGAGCTGCAACTCCGAGCTGTCATACAGATAGTCCGGACAACTCGAAGCCCCCGAAGGGACAGCAGATTGGTGGGAAAAGTGGATTTTATGGGTTGGGTTTGGATGCTGTTACCCTGTACTGGTAGCATGAGTGCATAGCCAGGGTGATAATATTCGAGTATCCGTAGAGCAATTGTGATATAGAACCACACTTGCGAGTATTGGATGACTCGGTGAAGAAGGGTGACGCTTAGCTTCATCGTGGGTAGTGGGCCAACACACAAGTCACCACCACGACGGCTACTGAGCCCTCCCCGCCACGAAAAGGCGGGCACCCACGGGGGCTGTATGAGATATTAGACAGGTTGATTCACAAGAAAGGTTACGGTGTATTAATTAATACGCTTTAAAGTATGTTTATCCATGGGCGACGCCGGGGGCGGAAAACTTGTACATTACATAATAAATAAATTACAACTTTTAATTGACATCAAAAATAGGAAGGTATGATTCGGTAAGTACCTACACGATTTTCCCTGCTACCCTTAGGTACTTAAATTATCAAAAGTAGGTATTATGAGAACAGTTCTTAGCTCATGCATGTTGAATTTGATATAATTTAGGATTTATTTATACATAATTATGTATGATTTTGTGATTGAAATACATATATTTTATGTCAAATATACATAATTAAATATGTAGATCATATATAAAGGATCATAAAATGAGCATTGCTTTCCACTTTATTTTTCAGTTACAAATCAGCTAAATGGATTCTAGTATGATTCTAATTTGATGACTTGGTTCTGTTCTGAGGTAAGTTTAATTGGGCTTCTAGTTTCAGTGTAATAAAATATAAGGACGCTGAAGTGTAGCAGATTGACGCGAGAAGGACACTAGAGTAGAATCCCGAGAGCAGCGAAGGTTTCTAAAGTAGAATCCTAAGCATAGCGAGGAATTCAAAGTACACCGCCTGAGGAAAAATATTTTTGCGGCCGAGTGATACAGTCTACTCTTCAGATAAAAAGGAAGATCCAAGTCATTAGATACAACTCATGAATATAATTATTTGAAGTCGTATTAGTAGGTATATTTATTAGAAAGAAAGTAACAACTTCTTGAATGTATTTCAAACTAGCGGGCTCAGCAGACGTTGTCCCGCCCAAACGTTGGCTTGCCTGCTATTTACTTTCCTTCGTCCGTGGAAAACAACTACCTCTACCACTACCACTATCCCTACCCCTACTCCAACCTCTACACTACCGTTACCCTACCACTATCACTACAACTACCCCTACTCCTACCACTACCACTACACCTATCTCTACTCCTACCACTACCACTACCCCTACCCCTACTCCAACCACTACCCCTACCCCTACTCCAACCCCTACCACTACCGCTACTATCCTATGTCCGTCTCCTGGCTCTAAGCTACCTCCCCACCAATTTTCAGCCAAATCGGTACAGCCGTTCTTGAGTTATAAATAACCTAACTAACCTAACCTGGCCTACCGTCTCTGGAATTAACACATTTCCGTGGTAGAAAATATAATACAGCGCCATCTATTGACGTTTGCAAATACATTTTAGTACATATGTAAAAATCAAGATGACGTCACATATTCACAATTATAAATTATAATTATTTAGCTACCCCTACTCCAACCCCTACCACTATCGCTACTATCCTATGTCCGTATCCTGGCTCTAAGCTACTTCCCCACCAATTTTCAGTCAAATCGGTACAGCCGTTCTTGAGTTATAAATGGTGTAACTTGTTATAAATACTTCTTGTTTGATACTCTTTTCAGTTTTTATAAAGTTTATATTATTGACGTTGTCACCTTGTTTATCAATATATTTTCATCTTGTCATAGTAAACGTAGTTTTATTACATTGGCGACGAAAAAAAAATATGAAAAATAATGAATGACGAACAATTTCAACAGTTTTTAGTGTTGCAACAACAGCAGCAGCAACAAATAACTGAAGTGTTAAAGATTTTAGTGCAACCACGAGCGGAAACAGCGACCCCCACACCATCAACACATTGTCATGGCACGGAGTCGCCTACACCCGGTTCGTCCTGTACAAATAATTGTAGCACGAATAAACGAATTATAATTAACAAATTTAATAACGATAAATTTAACCCGGAGACGACTGCGGTTAATAAATTTATTGACTATTTTGAAGCGAAATGTCAAATATGGGGTGAGGAATGTACGTCAAGTATTCAGAAAGACCTTTTATTGACTTGCTTATCGCCAGACGTGTATCATGAGCTGAAGGTGGCCCTGATACCAAATTTTGAAACCACAACTTATACAGATCTAAAAAATAAACTTCTCGATTTGTATCATACAAAGCGAACTCGATATCGAGCGTTAACAGATTTCTGGAATTGTATCAGAGATAAAAATGAATCTGTGGAACATTATGCAAATCGATTGAAGGAATTAAGTAAAGACTGTGGCTATGATAATAACCTATTAGAGCGACAGTTACGTGATCGTTTTGCCACGGGTCTCAATCACCAACAGCTTCAAATAGATCTGAAACAAAAATGGCCCGATCTCCTTGAATGGCAAAATGGCAAACCACAAGAAGTGACCTTTTCTCAATTATTTGCTGTTGCACAATCTCGAGAATTGGCAGAAGGTGACAACATTGGTCAAGATAATGTTTACAAAATTAAAAACAAGTCAAATAATTTCAATTTTAATCAAAAGAATAAACATAAGATTACAAGACGTGAATTACGTCCCCGCAATGTTGGAGATGCGGCAAAAACGGTAGACATCCTTTGGATAATTATACAGCTAAAGAACATGTTTGTAATGAATGTGACAAAAAAGGACATTTTGAGAGTTGTTGTATAAAATCTGGGAAGGCTTACATAAAACGCGACAGTAATAAAGAAAAATCAGAATATACAAACAAAAATAATATATACAAAATTAAAGACAATAATCTTCCTCATATTCATTCTTCACATGAATCACCAGACACCACCGTAGATGAAAGTGATTATGACAGCGATGCCGTATTCAAGATTGATAACAAATTACGCAAAAATAGCAAACAAATCGATGTCAATATTAACGGCATTGAATGCACCATGGATTGGGATCCTGGTTCTGTACATTCAATTATTAACACAAAATTCTGGAAGAGTATAGGAACTCCTCCATTATCCAAGGCACCAAGATTACGTGCTTACTGTAATCTTAAACTCAAACCGGAAGGACTAGCAGAAGTTACTGTAGAAGTTCAAGGTAAGGAAAGAATATTACCAGTAATTGTAATGAAAGATGCATATCCGATGCTTTTTGGTCTTCAGTGGAGTGAAATGTTCCATATGGAATTTCCAAAACCAGTGTATTCGGTTAAAGAAGAAAGGAGAAGTATTACACTCAAACATATTCTAGATAAACATGCGGGACTTTTTGACAATAAATTAGGAAAAGTTAAGAATTATGAAGTCAACATTCATATACAGCCTGGAACACTTCCGAAACATCTACCTGCTAGACCAATAAAATTTTCTATGAGGAAGAATATAGAAATGGAGTTAGAACGATTAGTTACAGAAGGTATCGTGACACAAGTAGATCCAAACATAATACCTATCGAATGGGCAACACCCACGGTTAACGTGGTCAAGACAAACGGACAAATAAGGATATGTGGTGATTTTCGCAGTACTATAAATCCTGTATTAATTACACATACACATCCTGTACCACTTTTTGATCAACTACGACAAAATCTAGCAAATGGAGACAAGTTTTCGAAAATCGATCTTAAGGATGCATATCTTCAATTTGTGATTGCTCCAGATTCAAGAAAGTACTTGACAATTCCTACACACAAAGGATACTACATGTACAATAGAATGCCATTTGGTATTTCGACAGCACCGTCTATTTTTCAACGTTTTCTGGATCATCTTCTAGAAGGCGTTCCAAATGTGGCTGTATATTTTGATGACATAGCTGTAACAGGTAAGGATGATTCTGATCATCTACACACACTTTCTATAGTATTCGAGAAACTGGATAAAGCTGGATTAAAAGTTAATTTAAAGAAGTGTTTCTTCTTACAGTCTCAAGTAGAGTATTTGGGTCATACAATTGATAAGGATGGAGTCCGTCCAACAAAAGCTAAAATTGAGGCAATTTCCAAAGCACCACCTCCTATGAATGTCAAGGAGTTAAGGTCATTCCTTGGTTTAGTTAACTTTTATGAACGTTTCATACCACATTTACACAGTGTTTGTGCAGATCTGCATACATTAACAGGAAGCCGCCAGAGGTGGCGATGGAATGACTGGGAATTCGAGGTTTTTGAAAAAGCAAAAAAACTTATCTCTTGTTCCAGACCGCTTATAGCATTTGACGAAAAACGCCCCCTTTTCTTGGCTTGTGACGCTTCAGAGAAAGGGTTAGGAGCAGTACTGTTCCACAAGAAAAATGGTGTAGAACAGCCCATTGCTTTTGCTTCAAGGAAACTAAGACCAGCAGAGACGAAGTACTCAGTCATCGACCGCGAAGCACTTGCTATTTTCTTTGGTATAAAAAAGTATGATCAATATCTTCGTGGTTTGAAATTTACATTAGTGAATGATGATAATAAATAATGAAAATAGACCGAATAATCCTGAATTGCCGGTGTACTCGTGATCTATTCCTGATAAAGTGTGGGAAAGATTACACGTGGATTTCGCTGGACCTTATGAAGGAAAATATTGGCTCGTTCTATCAGATGCTTTTTCCAAATGGATTGAAGTGAAGGCAATGGATAAAATTACTACTACGAAACTTTGTGAAGAACTGGACACAATATTTACCACGTTTGGTCTACCACAGTTTTTAGTATCCGATAATGGACCACAGTTTACGTCCTACGATTTCAAAGTCTACTGCAACAGTAAAGGCATTCTACATATAAAATCAACACCCTATCATCCACGCACGAATGGTTTAGCTGAACGTCTGGTACGAACTTTTAAATCAAGGATGTCTTCGAGTTCAGATGAGAAGTTGGGTCTAAGGAAAAGGTTGGAAAATTTCCTTTTTACCTATCGCATAACGTCTCACAACACCACCGGTAGGTCTCCAGCTCAAGTGATGTTTGGCCGTCAGATATCAAGTATTTTTGATAACGCACGGCCAAATGTTAAAAGATCACTACAATATAAACAAATACAAGCCAACATTGACTCTGAAAATCAGACGCCGTGTTATAAATCAGGTGATGCCGTTTATGTACGCACTAGAGATGGTTTACGCTGGGAGCCTGCTTCAGTAACACGACGAACTCACCGGTATTCATATGCCATAGAAACTCCTGGTGGGGTGAAAAGATACCATGCAGATCAGGTTCGACCTCGTCTTTATGTTGAAACAACAGAAATGGTGCCTGCAAGAAGTGGCGAACATGATACTCAAGAACAAGTACAAGACTCTACAGTACAACCTGAAGATACCGCTGAAGTTGCCGGAGAACCAAACCCTACTGAAGATCAAATGGCAACAACGCCAACAACTCCTCTGTTTGCGACACCTGCTGTTACATCTACAGCATCTGCTTGTGATGCTCCACCAGTCCCACAGCTGCGTCGTAGCAGACGCATTGTAAAACCTCCACGTCGGCTAATTGAGGAAATGAAATGAGCTATTGCTATTGGGAACGAATGTTATAAATACTTCTTGTTTGATACTCTTTTCAGTTTTTATAAAGTTTATATTATTGACGTTGTCACCTTGTTTATCAATATATTTTCATCTTGTCATAGTAAACGTAGTTTTATTACATAACTAACTGACTTTCTTTTATATATATAGATTGTCAGCAGTCCGTAAACAGACAGAAGTCGTAGATTTTCTAATTCAGCCGGCGCGTCGCCCATCTTAGTTCTTACCTGCCAGTAACTTTATACATGCATATTTGCGTTCGCACTCGTTGGTCGTGGAACAATATACCGGGGCCCACACATCACACATCAAGCTGTGCGTCCGAGCATACCCAAACCGTAGACGCACAGGAAGATAAGTAATCTGTGGGGGGTTTTATTAGAAGCAACTGTGCAATGGAAGCAACATTCATGTTACAAACTCTAAATTTATTATTGCCCTCTGTGAGTTTCTTGGAGAAAAGACGTATCCTACCTACTTTGCTCGCACTTATTGAGAAACAAACCGTCGCTTTTCGAATAGATGGGATGAAAAATGTATTACCCGGATGGCTAAAGCCGGCACAGGATATATATTATCGTTGCCATGACAAAATTAATGATTTGATTTGGTTGCCATGGTATGGTGTGCTGCGTAGTCTTTGGGCTCACTTGCGCGAGTTTGTAAACCGCACCGCAGCATTAATCCGCGGAGACCGGAAGAAGTGAAACGGGCGAGAGTGATCATCAGTAGAGGCGAGATGTGGCGGAATTTCGGGTTGCTCTTGTATTTAATGAATGTGCCACGACAGTCTCATTCCCAGTATAAAAAAGTACTATTTGGTCCCATTTATCCAAAGAGTACCATTTATCGCCGGAAGTCCGCACTGGCAACACTGTAATGTCACGGACTGCGTTTTGGTGGGTGTACTGTGTTTGTGTTTTTAGAAGTAATACAAATACGAATTAAACAATATTTCTTACTTATGAAACGTAATAAATGTAGCGCAGATTTGAGCAAGTGTTTATACATCCAGCACAAATGTGTTTTAACTTGAGATATAAACATATGTACGAGTTGGAAGACAGCGAAGTTTACAGAACAAGTGTATCAGTGTTTGTCGCCTTGTTCTATTTGGAAATGCTGTATATATTGATTATGATATTATCTATATCAAACCGTTTCAATCACAACGTACATTCATAAAGCTAAAGAGGATAACATCAAACATAAAGCATTCATAATGGAGTATGACATAGCAAAAGGTTAGTAGATACTTTCTTACTCTTAACACTTTAAATTACTCTCCGTTTTCTTACCCTGACTAGCTATTTCTATTATTTTTAAATCTATAGGGTTTACAGTTCCAGGGTACCCAGCGAAAGACCAAGTCTCCCTCTTTTAGCCGATGGTATTTGTTTTGTACAGGGTTTCTTTTATATCAATAGTTTTGTTATGGTTGAAATAAAACTAACAACTTCAAGTGCAGTTTGTACATATTTTTTTTGAGATGTCCATACTTTCTGCCTATCTCAGATCCCTATGGGACACACCTGTATATATAATAGAACCTTATGGGCTCCTTAAATCATTGTTACAGTTTTGAAAATGATTTTAAGCCAGCAGCCAAAACTACAACCATTACCTTCAGATAATAAAAAAGATAGAAAAGTTGTATTGATTGAAGATGAATTTACAAAAAAACTAATGCAAGAACAACAAAATAGCGTCACATCTATATACATGGAATATGTGGAGGTAATTATGTTAATTCAAATTATGTATAATTCCTGCAAAATAAGTTGAGCTTTTTTACATTTGATGAGCTGTACAATAAATATTATTTTAACATTTTGTACTGGCCACCAAATGTCAGAAAGGTGAACTTATTTGGAGGTACCTAAACTTATGACCTTTAAATTAAGTTAATAATAGTTGTTAGTCACCTAGTCAGCCAAATCCATAGTCAGTAGATTTTAGGGCCGACTAGTTGTTAGTCACCTAGTCTTAGCTAAATCCATAGTTAGTAGATTTTGAGGCCACTAGTTATTAGTCACCTAGTCAGCTAAATCCATAATCAGTAGATTTTGGGGCTGATTAGTTGTTAGTCACCTAGTCAGTCAAATCCATAGTGGGTAGACTTTGGGGATCACTAGTCAAATTTAATTTAATTATTAATAACCAATGTTTTAGAGTCAAATATGTATATCTAATTAATGTTTGCACACCTGCTTGCAGGTTGAATACATGTTCATACTCACTATAATTTTAAAACCTATATTGTATTCTATTGTGTACTTGCAAATAAAAAATTTGATTTGATTTGAATGGCGTAATATAGAAGAGGCATATGTCAAAGGATAACCTGACCATGATAGTGAGGTTGCTGGTGTCAGCAATTTTATAAAGATATTTAAGAAAATAACTAGTTTATATATAAGATTAAGATTTGAAAAAATTGTTAGAGAAAGTTCAGCTAAATATAGGCTATTTCATATAAGTAACTAGCACACGGGTGCAATGCTGATACTAAATGTAATATCTTTGAAAATATTAATTTATATTACATGCAGTAAAGGGCCATATTGATCTATATTAAATGCACAATCTATTTAAGGTACTTAATTGGATAAGTATTAATGCTGAATTGCTTAAAATCGCTTCGTAAATAAGCCATTATTACTCGTAAAAAGTAAAGGATAAAAAATGGTTACTGTGGGTTATCCTTAAGAGATAGACATATACCATTGCAGACTTTTTTGTAGACCTTTTTAAGGTGTACAATACTGTAGTACATTATTTTGATCTATCTCGTAGGGTTCAGCCAGCGTTTGCAATGTAAGCGCAAAAAAAAAATTAACTTCACATTAGAAACCTTTGAAATTATCAGTGTTTCTCTACTATATTATGCATGTTATATACATATAAACCTTCCTCTTGAATCACTTTATCTATTAAAAAAACCATTGTGTAGTTTTAATAAATTGTTTTATACTATGTAGTGATAAATAAAATATACAAATGAATGAATAAAATTGAACTTTAATTGAATTTAATTTAATTAATTTATTTAACTATACAAATATTTCTCCCCTACATCTACTCATAGGTTTAATCCATATAAACTATATTTAATAGCTTTCCACTCTGGCTTTGCCTGTGGAAATTTTTTAAATTATGACATGAGAATTTATCCCAAAAAGATAAAAAGTAGGCAATATTATGTTACTCAAGGCCCTTCCAACTATCTCTGTGCAGAAAATTTGTTGTATTGCTTAATAGTAATGAGCCCATGAATAAAGGTAACCACTGTCACATTTGTCATGTTTTTCACAGTATCTGCTTCTTTTTGCTTTCAGAAAAAACCTGGACTTATACTAAATGATCCATCAGGCTGTGGAAAAAGAGTTCAAGCTGCATTATTTCTGAAGATTATTCAACACGATCTGCACCCACATTGTCCAGGTCTCATTATCTGTTATGATGATGATATGTACAAATGGAGGACGTGCTTCAAGACATGGTATCATAGTATTACCGCTGGTATTTTATATTTATTTCTATAGTTTTTTTATCCCAGATTTTTAATGTATGATTGAAAAAAAGCTCTCTATTGTAGGGTGTTAAATTCGCACACTGCATTGTGATTAAATCGGAAGATCATCAGCGGCCTGATGGCTGTATGATGACATTGAACAAGATTGTAGAAATTTTACCTTTTTAATTTTTATAAATCGAATCCTGGAGCATTGAGGCAATGCCATGCCACACTGTGCCCTCAATGTAGTGGTACTTTCAACAATTCAAAATTTAAATTCATTTAGGTAATACATTTCTTTTTATTTACCTCTACATTTGTCAACCCTTACTCTTTATTTTCTTCCACTACCTACACTATATAAGTGTGAATATTATTATGTTAACACTTTCCCTCTAATTCCCAGTGCATACATATGTCGCGATTAATGTATGCAGGGCATTTGGATGTTCATACAAAATGTGTCCATGACTGTGAGTCAGAGAACCAAATGGGTGGTAGTCCTATGACCGTAAGTGACACACCACTTGTGTGGTTATAGACTAGTAACTATAACCACTTTTTGCCAGTTGTCAGGTTGACATTTTAAACAGAACATGCAAAGATATGTGTCACTTCTTTAATCATATCTGTTTATTTGGTACTTGAGGATGGGCTGTTTTACCGCAACTCGAAGTCTGTGTGGCCTATTTTGCATCAAGTACAGGTGCCTAAAGTAGCCCACGCTCTGGTCCGGTATCTCACCGAAAATTTTCGGTCCAGCCAGCCGTATGATCGAGATTGAACACAGGCCACACATCAGCGATGTAAATCATGCGATATAGATCACTCACACAGACACACAAGATTCGATTAAACAAAGTGTCAAACATCCGTGTGTGTGTGTGACAGATCGTTCGATTTGAAAACGGATGGCGAACCATTCTATACAAGAATTGGACGAGTCTGTAGTCGATTTCGGCAGACCGTATAGCGGCGCGCCGGCGATTGGACGAATGAGTGGGCACCTTAAGTATCTTTTATTTTTAGAAGAAGTGTGGATTTAGTAAGCGCCGACTTTACATGCACTTAATTAAAAACCTATTTGTTAATATTTTCAGATCTTATCTACGGAACTGGCAATCCGTTTGCTATCAAAAAGATATTTGTCCTATCACCCACTGATGTAATCAAGTATTGTAGAAATAAATTTACTGTAGTGGTTGTGGATAATTGTTCTGATGAAGATCTTAACACATTTAAACGTATCAATCTAATGGCCGATTTTAAGATCTGGATTACTAATAAGGAATTAAAGGTATTTTTATTAATAATTACAATGAGAGGTTTTCAAGATGACTTTTAAAAAAAAAAGACGTTTTTTTTAACGCCAATAGATGGCGCCTAGGTCTAGTAATATGTCAAAAATAAAATGTGTACTGTATGGATTTAGCACGATGACAGCTGAATTGAAATTGTTAAGTTTGAAAAAAATTAAAGAAAAATGTACGACGACGCTCACAAACTAGAAGTCATTTTTTCCATCCTCAGCGACCCTCAAGAGTTTTTGACATAAGACTGCACTGCATCGCCATCTATCAACAACATAATGAAACTAATTTTGTTTTTTTTAAACTGTCAGATTGAAAACCTCTCATTATTTTGTATATTTAAAATTCCCGTTACGCCTCAGAAATATATATATTTCGTAGGTCTGTGTCTCTTTTCCGGTACCTAGTGAAGTACCCCAGGGGTTCCCAAAGTGTGCGCCGCGGTTACTCTAGTAATCAAAATTATATTCACGCATATATATATACTTATATAAGTAGAGCCTATGTATTATTTCAGGTCAAAGTATTTATACTACAATTTTCATCAGAGGTCCGCTCGTAAAAGATTTCAGTGTGAGCTCACTTGAATAAATATTCATACAGAAAAAATCATAGGCCCATTAAAATCTTCTGTTTCATGTGTCATTTCTATTTCGCACTCAATTAATTTTTACTGCATATTACAAACAACTTTGGCTCATAGGAGCGCATGGCTAGTGCGCTCTACTCATAGTTTTGTAGATAAAATTGTTTCTTCTGAAAAGCTATTGTAAACAACGATTTTAATCTTTGATTGTAAATAGGTAAAGAGTGTCAAATTTGTCGTTTATTAAAAATAGTATATTTAAGGGTGGGAGTTCACTGCAAATTCTTCTGCAGTTCCCTAGGACGAGCCGCCACAGATTTTCACTAAAGTCCGTTTTTCCATTGAGTCGTAGCGCATAATATAGTATTAGAGTAGAATTATGATTTCATATAACTCACTCAAGTTATAACCTGAAAAACTGTGCGTAGATGGAAAATAAAAGATAATTTACCTACTTACATTTTTTTTTCAGAATAATTTAGGATTCACATCCATATATGAATGGATGTATCCTAATAAGAAGTTCAATCCTTGGGAATTTATTGAGACGTCCAACCAGCTTGATCATATTTTGGAGAAAAAGTTAAAGTTTGAAAGATTTCTAGATAGTTTTATACTTCGGAGGAAAGATGAAGAACATTTAAGCTCTAACGTAGGTAGAATTTCCTATTTAACTAACTTTTCGGCCCGGTTTCGACCTTAGAACCACTGACTGTCTGGAATAATGTAGATAACAGTGAAAGAATTTTCCAAATCGATCTAGTAGTTCTAGTAATTAAATAATATGATATATGTATATTTTTACTCAGAATACACAACAAACCAGAATACGCATGCGCACTGAATGGTATAAAAGCGTCATGTGTCCAAAAATATACGAGATTTTCAGTCATACTTCTCGCAACGATTTATCAATTTTGATAATTTCTTATGGTAAAGGTTTATTATTTAATCCTGAGCTTTTCGTGATTTGACGACTTTATTAAATTGCTGCACTGTTTTATTACATACTTTAACTATTTTGAAGTCTCGGTAAGGTACCACTTTTCGCCGGTGTTCACTAATTTATAAGAAAATTGACATTGAAAAACTTATCTCGCTTCGTTCGCTCGCCTTGCGCCTTGTTTTTACACCATCCGAACCACGCTCGTCGCTGCGTTCCTCGCTAACCTATTTTGCGGAGTAAAAAAAATTCAATCGTGTCTGAAGACTTTTCACCGACCTGGCGGTCAAGGGAGGGGTTTCCGGGATTGGTGTCCTGGACGAAAGTTGCTCCTTGTGACGCCTTTCATCCTATGGCATCATAAAAATATGTAGAAAAAAATCGATTGAAAATTCCAACCTTAATTTTGCAAAAACCTGTGACCTCCTGCAAAAACTTATACCTTACCGAGACTTGAAAATAGTTAAAGTATGCAATAAAGCAGTGCAGTAATTTAATAAAGTCGAAAAAATACGAAAATCTCAGGATTAGATAATCTAAACATTTACCTTTCTTATTATCAAAAGACAGGATAATAGTAATAAAAAATAACACCTTGTCTATGTTCTATTTTATTTTTACTACATTGTCTTTTTATCAAGAAATACAACAACCGAGTACCTACTCTGTTTTAAAGTAGGTACTCTTTTTAGCCTCAGTTTGACGAATTTATGCGGATTCTGGTTTATTCTGTAATCTGTCATTTTTTATAATTTTAAGTAACTGATTTCGATAATTTTATTTTTTATTAATTGCGTCAATTTTTTTTACTTTTACCCCCGAAAAGTAAACGTGACATCACAAAAAGTGACAGTCAATCAAATTAACGTCAAGCAAACGTCAGTCAAGGTCGACTAACCTAAAAATTACTCGTGTTTAAATTAAATTGAATCGTTAATTCTTGTCGCCATCTCAATCGAGTTAATTAAATAAAAAGGAGAAACACAATTACACCAGAAATATAAATGTATAAAGCTGTCATTGAAAGATTGACGTTTACTTTTTTTTGTAGGCAAAGGTATTTTTTTCATGCCGCTTATTATGACGTCTTACATAGGTCAAATGAAGGTGAGGTATATAGAGATAATTATCATAGTTAGTTGAATGCATTAATACAAATAATAATTCATTAGAATTATAATAATAATTAAATTTTCTTAAAGGTTAATGTAGACCCAAATAAAGAATTGCACAATCAACCTTCAAACCCAGTATCAATTAAGAATAAGGATCCAACAGGCACCAAAGTTAAATCAAGTAAGAAAAGAAAACTTACTGAAGGGGAAACAAGTGCGACACTTGACAATAATGAACAAGTTTCCACTGTTAATAGTCTTGATGGAGGTAATGCTGGATTACAAATGATAATCAAAACTTATGGAAATGTTGAAGAATCTAATCCAGAACTGCCACATATGAATACTGCTCAAGCTGAAGGTACAAATAAAGGTAATATATCAGTTCTAAGTAAAGATGATAATACAATAGCAAGTACTTCTTATACTATTGATGAAGAATTACTTAACAGAAAAGCAGTGTTTGAACAAATTTTATATGATTATTTTACAAATGCTTTATTAAAATAACCCAATTTATTAAATAAAAAACATACCAAATAATAAAACTAGTTCACGCTTAAACTTAGTATACCTATTGCCTATATCCTGTATATAGACAGATGAACAGACAACTCATAGACATACTGTGAAGAATTTCTATTACTTAGTATTTTTTTATATTAATTTATTTTTAATAACAATTCATTGTGATGGTTCCAATGGGTTATTTTTAATAAAATAGTAGATTATTCACAAAGGGAAGACAGTGACCGATTACCAACGAAATGTTGTATATATAATATATTTTAATGTCTATGTTTTTTTTAAATCAACAGACGAACTGCGTTGACGCTCAGCTCCTAAACGTGATATCTCCATGTTTATTAATCATAAACCTTTCTCAGTTCAGCAGTTTGAGTGAATCGGGCACAGCCAGACAGGGGAGATTAGTGTTATAATATATAGTGATGATGTGAAAGTTTTTATGTTTGCTGCTCAATAACGCCTCAACGGCTGAACGGATTATACCATATTATTAGCTTTTTATCCCGGAAAACGGGTTTATTTCCTTTCTTTGTTATATTATCACGCAGGGAAAATTATATTTTACTTGCTAGCACGTTTGATTTGTCTATGGGTATACTAAGTTTATGATATAATTATACATTAAAAGGAGATCGACCATTTTTCTATGGGAGGTAGGCCCGCTATTTATTCAGAAGTTTATTAATGCCCAGATATGAAACTTATGAGATTTAAAGTACGGGTTGAAATCTTTATATATTTTTATATACAGTTTCATAGAAAATCATTTTTGTACTTTCATTAATATTGGCTAAATCCAAGCTACATCCAAGCCAAAGTGATGAAAAAATTAAAGAAAATGGCCGTCGGCATTGATTGAACAGGATTGAATCAAGATTGAAGTTCAATATTGAATGATTGCATTTAAAAAACAAACATAATTAGGCAAAGATACATTTTGGCTTTTATTTATTTCAGATTTATCTCAGAATATGTAGATAATGATAATTTATACGCTGTTTATACGTAAGTTTGTTGTTTCTTTTGCGTAAATTAAATATTTACACAAATTTCGAAAGTAGGTATATTTTTCTTCGTAAATAAACAATAATGGAATCATACACTAGGTATATGTATTTGGAAATTGAAATAAACAAGTTATTTTGTTATTTTTATTTAAGGGCCGTTGCTCTCAGTCATCTAGTATCTGTCAATCTCAGTTAATCCTGGAAAGATCATTTATAAATAGCCATAGTTTTCAAAACGCAAAAGCTAACGAAACTTTTAAAAACTACGACTATTTAGAACCCTAAATTAACATTATGGCTTAATCCATCTTAAAATAATAACTATCAACGGATTATAATAGAATAGAACCACAGACTATAATAGCACAGTTGACAGATCATACTGATTACTTTATACTAGTATACATAATTACTTTTTCATCATTATTGTACCTTAAATAAGGTTCAGTAATTTTTATCAATCTATTTTGTTTATTTAATTAAATTGAATGGTAAATGAACTACTGTCGATCAATAATAGACAACTTACATAAAACATTACTAAAAAAGCAGAAGTCATTAGTGAAATAACGGAACGTTAAATTAAATGTAATTGTCACAGAGCATAAAATATCTGCACTTAATATTTATATGAATAATATTCTCGTCCTGAAAATTGTACTGAGAAAACTTGAAATATTTTGCCAACCCGGTTTTAAAATAATATAACTTTTATTTAAATAATGAAATTCATGGGCACTTAAATTTCAGGTGGGCCTGGTTTCGATTGATCTCCTTTGTATTTGTAAATATAAATTAAGTTAAAATTTATTTAAAAAATGAAATTTTCATATTTGATGTGGAATTGATAAATTGTAAATAGTAAAATTATTAATTTATTGTATTTTCGATGGTGCTCCATCATGTAAAGCTAATGGATTTTGATATTATATAAAAGTGTAATGGGGTGATGACAGTGAAAGAAAATAAATACACAATAATATATTTTATATAGTCTACAACGTATAATCACTGAAAATAATGATTATTTATTTGTTTAATATACATTTATTTTTTAATATCTAAATGAAAATGCTAAAATTCATACTTCCGGTCACGTGACTACAAACGGTAAGTGACGTCATTTCTAAGTAAATGTCAAATAAATAACCACAGACTAGTAACTATATTATAATAACTGTCTGTCAATCAGTCACTGAACTAAGTTGTTTTCTTGCTATTTTGTCTAATCTGTGACCATAATTTTGTTCGTTACCTAGGTGTGACGTCATCATCGCGCCCAGAACGTTTTCGCGGGAATTATAAAAATAAAATTTAAAACATGTTATTTTTTTAAATGAAAATGCAAATATAAAATTTTCTAATTATATTTACAGCTATAATTTAAAAATGTTCTCAAAAAATTGTCATCATCCCTATTCAGTTTAATAAGGTTAAGTTAGTTCTTTTTCAACCGACTTCATAAATAAGTAGTGGCCATATATATCTAAGTTTTAACATTTGTAGAGAGTAACAATTATTGGATGTACCTAATACTTATATTAAAATAGTTTTCAGGCCGGCATCGAATGTGGAAAATTTTGACACTTGCATTTATAGCATTAGTTAATAGAATCAATTAGGATTTAATGCATGCAGTTTATTTAGAATATATTATTCTTTACATTTTATATTAGTAACATAATGCTGTTTTATTTATTCTGTAGTTATACATACCTAAATGTTTGCTAAAAAAAAAAGTTTACAACAAAATTATGCAAAGGAGACAGAGGCGATCCCCACATCTGACCATGTACCAATGGCTTTTTATCATAGATCTTTAGATCTTATAGGTATTTCAGGATCGTAACAAATGGCATTCGATTGTCTCTCCCTACCCATCTTGGGATAAAAGGCGTGATGATAGATAGACAGACAAACTATACCTAGGCTGTTTGATAAGTACCCGTTTTCTAAATATATTAATATCACTGGCCGAAAATAAGTATACCACATTTTTAAGCCATTTTTCAGAGGCGGAAAAATTTTAAAAATGGCATTCTTTTGTTTTTTTTCTCATTTGACAGCGATTTAGTGAAAGCGTGAACTTAAAATTGTTAAAATGGAGAAAGAACAGTATCGGTCTGTAATTAGATTCTTGTTTTTGGAAGGAAAAACATGTGATGAAATAAAAGTAAGAATTCAAGCGGTTTACCATGAATGTGCTCCTTCTATGACAACCGTCAGATATTGTTATAACGAGTTTAAACGGGGGAGAACAACCGTCTTTGATGAGGATCGCCCAGGCCGGCTAACTTTTTGAACAGGAACGAAGATCTCGAAACCGTTTCGAGATATAAGCTTTCAGTACAATTTCTATTTATCAGATTTTAAATTAAGTCTATACTTTTAAAGATATTCAATAAAAAACAATAACCTTAATTTGACCGATGTATGACGTCATCATAAGCAGTATGAAAAAAAAAAACCTTTGCCTAAAAAAAAGGGTAATCGTTAATCTTTGAATGACATCTTTATAAATTTATATTTTACGTGTAATTATTTTCTTTGTTATTAGGACATGACGGGATGAAACACTATTTACTTGCCATTGTAAAAAACTATTCAATTTAAATAATTATAAACACGAGTATATAAACAAGAGTAATTTTTAGGTTAGTCGACCTTGACTGACGTTTGCTTGACGTTAATTTGATTGACTGTCACTTTTTATGTGTAGTGGCCAAGATTATAATCCTGTTCCAAAGTTTTGTGACGTCACGTTTACTTTTCGCGGGTAAAATTTGTATAATATGTATATTAAAAATAGACACAATGGATAAAAAACAAAAATATCGAAATTAGTTTCTTAAAATGGGCTATATTTTCAAAATAAATTATAAAAAAAGTATATCATAAATATGTAGCATGGCCAATTGAGGTGACTACAGACGATATGGTTAAGAAAATTGAAAATATCGTTTTAGCCGACCGCCGAATTAAACTTCGAGAAATCGTTGATGCTGTAAACGTTTCAATCGAGAGGGTACAACACATATTAGAAGAAAAATTGGGTATAAGGAAAGTATCGGCGAGGTGGGTGCCGCGTTTACTCACGGAGGAGCAAAAACGGAACCGACTGACTACTTCGGAGCAGTGTTTAGCCGTGTTCAAACGTAACCCGAAGGAGTTTCTGCGTCGTTTCGTGACCGTGGAACGTGGGTTCACCACTACACCCCGGAAATGAAAGAGCAGTCGAAGCAGTGGATTTTACCGGGTGAACCTGCTCCAAAGAAAGCAAAAACCGTCCCATCGGCTGGAAAGGTCATGGCGACTGTTTTTGGGGATTCGCAGGGTATTATACATATTGACTACTTAGAAAAGGGGAAAACGATAACAGGGCAGTACTATGCCAATTTATTGGATGAATTTGACGCCGTGTTGAAGGACAAACGACCCTATTTAAAAAAGAAAAAAGTACTGTTTCATCACGACAACGCCCCGGCTCATTCGTCGAGAGTTGTGACGGCTAAATTAGCACAGTTACGCTACGAACTATTGCCTCACCCCCCGTATTCTCCAGATTTGGCCCCATGCGATTTCTTTTTGTTTCCCAACCTAAAAAAATGGCTCGGTGGTAAGCGATTTGGATCAAATTACGAAGTCATTGCCGCCACAGAGGCCTATTTAAATGACTTTCCAAAATCATACTTTTTGGATGGTTTATTGAAGCTTGAGCATAGGTGGAACAAATGTATAGAGTTAAAAGGTGACTACGTAGAAAAATAAATGCATATATACAAAAAAAATGTTTTTTTTTCCATAAACGGGTACTTATCAAACAGCCCTCGTATATCATAATAAAATTGTGGTTTGGCAAACTCCAACTATTAGATAAGTTATACAATGTTTCATGTCCCTCTATGAATCATCACGCCTTTTATCCCAAGAGGGGTAGGCAGAGACAATCGAATGCCATTTCCTACGATCCTGACATACCTCTTTCGCTTTTTTTTATATCGGTATTATTAACCTTCATCAAACTAACGGTGTGTGCAGTATCTAGAGTAGAATTTGAGGTAGGGCAGCAATGGTTACAACTAAGATTTTGTAAGACGATGCGTGGCCCGCAAGCACGTAGGCAGATTTTGAAATTGAGAATTTAAAAAAGTAGGTAATGGCTTTCCGCCCCGGCTTCGCCCGTTAAATTTTAATATCAACAGAAGTCGTCGAATAATGAACATTAACATTATTGGTCACTGCTCGCCTCCCAAAAGTCTTAGCGTGATGTTTTATACACCTAAACCTTGCTCGTGATTAGGTACTATCTAATCACGTAAACAGTAGTTTTGAGTCTACCTATAGGGACACAAACAAACGTAGGTAGGTACCTATTTGTTTGTTTTGGAGTTTTCTAAAAAGGTACCTACGCAATCTCAAACAAATAATATCGAATTAGAAATAAACATTTACCAAATTGCTAGTCCGTTCTATCGAATCGGACCTCTGGGATACCATTATATTGAATATTCACAAACTGCAATCTTAAGAATTTTCTTCACGGGTTCCCTTACAGCTTCCGGGAACTGTTGCCGGCCCCAGGGTACCCAGCTGAAGACAAAGTCTCCCTCACTTAGCTCTGCAATCTTATGTTCGCACTACTGTACTGATTGTGCTGGTAAAACAAGTGATATTTTCCACGAAAGATGCTGAACCCATGGGATTACCTATCATTCATCCATCATTGTGGCGGTGAGCAGTGGTATACGGTTTGTACTTATCTTGAGTTACCTAATATTTGAAGATATAGGTACCGTTCTACGCCAAAACATTGTGATTGAGATTTACATCAGCGAAGATTTTAATGAAATGCCTAATGGGACAAAAATGCACATGTTCTGCTTATATTTCGAAGACCTAATTAGGTACCTATAATACTTAGCTTTACTAACATTGATCCCCTATTTTATATATTATATTTTAGGGGTGGATTTTAGAAAAAAGTAGCATATTTGTCCTTTCCTAGGGTTCAAGCTTTCTCCATACCTATATCAAATTTCATCAAAATCGGTTCACTGGTTTTGCCGTGAAATAGTAACAATTCTATAAATAAATAGTTATGATATGACGATAATATAATTATTGCATAAAGAAGCAGAGTTCAATGAATATGATGTTATCACAATGACCAACTGACTATGTTAGCTAAATAATGAAAATTGTTATGAATATTGCATGAATTATGTTTTGATTCCAATTTGAACTCTATTTCTAAACGCATAAGGTACAATTCATTGTAAAAACTTGCTTCAACTTTGATAACAAGTTTGTTTGTCTCACTATAAATTCCACTTGTATGCCGTGTGGAATGAAATAGTGATGTCCCATTATTTTGAGCTGAATCAATACGAGTCTATTTAAGCGCATCACTTTAGAAGGGGTGGACCGGATTGACAATTTTTTTAATGTTCGTAATAATCTGAATAAGGTTTTTTGGGAAAGAAAAAAGTTGACTGAAAAATTCTAGAAAAACTGAAAATGCATTTTTTCCAACGTTATGTTCCTAACGAGCTATTCAGCGATTTTTTTTAATTGGTCGTAGTTCAAATATAGTTACGAAATTACAATTGAATACAAACCTGTTTCTGTTTTACATCAAAAATTAGTTACCTGTATGAGTATTTGAATAGTGTTATAACCATTAAATTAAAGTATATATATTTTGTATGTGTTTATTAATATTGTGTTACCTACCTATATAATTATTTGTACGTAAAGGTATCACAATTGGTTACACAAGTGGGGTAGGTATAGTTTTCGTTTGGACTCGAAAGAAGGCCAATTTGCTCGGTCGTTCGTTTGAGGCAAAACGAAAGATATCGCGGTCCTATAAGTGCTAACCCCACACGCTACTTTTTTCTTGAGGCATTTTTTGTGGAATTTTCTAGTTTTTAGGGTTTTATTCATCCGATGAAAAAACAACTCTTATAGGATCACTGGCTGTCTGTCAGTCTTGTCACATCTTTTTGACGGACGCATAGCGTATTAATCGAATTTCGATGAAAAATTAAAAAGTTATTTCTTCACCGTGTTCCGGTTCCAGGGTACCCAGCGGAAGACCAAGTCTCCCTCATTTAGCCGATGGTATTTGTGAAGCTATACCTACCGAGTGGCCAGTTCTGTTGAGGTAGGTATACTTATTTAGATGGAAAAGCCTCTAAGTGTGGTTTATCGAATTATGTGCATAAGTTTTTAATTAAAACATAGTAATTTGCATCAAGTGCATCAAATGAAAATTATAGGAAAACATAAACGAATAAAAAGTTCTCACGGGAAAAAATAGTAGTTACATACTTACGAGAAACTCTCCAAGCGAGTTCGACACGCTCTTGGCCAATTATTTATAAAAGCAACACTTCGCTCATGAGCTGACTCTTTGTGCACATCACTACACATTCACTTACGAGAAACTCTCCAAGCGAGTTCGACACGCTCTTGGCCAATTATTTATAAAAGCAACACTTCGCTCATGAGCTGACTCTTTGTGCACATCACTACACATTCACTTACGAGAAACTCTCCAAGCGAGTTCGACACGCTCTTGGCCAATTATTTATAAAAGCAACACTTCGCTCATGAGCTGACTCTTTGTGCACATCACTACACATTCACTTACGAGAAACTCTCCAAGCGAGTTCGACACGCTCTTGGCCAATTATTTATAAAAGCAACACTTCGCTCATGAGCTGACTCTTTGTGCACATCACTACACATTCACTTACGAGAAACTCTCCAAGCGAGTTCGACACGCTCTTGGCCAATTATTTATAAAAGCAACACTTCGCTCATGAGCTGACTCTTTGTGCACATCACTACACATTCACACGAACTCGATAGCAAGCAACAAACTATAAAATCTACCCAACGGTCGGTGCGGCCACGCACCAGTCAACTTTATCACAGGTATTTCGACGCGAATAAAACTTCTTGGAGTGCTAATCTTAATTAAAATGTAAGTACACAGTGTTCATTTCTTCTAAATAATTTGTTAAATAATATTTTAATGTAATTTCATTGATGTTTATTCTGAGGACAAATAAGTTAAAATGTCGCATGTATATGGGACCAAGGGGGAATTGGCACCACTTAAGGAATTAAATTCGCAAAAAAATTATAATGAGCTACTATTTATTGCAAACTTTACAATTATGAAGAAAAACTATTAAACTATCATTTAGAAATAAATAAAATAAAAAAACTCTTATAGAATAACAAAAAAATTAAGATTTTTCGAAATTCTATTTCGGCCCTCATTACCCTTGGGGTTGGGTAATGAGAACCACCTAATTAAAATTAGATCTATGACATTTTCTATCATTATTTTTTTCTCTTTTCTTATAATTATGTAGGTAATGTATGTAATTATTATATATCTCCTAATTCGTTTCTTGAAATACAAAAATCGAAAATGAAAATTATCCCAATATACTTGGTTGCAATAACCCCAAAAGCATAACTTTTTCAAGGTTAGTTTTTAACTATTTACAAGAATTTGTTTTATTTATGTTTAACATTTTCTCGAATAAATAAATATATTGTGTTATCAATGCTAAATCATAAACTTATTTACCAGTAAAAATAAATTAATTACATGCTAGCAATAATATCGGGATAATTGTAACGGAGCGCGCGAAAACACAAAGTACCTTGGCTTTGCCAAACGGTAAGAGACTGCCGAAATATTCGAAGCCCGGAGGGAAAGGCGGTTTGTAAGTAATACTCTCGCATAGTTTCCAGACTTGCAGCATATACAGAACCGTCTGTATTGACGTGGTTTTTATTACCCCGTGGTTCCCATTCCTCCTTGCTCCCCTACCTACATGCTATTCACTTTAACTTACAGTTTAAAATAAGTTTAAGGCTTCGCCCATGGATATTTTCAAACAAAAATATAGTATAATATAAAATATAGCACTGTAACGGGGATAATGTAGGCTCTTCCTAATTAGTGAAAGAATTTTTAGAATTGGATCTGTAGTTTCAGAGATTACCCCTACATTCAAACTTACAAACTAGGTACTTCGCATGGGTAGAATATAAAAGGGTAGGTAGTTTTTTCGTGAAATTTGTTTTATACCATTGTTCGCATAAGGACAGATTCCCTGATCTGAGGGACAGACTATGTAGTCCATGAATTGATATTTAGTTAGTTATTCCTACCTCAATTCCTACAAGATTGAGGTCAATGTCAAACTTTGCCGGCCGGCACATTAAAATGTACCTACCTATGTAGGTTTTTGTCCCATAACAAGGTCTCGCACATTTTCACGTTCTTTATAGGTACCTTGTGGTATGGTCAGAAGCACCAGTAACAGTGAATTTGTTGCTGCATTTCCTCGCTGAAACGCGATGTCATGATTCGTTGAAGAATGAGCCAGCCTTTTTGAAGAGCCCTTTGAGGTAGGGTTGCCAACCGTCCTGTTTTCCCAGGACATGTCCTGCTTTTTAGGTTGTCCTGGGCTGTCCTGGATAGTTTCTAAGCATTGTCCTGAGTTTCTAAAGAGTCCTGTTAAGGACCTATGTTTTAAAATTAGCGCGCCACTACTGAAAACGATCTCCAATCGTTTCACTGAACCCGCGCCGCGCGTGTAGAGGTCGTTGAGTCTTTTTAAAACAAACAAAAACTTAAACTCCTTGTGGCTCCAATATTACAAACAGTGCGTGTCCGAGGAACAATACGCAGAATTACGGAAGGTGGTTGAATATGTCTTCTGTATTCCGGGACACAATGCCAATGTAGAGAGGGTTTTTTTATTTATAAACACACAGTGGTCGAAAGAGAGAAATCGGTTACTTCCAGCAATAGTTGCTTCAATAATCAAATCCACCTACAACATGGATATGAACTGTGAATTTTTTTATAATTATTTGTTAACTCAACCACAAATGTTAAGGGTCATTTCTGGAGTTGAAAAATACAATAAAAATAAAGATAAGACGTAAGAATTTGTCCGGTTACATTACTTACTTAGGTAGGTAGTCATTATTTTATATTTATAATTAAAAACATCATTTCTCCATTTGATTTGATAATTTAGTAACTAAATGTCAGTTGAACACTAATAAAAAAAATATGTTGTTTTATTGACCTTGTATTCAGTGCATATAACAATTAGGTACTGCTCTTATATATAGTCCTGACTTTAAACCGAAATGTCCTGGTATTTCTACCTTCAAATCCTGGATTTCAAAGTTTGGAGATGGCAACCCTACTTTGAGGGAGCTGTGTTTTTATGCAGGAAACTCCTGAGTTCCAAATTAATCAACCTACTTTCCACATTCCACACGGACATTTATTTTTTCTTATAATTATGTAGTTATTTTAATGATTTATCAATTTTATTTATTTCAGATCACGATGAGTTTCAATATAAAATCAGCTTTGATCCTGGACGGTGTGGGTGAGGACTGTACCGAGATACTGAAGGCACACGGTATACAAACTGTATGTCGACCTAAGTTGACTTATGAAGAACTTATACAGGAAGTGCCTGTAAGTAAATATAAAAATTTAAGAATAAATTAATATCTGAGAGGTAGTCAAAAGGGTACAAATATTTTTATGGGAAATATGAAGTGAATTAGCAGAAATTGTCTAAAAATATAAATAATCAAACACGTACCTACCTATTTAAGCATTTTCAAAATGTTTTGATGGGATTAACTTGAAACTTAGTCAAAAAAGTTGGAGTGAATTAGTACAATTATGTAATTAATAAATATATATGTATCTAGGTATAACTTAGACTCCCTGACCAAAACTACAACTTTTGGCATACTTACCGACTTTTTACGCCAATGAATATATAACCATAAATAACTCTTGACACCAAAATATTCTAATTCTAATATGAACTGACCAAGGAATACGCTTTCTAGTCTAAGCAAAAGACATTTAATTATAGGTAGGGGGAGTCCGGGAGAGTTGAACCGCTTTTTACATATACCATCATATTTTTTTGTTAATAGAGTTTAGAGAATCGATTATACGTTTTTGCGATACCTTATTATAGTATCTACATTTGTGCATAATTGTAATTTAATATAACGCGCAGGTATAAATTTTATTTGTATTTTTATAAAAAATGAGATATGAGTCAAGTCTCCCCACCAGCAGGGACACTTGAACCGGGGTATGGGGAGAGTTGACCATACTATTTTGGGGAAAAGAAAAATAATTTTCAGATTGAATCATAGCTTTATTAAGTTATCTTATACAATAATTAACTTGCTTTTAGTACTCCCAGCAAGGAAAACATAAAAAAGTACAAATTTCCATAACAATAAAATTGTAGGTTACAAAATGTTCCAAAATAAACAAAACTACAACTTACAATCTTTTTAAACAAACATGTTATTAAGTACTTATTTTAGTTTTTTTTATTATTAACTTATTTCTAATAATTTTGCATAATTTGCTAGTCTCAAAATTATTGTAAATCAATATGAAATTTTTTTTTAATTTATATCTTTCTCAAATAAACGTTATCTTAACCAAATTACCGAACATTAATTATTATCTCAGATAACATATTACTATCAAACTTTGTAACAATCAGTCTTTATTAACTTTTTTAAAACTATTAAATAATTTCTAATAAATCTTTGATCGGTATCAAAATTATTTTAAATCACATAAAGGTTTTCTAATAGAAGCGCCTTCCTTAATTTCGCATATGGCATTTTCTAACTCCGTTTTTGTGTATTTTTTTCGTTTGCGTGCATTTTCAGGAGGCTTGTATTGAAAGGGCATCGTGTAGGAAGGTTCTGTAAATAAACATGGAAAATTAAGACAGAAAAAAACCACTTAAATGATTCATAATTCCTACAAAAGGAGACATGAACCACTGAGCATGTCTCCCGCACCCTCCCTGGTTCAACTCTCCATCTCACACTAGTTTCATATTTAGCTCAAGGCATAGAAAAACCTCCAATCGTAGAGAAAAACTACTCAGCACACCTCAAACTATATTAATCTGGTAATATAATAATAGTAACAAACGTACGTACCTCAATAAACACGACTGCAATCACAAAATTACCTAATTAAAAAAAAACACTCTGGAGCAACAAAAACACGTTTTAGATCATCACTGCTAAATAAAAGAGCTTTGATGCAAAATGGCGGCATACTTATGATTGGCCTCTCGCATGTGACCAATGAACGCATTGACATTCCGTTCGCGCTAAATTTAAATATAATTTTGAAAGATGGTTCAACTCTCCAACCTGGGCAAGTCTCCCGGATTCCCCCTACTCCTACCTAAATTAACACGCTTTGTGTTGCATGTCCATACTCATTTGTCGGTATCAAATATATCCTAGTAGTAACTGATTTACTAATTTATGTATTTTGTAAAAGACGCCATCTGTTGGAAATCAGTTGAACTAACGGTGCGAAATTTTCGCACAGGTCATCTAGTCTCTATTTATAGTTCTTAACCATATATGGTACCGATCTTGTACCGCCAAATAAGTTGTCGTCTTTGACATTCGGTACAAAACTTTTATTTGTAGAATTTTGCACAGATTGTTAAAAGCTCAAGTTATTTAGCGCGCACTATCGTGCTAAATCGAATCCTTATATTTAAGAGTGTAGTGTACCGCGTCCATGTCCATACAAACGGAGAAAACGTTTTACTACCCCTAAATATAATTTAATTTTAACGATTTTGTAATATGTTACTGACATAATGAAAAACTACGTACGTATTTTTTCCTTTTTTCAAAATTCGTAATAGGTCAAAAGTTATAAGCCCCTCAAATCTCGGTTTTTTTGGTTCATAACTTGCTCGTAATAAACCGTCTGTATTTGAGAAACAAAGCAAAATTTCAAAAAAAGCAAAACGTACGTACGTAGATTATAATCTGCTAAAACGTTTGACACCAAAATTATAAGGTTTCGTTATAGTTTAGTAGGTGTAAATCGTTTTCCCCCAAAACGCAATTTTCAACTAAGAACATACCTACGAACACTCACGAGCTGCAGTGTTCTCTGTCGCACTGATGCCCGGGGGAAGAGCGCGCTTGAGACAGAATATGATTTTCTAAATACCTATTTCGCTGCGTACGCTGAGCTACACGATCCTCTTAAGGACCCTTGGCTCTCAGTCATCTTGTATCTGTCAAAAATATGGTAAATCTAAGTTAATCCTGGAAACGTGAGTTTATTTATACAAAATCTCCTCACCCCAAAAGGATTGTTATTATTTGAAATTGGATTCAGCCATATTTTTATTATTCATGGGTTCTAAAGAGCCGTTGTTTTCGATACGAGCAGTGCCTTCGCGTATCGAAAACAACGGCTCTTTAGAACCCATGAATAATAAAAATATGGCTGAATCCAATTTCAAATAATAACAATCCTTTTGGGGTGAGGAGATTTTGTATAAATAAACTCACGTTTCCAGGATTAACTTAGATTTACCATATTTTTGACAGATACAAGATGACCTTGACCACCGCCCCTTAACACAGAAACATCAAGCTCTGATAGTTCGTTCAGCCACCCAAGTGACGTCAGCAGTACTGGCGGCTGGGACCAACTTGAAGGTAGTAGCGCGGGCAGGAGCTGGTGTCGACAATATTGATCTAAAAGCTGCTAAGGAAAAAAATATTATGGTCATCAAGTAAGTTTTGTTGTCTATCTATTAGTCAATCTTTCATCCTTCATTCTTTCAACGTGTCCAAACCAGCGTAAACTACTTTTCTTCATTTTAGTCACGAGTCACGACATCATCTTTCACTCCGGATTCTTTATATATTTTTTAGGATTCCGTACTCCATTTTAATTCAAGTGTTTGTAAAGATATTTTAGTAGCGATACGTGCCGGCTTCGCCTGAGTACCTAACACTTTCTGTAGGTGTAGATCATTAAATTTTACAAAATTAATTCTTGCATTTTTCAAATCCTCTCAAGTTTCATCAAATCCGTTCAGCCGTTAAGGCGTGATTGAGCAAAAATGCATCCAAACATTCACATTTATAATATTACTAGGGACTTCGCACGGGTACAATATGGAGATAGATCAATTCTACACAATTCTTTCCTACATCAGTTTGCCTATCTCTGACGGATTAGACAGCATACACCATCAGGTGAATCAACCTATCTAATAGTGAAATCACAACACACTTAGAGGCTTTTCCATCTTAAATATACCTCAACAGAACTCTCTCGTTAGCTATAGCTTCTCAAATACCATCGGCTACACGAGGTATACCCTTGAACCGTAACACGGTTTTGGAAGCTGTAAGGCAACCCGTGAAGAAAGAAGAAGGCAGCAGGATGATGGCCCTACATTTCCATTATGAAATCTATCAAAGTCCATTCTTCCATTTCAAGTCAATTAACGATTTTAACATTTTCAGTGCTCCAGGCGCAAACGCTATAAGCGCGTGTGAGTTGACTTGTGCGCTGATGTTGACATCAGCCCGGAAAATAGCTCCTGCTGCACAAAGTATGAAGGAAAGTCGATGGGATAGAAAATTGTACGGCGGATCTGAGTTGTATGGGAAAGTTTTGGGAGTTCTTGGTTTGGGACGCGTCGGTCGTGAAGTCGCTGTTCGTATGAACGCTTTTGGAATGAAGGTATAATATCTACACATATGTTCACGACCTTTATAGCTCCTTGCGGTGTGGCCAGAGACACTGTAACAGTGTCCGCTTGACGCTAGTTGTAGGTGACAATTTAAGCATTAACAGATGAAATTCTGTAATTGAGAAGAAGTGCTTACGTGCCCTCCGAAGCTCTATAAGTATATTAAAGCCTAGAATAATGGTGCTTGAAATTTTTGCCACGTTTCATTCAGACTTGAATCCGCGTGCTCCCACTTTCAAATACCTTACTCTCTTTATCATTATCCATAGTTTTATTGTCGCAACGGATTTTACGTTATATGATGATTATGTTAAAATACAGACATAATAATTATAATTAATGATTGAAACACTAAGTTTGACGCCCTAAATCGCCTTTCCCGTTTAAAACATCACAATTAACAGACTATTATCCTAGAGCTCTGTCTCGCGACACAAAACGATACCAACGAAATCTAAGGTAACTTATTACGCGCACCTGGTCAGTATAACTGGTCAAAGGGCAAAAAATTGGCGAAAGGGGGAGCCCGTCTATGGCCCCTCCGTAGGCTTAGTACTCTATTTTCCAGATTTTATGCTACGAGCCGTACATGACAACAGAACAGTGTGCACAATATCACGCTAAGAAAGTGGAGTTGAAAGATATCTGGGCCGCCGCTGACTATATTACCTTACATGTACCTTCTACAGAAGAAACTAAAAGTAACTAAACTTATTTCTATTTAATGCGAAAATCGGAATGTAACGAAATGACTTTGTTTTGTAATAAGTATGATATTATGTTGGTATTTCTGCATAGGAACGAAAAAGTTCAGTGACTCGTTCCTGTGTCGCACTGTCAAAAAGAACAAACTTCCGCCGTCGGTTTTTCCTGCTTCTTATAACCTGGGGTCCTTCAAGCGAAGCGTGAAAAAGCATCTCTATGGGCGCGACTGGCGGACTGTATTATGCTTTGCCAGTCGCGCGCATTCATGGACCAAGACAAAAATTACTACGGAGCCCTGTGTTATCTGTGGTTCGACTTGCACTTAGCCAGCGTTTGTTTCCTACCTAGAAAATATAGCGGATATTATAGAATTATTAATACGAATTCATCTGTTCATAAACAAGCGATAAGATAACGCAAACATAATTTAAGTATGAGAGAATGTGATATGTTTCATAGATATTTACCTTGGCAACTAAAAATGTTCCACAAAATAAGTTGTGTTGACTGATTAATAAATAGGCACATAATATCTATATTTATTTTAATTTAATCTAATGTTAGACAAGATTAAATAAACGTGATTGTATACATACCTACCTACATAGATTTCGTACAGGTATGCGTCGGTGGCCGCGATCCCGGCCATGAACCATTTTTTTTTTTTAATTAATAATATACTTATGTACATAATCCGACAAACCACACTTAGAGGCTTTTTCATCTAAATATAGGTACCACAACAGAACTAGGCATTCGTTAGGTACCTATAGCCTCACAAATACTTACCATCGGCTAAAAGAGGGAGGCTTAGTATTCCGCTGGGTACCCTGGGACCGATAACACAGTTTAGGGAGCTGTAAGAAAAACCCGTGAAGAAAAATGAAAAAAGGTAAGGTAATATCTCAACAGAGGAAAGTGCTGGCATTGCACTCTATTTAGTATAGCTAAGATGATGTCATAATATGTTAGGTAGGTACTTGTCGTAAACCTTCCTAGTCAATCAGTCTAGTAGTGAAAGCCGCAACAAAATCCGTTTAATAATATATGGGGATGCTCGGAAAATTGAACAGAAAATGTTAGCTTTGAGTTGCATTACAGATAAATTGGCAAAATCAGGATTATATTTCTGTCTTGTGTTCTTTGCTGGATAAAATAGACTCACATTATATAAATAAAAATTAAATGCTGTTCGATGGTAAGCGCATCACTTGAGAACGACTGGAATTATTTGGATTTTTTTTAAAACGTTTGTAATAAACTGAATAAAGATTTTAGGGTAATTGATAAAGTTGCCCGGAAAATTTAAAGTGTTTTTTGTATGAACTAATAATTATTATGGGCTCCACGGGCGGAAAAAAATAGATCTGGATCATGAATATTGAAAACAAATATTTTATATTGTACCTGCCCCTTTTTTGTTACAGACATGATAAACGCGTCAGTCCTGCGTCAATGTAAGAAGGGCGTCGTGTTAGTGAACGTGGCCCGCGGAGCTCTCATACATGATAAAGACTTGTTGACCGCTCTTAATGAAGGACATGTAAATATTATTTTGTTTATTTATATGATTTATATCTAGAACGAATTACATATTACAAATAAGTACCTACCTACACCATTTCCAAATGTATGCCAATAACTAACACAAGTAAGCCACACGTTGGTCCGGCGATGGACCGAAAATTTCCCATTCCGGCCGCCATACGATCTAGGGGGACCATTTGTTACAAAAATTAGACGAGTGCTCGATTTCGGTGGACCGTAGGTACGGCGGCGCGCCGGCGATTGGACGAATGAGTGGGCACCTTAAGTGGGATAATTCGGTATGTAAAGTGAAAACTAAGGTAGCTATGTTTTTTATATCAAAGATAAAGCTACTAATAATGATAATGAAAAGTACCTAGTTACTTAATATTTTTTTAGGAAATTTTATATTTAGGAAATGTATGTTTTCTATGTAGGATGTAGTAGGTAGTTTTATATTATTTTTTAAATTTTGCAGACAGACCACAAAATGACTTCATCATTTTGGTAAATTAGGTAGCCATTCTGCCCTATTTCTCAACTCGTTTGTTTTTTTAAATATCTTAATATTTGAAATAAAAAAAATAAAGATTCCGACGAATTGAGAACCTCCTCCTTCTGTTTTGAAGTTCGGTTAAAAATATAAAACCTTACCTTAGTTTTTACTTTACATAGATACCGAATTGTGTTATTTATATTTACATAATATTGAGACGTCTGTCCAATTATTTGTCCAGAATATGCTCCGCAACACCTGAATTGATGTTGATGAAACTTTCAATGATCATGTGCCGCGGCGGGTAGCGGAATTTACTTTGTAGCTCGATATCTTTAATGTCTTCAAAGTTAAATAAAAATGAAAGAATGTATATTGCCCACAATATAGATAACTGTTAATTGGATTGGTAAAGCAATTTGAAGCTACGTACCTACCTTCAATACATACTTCGTGAAAGTTTAATGTCACGTGCGAAACCGGACCAAAAGAAAGCTAGCAATAATAAATTATATGACATTATTTTTATTTATAGATCGGTGGAGCAGTTTTAGATGTTTTCAGAGAAGAACCTCCAAAGGACAAAGACACGCTCGCCTTGATACAACATCCTAATGTTGTGGCTACACCACATTTAGGTAAATTATATAATTATAGCTTTTATACCAAGAGGGGTAGACTGAGACTAAGAAATGTTAAGAACGTGGAGGTGCTACGATTCTGATATATTTCTCTTACTTCCCCTAAAACTTATTACAGTAAATGTATAATATTTTAACTAGGTATATAATGCGTTAAACTGTATTAAAAATAATTTTCGATCTCAAAATAGAACTGGTCGCTCGGTCGATAGGTAGTAGGTAGCCTCAAAAATGTCATTTTATAATACTTCTCTTATTTAGTAAACAAACCTTGCATTCTTTATTTTGTTAAATTTCTAAATAACAGTTAAAAAATTATTATTATTATTAGTTATTAGCAGTACCGCAAATGTAAAATAGGTTAAAAAATAATAATTAATATGTAAAAGAATTGTTTACCAAATAGACAGACTAGAAAAATGGGTCTTAGGTACCCTGGAATGAGAGTCGTGAGGCACCCGCGATGTTAAAAAATATGTATCACAATTTATGGTATCTTTGTATCACATTTTTTATGTTAGGTTTTTTTGCGTGCCTGTTTCACTTGACATACATATTAGCCTTATATCACTAAGTTCAATTAAAACGTAGAATTTTCGTTACAGGTGCGTCCACGACCGAGGCTCAGCAACGAGTGGGAGAAGAGATAGCAAAACAACTTGTAAACTTAAACAAACCTAAAACATTCCCGGAGATGCCTTTGTCAGCCTGCTAATATTATTTAAGTTATTTTTACTTTTTTATAATTAAATGTAAGTGAGCTAAATGTCGTAGTTGTATTCAATTATACCGAACTTTGCCGCCTTAAGTTGGCTATGTGCAGGCGCGCGAAACAAAACAAAAACCTAAGATGCTTGCTTGCGGGGCATGCTTCGTTGTCAGCAGGAAATGTAGCGCCATCTAGCGGTGATGATGGAATACATTATCTTAGTTTGTAAAACCCTTATCACACCAAATACTAATTTGACGTATTTGCAAGTCTTTGAGTTAGAATTTTTTAAATGCTGTAGCCGATTTGGCTATTTTATTACAGCCGTAAGTCTGAATAAGGTTTTAGAGAAAAAAAAAATTAAAAATTTGACCAAAACTGGAAGGGATTTTTGTATGAACTCAGACCATAATGGGGGATAATATGGGCGAAGCCGGGGCGGAAAGCTAATATAAAATAATAGAGTTCGCACACCTTAACACTAACATCACCTTACCAAACACTACACCTATAAATACTTGACGCCAAAATGTTCTAAATATACTCCGCCCCGATAGCGGCTATCACAACCTTTTGTAAGTATGTACTTATATAAAAAATCAGCACTCAATGCATCTATAGTATTTCAAACAGCTAACTACTAAACAGAGTCACTTGTAAATGCAGCAAAAAAAGTCAATAAAAATAATTTCAATATTTATATTGAACCATCAATAACAATCAACTTTAAAAATGTCTTTTACAATTTGTAAATGATAAAATGTACGGCATAACATTATTCAGAAGCAATAGCATCACATATACTTACATAAAATAATATCTATTATAATAAATCACAATATAATTGCAAATAATATCTTATGTTAAATAATACACATTTATATTTACATGGAAGCACCCTTAATTTTTTTAATATATATGTGGTCACACGAAAAGGAAACTCATTCAATAATTTTTTCTTTAGGTACTTTTTAGCGTGACCACACACATTCATATAACTACATATATATGTAAATCTTGCAAAAAAAAATTGATGCCAAGTCACATTTGTTAATACGACGCTTTCGGCTTGTCCTCTCCTGTTAGCAAAAGTTTGTAATAAGTTTGTATATATGTCAGCAAATATTATAAAAGTTTACAATTAAAAATACAGGAATGGCTGAGTATTTTGTATACAAAAAAAGTCTTAAAGTACTGGAATGTCAAAAACCATCATTATAATGACAATATTTAACACATATAAAATAAGTACACATTTATATTACATAGAATAGAAAGACACAATTTAAGGTAAAGTGCCATCATTTTGTTTTCTTTATATGGGAATGTTAGGCACGACTTTAATTCGTTATCGTATCGTCATATTCTATTCGCCAGTCTAATTAAAAAGTTAACTTTAAGGAGACGCCTCATAACTTTTGTCCCATACAAAAACGGACTTCAGCAAAAAGTTCTAGTTAATCAATAATCCATTAAAATTCGATCGAGTAAATATAATTTCACATACTTTATGGGTCCATTAACTAAAACTTGCTATTTCTAATATTGTTTGTACAATATTTGAATTGCTGAAGTCCGTTTAGTGTATTTTATTGTACCGATTTTGTTTGGATTTTTTTTTTCTCTATTTATTTCTTTCGCTCGGATATTGGGTGAAAGAGATGCAAAATTTTCGAACACGTGCGTTTTTTAGTTGGTTACGCGACCATGAGAGCTCTTAAAAAATGTATTGCGTCTTCAGAAGTTGTGCACTTTTCATTGAAATATTTCGTCGTTTTGAAAACTGTTGGTGCCAAATTAGGATACAAAATCAATATCTAAGATGAAAGTGTTAATATTAATTGTACTGATCATTAAGTACTTACCTATTTTGTATTCCTCTTATAGTTGTTTATACTCTATTCATTATTCATTCCACTTGTTACGTTTCGTTAAATAAATATAGTCAGTTAAAAATTGAATCGATAGAATTAATCGGGCCTTGTTTACATAAATAGGTCATTTGTTATGCTCAAAGCTGACAAAATATTTAGCCGCCATTTCTAGCGTAAGTCAGTCGGCTTTTGATGAAAAATGTATAATTATGTAAAACAAAGAACAAACCTTCTTTTTTTAGTTGCTTAAAAAGAAATACCTATACTAATATATAAAGCTGCAGAGTATGTATGTTTGAATGCGCCAATCTCAGAAACTTCCAAGTCCGATTTGAAAAAAATATTTTTGCATTAAATAGCCCGTTTATTGAGGAACATTATAATTATGCTATATAACATCACGCTGCGACCCAAAGGAGCGGAGCAGTATCCATAATTGTCAACCAATCAAATACCACCGGACAAAAAGCTATTCTAGTATGAAACTTAAGTACACAAGAACTGACAGCACGTACGGTTATCAATATTTAAGATACATTGATTTTTTGTGATGGCCAGTACACATATCTATCACATCACCCGCACATGAGAAAACATCAACAATAGATATAGTTCGCGCTAAATAAGTTGACCCAAATTGAGCACTAGAGTGGGAAGTACGCCCATACAAATCGTATGAAGCGCCATATGTTATACTTTTCGGCTCGTTAAGGGGGTGGTTGGTAGGGGGTCAACAAAGTCTGACAAGCGGAGGGGGCGTCACATGTATATAAATAAATACAACTCTTAAGGACCGTTGGTCAAGATCATATTATAACTGTCAAAATATGGCAAATCTCACTTAATCCTGGAAACGTGAGTTTATTTATACAACATTTCCTTAGCAGCACACAATTGATAGTTATTATTTTAAATTAGATCAATGCTCGTTTTTGAAACTACGGCTATTTAGAACCCTAAATAATAAAAATATGGCTCAATCCAATTTAAAATAATAACTATCAATTGTGTGGTAAAGAAATGTTGTATAAATAAACTCACCTTTCCAGGATTAACCGATTTGCCATATTTTTGACAGATACAAGATGACTGACAGCAACGGTCCTTAACGATTTCGAAATTAAAAATTGCAAAATAAATATACCCAGGGAGGGTGCTCCAAAAATCATGCAATTTATGAATGTCCCCTTATTTAGCGCGAGTTATACCAAAGACCGCATATATTCATTTTTTATAACCTGTTTTAGAATCTCATAAAAGCTCAATCTATAGTAAACAAGTTGTCTGGCTGTATGTTAGGGCTTCAAATGTAAATATTCAGCCACGAACACTCGCAGTATCTTGTTAAGGTTCTCAATGGTGTTGAAGTCCAGCGCGGACATGTCGTCTTGAGCACGGTGCCACACGCGCGGGAACGGGGTCGGTATTAAGTGTAGAACATCGACATCTGGAAAATTATAGTTTAGATCGTAAATAGGTACAACTATGTAGTATAGAAATAATATCCGGTACGCAGACAAAATCTCAGAGAGAGAAAGATATAATTTCCCGTAGTGACAAAGCAGGACAAAAAGTATCGCGGAAGTTTTGTATACGAACCTGAGATTCTTTCTACACGGCCGGCATGAGTGAAAAACATAGATTTAAAAAAAAATGCTAATGCGCTTGGCGAGACATCATCGAATTTTCGAATTATTATTATTGCTAAATGGTTTATTTCTATTATATAGGTTATCTGGTTTGATTGTTGTTATTCTTACTCTACATTCACGGGCATATTATCTTTGTAAGGCTGGGCCTCCTAAAACAACCACCATTTTTGAGCATTTCTGCCGGCAGTAAGACAGGCAACATTGGTGTAACCGGCTGGGGGTGTCGAGAGGTGTGACACCGGTTTCACATATAGCTTCCCCGTTATTACGCCTTTAGACACTTCCACCACCGAGCATAATAGATAATATTATACTCTAACGACTCCAGCCTGGACAGCCATTCTTTTATTCTTACTTATTATTACATTTTCAATATTTTATTTTAGTTTAAAATAGCTTTTCTGTGTGTCATTCAGAATTAATTTGACAATATTCAAGCGTATTAGCAATTTGCGGGGGTTATATTCAAACATAGGTCGTGCAACTGGCTGTGGGAACCCCGACGACATCGTACCGCACGACACCGTTTTACAAATGATAATTTGGATATGTCGTCGCTACCGCTTGCGGTGACGACATATAGCGACCGTATTAAACCTATGGACGTTTTTCCACGACACAAAATTATTACTATTGCTGGAACCGTCGCTAGTGGCAAAACGAAAGACGTTTGTGTTTTGTAACCGCAGATCGTGTCGTGCTGTGGCCCGTGAAAAAACACCCGTCGTTATGTATCGGACGCGACCTAAGTCGTAAGTAGGTACCTATTGACCGCCATACAACCATTCGCACTTCAGTCGCGTACGATTCCCTGTGGGTCTCGGACGTTCGACAGCAATCCGACATTTTGGATAGTGTTGCCAGGTCTATCCTAATAAAGTTAAAGTGGCTGTGATTTTGAAATGTATACAAATGGAATATCTTATTTACTGAAGCAACCGTTTCTAGAATTGTTATCCGACTGTCTCAATGTTTGTTTAGAATACGCTCCGAAACAGCTGAATAGATTAAATTAGAATAGTGTTTATGGAATCAGGTCTGCAGTTATATAAAAAATTGTACGGGTGAAGCCGAGGCGAAAAGATAGTAAAAATTATCTTACCTCTCTTCAAGAACGGTATATGATCATCCTCAATGAAAGCCCCAGTACTCCTCAGTCTAAAGTAAGTCTGCTCAGCCTTCCCTTGAGAGTAACCTGCCAGCTGCGTCATCTCGGAGAGTCGTTGTTCAGCACTCGCCAGTCTCACGTACCACTTCTCTGTAGACGGGAAGTAGCTGTAGAACACTGGGTCCGGAGCTCCTAGCAGATCTAGAAGTACCAGCACATCCTGGAATAATAGAGTGCTATGTTAGTGTAAAAAAATCCTCAAAAGTTACCTAGACCTTTAAACATCATTGCACATTGATTCTGAACTCGCGAAATATACGTCATTGGGCCAAAATTACTAATAGGGCATTACACACACATAACACAGCGTCCGAGCCTTATATAGTCTGTGGTCCGAGCGTACACAGAGTAAGCAATAGACACAGCACAGCAAGATGTTTAATCTGTGGGTAAAAAATACGGTTTTTCAAAGTTCATGTTCATTATTGTTCAAACTAAAAAGTCCCACTCATTTATTGATCAATATAATAAAGTCAAATAAGTTGGGAGGACGACCATACAAATAGTATGAAGCACAGAAGCACTTTCCGCCCAACATATTTTCCAACTCATAATAAGACATGCCTTGATCATATATTGCTAAAAACAAACAATGAAGCTGCCAGTGTAGTGTGCGAGTCCACAATGACCGACCATTATACCCCCTTATTATCTGTTAGGATGAAAATGGATCGTCAGAAAACTCATCCCAGAGTAACATCAAAAATTAACTATGATATTCTAAAACAGGAACTACATCAATTTGATTGGTCCTGCTTGTATGGTACTAAGGATGCAGATTTTGCTGCTGAAATGTTTATGGACACTTTAAAAACTATGATTGACAAATGTAAAACACCTATACATATACCACGTAAAAAAAATAACCTAAAATCGTGGATTACTCCGGGACTATTGAAATGTATAAAAAAACGGGACCTCTTACACCGAAAATGCAAAAAGAATCCCACTGATGCAGACATTAAATACACGTACCTAAAATATAGAAATACTTGCAGTAATATATTTAAAAACTTGAAACATTCTGAAGCACGTAGGAAAATTGAACAAAATCTTGATAACCCTAAAAAAACTTGGAACAACATAAAATCTATTTGTAATATTGATAAACCGAAAACAAAATCTTTAGAACTGCTTGGATTGGCTGGCAATCCAGTGGAATCAGTCAATAAAGTCAACCAGTTTTTTACATCTATTGGAGAAAGTTTGGCTCGGGGTATTATGTCTAAATCTAAAATGACTGAAAAAGAGCTGATATGTAAAGCAGCCAACCGTATACCAAACTTCAACAGGTCTATGTTTGTGGCGCCTACAGATCTGTGTGAGGTTTCCAAAATAATAAGTGACATGAAAAGCGGCACGGCACCAGGTTGGGATGGCATAAATGGGGAGATCTTGAAGAATCTGAAAAGCCATGTAATAGAACCTATCACCTATATAATAAACTTGAGTATCGAAACTGGAAAAGTACCAAAAGTATTAAAGATTGCAAATGTCTGTCCTATATACAAATCTGGTGACCCATATGACTGCAATAATTATCGCCCCATCTCTCTTCTTTCGACCATAGGTAAAATCTTAGAAAAAGTTGTAAACAAAAGACTGATGAACTATCTTGAAGAAAATGATATTTTAGCAGCCAGTCAATTCGGGTTTCGGGCAAGGAGAAGCACTGAGGATGCTGTAACTTTTCTTACAAACATTGTAGCTCAAAACTTGGACCGAGGCCAGAAATGTATTGGTACATTTTTAGACCTTACAAAAGCATTCGACACAGTGTCGATTCCATTATTATTAGGGAAATTGGAGTCATATGGAATACGAGGTTTAGTTTTGTCGTGGTTCAAAAGTTATCTTTCGGATAGGAAACAATTTGTTAAACTTGGATGTGCAAAGAGTGAAATGCAAGAGGTGTCCTTTGGGGTTCCACAGGGAAGTGTTCTTGGGCCGACGCTGTTTCTGATCTACATAAATGATTTGTGTGGGTCGGATTTAGGGTCGGCCAAAATTATAACTTTTGCTGATGATACGGCCATTCTCTTCGAAGGAAAAAACTGGGTAGAAGTGCAGAATAACGCTGAGAAGGGAATGTCACTAGTGTCAATTTGGCTTGAAGATAATTTACTAACACTCAATGTATCAAAAACAAAATACCTGTGCTTTCACTTATCAGCCAAGTCAAGACCCCCGCAATCCCTTACTATTAAGATCCATGAAGGCTAATGCGTTGATAGTCAGCACTGTAAATGTCAGGAATTGGACCGCGTTGACCAAGTGAAATATTTAGGAGTCCTCTTGGACCACACATTAAACTGGAAGATGCAAATTGATAGCTTGGCAGCTCGAACGAGAAAGTTATTGCACATCTTCAGGAAGCTCCGTTCTGTTTGTGAGAAGGGCGTAATAAAAACCGTTTATTTTGCTTTATGCCAGGTAGTGCTTACTTATTGTATTGCGGCATGGGGAGGTGCTGCTAAGACTACTTTTATAAAAATTGAGCGTGCACAACGGGCAGCGCTAAAAGTAGCCTTTTCGAAAACTTTTAGATTTCCTACATATCTTTTGTACACCGAAAATAAACTACTGTCTGTCCGGCAGCTGTTTATTCAGAGAACAGCTTTGATGTTTCATAAATCAGCACTGCAGACTGTCATTAATCCCAGGCATAACCTGCGCGAGTTAAAAACCCGTCCACGCCCTTGGAATATTCCCTTTGCAAAAACCACTTCTGCACGTAGATTTAATTATTACCTCGGTCCTTACATTTATACTCATGCCAATAATGATCTGCAATTGATTTTAATGACTAGAAGTCAGTGCAGAAAGGCAGTTTGTAAATGGTTATTCAAAAAAGACTACATACAAACGGAATTGTTTCTGAATCCCCCACTATTGTGATCTGAATGACACTGACACCTCTCAAATGGATTTATTGGAATTGGTACGTTATATTGGTTTTTGGTATATTGTACACGCTTGTGTTGCCGTATGATTGCGTGACCGAAATAATATATGTAAAACAAATGTGTAATTTTGTATTCATAAATTATCTGCTTTTCGTGAGTATACTGTGTGCGAATCCATTGTGTACCCTCATTTGTATTCTTTATTTTTTAAATATTTTAAATCTGACTGTATACATTGTTTGATGCCTGTTTTTATTACATGAAGGTGGAAATGGATGAAACCCTGGCTACCCATAATACAGGGAATCCTAGTTTGGGAGCCAGGAACATCACATATTATATGCAAATTTTGGTTATAAATAAACTTCCTGATGTCACAAGTGAAAGAATAAATCCGAAAATTAATCCCGTATGAAATAATTAAAGGGATTATAAGAACAAACCAGTGTCATGTGTCAAAAAAAACCTGATTCTCTGGCACCTGTCATATTCCTCGCCATGACTTAAGGACCCGTGGCTCTCAGTCATCTTGTATCTGGCAAAAATATGGCAAATCTAAGTTAATCCTGGAAACGTGAGTTTATTTATACAACATTTCCTCACCCCAAAAGGATTGTTATTATTTGAAATTGGATTGAGCCATATTTTTATTATTTAGGGTTCTAGAGAGCCATAGTTTTCGATACGAGCAGTGCCTTTGCGTATCGAAAACTACGGCTCTTTAGGGGTGAGGAAATGTTGTAAAAATAAACTCACGTTTCCAGGATTAACTTAGATTTGCCATATTTTAGACAGATACAAGATGACCTTGACCACCGCCCCTTAACAATTTTGGGATAATTTCTTATAATCAAGGGATAGGATAATAAATATATATTAATAAAAAAATAACACCTATTCTATGTTCTCATTAATTTTCCTTATATTGTCTTTTTATCAAGAAATACAACAACCGGGTATTTTTAGCCTCAGTTTGAAGAATGTATGCAGATTCTGGTATATTATATATTCTGAGGGTATAAAATGTAATAGATCGCGCGAGTCCTATTCGCACTTGACCGTCTTTTTTATAGTTTAAAATGTATAATTGTGTGTACATTTAATGTTTCCTCATGCAGAACTATAATGACCGTTATAATGTAATATTATCATACCAATATTTCTGGTTATTATCTACAGAATATGGAAAGTCCATAACACAAACTCAAAACAAAGATAAGAATAAGACATGGACTCATGAGAGTCTTTCAATATAAATCTATTTACTTTAAATTTGGGAAACTCCATATAGACTGGCGGTTGATACTTGTGTTGTCATCATCGAACGGCATTTAGTGAAACTTTTTGGCACCGGGTCCATTTCGACTAATTAGACCCCACTGAACAAGATTCTGCCCGGTGCCAGCCCCACCCCCGCCCCCTTTTCCCTCTACCCCCCAAAACGTGTCCCAAAACGCGGTTTTTTTCATTTTCTACAAAAAATATACCTAAGAGCTAGAATAAAACTGTCAATGATAAAAATAATCTTCATTAAATTCTTTACAACATTCGTAAACAAATTATTTTGATAGGACTAATAACATATGAATCAAGTTTGCCCAAACTGCACGAAAAAAATTTTTTTTGTAATATTTTTTCATTTGCTCTCAATTAATAACTTTGTAATGTATCGTGCATTACTTAGTACCTGCTCGATGTTTGCGGCGGCGTCTGCGCTGTGAGCTGAAAAAACGTGAACCAGTACTCCTATGACAATAAGTTAGGTCTTGTTTTGTAGACAAATATATCAAGATTATTTCGTTTCTTGGCTAATTTATCATAGCTTCGGTGGTTTTTAGATTAACTGAGAGCAAATAAAAAAATATTACAATAAATATTTTTTTCATGCAGTTTGGACAAATTTTATTCGTAAATTATTAGTCCTATCAAAATAATTTCTTTACGAATGTTGTAGAGAATTTAATCAAGATTACTTTTGTCATTGACAGTTTTATTCTAGCTCTTATATTTTTTGTAGAAAATGAAAAAAACCGCGGTTAGGGACACGTTTTGGGAAGTAGGGGGGAAAGGGGGCGGGGGAGGGGCTGGCACCGGGCAGAATCATATTCAGCGGGGTCGAATTAGTCGAAATGGACCCGGTGCCCAAAAGTTTCACTAAATGCCGTTCGATGTTGAAAGCAGAAGCAATTTGAGAATTTTCCACCAGTCTAATATGACTGACCGGCAAACACGTAGGCAGGGGGAGGGTCCAGTGGGTAAAACAAACTTTGCATGCATTTTTGTTGTTAAATTTTCAAATAACAGTTAAAATATAATTATTAGTTCTCCAAATGCAATTTATTTGAAAAAAAAACATGTACCTAAAGTTTATTTACCAAATAAGACAGGACTAGATAATCTGAGAACTGAGAGTGGTAGGACGCCAATACAAATAGTATGGAGCCCATTCTAAATAAAGTCTTAAGTCTTAGGTCAACGGGTCCAAAGGCTACTTAAATAAGCTAGAGAATTCAAGTTCCAAAAAAAAGGAATTATTTAATTTCATTCCAAAAAACGATATTTTTACATATTGCTACATTTCAAATGACCTATTAGATTTTATATTAAAAGTAGAACGCAGTCTGCTTACTTATCTTTCACACCCACACGGGCGACCGAATTTGAATAAAAATAATTGTCCAAAAGCGAGTCGAAGTTTTCAGTGAGAACTTTAAGACAGGATTTTCGTTTAGGTTTTCCTGTAAACATTACTTTTTTTTTAGTATTTTCGAAGATAAGGGGGGAGGGGGAAGCTCAATTGTCGTATATGTAGCATGAAGCACTTGAAAAAAATTTTTATTCACTTTTTACGATTCTAAATTCGATTATTTACGCCAATGTCCGTGATCATCAAACTCTACATATGTACCAACACAAGAATGATCCTAGGGTTCCGTTTTTTCATCGGATATGCGGAACCCTTATTACAGCAATACAAGCGACAGATGCAGCCCCATAAAGTACAGCGACACGGCTAAATCCACCGGCTAGATGTGACCATGTAAGACTGTGTTACTCACCATTCTATGTAGATCCGAGACACCATCCTTGTAAGGTGTATTTTGCATTTTCCTAGCTAAATGTTTAGCTCCATATATCGAGTCATTAGGTCCCCACTCCCTGAACGCCTCTTCGCCATCGAAAAATATAAACATGAGACTGAGATCCGTTTCTTTTCTATCCTTCAACAAATCCTGCATAGTTTTTGCTAGATTTATCATCATGGAGCATGGGACCGCCGAATCTGTTGCTCCTGAAAAAAAAGGTAATATTTAGGAATCTACCGCCAATTTTATAGTCGGGTAGGATAGGAAACGGGTAATAAATGATACTAAAACTGGGTCTGGTACTAGTCGACAGATAGTAGGTAATTTTAGGGCCGATTAGTCGTTAGTCGGTAGATCACTAATAATCTTGTCCTGTTACATGATAAGAAGCGGAAATGGTGTGGCGTGAATTATGTTGTGTCTTATTTAAAGGGGGAATGGGGATTCTACGTCATATCATGGCGACCGACGCACGTGTTCCTTTGTGACATGATGGGTAATCCGTCCGCGCTGTGATTAGTCTGTGATTAATAGAACATATCCAATGTCGGAGGGGAACATCATAGCTACCGATTAATAATAGTAATAATATTATAACGTCTATAATACTTGACATTGGCGGAATCATCAAAACCCTTATGGAGGCATAACACGGATAATATTAATTATAATTTAATAGAATAGAAAGAGGGAATGGTGACCAAACAAAAACGAGACCTTAGCTACCAGAAGGAAGAGCGGCAGCTAGTTTCCTCCCCCCGCGAAGTAATGCCTAACGGCGGTTCCCGCGGGGATTCAGAGGCTGGAGGAAAGGGGAGGTTTTAGTTGGTATTAACTGTTGAGTCCGACATATCCAGGCGAAACACCCAAGCCTGTTGAATACGTAAATGTATTTCCTCCTCTTAAAAAAAAAACACACACACACACAAACGAACGAAGAATCAAATTCACTACCAATGAAACTCAACTAACCGACCACTGCGACACAGGCTCGGGATATCATACAAAATTTTAAATTACGCCAATCACTGTTGAATTAAGTTATCTATGTTTTGTCAATGTTTTATAATGTCAATAAAATTTCCCATAAATCCAATAAATCCCACGCGCAATTTTTATCTTTATTCATGCATGAAATGAAACGAAATAAGTATAAAATTGATTTATCTGCGCTCACACAGTGAACTCTGATCCATGACGTGATTTTAGGCAAAAATAAAATCCGTATAACAATACTAAGTAATACACCCTATCTGCTATCATACAAGGAATACATGATTAACTAATTAAATCATTATTATTGACTTCAAAAATAATTGCATTTCAAAAAAAGTGTACCGACTTCAATAATTATGCACTGAAAAGTGTGCTTTACGAAAGCAAATGCACAAGTAACTATAAAAAAACCCAAATAGCTTCAGTGTGTCTATAAAAATTTAAGAGTTCTCGATTTCTCCAGGATCCCATCATCAGATCTTGACCTGATGGCCATGGGACCACCTGGGAAATATACCCTTTCAAACAAAAAAAAAATCCAAATCGGTCCAAGTAATCGGGGAACAATACCTACATAAAAAAAACCATAAAAGATTCCGACGAATTGAGATCCTCCTTATTTTGAAGTTCGGTTCAAGAAGAGCGAATCAACAGTACAATTTGCGACCAATGCCACATAGCGAGTGCCATGATGGTACAAATCAACAATAGGTATAATAGCATACTTGCTGCAGCATGTATCGAAATATTTTCTTGTTGTATGTTCTGGCAAAATGTAGACATGGTTACTGGTGTCTCTGGCCACACTGCAAGGTATAAAGGCCGTGATGGTGTGTGTGTGTGTGTGTGTGTGTGTGTGTGTTTTGTTTTTGTTATATCTATGCTATAGTATCAACCGCTTCGCAAAATAACAAAATATGTAACCTCATTGTATTTTACCGCCATTATTTGTCAATTGTAAGTTTAACTTTCCGCCCCCAACTTAGTCTGCGGAAATGTTTCAAATGTCACAAGATTTTATCCTATATTAAAATCGTCATAAGGTCATCATTACCTATTTACGGTAGATTACATCGATCGATCAAGTGATAAAATAACGGCTGTGTGAAGTTGGCACCCCCAAATTCGATTTTTCAGTTTTTTTTCATCAGGTTCGTTTGTCCACCGTTAGTCCACGTTTGTCCACCAAAATTTTTTTTTTGTCCACCTCTCAAAAAAAAGTTATTCAAAAAATAAAAATTGGGGGTGGAAGTTGGCACCCCCAAATGCGAAATTCAATTTTTTTTTTCATCCCGTTCGTTTATCCATCGTTAGTCCACATTTGTCCACCAAAAATTTTTTTTTGTCCACCCTTAAAAAAAAAGTTATTTAAAAAAAACTAAAATTGAGGTGGAAGTTGGCACCCCCAAATGCGAATTTTCAACTTTTTTTCAACAGGTTCGTTTGTACATCGTTAGTCCACAATTGTCCACCAAAAATTTTTTTTTGTCCACCCTTCAAAAAAAAGTTTTTCAAATAAACATTTTTTATGAAAAAAACGATAGAAACTGAAAATAATATTTCCGGGTACGTTCAAACTACACTAAAGGTTTCAAAATCAAGTTTATAAAGTGGGCAAACGATCCAACCCCTCAGAGAAGAGAATCCACCCCTAGGAAGTTAGAGATCCCCCGTCAAAGTGAAAATACTTAGATATATACTGAATTAACTCGCGCATAACTACGTCTCTAAGGGTGGACAAACGAAAATATGTGGTGGACAAATGAGTTTCTGAAGTGGACAAACAGACCTACCCCTCAGAGAAGCACATCCACCCCTAGGAAGTTGGAGATCCCACGACAAAGTTAAAATCCTTAGATACATACTTATATCGCGCATAACTATATCTCTAAGGGTGGACAAACGACAATATGTGGTGGATAAACGAGTTTCCGAGGTGGACAAACAAACCAAAACCTCAAAGAAGCAATTTCACCCCTAGGAAGCTAGAGATCCTCCGTCAAAGTTAAAATTGTTAGCTATATAATTAACTCACGTATAGCTATATCTCTAAGGGTGGACAAACGACAATATATGGTGGACAAATGAGCTTCTGAGGTGGAAGAATAGACCTACCCCTCATAGAAGCAATCCACCCCTATAAAACTAGAAATCCTCCGTCAAAGTTAAAATCCTTAGATATATAATTAACTCGCGTATAACTATATCTCTAAGGGTGGACAAACGACAATATATGGTGGACAAATGAGCTTCTGAGGTGGACAAACAGACCTACCCCTCAGAGAAGCTAATCCACCCCTAGGAAACTAGAAATCCTGCGTCAAAGTTAAAATAGTTAGATATATACTTAATTAACTCACGCATAACTATACCTCTGAGGGTGGACAAACGACAGTATGTGGTGGACAAATAATTTTCCGAGGTGGACAAATAGACCTACTCCTCAGAGAAGAGAATCCACCCCTAGGAAGGTAGAGATCCCCTGTCAAAGTGAAAATCCTTAGATATATACTTAATTAACTCACGTATAACCATATCTCTAAGGGTGGACAAACGACAGTATGTATTGGACAATTAAGTTTCCGAGGTGTACAAACAGACCTACCCCTCAGATAAGCAAATCCACCCCTAGGAAGTTGGAGATCCCACGACAAAGTTAAAATCATCAGATATATACTTATCTCACGCATAACTATATCTTTAAGGGTGGAAAAATGAAAACATGTGATGGACAAACGAGTTTCTGAAGTGGACAAACAAACCTACCCCTCAGAAAAGCAAATCCACCCCTATGAAGCTAGATATCCTCCGTCAAAGTTAAATTCAGGGCTTTTTTCTTTAAAAATGTTTATTTGAATAACTTTTTTTTGAAGGGTGGACAAAAAAAAATTTTTGGTGGACAAACGTGGACTAACGATATACAAACGAACCTGATGAAAAAAAGTTGAAAATTCGCATTTGGGGGTGCCAACTTCCACCTCAATTTTAGTTTTTTTTAAATAACTTTTTTTTGGGGGGTGGACAAAAAAAAATTTTTGGTGGACAAACGTGGATTAACGATGGATAAACAAACGTGATGAAAAAAAAATGGAAATTCGCATTTGGGGGTGCCAACTTCCACCCCAATTTTATTTTTTTGAATAACTTTTTTTTGAGAGGTGGACAAAAAAAAATTTTTGGTGGACAAACGTGGACTAACGATGGACAAACGAACCTGATGAAAAAAAACAGAAAAATCGAATTTGGGGGTGCCAACTTCACAGAGCCTAAAATAACACAATTGCAGGCAATGACTTTGTAAGGTCATTGATTGCAGGTAGAAATGATAAAAGGGAGCTGTAAAACAACCCGTCAAGAAACAAAAAAAACATTTTTCCCAGGGGAATTAGATATTTCCTGCTCTGTGGAAAACATAACGTATCGTCGTTGCTCGGTTTTGGAGTAGGACAAACATAGAAAAACACTCGTTAGGAAGCTAGGATTATTTGAAAAAGTATTTGACTGTTATAACGGGTTATTGGATATTATACCTATAAATTACTGATGAAGTTTTTTCAAAATTTTATAAAATTTATCTATACTTTTTAAAATAGATTAGGTACCTACAAGAATAAAAAAAAATTAAAATTAAAAAAGAAGTTTTTTTACCACACTACAATATACAAAACCATATTTTTTCGTGTTCATAATTAAAAAAAAAATCTAAATTCTAGACCTCTTGACGACCTCTTGTCAGCTTGCAAACCTATAGATGCAATTTTCGCATAAACAAGCTGCCATGTCTCGCGGGAAAACCTATAGATAAAATTGTCAAATGTCACGTTTACTACTCTAATCTAATCAATTCCAATCAATTTGATAACGATATTAGTTCTAGTTATGACAAAACACGATCTCCTTCATGTGTCGCTTCAGTAAAAAGTAAAAGGAACTTCCGTCTATAATACCTACTTCATACACACCTTCATCTTTACGGCATTTATACCATGAGGTGTAGCCAGCCAGAGACATCAGCAACAGTGTCCACTTTTTGCCAGTTGTCCATATTGAACAGAACAGCTGGCAAGCCCGTTGCTGCACTCGTAAATTTTATATCTGTTATTTTTAGCTTTACATGCATTTTTGGCACAACTGGGACCTCCCGTGGGGTTAGCATACATTTTGACAGCGACACTTTCGTTTCGGTCGAATGGCCTTGAACAGGCCAAAACGTTCATGTCCAACAAGGACCGGCCAGAGATAGCCCGGGGCCGAGAGGTCCGGCCCAACAATGTGCGGGAAAATTCTGTGTACTTGTCTTTGTCCGGCCAAGCAAATTGCTCGGCATTCTTGTGCAGGGCATGCCCGGTCGGAGAATGTCCAGCACAACAATGTGCGGGCAAATTCTGTGTACTTGTCTTTGCCCAGCATAGCAAATTTGCACGCACATTGTTGGGCCGGACCTCTCGGCCCCGGGCTATCTCTAGCCGGTCCTTGTTGGACATGAACGTTTTGGCCTGTTCAAGGCCATTCGACCGAAACGAAAGTGTCGCTGTCAAAATATATGCTAACCCAGCCGTACTTACTGCATTCCGGATATAGCTACTTACTACATTTTATAAAAGTTGAGGTCATAATTATGAAAATTAGAGGTACGTTTGATTCTAAAGAATTGAATGTACCTATTTGTTCGACCGAAGTGAAAACATTTTATTTATCACGGGTTGGCTTACAGCTCCCGAAACTTCGTAAACAGGGTACCAGAGTCTCCCTCTTTTAGCCGACTTTGGTATTTGTGAGGCTATACCTAACTAGTGGCCAGTTCTGTTATATTTAGATGGAAAATGAAAACATATAATATTCTGTAGACAGCAAGGAGCGACTTTTTAATGTGAAACATCTATTGGCGCTCCTTTGGGCGTATGCCGTGACGGTAAACGGCATGATGGTATCTACTCCCTTGTGTGCGGGGCGCGTATACTATATAGTTCGTTGCTTCTCCGTGTGAGTGTGTATACTGCGTGCGCCTCTCAGTATCAATTTCAATGTTTCACATCTGCCGGGCGTAGGTACCGTGACGGCCAGTCTATACTTTTGTGATTCAAGTACAAATATAAATTCTAATGGGGCAGAGGGTGTTAATTTCATGTATAATTTCACGTATATTCTACCCCTACTTTAAATACTCACGTCACATAACGAAAAGTTGGTACGTACCGTAAAATCTCTCTTATTTACGCAATAGCAATGCTTGTCTTAAATGTGGCTATTTACAACCCTAAATAATAAAAAATATGCCTGAATCCAATTTAAAATAATAACTATCAGCAATTTGTACAACTAATTTTTATAGGATTAATTGAGATTTGCCATATTTTTGGCAGAAGTAAGATGCCGCCGGCCGACTGCCAAGGACCCTTAAGGCTGGGTTACCCCAAATTCACCGTTTTTTGAACCAATTTTTAATAGGCAAATGTCGATTGTTTTGAAATAAAAAAAATATGTGATATAGTTCAACATATGCTCTATATATTTGTACAGTTAAAAACATGAAACTTTTAATATCGCTCGATCATAAAAAAATGGAAAACAGGTCTAAACTTCGTTTGTTTTTCCAGTTTTATACCAAATCTAACAAAGATTATGTCAAAATTTTTATATATATATTATCGTTTTACTGATTAAGATCGTATTGTACAGTTATATTTTTGTAAATAAATAGGTTTTTTTAAACAATGACTAAAAGCGTAATATATATAGAAAACGCTCCGCGCGCGTCTTGCCAGAAGCCTGCCGGGCGTTGTCGAGGTCGGACCTGTGTCGCTTTTGCCGCTCCCCGCACTTGGCTACTGTATTGCAACCGGTTTATTATTTTTTGACAAAAACATGGGAAATTAAATAAATAAGAAAAATATATTACATAATTTGAATTGTCGTAAGACCAAGTAAACAATCATGTATTTTTTTCATAATTTATAATGTTCTCTTATCTATAACGTCACAGTATAGACATTATCACATTACAGTAGAGAAACTATTCATATACCTAGATTATGTTAATAACTATTTATAACTTTTGAATGTAATTATTTTAGTGCATCAAAGCATCGATCAAACAATGGAACCTATGAACTTGTTCCATGTATCGATGAAGAGTAAGTGTAATGCTACATGTAATCAAAATTAGTCTAAAAATTTTTAAAACAAACTAAGAAATAATGAAACTACATGATCACAGTTTTTTTTTCTTAAGGGCCTTTAAGAGTAAATCGTACTTTTGGATCAAAAACTGTACTATTTGAACAGTATAATTTCCGTGAAGCACTTGAAGAAATTCCCTGTTATTTAGCCACTTTATAGATAATATTGTTATCTAAAAAATTAAGAAAACTTTTAAATTAATAAAGAATTTTTGAATTATAACAAGATAATTGAGACGGCTTTTCTCAATTTCGCTTTCATCATCAAGTTTCAAACTTACAATATCTGAAATCACTTGCCGATCTCACAATAATAAAATATTAGACTATAAATATTCTCAGGAAAATAGTTATCAATAAATATATTAATATTTTGCTTCTTATCTTCAGAAATTAAAAAAACACAATGATATTAATAAAAAAAGTAAAAATTATAGCCCATAAAATTGTTATTTTCTCTATAAATCACACTTCATTTTAAATGATAATTATTTATTGTAATAGAACAACATTGTAATTTTGTAATATTTTTTAAATATTTTTAAAAAGTGCTATTAAAATCAGCGCGTGATTATTTTGAAATTGAACCTTTATCATACTGAGGACCAAAATTGATTAGTCCAGTCCGACTATAATGATAGAAAATACATTATTTACGCACACAAACACATGCAGTCCATGCAGGTGGACATAAAAAAAAACTCACAAACTGTAGTCTTTAACCCTGAATGTGGTGGGTTTTCAGGAAGTAAACATTTAATATAAAATTTAACCAACTTAGGGTTTTCCAGAAATTATCATCTCTTTCAATCTGTTTTGTTGATAGAGGTTCTTTTGCTCCTGCCCAGATTTCAAGAAGACACACTTGCCTCTCAGTAACGTGAAGTTGCTCTTGTTTTTACTCTTTTTATTTACTGTACATACTGGTGTTCGTGTTTCTATTATATTTAATTATTTGTATTTTGTTTTCTACAAGCGTATCATCGCCTACTAATCCGTCAGGAGTTGCTCCAATATATGAATAAGTTTTGTCTATGAACAATCCACAAGACTCAACATTTACGTTTTCTTGCCCTTGTATTTGGTAATATCAATTACTTTTTTTATTTAGTGTTTCTATAAGAAATCAATAAAAACTTATTGTTTATCGCTATCCATTACTTTTATTTTATACCTGTTTAGATCCCAAAACCCCACCATTTAAAAGTAAACAATCAACTTTGCCTTTTAAAAATTTAATAGGAAAAAGTTACATAACGGCATAGTTTATTTACAAAACTTTATCTTTAAATGAATATAAGTACATATATATCAAGTTTTCCTACTGCATATTTTTTACTGTGACGCGCGACGCCACGAATCTAGCGGCTCGGGGTAATGTGAGTTCAAACGCGCTGCGCAAGCGCGATGTTATTTACGCAAGGGTTGAGAGAGCGCTAAATGCCTACCGCGGTCGGATAACAGGCCCTTAAGTGCCACAATTAGGATGTAGTAACTATAAATTAAAAACCTAATTATTTCATTTCACATTGGCGAAATGATTTCATTAATAAGTACGAGAACAAAAACAGCGTCGGTGGCTGAGTGGTAAGTGGTAACACATGGGGTTTCACAAGTCAACAGAACTCGCCACCGATTAGGTAGGCCTCAAAAAAAAACATAGGCTGAATGAGGAAAACTTTGTCTTCCGCTAACTCAGTTCCCAGAAGGGGCCACACGAAGTTAATTATTTTAGGACCCCCCCCCCCCTTCTCCTTGTCACATTTGTATGACCCCCCTCCCCCTCCCCAGGTATGACGTCTTTGCAATTTACCTTTTTTTTGAAAGAGTTGAAGCTTAACCCCCTTATTCATAAACGTTTATTAGCAACGTTTTTGTTAAAATGTGTTTTGTTTCTTTCTATTATTAGTAAAGACAGGTTTGTTAGAGAGTGACAAAACATATTTTAACAAAAACGTTGCTAAATGTCTTTTAATACATACTTTGGATTTTTATACATTTGACGTCACTAAGCTTGTGACTCCTCCCCCCTTGTCACACTTTGTGGACCCCCGCAAACGATTGACGTAATTATGGATGACCCCGAAGCCGTAAAGCAACAATGTAACTCACCAACAAAAACATGCTCCTTGGTATATTTGCTATCATAATGGCAGGCGAGCACCAAATATCTGTCAGCGTTTTCATTCAACGTAGCTATAATATTCCTAAACTGAAGGTTTCCAAAAACCGGGGTCTTCGCACTGAACGAGTCCTCAGCAACGTTCCAGCCGTAAGCTTGCATCTGGAGGATAACTCTTGACGTAAATTTCAATTCTAATCCTAAAATCCTGATTTTAATTTCGTTACGATGGTGTACAGTAGCGACAATTTTATTGAAATTGAATTGTGTTTATATAAGTTGTATACGAAAGTGTGTTTGTTTGTCGACGTGATCTTTTGCACAGGGATAGTTGGAGGACCAGAGAGTGACACAGGCTACTTTTTTCAGGATACTCTTATGTCGGCGCTGGTGGAGTGGGTCGCTGAAAAGTCGCAGGTTCGATTCCTACATCCGAACATGTATCAATGGGTTTTTTATAATAAAAAATCTATGTGCATTATCCGACAAACCGTACAAAGAGGCTACAACAGAGCTGGCCACTCGTTAGGTATAGCCTCAAAAAATCATTGGCTAAATGAGGAAGACAAAGTCTTCCACTGGGGGGGTACCCTGGGGCCGGCTGCTGTAAGGCACATTTCAAAAATTGCTACGAAGCCGGGGCGGAAAGCTTAACTAGGTATAAAATTGTCACTTTTATCATCATCAGGAGGGAATTAAATTCAGGATTTTTAGAATTTGAAGTTAAAAAAGTCAAAAGTAGGTAAGCTACCTGTTCCACAATGAAATTGCCAACTTTTGTGTGTCCTGGTGTCCCTACAACGCGGGGTATCAGGATCTCTTCTAGTACGTATTTGAGGTTGATCATGTCGGACATACCTGCTATGTCTAATACGTTTTGATCGGTCAGTTCTTCGTGCTGGTGGAATTTCTAAAATAAAAAAAATGGTAATTACAGTGTATGTTTCTCAGTATATCAAAACATTCAAATATAGAACGTGGTGAGCTCTTATACATTAAAATATCGAACGAAACTCGAATATGGACATTCTCGGGCCGGGCATTCCTTGGCTGGCCATTGGTGGAAACCCGTCGATTTTGGCCTTCCGAGTCAGAACGAAAGATCTGTCCCAAGCTCTTATTGCTTAACTTAGATTTTTTGCTTATCATTTTATGTAGGTAGGTGTACCTATTGTAATTAGCGAACCGCCCCCGGCTTCGCACGTGCACAATATGAATTTACAACAATTTTAATAGGTACGTAGATCCATAAAAACGCTTATTTTTATAACCACCTGCATAAACGATATGACGTAACCATGATTGGACAAATGGATTTTTTTGATTTTTCGTAGTAATTAATTTAGTAATTGGTCCTTGTATCAATTTATTATGAATTTATTTTGTAACAATGTAATTATAGTTAGTATTGCATCAATTTATTATTTAAACATTGTAAAAAATTTATGTCCCATTTTTTTACTAAATTACAAGGCTTCCGCCCCGGCTTCGTCCGCTAAAATCGTTGAAATGCGACAGAAGACAGATAGACAAGGATTCTAAAAACGTATCATGTAATTCGTGTATGACAATATCCCATAATAAATGTTTGTTTTGTTGGTCGTTGTACTATGTTATGCTAATCTTCATGTGCGTGACGGACGTACCCGGGACCTGTTTTTGGGTTTTGCCCCAAAATATTACGATGACTGGATTGATATATGTATATATATATAGCCATAGGTACATCAAAATCAAGTTATTGATAACTACCATCCAAAAAAATATTTCCAATTTTTTTTTTAATTCTAGTTTGAAGGGAACAAATCAATGAAGAGCGAGTCGGGCTCGTGTAACCTGTCTTCCGATGTAACCGATTCAGGCCCGAACGGATTATGTTGTGGTTTTCACGATATATCGATTGATTCACAAGCTATCACTCGAGCATTAGCAGTGTGAATCAAGTAGGGGGAAAAGTTACCGCGTGTGCTGTCTAATCCGTCAGAAATATAACAAAATCATGTAGGAAATAATTTTATTGTGAACAACAAAATGAACTACAAAAAAATTGTTAGCATATAGTCTTATTATTAAAATAAATTACGTATCGCATTCAAATTGCGTAAACGCAACGGTTCGACATTTTTTACACAGAGATAGTTGGTGAGCCGGAGATTGGCAAAGCCTACTTTTTATCGATTACCACGGGCGAAGCCGCGTAGGAAAGCTAGTAATGAATATTTCAGTTAATTTCAGGCAACATAAATTCTCTTTAACAATTAACTGTTACTCCACACATAAACATCATATTTCAACACAATACGATGTGTTTATGTAAACCTATGCGATGCGCCAGTTAAACTACAAAACAGGAATTCTTTGTTGAAACTTCCATCTACCACTTTTTAACACAAACACATAAAATATAAAGCCATGTGGTATGTCAAAATATTTTATCCCTAAATTACCGTTGCATTCAAACTAGAACTTATTTTGCGCTTAACAATAAAATTATTAAAAATAATTTACTCATTATGTTAATAATAGTCTGAGAATAAAAGTAACATTAGCGAGGAGTACTATATATTATAACAACATACTTACCCATTCCCATTATTCACTCATATGCAGTTATATGTAGGGATCTACACATCATATTATGGTACAAGCAGGAAATAAATGATAATAAATTAAAAATTACATTAAATTAAATGTTGAATAAATTCGAAGTCATTAAAGTTTTTTGACTATTACTTTTTATGATATGGTCAATGGTTCACTATCTCTTCTTTAATGTTTTAAGTAAAAATTATGAAAAGGAGGGCTAGAGTGAACTTGGCCCCCGGAAATGTTTTTTGCCCAAAACTTTTATTTTAAGAGGTGGTCAATAATAATGGTCAAACAATTCCATTCATTTGTTTGTGAAAAATCTAAAAAACGTGGGGCCAACTTCTCATAGAGGTATAAGAGATAATATACTAGACTAGGAAAACAATCATAATATTTTGAAGCTGAAAATGGGCAAGCAATGTCATGTTTCCAATTTTGGTAGGGTCTCCATATCTGAACATAGCCTAATAAATTCAAATTAAGACAAAGCATTTTTCAAGTTGTTACAACAAACAATACATGGCATGGCATGAACAAATATCATACTAAAGCCCTGACCTGCTCACTGACTGGGTTCGATTTCCAGCTGCAGCAAGTATACCTTGGGGGATGATAGGATGTGATATATATTTTTGGAGTTTGGCCAGCCTATCCTATACTGGCATATTTAGTACTTTCTGAGATAATTGTTGGTTACATATAGACAGACATTGAAGGTTCCTTTTTTTTTTTTTTTTTAGAAGAGTGCCCAAAAAAACATTTTTTGTTAAATTAGTTTTTTTTTATATAGAAAAGCATAAAGTGAAGGATGTGTGTGTGCCAAGCCAATGCTTGTAAAGCAGTGTTTTTGTTTTTATGCTTCTTTTGAATAAACTAGATCAGGGTTTCCCAAAGGGTGAACAGCGACGAAAGGGCAAAAATAAAATACTGTTGTCTAGCAAGTATATACTAGTTAGTGGACAGGTTTAACTTTGCCTATTTATTTATACACCAGAATATAAAATAAAAAAATTGGTGGGTCAGGAAGGGGAAACATTTATAACTCAAACCAGGCCAGGGCAAAAAAAAGATGGCCAATTTGTCTCTATTATATGTTTATATTAGGTACATGTTTGTATTCTATATTGGGACACTGGTTTTTTCCTTGTCTCTCTCAAGGCCATGGATATTAGTATATATGTGTCAAGTTCACACCATGAAGGTTATAATTATATTGCAATGTATACAATGAGAGATTTAGTGGGGTGGATATGTTTGGTAGCACTCTTCCTAAGTTTAAGAAAGCCCTGAGTGAACCTAACCTGTGATAGCCAAGTGGTTTCTATTGTTTGTTGAGTTTGGTTTTGATTTCTTGATTCTCATGTATTTTATTCTGTATTTTATAATGTGTTTGTGTGCCTATTTGTGTAATTAATGTGTGGAAACCTTGTTGGTTAATATGTATAATTAATGTTGTCTGAAATTTGTTATTTGATGTAACTGTTTGTTTCCCAAATATATATAAATAAATAAATAAATATAAATATATAACAGACTCTGCCCCTGGTTTCACGTATACTAGCATCCTTCCTAAGGTTGAAGGTTACTCCATATCAAATTTGATTCAGTGGTTTAGCCGTGAAAAACAGACACACAGAGTTACTTTCACATTTTATTATATTAGTATGAAAGTACGGACACATAAAGTGCATTTTTAAGACTTGTCTTATATGGTAAACAAACTTTGCATGTCTTTTTACAGTAATATTTTTAAATAACAGTTTCTAAAATGTGATTGTTAGTTCTGCAAATGTAAAATAGGTCAAAAATGTTAATTAACACATAAAATTGTTAATTTAACGTCTTTTAAGATATTTATTTAAAAAAGACATGAAAAGTTTGTTTATAAAATAAGACAAGACTAGAAAAACCACAGATCCTCTAATCTGTGAGAAAAACTTACGTTAACTATAGCACTTTATTAAGGATTTTAAGGAATGTGTTAGTGACTGAACCATGAAGTGTTAATGTGACAATTTTTTTTAATTATATTATGTCAAAGCCAATTTAAAAATCTAGAGATTAAGCAAGCCTATTCTATTTTTGGGTTGTAACAGTTACAGAAAATTTGGGTTGACTGAGGGTTGGATTCCCCTCGCTGCTTATAATCTAGAATTAGCACTTTACTTTTTTTATAAACAAGTATTAAAAATAATATTTGAATAACTAGGTACCTAATATCATTATCAAGTTTCTTCACAATATCTATCATACATGCATACAAATAAATAAAATTAAAGTTATTAAAATATTTGAGTGTCATAGTTTCCAATATATCTCTGTAACTATGGTCTATGGGAGAATATTGATAATAACAAACAAGTTACATTAATAGATATATGAACTAGGATTGCAACAAATACATACAAATATGTGGGCATTATCTAGTAAATAATCTATGAAGTACCTACCTACTATTATGAATCATGCTACATATTTGGCTATCAAGGAAATAATCTAAACAGGTAAAAGGAAAGGGAAGGCTAAAAATTGGTCTTGATTTTAGTATGTGTAAATGTACAATATTTGTAGAAATGATTAAGGTTTAAGTGAATTTTAAATAGAACACTTTTTTTTAAACTGCCAAATGTAGAAAGTTCACTATTGTAAAGTAAACAAACAGTTAAGTTAAAAACACTCACCTTCTCTTCATAAAACATTAGCTTCTTTTTCTCTCTTTCCGCTGTATTCACTATTGCTAAACATGCGAACAACATGAGTAAAATATACCTCGCCATTTTTATAATAGTTTATGAAAACAAATAATGCAAAATTTTGTAATTTCACAGCTGTTCGCAAAATACACAACACGATTGCTAGGTCAAAGGAATGAACGAACACCACTGAACTCCGAACACAGATATCTAATAAGTTACTCTATGATACTAGTCAAAGAAACTCACGAAAATTCATTCAACCTCGCCTTTCCCCTCCCACCCCACAGATTTGACGTTTAAAAATGGTGATACCATATTAAGAACAATATTTTGACCACATTGTTTTTTTATCATTTTAGCAGATGTCAATCAATGTTCTAATTAAAAATCAGACTATAGTTTCTTAATATAAATAGAAATTTTGCAAATACTGTACTGTACTCAGGCCAGCTGGGTACGGGCGTGCACCGCTCAAGGGCGCAATTTTCAAGGGGGCGGCAAAAACAGATATCAAAACGAAAACGAAATATTCTCATAATTTTATGTCTTATATATTTTTATCATGTCATAATAACTACATCTATTGCAAGCGTAAAATAAGCTTATTTTTTACGTAAGGAGGATTTTTATTTTCAAACTGTGACACCGCTGGGGGGGGGGATTGGGAGTAATAATCGGTAGTAGTCTGTGATCTTTTTTAAACCGCGGAGATAATATAAAAGTTGTGCTTGACAGTTAAGTGGTATGGTAAGTAGCGTTTCTTTCTTTCCGTACATTTCCCTTATAAGTGCTCATGTAGTTGAATGTTTAGCGTTGCTCAGCGGTTCAGGGGAGTTGTCCCTATCGGAGTCAATGAAAGATACTACTTGGAACACAAATGATATATTAACAGAATTACTACTGAAGTTACGTGTGTACTGTACAATGGGTGTGGGACAACTGGGGTGGCAGCGGTGAGGTGGGAGGTCGATCGCGTCTCTTGAATCACTACACTTATAAGGTATGGAATGCATCTCGTTGCGCACGGTTCCAATATTGACTACCACGTCACCGTCTGCCGCCCCTGGGTGGTCCAGGTATGAGTCAACCGTCGCTACAAATGCTAAACAATTTCAAGAGCATTGTATGAATTTTTAATATATTTTAACTTATTATGTATAAATTTACTAGTGTGGTATCCCGAAATACATAGATTACAGTAAAAAGAGAATTGATACTTATGATACGATAACTTCTTTTATCTACTCTTATATCGTAAAATTTCTATTACAAAATCGAATTATACTTCATTATATGTTTTACATACACGAGTCTCCAATATGTCAAACTTCGATACTATAATGTATTATACGTAGACAGAGAAACTAATAGACAAATTTTTAGCTTTGCTTTGGTTTCTCTGTCTACGGTATTATAGTCACAGATAACTCGGGAGTTAGCACAGATTTTGACAGCGACACTTTCGTTTCGGTCGAATGGCCTTGAACAGGCCAAAACGTTCATGTCCAACAAGGACCGGCCAGAGATAGCCCGGGCCGAGAGGTCCGGCCCAACAATGTGCGGGCAAATTCCGTGTACTTGTCTTTGTCCGGCCAAGCAAATTGCTCGGCATTCTTGTGCAGGACATACCCGGTCCGAGAATGTCCGGCCCAACAATGTGCGGGCAAATTCTGTGTACTTGTCTTTGCCCGGCATAGCAAATTTGCACGCACATTGTTGGGCCGGACCTCTCGGCCCCGGGCTATCTCTGGCCGGTTCTTGTTGGACATGAACGTTTTGGCCTGTTCAAGGCCATTCGACCGAAACGAAAGTGTCGCTGTCAAAATGTATGCTAACTCGGCCTAAGTTTTCATACAAAAATGTTTTTTTTAAAATGCAGAAAGTGCAAAGGATATGTGTTATGCAGCCACATTAAACTCTATGAAAATATCGACACTCGAATGTGGGAGTCACTTGACAGTTAACGCGCATGCGCAGAAAGTAGGTAACCGCGATTTGCCGCCAATTTGTCGATTAAGAAAAATATCTTGGTTCAATTTGTTTTGTACTATTGCATGGGATTAGATAAAGTAGTGTATGAACGGGCACATAACTTGGAATTAAAACACTCGTGGATGCTATTAAAAAAATCCAATTGTGTTTTAATTACCCCTATTATGATCCCGTAGCATAAACTACTATTATAACCTTTTTGGTGCTAGAAGAGTGAGTAAACCTTCTTCTTTTTCATAGTCGTACACTTTTGACAGAACTTTAGGTTTACAGAAAACTAACTCACATTGTTGATATTGCCCAGCCAACATTAGTATACCTACATACATACGGGGTAACATAATTATTATTCTTATGGGTAAACACCAATTTTTTTAACCTTACCCAAGGATCTTTGTTAATCTGTCAAGCATGGTAAACCTAGGTTAATTACTCTTCTAGCATTACCAATACATACTTCCTACTATATATGCTTCCCTTTGCATGTACTCGTACTTATTGTTTTACGATAATATAGACAAAATAGAACCATTCTATGCACAATTTAGTATCGACTTCTATCTATCGTGACATTACGATTTTTTATGTAAAGGCTCTCCCACACAGGCGCGATAAAACGGGTCGATAATATCGGATGGGTTATTGTGATATAGGTACATTTACATTTTGTATTAGGACGCATATGATCTTACACCTCTTTTCTACCGCGTCGTTATTATTTATATTGCGTGGGAGAGCCTTAACTCAGATTCAAAATGAACGAGTCTCTCAGAGTCAACAAGTGTTTAGGCATTTATTGTTTAGTAGTTAGTCCACAATAAGATTTGCTTGACGTCACTACCGTAGTGACGTTCATTGTTTTGCGTTTGTACCGTATACATATAGCACAATACCGTGAATACATAGTTCGGCCCATAGAGTAACTTATAAGTTCGGGGAGTTAGCACAGCCGAGTTAGCATACATTTTGACAGCGACACTTTCGTTTCGGTCGAATGGCCTTGAACAGGCCAAAACGTTCATGTCCAACAAGGACCGGCCAGAGATAGCCCGGACCGGGCATGCCCTGCACAAGAATGCCGAGCAATTTGCTTGGCCGGACAAAGACAAGTACACAGAATTTTCATCACATTGTTGGGCCGGACCTCTCGGCGCCGGGCTATCTCTGGCCGGTCCTTGTTGGACATGAACGTTTTGGCCTGTTCAAGGCCATTCGACCGAAACGAAAGTGTCGCTGTCAAAATCTGTGCTAACTCCCCCGATTTTGACAGCGACACTTTCGTTTTCGTTTTCGGTCGAACGAAAGTTTGTCAGCGTTGCCAGTTCACGTGTTTTTGCTTAGATCTTAGATTTTACCGTTAACTTTAAAATCTTAAAGTAAATAAAGTTAAAATAAAAAATACGTTGATCTACGAACTTTCATATGCAATTTTTACAAATTCTACGTTTATTTTAATAATATAAACTTATATAATTTTCTAGACTATCCTACGTCTTTTTCAAAATCCGAGTTGGCAACTCTGCACGGCGTACACTCTGCGGCAGCCGCGAAGCAAAGAACTGTGAACGCTATGCCTTTAGCAATAAGTTCAAAATTCTACCAAAACTATTTCCGCTAAGAAACTGGTTTGGTGTTCACTGTTCTCTTAAAATGAACCATAATGCTATATACATTAAATTGATATTGTACTGACTGACATAATAAGGTGTGACGTGTGACGTCAGAGTCGATCGGAAGTTGCTTGTGTCAATGTATGCTACGGCCGAGTTAGCATACATTTTGACAGCGACACTTTCGTTTCGGTCGAATGGCCTTGAACAGGCCAAAACGTTCATGTCCAACAAGGACCGGCCAGAGATAGTCCGGGGCCGAGAGGTCCGGCCCAACAATGTGCGTGCAAATTTGCTATGCCGGGCAAATACAAGTACACAGAATTTGCCCGCACATTGTTGGGCCGGACATTCTCGGACCGGGTATGTCCTGCACAAGAATGCCAACAATGTGCGGGCAAATTCTGTGTACTTGTCTTCAAATTTGCACGCACATTGTTGGGCCGGACCTCTCGGCCCCGGGCTATCTCTGGCCGGTCCTTGTTGGTACACAAACGTTTTGGCCTTTTCAAGGCCATTAGGCCGAAACGAAAGAAGTCACGTCAAACATATGCTAACTCGGATCTCGTGTAGAAAGAATATCTTTGTCAAAATATCAGTTAGAAAAAGAAAGATATAATTTCCCGTCGCGGAAACCGGTCCTACTTGTCGGTCTGCGGTGTCTTGCTTTATCCTCTTTCTCTTTCTAACTGAGATTTTGTCTACGTAGAAAGGTTCTCTCTACACGGTCATGCTCGCACGGCTGCGGGCCGTGGTTTATACTGTTTGTACAAGAACCACGGGCGGGCGGGTATTTCATATTTCAGAGTTACATTTACAAAGGGCGGGCGAGTGGGTGGTTTTCCCTTGAGTCCCTTGACATCTGATATAGGTCCTTCACATGTTATTGGATTTTATATTGCTGTTCCAGATAAAGTTTTGATAGACACGTTTTGTAATCACGTCTATTTTACATGTGGGGGGATTAATTTAAGGATCTTCACACACACATAGGCAGGGCAAAAGTAATTCCAGTGATAGGGGACCTTAGTCGATTAAGCATACTGAAAGACGTTTGTATTTTTGTGCGAGTCGACGTAAAATAATCTCAATTTGCTGGAAATAAACCGGTCAAGTGCGTGTCGGGCCACGCATAGATAATAGGGTTCCATTGCAGAGAACGTAGGGTGCTACTGCAAACTGCAATACCTACTGTTAATTTTGTGTTTCGGAAAATTTATTTTTCTCGGTGCCCATTATACCTTATTTATATTGAGAGATTCAGTAAGAGTAACTAGACTAGCTTATAGTACCTACCTAACCTACCTTTCCTGATTTTTATCAGAATTTTATTTAAAAAGTTACAGGGGGCACTTATGATTATTAAATTAATTATCTTGTAAAAAAAACTTCAATAAAAAAATGGTTAGGTATGGAAGGTGTTACCGGCCGTGCTGCTCTGTCGCGGTGCGGCCGGTTTAGAGGTGGGTCTGGGGTCGGAACCAAGGTTGGTTGTAGGTGTGGCCGGCCGTGCGTGCCTTTTTGTGCGGTCGGTCAGGAGATGGGGTCGGCTGTGCCTGTGCTTCGTGGTGCAGCCGACCAGAAGAGGCAGGATAGGCCGTGCCTTCGGGTGCGGCCCTTCCGAGGCGGTCGCCGGTGGCGCAGCTTGCGCTGCCGGTCGAACCTTGACCCGACTGCACTTTCCATCGCGGTCGGGTCGCCGCGGTCTCCGGTGGCGGTTGAGGGGGAAATCAGCCGCTGCTCAACCGGGGACCAAGGTGGAAGGCGCAGCAGTCTGTACTCGCTGCTGCGCCAGCTCTGGGTAAAACCAGAGCGAGATGGGGCCTTACGGCCACCCGGCGGCGAGTCGCGGAAGAATGCTAACGCGATGGAGTACCGTGGGGTTTTAGTGGGTTAAAGTCCCACATAACCCGTTCCCTCACCCCCGAGGGCGCGGGTATACCTACATGATGCATTTCCCCACGTAAAAAAAAAGGTACCTGTTAAACTTCATAATCCTTTTAAAATCCTTTTAATAACACCACACTTAACAGAATGTGGTTTAAAAAAATCATTTCAACTTTACATAAAATGTACTACCTACCTACTAACTTATAATAATTTATTGTCCAATAATAAAAGTCTTAGGTGTCTGGCCCAAAGAGTACAGTAGGTCTGGCCACTGGCCCGCTTGTTTATAAAAATTTGCGCAAATTTTTTTCTATCTTGATATCTTTGGTTCCGCACCATTTTATCAGTCAGAACATTGGGAGGTTGGGGCAAAGGTTGGGGCTTATAGTTTACAGGAAAACCTAATACCTACTTGTCTTAAAGTTCTGACCGAAATGGTACGGAACCCTCAGCGCGCGAGTCGTACTCACAACTTGGCAAATTATTTTATTTTAAATGTGCACCTAAATTATTTTCTGACTTCGGACCAAAGTTATCAAGATAGAAAAAAAATTGCGCGAATTTTTATAAACAATTCGTCGACATCATTGACGATCTGTGCGGGCCAGTGGCCAGTAGGTACCTACTATAGTCTTTGGGCCAGACACCAAAGACATATTTATAGTTTTTTTAAGTTTTCAACGTCGCTCGGTCTCCTCGTGTCCTCGATAATAAAATATATTTATATAATTCAAATTAATTTATTGATATTAACTATCTACATGGGCTACATGAACATTTAGTATGCACACGTGCCAATAACAGTTTTAAAAATTCATTTAAATCGTTCACAAAATAGATTCGTTCACGAACTACATATTAATATAACAGCTATATTTTCTTGGGCGGCCGCGAGATGCCAACACTTCGTCTCAACTTATATTGTTTAACATGGAGCGGAGTGTCGCCTCCTATAGATATAGAAATACGCTTGGTCGGATAGATGCGGCTCGAGAATACCATGTCTCCGTCCCCGCAAAATACTTCCACAGAGCTAGCGTCAACAAAAATACGCCAGTATAACGGGCGGCCATTAGCTGCTGCGCGCCAGAATGCACGACGTACACCGTCCACTCCCCCGCGGTCAACAGACATTTGTTGGCGTTTAGAATCGTACATGAGCATATATTTACGCCCTCGTCCGAGATGAAACGTCATATTCGCCTCTTGTCCGATATCCTTGGCAAGTACGAGTAATTCGAAAGACTTGGTTTCGGCGTCGAAGGTCTCTCCGGGCGTGTACGTCGCGTCCTCCATGATCTCTTGGCGTAAGTCGAGTAGCTCCCGCGCCGGTCGGACGAGAACTTTCAGATCGGCCGCTAATCGGAGTTCGCGCGGTAATGTCATCAAACCGGCCCAGCCGTCTGCAGACTCTGAAAACTCGTTCTGCCACATCCCCATCCAAGCGATCATCATCCTGCGACCGTCGGGGGTTAACATCGTGTGTGCAGAGTAGAAGTCGTGACCGCGATCTATCTCGTTAAAGGTCGCTGTGGAAATCTCGAAATTTTCGAAGGTATTCATTTCGAAGCTGTATTTTCCGACGACATAGCCGGTTTGGTACAAATTACGGAATTCGTAAGCTTCAGGCTGCAAACCGTGTACGGAGAACAGTAACACGTGGTATCCATCCAGCTCGAAGAAATCCGGGTTCTCCCACACATGGCCCATGTCCCCTAGAGATTCGGCCAACACTCCCACCGGATGCCAGGAGTACAGGTCGCTCGAGGTGTACAGAAGGATGCGACCGCGGTGGTCGCGTGTAGGGTTTCCTATTACCATGTACCAGGCGACACCGCGCAAGAATACTTTAGGATGCCTAAACTGCCAGGAGCCGTCGACCGCCTCGCGGATGATCGGATTGTAGAGGTACTTCTGGAAGACCACACCATCAGTGCTCACAGCCATGTTCTGCGTCTGTCGTGTCGTATTATTCATGTGCGTGTTGCCCGTGTAAAACAGGATGATGTAGTTCCCGTAAGCGACAGCGCTGCCAGAGAAGCAGCCGCTGGTCTCGTACGGCTTCTGAGGGACCAGCGCGACAGGAAAGTGTTCCCAGTCGACCAAGTTATCGCTGACGGCGTGGCCCCAGTGCATCGGTCCCCAGGCGCTGTTGTAGGGATGAAACTGATAGAAGAGATGATACTTGCCGGCGTAGTGGATGAAGCCAGCGGGGTCGTTGAGCCAGCCGACGGGCGCGGCCACATGATAGTGCGGACGGTACCGCCGGCCAATCTGCCGTCTATTGTGCATGATGTAGGTCTCTATATGCGAGACATCCTGAGCCAGCTCGCCGGCGACCCAGTAAAAGCACGCGCACGCCAATACGACCGCTCTTCGCATCTTGATCAGTGATACTGTCACACTGGCGGCTCTCAGTCCTCGTTTTCGACAGCGGTAACAGTTTGTTTGTCAACATGGGCATCACCTATACGATACGATACAAAGGGCTTACATCATCGACATAATTATCTCACTGGGTTGCGGCATCATTCACTTATGTCATCCTATTATTGTGAGTAAAGATGAGCAGAGTCGGCGGTAGGATGTCATTGAAAATTTGTAAGTAATAAGTAGGTACAGGCACAAATACGTCTTGTACGTAAATTTACGTAATTGAGTAATTAATGGATTAAACCTTTTTCTCAGCCTTTTTAGCGTCGCGTTAATTAAATCATTGAGAAAATCAAGAACATATGACAACTTTTAGGAGTCGGTTAAAAAAATATTTTTCTATACCGAAAAGTCGCGAAATAACTTATTCAGAACATCAATAGAACATTAGCCTAGCTTCAAATGAAGCCGTGAATTTCTTTTTTGGCATCTACCGTCATTTTAATATTAAAAACCACGTCTCTGAAAATAAACTTTATTACGATCAACAATAATATAAGTTCCTAAAATTGTCTAATTATACAAACACCACTTATTACTAATACAATAAAATTTATAAAACATTAACAATATAGAATGTTTCTTAATTATAATTATTTCAAGATCTAAAAGTGTACGAAATTCTGTATTATCACAGGAAAAATATTATTTTGTTTTTTTTTATAAATTACACATTAAGTATCACTAATATAAAATACTAGATGAATACGAATACTTCGCACCGTCAATGGTGTCAATATTGTCGTCATAGTTCAACTGATCTCCAATAGATGGCATCTTTTACAAAATAAATAAATTAGTCAAATTTTAAAAGAACATTTAATTTTGATTTGTTTGTTTATTTTTCGTCATATAGAGGGATAAATAATCTTCAAAATGGCGTATCAAACATTCACTTTTGATACCGACAAAAAAACACCTTCAGAAATAATATTTAGAGATTCTAATTAATATAGATCTATCAACAAATGGAATTCATTATTACATCACTTATTATTAAGATATGTACTTATTGTTTAACTACACTAGCAATCTGCCCGGCTCCACGTTGATTATGTCACTAAACTCTACTCAGTATAGGCCCATGTTATCAAGTATTGTTTCAGAAATTTAAGGTCAAAATTTAAGTCAGTCATCAAAATTCATTTTTTTCAGAAAACTTGATCTATTTACGAAACTGAAAAAAATATATATTGATTTTAAGGATTTGACAAATCTATTTATTGTTTTGAAAATATGATTAGAAACATTTTACTCGATAGAAAAAAATTCTAAATACACCTCTGAAAACTTTATTTATCTTATGGCTATAATATAGAATATAGATGGTATCATTACAAAAATTAACACGAATATTTTATTGATCCATTATCTATCCATTGTAAAATTATTTCTATATTGTTTAAGAGAAATTTAGTTAAGTAACGCGCGTGTGTGTTATTGAAAATTAGTTGCGCCTTCAAATTTTGATAATTTTCGCGATTTTTTATGTTGACTTTGATATCAAAATAAAAAGCGGGGATGGTTTGAAAATAAAAAATATACAACATTGCAAATTTTTCACTCTTTAAATTATTTTTTATTTATATTTGTAATGTTTTCTATATTAAATAAAACTTAGATTCTTGTTATGGAATAATTCGAGAATAATGTGTTATTTTTATATTACTATTTTTTTTGTATATAGCTCACAAAAATACATTTTTATATCTATGATTTTTTCCAATCATTACGATTTCTCAAACATTTTTTCTCGTTTTTTTTTATGAAAGTTGAAAAATCTAATCTATCAATACTTAATGTTGACCATAGTACGGTGTCAATACTGTTTTTTAATGTTCAAAATCTTCAGTGAGCTTTACAAGATCGATCGTCAAACGTCACTCGAACGTAAGTTTTTGGAATACGAGTCCGGAAAAATGATAATTTACCAACACTAAGAAATAATTTCAAAATTTCCTTCTATCAGTCTTGAAGAACGCGACCCGTATTTTCAAAATGACACATAATTGTATCCACAATCTTATTCGTATTCTCACAAACAGACATCAAAAATGTCCAAAATGTAGCGTGTGCCGCCGGTAAGGAGCCTTAAGATTTTTTTTAAATTGCGTTTTAAACAAAAAATATAGCTTACGTTGAATCGCTTACTGTTTCTATCCTGCTCGTGTGCGCGTGATTCTAGATAAATGCGTTCTGCTTTTTCAACACTCATTTTCCCATCGCTACCTACTCAATGATTGAGCAATTTACGATTTTTTTGACCTCCGTATAGAATGAAACCACAAGCATCGGTAAAATACTAAATAATTCCATAAACATCTAATTTTTATGACGAAAAATGCGTAACTTGGTACATAGTTTCATGACCTAATCATGGACGTACAGCGTAAATACAATTTTGGGGGAAAAATTAAAACGTAATATATTTATAAGGAATACAAATATATTTTTTATAATTGACGAAAATTGACCGCCCCCCCCCCCCATCTCCGAAACGACCGAGTCTAAAATTTTGAAAATAATAGGGGCCTTTCTTATAGTTTACAGGAAAACCTAAACGGAAATGACCGAAAAAATCGCAACTTGGCCAATTATTTAAATTACTATACGGGTGCTAAAAGGGTAGCGAAATAAGGTTTAAAATTATTTCAGTAATAACTCTCATCAAATAGCTGACGTTCGGTGCGTAGTATAAAATTCATCTTATTTTAAAATTTTGTAAAGCGCACCGAACGTCAAAGAGCTCAAGTTATTTGCCGAGAGTTATACAATAAAACCTTTGCCGTGTCGTCTTTCCAGTGACCGCCAGCCTTTAAGAACTCAAGGTCTCTCGATACTTTATAATATATAAAATATGTGCTAAAAATACTACCACTTATTTTATCAGATCTCAGTATGACTATGTCATGCCAAGACAAACAAAAGTTTACTAAGACAATGTAAAAAATATTTAACTTACTCTATTTGTATCCGTATCAATGTCAACATTTACTCTGGACTCTGGATAAATTCCATGGTCAATTATTTTATATATTGTTTTGTCTATCTTATCAAATGACAGATTTGTTAAAGGGAGACAAAACATAGTTATCCTCAGACGTTAATATATACTTAGTAGGAGACTTGAGTTTAAACCATCTATATATCCATTTTACACTATTGACAATGTTTTATGTTCAAATTATATACGGTGTTCCCATACAGTCCTTGTGCAAATAGCATAGCATTACAAAACTGGAACTGTTTTAGGACATCAAAGTATAAGGAGTAATTATGTAATAAATTGGTAGATAATACCAATGTGTCCTATTATTTGTACCATTTGCAAAAACAAATAATATATGGGATCAGATATGTTTATGGCAAATTTAAATATAATATAAAAATCGCTATTTTGTGTGAGCGAGATACAAAAGCCGTTCAATTCCATTATTTTTCTGAGCGGTGCTGTAAATAATAAACATTTAGTTCATCTTCCTACGTCGGATTGTTTTTTTCTTAGCGCGAACGTTGGAGAACTCACAAAAAGTGAAACGACATGAACGCGGCCATGCAACAGACCTTATTAGCTGGGCAGCGCTTATTGTTGCCCATGTAAGAAAGAGCACAAGGGTGTCACACGACTCGAACGTTAAGAATCGTCTACATTTGATTTACTGGTCGTCGTCATCGTCTGAGTGGTATGGAGTAGGGATGTTGCAAGGCGGTGTGCAAGTCTGCCCATAGCGCAGCGACTCGCGCATGCGCTGCGGCATGCCCTCTAAACATTTCAGGTACATTCTGAAGCGCTGACAGAGCGTATGCGCGAGCTACACGCGCTTCCTGGAAAATTAAATTATAATCTTCAAATACAATAGAATGAAAGAGATCAAATATGTATATTTACATTGGTGTTCCGCTGGATACCGTGGGTGGGATCGACTACACTATAAGGCAACCCGTGAAGATATTAAAAATATATAAATCTTGTGTACCTACTATCAGGAGCAGAATTGCATCTACCACTAAAAAAAATTCACTTTAAAATTACATGAAAACGAAAATGAAAACTATGTGAGTTGTGATTTGATCTGATTGGTTCATATCTATTTGAATGTCATTGAGCTTTAATGCCATAGGTTGGCATTAGAAAAGAAACAGTATGAAAACTTCAATGTGCAAGCGAATATAGCCTTTACGGGGTCCTACTAACGCTGCTTCTGAATGTACATTAGAAACCAAGTACGCGCATATTTTGACAGTTCTCATCTTGTAGACAGGATGTCATTTAGCGACATGCTATGATTGAATGATTCTACTGTGTATAGGTGTATAACAGTCAGTATGGGGAACTCTAGATGTAGACAAATATTTCTAAGTAAAGAAAAATGTTGTCGATTTTAAAGATAAGAAAAACTGTATTCATATTTTCTCGGGAGTCGAATGTTGCATAGAGTAAAATTTACTAGCATTAATATTTAATACTTTCCCTACACTGCCCGCCTTTAAATTCCAGCCTGTATATCCATCTTACCTCCAGCGCACACCTCAACGCGAACCAATGCCTGTCCCGCAACGCCTGCGCGGCCGACGAGTGTGTCGCTGCCGCCGCCGCCGCCGCCCGCTCGGCGTGCAGCCCGCGCGTCAATCTCGCACACAACTCGCGATAACCGCTCAGGGCATCCAGCGCTAACTGCAAACGACCGCCAGCGCTCTCCTCCAGCGCTTCAAGGTCCTCTACCTCGCCAACGTCGCCCGCTACACTGGAAAAGTAAGCTGGTTATTGCAGTCACATTTAGCAAGTTGCAAACTTAACTATTTAACAGGTTTTCTAGGCAAAATAATTGCTAATGCTCAGATCTACCAAGACAAATTTAGTTACTCTGCGCACGTTTGTCATATGATATCGTACTGGCACTATACATAGCTGTAGCGCTCAATCTGTACCTACATTAATATATACCCGACCGCCTGCTCCCACGAATATTAGGGAGTTTAAGGCCAAGGTACGGGGAAAACGAAATATCGCGAAGACTTCGAAACTATGAAATGAAAACACAGCAGAACTATGTGGCAGACACCAGGCGGGCCATTGGGCCAAGCTCGGTGCGGTGGTCAAGGCCATCTTGTATCTGTCAAAAATATGGCAAATCTTAGTTAATCCTGGAAAGGTGAGTTTATTTATACAACAGTTACTATTTTAAATTGGATTGAGGCATATTTTTATGATTCAAGGTTCTAGATAGCCATAATTTCCAAAACGAGCATTGCTTTTGCGTTTTTGGAAATTATGGCTATTTAAAACTCTTAATAAGGAAAATATGGCTAATATGGCTTTAAAATAATAACTATCAACTGTGTGCTAAGTAAATGTTGTATAAATAAACCCACCTTTCCAGGATTAACTGAGATTTGCCATATTTTTGACAGATACAAGATGACTGAGAGCCACGGACCCTTAATATACGCGATTTACTCACTTGGCAGCGGAAGTCAGGGAGTCCCTCACACGCGCCCAGTGCGTCGTGTCGGTGACGGCGGTGGACGCGAGAGCCGACAACGCGACGCCCATCTCCCGCACATCATTACGCTCGGAAGACCAACGGTTCTCCACTGGAACAACACAATTAGATATAAGTATATGTTACTATATATAGGATGCAAATGGACATCATTTCATTTTTGGGAAGGTACGAACCATATGGATATTATCTGGTTTTTGTTAAAAAAAATTAAGTATCCATAAATTTTCAGAGTTATTTGAATAATACGGAAATTTACTTCTTTTTCTTCTTCCTTTATTATGGCTCCACCAATGTACATCGGTGATTTGCCAATGTCAAGTATTATAGCCTTTATAGTGTTTATAGCCGATTAATCGGTATTTAAGATAATCCCGCCGACCGTGATGTCTTATTAGTCGTCGACTAATCACAACCATCACAGCACGGACAGGATTAAACTGGATTCCTCATCACGTCTCGGCGGGCGCGTGCGTTATTCACCAAGGCGTGACGTGGAATCGGAAATTTACTTAAGCTAGGAAAAAATAAGTTAAGCTTTGCTAAGCTATATTTAAAAATAATAACACGTTTTTTTCGACATTTCTTTGGCAGATTGTCTTTTTTATTGACCAGGATTAGGATTTCACGTCACGCCTTTGTGAATAACGCACGCGCCCGCCAAGACGTGGTGGGGAATCCAGTTTAATCGGCTATAATACTTGACATTGGCAAATCACCGATGAACATTGGTGGAGCCATAATAATAAAAGAAGAAGAAGAAAGAGTATTAGCCAAGACAACAGAATTTATTTAACTTCGTGCAGAAAAATCACAATGATTCGTTGCGCTGTTTTGACGTGAAGAACAACAAATAAACAAACAAACACACTTTTATTTATAAAATAATTGTCGCGGCCGAGAACCGAAACCGCAGGGAAACTATGATGTATAGTCTACGGCGTCGTACGCTCACCCTTATCGAATATCTGCGACAATCGGCCCAAACCAAGATGTACCAATCTCAACTGCTCCTGTTCTGATACAAACGCAGCCTGCAACTCCTCTGTGGTTTTCTCAGACTGAAATTTTCAAAAATCTGTGTATTGTCAAAGTGTACCGTAAATAAAATGATAAGTTTTTTAAATTAATTTCTAGACATGTAAGTATAAGACATCCATAGGAAAACTGGACCATCCTTGTAAGATCACTGGCTAGTCCGTCTTCATACACTTTCTCATGAACCATGCAATTAGGTATAATTAGGCACTCATTTTTTTTCTTCAATTTAATACCTATAACTACAATCCATCTGGTATAAGATTGATTGTCTGACATGGTTGATATAAGAAGTTAAAAAATATAATTCTAAACAATATAAGCATCTGCCTACCAGAAATATCCAGGAAAAGTACCAAGAATGTGATAATATTAAAATAATGGTTTTATTACCTTACTTAGTTATCCATCATTTAGTACAGACCTATACACAATTTAGTTAATGTAATATATGCAAAACACAAAATATCATATTTTGATCAGGTGATGTATGTAGGTACATAACACTACTACTACTAAACAACCCGCCGCGGTCGCAGTCAGCCAGTCTTTAACTTTGAAAACTACGATATTTAATATAATAGCATACCGAATTAGGTTTAGCCCCAGCCAGTGTGAACTCATCATGTCTAGGCCTCTCTGGCCTGAAGGCTAACTCGCACAAAAAAGCCCTCATGTCGGCGTCGTGGGCTAACAGCGGGTGCCTCGCGACAAGTGTCAACCAACGTTGTAGAGCCGCGCGTCGACGTTGAAGGAAGCGGACACTGCCGCCACCCACTACAACACGCTTTGGTGGTAAACGGGATACAGCCCTGGGAATATAACAAAAATAATGTAGGACAGTAAGTAAATGCTAGTTTAGTGTGTACCATATTTCATCCAAATTCATAAAGCCATTCAGCATGATAGAACTGACTTTCTAGAATAACATAGATCATAGATAAAGGCTGTGAATTCTGTGATTAGCAAGGTATATTTTCAGATATCCTTTTCAATGTTTTCCACAACAATAATTTTGTAACATAAAGTACAACTTACACAGATAAGGAATGTATTTTTAATGGAAGCTTTTGTATGGTATTGTGTAAGCTAGAAGACAATGTAAGACAAAATCCGCCTTTTTCAATCCCATCTTTTCTGAATGTATTGTATGAAACTTGTATTGAATGTAGAGAAGTTGAAATTTGTCTCTGCTTACCCCTCTGGGACAAAGGGTGCAATTTGTAGATAATTTTACAGCATTTATTCCATTTTTATGATGACCTTTATATTAAAAATAGAATTGAAAGACCATATAAAAATATAAATGCAGATAACTGTTCTGAGAACAACTAAACAAAGTTTATGTAATGTTGACAATCACTAAAGGATCACTATCACAAGGTTGTTCAGATAACCATGTTCTCATAATATGTTTTTAGTCTGTATATAATTTTATATAATATATAATAATAAATAATAATTCATAGTTAACAGTAAGTTCAGACAGAATTAAAATGATCTTTCATACAAATATCCCAACTAATATTATAAATGCAAAATTTTATTTGTTTATCCTTTATTCACGTCAATACAGAGCAACTGATGGATGTGATTTTTAGCACAGATATAGTTTGAGGTCTGAAGGGTGACAATATATTCTTGTCACATTTAAAAAAAATCCACAGGCAAAACCAGGACATAACGCTAGTTAAATTACCAACTCACCTATATGGATATTTAGCAAACAGTACATCAAACAACTGTAAAAAGTCATTATATCTTCTAGTAACAGTGGTCCCATGTCTTCTAGAACTGACATAATATTCACAATGCTTCAATATGAGACCTTTCCTTTCAGGCACCAGTTCTACAGTAATCACATCTATATTCTCCAAGTCCTCAAATAGGACCTCTTCTGATGGGGATGCCATTCTTCACTGAAAAAATATTCATGTGGTTTAAAAAATGTGGTACAACACACAGCTAAAGTTAGAACTACAATAATAACTCACAAAGATCTATGAAAATTTATCCAACTATTTGGATACATAGAATTTATTGGAAAATAATATTATAAAGAGGTAAAGTTTGTAAGTTTGGATATAGGGGGTTATCTCTTAAACTACAGATCAGATTCTGAAAATTCTTTCACTAATAGGAAGCTACATTATCCCTGAGGGCTATTTAATATTCCTTATAAGCTATATTAAAAAGCAAATAATTTGTTATCTTTATTTATATTATCATACTTTTTAGCTTTCAAACACAATATAATAATTATGTAGGTACCTTATACTACAGCATGTTTCTGTGCAGTATTTCTAAGTGAGCAAAGCTATGAATTGGATTTTTTACTTTGTGTGATCATTAGGTACTATTTTTAATTTAAAATTAATATTATCCTTCTCATAGTTAAATTATTAGACACATTAGTAAAAACACGGGTTGTTTACTGTAAACACGTAATACTTTTAAAATTTATTGTAATTTTTCATCTCTTTTTTAGTTTAATTTCTTACCTTAGAAAATAAAGCAAATTAGCAAGCTGTAAGTCGTAATAAGTATCCACCTCTAAACTTTCATATTGTGATAATTCAACTATTGCACAGCTGGAATACAAACAATACATACATTGAAACTTAACATTACATATTGGTTCTATTTTATCCAAAAATTACTACATTATATTTTCAAAATAAACTTTCACTTTTCAAGAAAATTCCCAGATTTCATGAACATTTCCTGTTTATTTAGTGACGTATCACATCCGTGAGTCGATGTCAAGATGTCAACGTCATCTCAGTTGATATTATTATTATTATACTCTTTGGTTGATATTGAATCACAGATCCAAAGAGTACTCTCACAGATCGTAGAAATACGTAGACAGATAAACTAGAACCTCTTGATCTGAGACTAGAACAACTTATGCATACGACTTGTAAAGAAGGGAGTTTTGACAGCTAGTCATCCTTTTGACAGCTAGTGATCCTACTATCGTTCTATCTCATGTGGCCACGTCAACCAGTTGTCTATCAATTAATACTCTGTCTACGTAGAAATAATAATGTAAAAAATATGTCATTTATCACAGCGTTGCCATGGCATAAAAGTTGTCAGACTATCAAATATTCCACGACACCACCAATAGTGGGAAAGACACCTACACAAATCGTATGGATGGATTGCTGTCTATAACCACGTAGTGCATTTCGGATCAACTTATTCGGTGTGACCTATACCTACGGAAAATACTTTTCAAACGTATTTTAAATAAAATACAGTCCCAGGACTGTGTCCCAGCCTTTATAACCCACAAGGTGAAGTCCTGAAGTGATTACAATCCATTCATCTTGTATTACTTACTATATTTTCATAAACGTAAAAACAAACCATTAACTTATCTATAATAATATAATGAATATAATCCTTACTTATTATTTTGAAAATATCCATTTTCAATCAAATGACGTCTACTGATATAAAAACCTCCTGTTTCTAAAAATTCGCCTTCCCAATCTTGTCTACGAGGTCTTGATTCGACTTTAAAGTTAATTGGGCTTATTTTCTCCTTATCCTTTCTCCAGCGTAGTTTGAAACTCCTTTGGATGAAAAGAGAAGAGAATACAATCTATCATCACTCCTTTTATCCCAAGATGGGTAGGCAGAGACAATCTAGGTCGCCCTCTGCCAGTATTTCCTTTATTTATGAAGATTAACTAACTAATATAAGTAGCTAGGTATCTTACTATAAATCAAAATATTGTTACGAGCTGGGGTTCGAAGAGATTTAAAATACCGATTAAATAGACAAACTTTACTTTAACACCACAAAAATACAGTTAAATAAATGAAAACACTAGAATTCCACTTCACTGTTTCGCTTTGATCGCTCTTATTCGCACTGTGTTCGCTTTGATCGCTCTTATTCGCACTGTGTTCTCCCGGCGACGATCCTCTGTTTATATTGCCCTCCGAACATTCGAGAAACGCCGAGATTGTTGTACAGAGTTGTAGATGCGTCTCGATGCGGCTCGGTGCCAAATACCTACACACCGACCGCGCCCGATTTTGGTACCTATGGCTAGGCACATACGGTCCATTTTCGTTTGTACTTGATTCTCTCTGGATGTTTCTAGAGACGTCTATCGACCTTGATGTGTTTAGGTATTTATTTGTGCGATTTAAGTACCTATTCGTTACACTGCCCCCCGCTTAGACTTGCTCGTCCCGAGCAATATTCGAGCCTTTGTAAGGGGCTAGTCGATCAATGTGGACAACCTTTAACTGCCCACGCGGGCATCGTTGGATCCGATAGGTCACGTCATTGATCCTCGTGATGACCTTATACGGACCTTCCCAGCGGTTCTGCAGCTTGGGAGATTTGCCTTTTCGGCGTTTCGGGTTGTGCAGCCACACCAACGATCCCTCGTCAAAACCGTTACTATTGAAGTTTCTATCGTACCTGGTCTTCATCTTTGTACTGGCCACAAGACTGCTCTGACGAATCTGGTCATGTATGTCGCACATCTTGTTTTTCAGGTTCGATACGTAGTCACTTACAGGTTGCGGCGCATCCGGAGGTCCGCCGGTCAGGAGATCAACTGGTAGTCGGAGCTCTCTCCCAAAGTTGGCATAAGCAGGAGTCACCTTTATGCTTTCATGCTCTGCGGATCGATATGAGAGCAAGAACAAGGGAATATATCGGTCCCAGTCCCTCTCGTGATCCTCAACCAGTTTCGCCAAATGAGTCTCCAAAGTGCGGTTGAACCTTTCAACCATTCCGTCGGACTGTGGGTGATACGCCGTAGTCCTTGTTTTATTTATTCCCAGGAGACGGCATACTTCCTGGAACAACTGCGACTCAAAGTTACGCCCTTGATCAGAATGTATCTCCATTGGTAGCCCGAACCTGCAGAATACTTCGTTGACCAACTTAGCCGCCACTGTTATCGCTTCCTGGTTGGGAATTGCGAAGACCTCCGGCCACTTCGTGAAGTAGTCCATCACGACCATGAAGTACTTGTTCCCGTCTTCAGTGGCCGGGAACGGTCCAGCAACGTCCACCGCAATTCGTTCCCATGGGGCGCCAACATTGTACAGCTGCATACGTCCTCTCGTACGTGTCGTAGGTCCCTTCACGGCCGCACATACTGTGCACTTGCGACACCAATCCTCGACATCTTGCCGGCAATGAACCCAATAAAATCGTTTCCTGATTTTCGCCAGGGTTCGATTCATGCCCAGATGTCCTCCCGAGGATCCATCGTGCACGGACTCAAGCACTGTGCGCACCTTTGACCTAGGCACGACCAGCTGCATCAATGTCTCCTGTCCACTTGGCGACTCCCACTTGCGGTACAGCAACCCGTTGTGCAGCACTAGACTTTCCCACTGAGCCCAGTAGCTTTTCGTGGTGGAACTCATTGCTGATACAATATTCCAGCCGGGCCTTGGAACATTCTGCGTCTTCCATTCCATTATCGGCGCCAAGTTGTTATCCTTGAGTTGCTCGTCTCTCGTCCTTTCGTTCGCCCATTCGTCACTAAGGTTGTTAGTCGTAATCACTTTGATGACAGAATCACTGATTTCACGCCTCGAGCAGTGTTTACAATCTTCAGGGCACGGCCTGCGTGACAGTGCGTCAGCGTTGCCATGCATCCGTCCTCGTCGATGTTCGATCGTGAAATCGAATTCTTGTAACTGCTCGATCCATCGAGCGACTTGTCCTTCAGGATCCTTGAATTGAAGTAACCATTTCAACGCCGCATGGTCTGTCCGTAGCTTGAACTTCCTTCCGATGAGATACTTGTTGAAGTGTCGTACTGTCTTCACTACGGCCAGAAGTTCGCGTCTGGTTACACAGTAGTTCCTTTCTGGTTTTGACAGAGCCTTGCTGAAATACGCTATCACAACTTCCTTGTCCCCCTTCCGTTGTGACAGCACACCTCCAATGGCGATGTTGCTTGCGTCTGTGTCCACCACAAACTCGCCGTCTTGGTCCGGGTAGCTCAAAACAGGTGTTTCACACAGCCGTTGTTTCAGTTCCTGGAACGATTTCTCACAGTCCTCAGTCCACTGAAACGAACGCTTGTCCTCCGTCAGCCGATGTAGGGGCTTGGCTACTCCCGCGAAGTCGTAAACGAAGCGGCGGTAGTATGAGCACAGACCAAGAAACGCCCGAACATCTGTTTTGTTCCGCGGGGTGGGCCATTCTCGTACAGCTACTGTCTTTACAGGGTCGGTTTCTACGCCATCCTTTGTAATTACATGCCCGAGGTAATTTACACGTTTCTTGAAGAAGCTACACTTCTTGGCATGCAATTTCAGGTTCGCGAGCTTCAACTTGGCAAACACTCTTTCTAAATTCCTCACGTGCTCGTCGAAGTCGCGTCCCATGATGATGACGTCATCCAGGTAGACTAGGCAAGCTTTTCCCACGAGATCCGCAAGCACAACTTCCATCAGCCTTTCGAACGTTGCGGGAGCATTGCATAACCCGAAAGGCATGACGTTGAACTGCCACAGTCCATTTCCGGTCGAGAAAGCAGTCTTTTCCTTGTCCTTGGGATCGATCTCCACTTGCCAGTATCCACTCTTCAAATCCAGTGTTGAGAACCACTTGTTCCCACTCAACCTGTCCAAGGTGTCGTCAATCCGGGGTAGAGGGTAGCTGTCCTTTCTGGTTACCTCGTTCAGCCGACGATAATCCACACAGAAGCGAGTGCTGCCATCCTTCTTCTTAACAAGCACAACCGGAGAACACCATGGGCTCAAAGAAGGTTCGATGACATTAGCCATCTTCATGTCTTCCAGCATGCACTGTACTTCGGCTTCTCTTCCTACTGGGATTCGTCGAGCACGTAGACGTATAGGTAACTCGTTGCCTGTGTTGATGGTGTGTTTCACCAATGACGTCCTGCCGAGATGCCCATCTCTGTCACTAAAGATGTCAATGTAACGAGTGAGCATCTCCTTCGCTCTTTTGTACTCGGAGATTGACAAGTCCTTTTTCGAAATATCGACGAGTTCCAAGGGGTTTGCACTGTTATTTTTCATCGCCGACAGCTTCCCCTGGGTGCAGTTCCGCATCCAATTTATCTCGTCGCACTTCGCCACGACTTGATCCTTATTAAGAGTGACAGGAGCGCCATTGAAGTTGGTCACCCTTACTACAGCTCGTCCACTCTGGCTGTTTACTAAAGTTGGAGTGAGTAACCAGCTTTTATGTTTAGAACGTTCCAGGTGGTCGATGATAGAGCACCTCGTATTGGAGGGGTCCCCATTAGTTGGTAACTCCACATCGACAAGCGTCTCTGAGTATGGGTTCAGTTTGACGCCCTTGGCACAGCGCACATAGCCAGCATAACCGCCTTTCAAAAATACCTGTTCCTGGCCGCACTGCAGTACACCGTTGCGCAAGTCGATGCCAAACTGGAACCGCTTCATAAAGTCGAGTCCGAGAATGCAGTCGTCTATAATGTCGGCCACGATGACGGTGTGTGGATACTCCCCGTCACCCACCTTGAGTGTCACCGGCAGCTCGTCGTATGCGGGTATTGGCTGACCGGTTGCCGTGAAGAGTTTCAGACGGGAAGATGGACCTCTGGTTCTGCTCGTAGATCGTCCCAACAACTGAGGTCTCACAACCGTTCGCGTTGCTCCTGTGTCGATCGTCATCTCACATGGCGTCCCGTTGACCTCGCCGGCGATCACCAGACTGTTCCCGTCGAAAACTTGTCGGATGGTAACTTTTGGGGCTGTGTCACGATCAGCCAGTACCCGCCCCGCGGCTCTGGCTGTTACTCGTTTCCCGGAAGCTCCGTAGTTACGGCACGGACATCAGCTTCGACGTCCCGTTTCGGCACTCGTTGATCCGTGCCTTGTCGTTTAAGCGCCGGGCAGCTTGCTTTAAGGTGCCCCAGCTTGTGGCAGTAGAAGCAGCGGGGTAAGTAGCTACGCCTCTCTGCTACAGGAGTCGTTGTTGGAGTCGCCTCCTCCGCCACTTGTCGCAAGCGCTGAGAACGAGGCTCCTGTCTCACGGCTTCCACCTCTAGAGCATGGGCCAGTGCATCTTTCAGGGCGCTGTGGTGGCCCAGTCGAACTGCAGCTCTGACCTCCATGCTGCGGATGCCGTCGATGAATGCTTGAACGAGGTTCGCAGCAATGAACTCTTGTCCGGCAGATGGGTACGCCTTCCTCACGATCTTCTCGATCTCCAGAGCCCATTGTTGCAGATTCTCATCAGCATGTTGCGTCCTGTCCCTCAGCTGCGCTCGGTAGACGTGCTCCAGGTGTTTGTCGCCGTACCTGGAGTCCATTGCCTCGATCAGGTTCCCGTACGTGGTGCAGCTGTCTGGAGAGGCTTCCAAAACAGACAGTGCGCGGCCTCTTAAAGCCACTGTCAAGGCGGTCAGAGATTGCTCGTCTGTCCAGCCGTTGACAGAGGCGACCGTTTGGAACTGCAATTTGTACGCTGTCCAGGACGTAGTCCCGTCGTACGGCGGCACCTTGACTCGGGGGCCGGAGACGATGGCGCCTCCAGAAACAGGAGCGGTCAGCTTCAGTTTCCTTACTTCATTCTGGAGCCCCTTGCATTGGCTGTCAAGTCGTGCCTCCAACTCTCCGTAGCGGTCGTCAAGTCTTGCATCCAGTTCTCTGCTCATCCTAGTCTGTATTTCCTTGCAATGCTGTTGGAGGTCTTCATAACGAATGTCGAGGTCTTCAATTCTCTCCTCGTGCATGTCTGTAACCCTCTGTAGCTGCTTCACCTCCATAGTCACCTTTCCCAGTGACTCTGAAAGCAGCTCCTTAAGGTTAGCAGACTGCTCCTTTAACAGCCGGCAAGTCTGCTCTTCCCGAAGTCTGGCCTCCTCCTCTTGTCGTCGGGCCTGCTCCTCCTGACGTCGGGCCTGTTCCTCAAATAGGTGTCGAGTCTGCTCCTCCTGACGCCTGGCCTCCTCCTCCTGTCGTCTGGCCTGCTCTTCCTGACGCCTGGCCTGCTGCTCCAATAGCTGCCGAGTCTGCTCCTCCCGAAGTCTGGCCTCCTCCTCTTGTCGTCTGGCCTGCGCCTCTTGTCGTCGGGCCTGCTCCTCCTGACGTCGGGCCTGCTCCTCCATCAGCCGAAACAGCATCCCCATATCGAATGCCTGAGGAGCACCCGCAGAACCCGCAGCACCCGTATCAACTCCAGCAGCAGCTCCAGCACCAACAGCAGCAGTCCCAGCAGCACCAGCAGCGGCTCCAGCAGCAGCTCCGGCACCACCAGCAGCATTCCCAGCAGCACCAGCAGCGGCTCCAGCAGCAGCACCCTCGTCGACCTCCTCGCCGTGATGTCCAGCAGTAGTTTGTCGTGTTTTGGGTCGCCGTGATAACGACGAGTCACGTGGTGTAATCGGCATTTTTGAATCCCACACTCCTGACACCAATTTGTTACGAGCTGGGGTTCGAAGAGATTTAAAATACCGATTAAATAGACAAACTTTACTTTAACACCACAAAAATACAGTTAAATAAATGAAAACACTAGAATTCCACTTCACTGTTTCGCTTTGATCGCTCTTATTCGCACTGTGTTCGCTTTGATCGCTCTTATTCGCACTGTGTTCTCCCGGCGACGATCCTCTGTTTATATTGCCCTCCGAACATTCGAGAAACGCCGAGATTGTTGTACAGAGTTGTAGATGCGTCTCGATGCGGCTCGGTGCCAAATACCTACACACCGACCGCGCCCGATTTTGGTACCTATGGCTAGGCACATACGGTCCATTTTCGTTTGTACTTGATTCTCTCTGGATGTTTCTAGAGACGTCTATCGACCTTGATGTGTTTAGGTATTTATTTGTGCGATTTAAGTACCTATTCGTTACAATATTAATGTATTGTTTTGTTTGGACTATGGGCAATAATACGAATAGTGGCATAGGTATTGATAAAAAAATATTTCGATCGATCTTAGTATTGAATCCGGGATCGTCTGTTTTGTGTGAAAGAAGACATTTAACCAACCTTTTTACCGAAAATGCACAGTCGTACGATTTTGCAAGTACTTTCAAAGCACCACTTATACTTTCCGGTCTGATGAATGGTGAAGTAGCCTGAAGCAGAACAAGGACTGATACGTCTTGATTTTTAGAAATGTATTCAGCTGCTCCCCATATCGATGGTGCACTATCACCTGCTGTTACTGAACTTCGGTGAAATACTTGACATCCATCTGAAAAATATATTTCTTGGCTTTTCTCTTTTTGCAGCTCTAAATATATAGTCCATACTATTTAGATATACTAATAATAAAAGCTGAAGAGTTTGTTTGTTTGTTTATTTATTTATTTGAACACGCTAATCTTCGGAACTACCAGTCGGGTTAGAATTTTTTTTATTTGCATTTGATAGCCCAATTCTTGAAGAATATATAACATCACGCTACGACCTAAAGGGGCGGAGCAGTAACCATTAACGCGGGAGCAACCGCAAAGCACAACCGATCTGGTAGTTCCAGCTAGATTATCGAGTACAAACAAACTAAATAGGTAAGTACTTACTAATTATTATAAAAGCGAAAGTAACTTTGTCTGTTTGTTACTCAATGTTCCTAATTCTAGGCGGACAACAACTAGTATTTCATAAATTATTATTTAATTTCAAGCACATTATGTCTGAACAAGACCATACGAACATCGTCCCTCCTATGAAATCAAATCAAGTCAACGTGGGTCAAAAAGTTTGAAGTAGTTTATCAAAAAATCCACATTCCCGGATATTTTCCTGGTATTGAAAGTACCCCGTGTCACTCTCCAGCCTTGCAGCTATCTCTGTGCAAGAAGTCACGCCTATCCGTTGCTCCGATTTGACGTGAAAGAAGGACAAACAAACAAACACATTTTCGTACTGCGTTATATTCGTTAGGACAACAGTAAAATACATAAGGCACACTAACTTCGTAAAGCATGTAAAGCGATAAGCGGATGATCCGTAGACACTACTACATCAAGTCCTGCAGTCTTTGCGTTTATGATAGCTCGTTGCAGTAGTGACCGTGTACCAACAACTTGTAAATTTTTGAAACGTATTCCACGAGATCCCCCTCTGGCAAGAATAAGTGCTACAATCCTTTCACCTAATGTTTTGTTCAGCAATCTATAAATAAATATTATTAAGTATATTATGTCACGCTAACTATTATTGAAATTAAAATTTTACAACTATAACGAAATAATACATTAGATAGGTAGTTAATGTATATGTACTCACAAATATACACAAAAAGCAATCACTCTCATGTTTAAACACTCCTAGTCTGTCGTTCAACTGACGACTTCCATTAGCTTTATTGTCATTTCCTGTTTATCTTTAACGATATGATTATTGATTAAACTGTGTTGAAATAGCGTATGTGCGCTTGTGTACATCACGTGTACCTATACAATATATGCTCAAATGCTCATTAGTTAATGGGTGCCTCAACTCCTCAAGTCCCAAGCTTCCTCCATCCAGAGTACCTACTTAGAATTTAACTCAAGTACAACACTACTTAGATTTGTCTACCGCGAGATATTAGAAATAAGTACTTGCTCTAGTTGCTCTGTGCGTATAATATAACTTCTTTCTATTGCCAGATTATGGGTAATTATCTTTCGATCACTGACATGATTGGGAGACGGGACAAGAAATTAACCTCTAATACGCTCGGTCAAGCGAACTATATTCAAAGAATCTCGACTAAAGGATAATGAATTGTAAAATAAAAGCCACGCTCAGACTTATCTAGCGCAGACTCTACGTAGAGAGACTTTATCTAACTAGCCCGTCATGCTTGTCATGTTTATTTCTACCTATGACTATCTCGTCATATCATTATAATTTTTTATTGTTAAGTATGGCACTAACAAAGAGTATATTTTGTTGATAATATGATGACGGCAACACTGAATATGACAGTTGACACTAGTTGACAGTTCTGCGGCCGGGCGAATTTTGTGCGAATTCTTGAAGTCTTTTACTTGCTCTGTGTCTTGAAGTTTATTTTCAAAGTGTAAAATTCTCAGATCAATTAATACAAAATTGATATTTTTAGCAGCGCTGCCAATCGCGGGTAATTTCCCCGATTTGAGGGGAATCGGGGGTTAGCGCGGGGAGAGCGCGGGGAATGACTAAAATCATTCATATATATATTTATAGTGTTTATATAGCCGATTAATCGCTATTTAAGATAATCCCGCCGACTGTGATATGTCTTATTAGTCGTCGACTAATCACAACCATCACAGCACGAACAGGATTAAACTGGATTCCCTACCACGTCTCGATGGGCGCGTGCGCTATTCACCAAGGCGTGACATGGAATCATGAATAACATCATTATATCGGCCAAATAAATGCAAAATAGAGATTCCACATCCGGTCATGGCGCCGAACGCACGCGTTTTCGTCATGGCGTGATGTGGAATCCGGTTTAATCTCGGCCGCGCTGTGATGGTTGTGATTAGTCAGTGATTAATAAGACATATCACAGTCGGCGGGATAATCTTAGCTACCGATTTATTGGCTTACTATTGCACAAGATTAAACACTGGAGACTGGCAGAATTGCGACGAAAGTCAGCACTGTTGCCATTATATCAAAAGAAGAAGAAATGCAAAATTTTTACTTGATCTGTGTGCAAAATATTTACTTGTCAACCAATGTTGCCCTGTTGGTAGCTATACTACAATAAAATTTCAGTAGTTTTTATAATTAATGTAGTTTATTATTTAGGAAGAATGTTTAAGCATTTTTTATGGTAGGATATTCTTTGACCTTTGTATATATTTTGTATCACAACAACTATAAATAATAAAAATTGTACCTTAGTTTTTACTTTACATACCGAACTGTATAAGATATTTTTTTATTTTAGATTATAAGATCATCCCAAAGTTAATTTTGTTAAAAAATAAACAATGTTTTGTATGAAACAGTGTTTCTATTCAATATATAGCATTGCGGGGAATTTTCGGGGAATGCATCAATGGAAAGCGGGGAATTTCGGGGAATTCGGGGAATAGAGCACACTCTAGTGGGGAATGACTGGAGCCTTGTCTGTGAACTCGCTGATATCGTTTTGCGTTTTGTTAGTGAGTGAGTTTTGTGTGCAGTGTAAGTGTTGACCGTGCTGTGACGGAGATTGTTGGGCCGGACCTCTCGGCCCCGGGCTATCTCTGGCCGGTCCTTGTTGGACATGAACGTTTTGGCCTGTTCAAGGTCATTCGACCGAAACGAAAGTGTCGCTGTCAAAATATATGCTAACCCAGCCAGCGTGACCGGAACGTACTATAAAGTACGGTTTTCCGTACTATTTGTCACCCGACCGTACCTCGGCCGTACCTTAGTCCTAACCGTACCATTTCCGTACCGACAGTACCGACTTTAGTATTGATGTCGGATCATCACAACAAAAACCAGAAAAGAACGTATCGTATTGCATTGTCATTGTCAGAGTTGAAAGTTTCTTGTGTCAAATTCACAGATTCTAAAATGTATGGCCAAAGCGCTTTTGAGAGTCCAAAAATCTTAAAAATTCTTTGCAGTATAGGGATGGCTGGAAAATTTAGGATAAAATATACATAAACGGGAAAAAATCGATTGGACCGCAACAGATGACCGTAAGGGGGGTGGGGGTGCGAAAATGTGTGTTTTTAGGGGGTGGAACGCGGTTTTTCCCGATTTCTCTCGAGTCGACCTCCTATCGAAAAAACTTAAATGTAAAAGTTGTAGGAACTTAAAAATCTACAACTTTTATTCGAACGATTTTTTGACATAACCTAAAAAAATGGAGAAAATCGCTATAAACCGGTATTTTCATTTTTCATTTTTATCATTCACAAAAACTATCCGATTTTGATGAAATTTGGTGAAAATGTACATTTTTATGTTTTAAATAAGCTGAAATTTTTTTAAGCCATTAAATTTTATTTCTACGAATTTAATTGAAAAAAAGGCCCAAGTTTCAATCAAAAAAGTTGACGAACAGAATTTTGATTTTTAAAAATTTTAGGACGGCTTTGTCGTTGAGACCTCTACTTTAAGATAGTGTAAAAAAGTTATATGGTTACAATGTAAAACATCTGCTATACTGCTAAGATTTTTTTTTCTCAAAAATTATCGGCACTGGTCTAGTGTATTAAAATGTAAAATTACTTAGGTTTATATCATCCTTTTAGAACATTTTGCATTTTTTAATCCTGGGGGGGGGCGGGGTGCTACAAACCGTACCTTTATAGAGACTTTCGTACCTTTTTACGCACGCATGCGTACTTTATAGAACATTGTTACCGGCAACGCTGAACCCAGCGTAGCGGGGAATCTAGAAATTGACATTGCCAGCACTGATTTTTAGTGATTTTTAAGTTCATTTATAAGTAGAATGTGAATTTAAGTGGTACTTTAAACAACTTTAGGAATATTTATTGCTATTTGATCTTCAACATGACTACTGTTGACGAATTAGAGACTGCTGTAGATTCCATAAACAAGGAACTTAAAACAGTAAATGTTGAAATAATTAAATAGAAAAACAAGCAACGGACACTACAAAGCAAAAAGGAATTGTTAGAAAAACAAATAGATAAATTGAAATCAGACACTCTCTCAAACATTGATTGGGCTGGAACGAAATATGAATGGTATAGGGACTATCTCGTCATTTCATTATCATTTTTTTTTTAAGTATGGCACTAACAAAGAGTATGATGATATGACGGCAACACTGAATATGACAGTTGACACTAGTTGACAGTTCTGCGGCCGGGCGAAAGGGCGAATTTTGTGCGAATTCTTGAAGTTTATTTTCAAAGTGTAAATTGATATTTTTAGTGATTTTTAAGTTCATTTTTATGTAGAATGTGAATTTAAGTGGTACTTTAAACAACTTTAGGAATATTTATTGCTATTTGATCTTCAAGATGACTACTATTGACGAATTAGAGACTGCTGTAGATTCCATAAACAAGGAACTTAAAACAGTAAATGTTGAAATAATTAAATGGAAAAACAAGCAACGGACACTACAAAGCAAAAAGGAATTGTTAGAAAAACAAATAGATAAATTGAAATCAGACACTCTCTCAAACATTGATTGGGCTGGAACGAAATATGAATGGTCTGAGAAGGTTAATGAGGTGCTGAGTTCGACTTTTTTAATTAAATCGTTCCGACCACAGCAATTGAATGCCATTAATGCAACTCTCAGTGGCCAACACGCTATTATAGTTATGCCAACAGGGGCAGGTAAAAGTCTATGTTATCAACTTCCAGCATTAGTAATGCCAGGTATCACAGTTGTTGTTTCACCTCTAGTCTCACTTATGGAAGACCAAGTAAGATCCCTAACAGCAAATTCCATACCAGCAAAATTAATAACAAGCAATAGTTCCAAGGAAGATACTAATGCTGCATTAAATGATCTCAAAGATAAGAATTCTCCTGTTAAGTTGCTATATGCAACTCCAGAAAGATTTGCTAAAAGCAAAAAGTTCATGGCCAATTTACAAAAATGTTACACTGAAGGAAGACTACAAAGAATTGCTATAGATGAGGTGCACTGCTGCTCTCAATGGGGCCATGATTTTAGGCCTGATTACAAGTTTCTTGGTATACTAAACAACATGTTTAAGGGAGTACCAATTCTTGGTTTGACAGCCACTGCAACATCTCATGTTCTTGCTGATGTTCAAAAAATTCTATCTATACCCGGTTGCTTAGTCATAAAATCAACATTCAATAGGCCCAATTTATTCTATAAGATCTTAGCAAAACCATCATCCCAGGATGAATGCCTGACCATATTAGAGAAATTACTTAAACATAGATATAGAAATGAGACTGGAATTATATATGTTCACAGTATAAAAGACTGTGAAGATATAGCACAAGGGTTACGCAAGAGGTCATTAAAGGTAGGCTGTTACCATGCCAACATGGAAGCTAGCTCTCGTTCCTCTGTGCATAGCAAATGGCACGACAAGTACTATCAGGTTATTGTAGCCACAGTGGCATTTGGAATGGGAATTGATAAGCCAGATGTGAGATTTGTGATTCATCATTCAATAAGTAAATCTATGGAAAACTATTACCAGGAAAGTGGAAGAGCGGGGAGAGATGGGAGAAGAGGGGAATGTGTCATCCTATATAGAATGCAGGACTTGTTTAAAGTGAGCACTATGGTGTTATCATCTGCAAGCAGCCTGCATCATTTGTATGGTATGGTGAAATATTGCCTTAATGGGGCTTTATGTAGGAGACAATTGATATCTGACTATTTTGATGAAGATTGGGGCAATGAGGATTGTAGCAAAATGTGTGATGTTTGCTGCAATGATAATTCAACAATTAAGTGCATAAATATTGAATTGCATTGTAGAATACTGGCTCACATATTAACTGAAGCTGAGAAGAAAAACACAAAGTTAACTGCTCAAAAGTTGATTGATGCTTGGTACTTAAAGGGACCAGTGCCTCTAAGACATAATGGCAGTGAGCCAAATTTTTCCAGAACTGTTGGTGAAGATGTCATAGCATTTCTATTAGTAGAAAATTATCTTGAAGAAGATTTTCATTATACAGCATACACTACCATAAGTTACCTAAAAAGAGGACCAAATATGGATTTAACTGGTGTTTCTGACTTTTCATTAAGTATGCCTTTGAGGAAGTACACTGCTTTTGATCTGGAAAGCCGTGCTCCAGATGACTATGTTTCAAGTACTGATGGTATTGATAAGGAAAAGTCTAAGAAACGAAATGTGAATGCACATGAAACACATAAAGAAACAAAAAAGCAAAAAATAATTCTTATTGATTGACATAATTAAAACAGACTTACTGAAATTTTGTTTTTATTTAATTATTTATCAAAAAGCTAACACTTTCTTCTTGGAGAATATTTCAAGTGTGCAGATCCATATTGCAGTACATTCTCTTCTTTTGGTGGCTTAGGAGATTTTTTCACTGACACTTTTGATTGTGCGCTTGGTGGTTTAATTTGAGCTAAAACATTATTGTGATTTATTAATTAATTATGTCTGAAGTGTAGCTAGTCCAGCCATTTTAGTGCTAAACTACTCTGTATATGATTCGTTCCTCTGTCGCACTATTAAAAAGTGGAACAAACTTCGGAAGTTGCTCTTTCCTGCTTCCTTTAACCTGGGATCCTTCAAGCGAAGCATGAAAAAACATCTCAATGGATGCGGACTATATTTTGTTCCGCCAGAGTCATAGACCAATTACCTTTGCTTAAGAAAAGGCGGTGGCAAGGTCATAATATATGTCTATAAAAAAAAGATCTCAGAAAAGTTTTGAGGTGTTAATTAACTTTTTCTACAAGACAATTATATTGAGGCACTGGGTCTGTACTGTCTGCATACCCCACTGTGATACAGGTAGTTTGAGTATAAGTACTGAGTTTACCTGTCTCTTTTGGTTTTCCAGGTGACTTTTGGCCTGACTGCACTGTGCTCCTTCTAGTACTAAAACCAGAGCCCACAACAGAAGAGCATTCACTCTCAAGGCCAAGAGCTTCAAGATTTCTCATTCGATCCAATATCTGCTGTTGTATAATATCTCTGTGACGAGCTCCTTCACCTAACACTTCCATATCTGCTAGCCACTCTACTCTCTCTCGTATTTGAGTTAACACTGAAAAAAATCAAGTTATAAATAATCCTACCAACATTACAATTGGCTATATCTTGCATCTCAGTATCAAAATATATAGAAATCTGTTTAAGGCTCCTATATCCATAATTTTTCTGGGTTAAATTATTCCCAATTTCTCTGTAAATAATACACCTTCACTGTAATTTAGCACATAGTTATTAAATATAAATGTAAGTGAAATAGCTGTTATTTTTCCAATGTGTTTTACTGAATAGGAAATATGGGTGTTTACTATTGCCTGGTTTTCTCTTTCACAATATATCAATAGTGTTGCTGTTCAATTATATACATCGCATTTTCAAAATAATAATTATAATTTGTCAAAATTTTTGAATACCTACCCTGTTTGTTTCAGTGTAATTACCGTTTTTTTAATAAGGACATTCGGAAATTGACTGAAGTAAGTAAATAATATTTGTTACAAGAAACCTTTCTATTTCATGGAATTAGAACATTTTTATTGCCTTTCTGGACAAAATATGTGAAAGGGGCCTTTGTGGCCATTGCGGAAAAACCAGACCATTGGACTAAATAGTAATATTTATTCTTACATTCATTCTTTATGTCTTTATCTGTAGGTAGAGCTTTGCCTGGTGGTTGAACTTGTGTCAACTTCGGCTGCTGCTGCTTTGCATTTGGATCATCTTCACCCCAGGCCATAATTTCTTGCAGTTTTTCTTTCATTTTTTCTCGATCTTCACCACGCGTTATTGGTTGATACCTATATAGAAATTTTCTTTTTCTTGTCATCAAAATTGTGAATGTAATGTATTTTTAAAAGAAAATTAAAACAAACATAGTGTAGGTATAATAATGTGTACAGTTCAGTGCATGGAACTACATATCTACTTTATGTCCATCATTATTATGAATATAAGAAATTATGCTATTTTTTACTAACTGTTCCATGTCTAGTACTCCAGATACCCTTATTTCTGATAGAGATCGCCGACGAGAAGTACGGGGTCGTATGTATGTCATGGGCATCTGGCGTGACCTAGGATTGTTCTTTCTAGGCTCATTTTCCTCTCTCAGCTTCCATGAATCTTTGCTGCGTTGAGCTATGCTAAGTTTTGATTCTTCTAGTAGAACTGAAAAAGGAAAAAAAGGTAAGTAAACCAGCAGACGGAAAATACTGATAAAACAGTACAAATTCAGATGTAAATAACGGAATTAGTTAAATTATACAATACCTTTTAGAAAGTTCTGTCTTTCTATGGAGGGTTCAGTTATTTTAGTATGAAAAACTCCACCATGAGGTATATTTCTGCTAGGCCATTTAACATAAACATATCCATCGGCATCAGGTTTCTCCATAAGTCCGTAACAGAATCTATGTAATCTAATATCAAACAAGTTACAAAATTTATATGGTAAACTGAATAATAAATTGAACTAAAAGATTCTGGAAGAGAAAATAACAATTCCTATTTCCCGGGAAACGAATAACAGGATGTCACCGACTAAAAAAGGAACCAGAAGTACCATACCCTAGTGGTGGGACGTACCGGAAACGGATGTTAATAATAATGTTGATTGAAAAAAAGGACTAATAAAAATTAATTATTAGGTATACTTACCTAAACTAAATAATCATAGACCTAAACTAAATTAAATTTTAAATTTACATTTTGAGTAGTAAAATAAATACTTAGGTACATATTTATTTATAAAAAGTAGACGAAATTATTAGGTTGTATAGTATAGGCGATTCCCTTTCCACTGCAATTTCAATTTAAAAAGATAATTTTCTTTATTTCTGTGGCGGGAATATCCATGCAAGTTGTTTTTTACTGTTTGTTACATTTGAAAACTTGAAAACTGGTGAAAACACTAGGAGGAACAAGTGAAAACAAAATTAAAATATTGAGTTTTAAAATGGCTGTACCCGTCGAGACTGCTTTAGACAAAATTAGGGAAAACGAGCATGATAAAGATAAACTTTTGCAGGAACAACGAGAAGGTTGTTCTAATATAATTTTTTGATTCATCGTCGATTAATAATTCGTGCGTAATAAACTATTAAATAATTTTACAGCTGAAGCTACTATTGCCACCTTAACACAGTCAATAAATGAAACCAAAAAGCAGGCCGATCGAGCACAAAAAGAATTAAAATCACTTGCTAAAAAATCCGAAGATACACGAATACAGTTAGAATTGAGACGCTTGCAATATGCTGCAATATCAACTCAAGTGCAAAATGGGAAAGATCTTCTAGAGCACCTACAAACTAAGAAGGTTAAGTAAAACTACCCTTTTTTACGTGGGGAAATCTTAGTCATGGATACCCGTCCCCTCGGGGGTGAGGGACCGGGTTATGTCGGACTCCAACAAACTAAAACCCCACGGTACTCCTTCTCATCGGCGGGCCATGGGAAGGCGTTAGCCGTTACTAGCTCTGGAGATCACTCCAAGTGAAAGGCGCAGTAGTGTAGTAGTGTACTCCCCGGGGTGATATATCGGGGTTTTTTCGAACAACTTTTGGTCTCGAGTCGGCCGTGCTGCATCCTTATCCAGCACGACCGACCCCAGACCCCCACCTCGAAACCTGCTACACGGAAAGCCCGCACGTCCGGTCACACCTTCAACCACCTTTGGTCTCGGGCAGGCCGCACCGCACCGCGCGCGCACAGAATAAAAGGGCACGAAGGCCCGCTGCGTACGGGCGTGCACCGCACAAGGGCGGCATTTTAACAGCTAGGCTAGCGGCGGGCCCCAATCCCAGACAATAGACACCTCCTAGGCAGCGCAAGCGCTACTGGTTCCAGCTCGGAAAAGACCGCGCCCGAAAGCACGACCGATTCCACGGGTTTCCACCACTGTTTCCACACCGCATTCAGCTGCATCCGCAATGGACTCTGTTGGAACACCCAGAGCCCAGCTGAGGGAAGCCCGCACGGCCGGTTCCATGCTAAACTTTTAATTAATTTTAGATATTTTTTGTAGTTTAGTCTCGAATTATAAGCCTCTTTAGTATATTAAATAACTTCTAGGAATCAAGCACATCCGAAAACTGGAAAATGCGAAAGGCATACAGCGACATATCTCACGATCTTCTAGAAAAATACGATATTTGGGCTCTTATGACAAAGCCCAGGCACCAAGAGTTATCATCGAATATTGCTAAAGTGCATAATAATATAAAGGATAAAGATGACGATAATGTTACTAAGAACGCTGTACATCTCAAAAGTGCTATGGAGAGAAGAGACAAGGCTCGATCTGAAAAATTGAAGTTACGAAAAGAGCCAGAAATGGGAGAGGAATTTATCAGGTTAGGTAAACTTTGGGTTTTCTCTTATATTCTTGGTTAGTCTTGTGAAGACCATGAGGGAAGTATACTGAAGTAGGTAGACAGTTAGGTATAGTGCGCGCTAAAGAGAATATTATAATGCGCCCGAGGTGCCAGCCAGAATGAGCGCTAGTGGGGATCACGCCAAATCGTATGGAGCGCAGATTAGCCACGTGATACTTTTCGGCTCAACTTATTTGACGATAGTTATATTATATCTATTACCTACTTTATTGGAACGAAGTTTCTTATCGCGGGTTGGCGCGGGGACCAAGCCGAGAAAAAATTAAAAGCGTTACGAAAAACTGTAAAAGAAACGCGTTACGCTCACCAACGCTCACACTGCCTCTCCTTCCTTCCCCCCTCTCTGACGCTAACGCTCTCTGCATCTGTATTTTCAATTCAGTTTTAATATATATTAGCCAGTGTGTTATTTTGAATACGAAAGGGAAGGGACTGTGGAAAGGGACTTCGTTCCAAACGCGTGTCCCGCGACACGTTAAAAGATTTATAACATATATAATTTTATATTACAGAATCAAAAATGCGTTACGATACTCAATGGACATGGCTGCATCTCTCGGTAGAGAGTAGTATATTCCTTGGCTGCATCACTACAAAAGAGAAAGTGTAAGACAAATAGAACTTGAAAAGTTAGGCTTAGGCTTGTTTGGCTAACGATAGAAGCTACGGGCAGAGTCGGTCTGTGAGCAAGAGCCATGGATCTGTATTAGCAAGAGAGTATCTATCGTCTCTCTTGGTATTTCGCATTACAATATTATGTCGCTACATTTGTCGGTATCCCATTGCCTTTCCTAATAATTACAACACTGAACTGTCAGTCAACCTGTCAGTACCAAAAATAAAAAAAATAAAAATATTTTTCTGAAATTAATATAAAATGTACTAAACAGCAAATCTGTAATTATGGAATTCACAACAAAATTAAACAGAACTATATTCAAATTCAGGTAATATTTTAGAATAATAACCATGTAAATTTAGCGTGCAGTTTGGTTAAACAAAATTACAAAAAAAATATTACAAAGAGATGCAAATGAAACTTATTATATTTCAGTATAACGCCCATAATTAATTTGTGACTGTAGTTTTCATTGGTTATATTGTGTAAAAAGAAGGCAGAATACTTACAAGAAATACCTACCTATAAGATTTAACGATTTAAAGTGATTAATTTTATTAACCATTATGCAGATGTCATATCCTGAGACTGGATTCATTATTTTACATGAGCTATTGCACTAAAATTAGTCTAGCGTAATTAGAAAATCTAGAACTTAGAGTGAGCCAGGTGCCAAAAATGCTAAGCACCAATTTTGTTATGAATATGTGCTTTAATTGACTAGACTAGGAGGGTATACTCCTAACTATATAAAATGTTGGTTCTTTGTTTCAGAAACTACATTCAATTCGTGCACAGAACACAGCGGTGTTATTGTAAGAAAGTAGAAGTTACAGATGAAAATGCACCAATCAAATTCAGTACAAGTCCTGCAGCGAAACCCAAAATTATTATCCCATTTAAAATAGACACAAAACAATCAATGCCATGGTATCAGCCAATAGTTGTTGTTACTAGTGTTGCAGCATTTTTAATATATTTTTGTATCTTGAGAGAGGAGAGTGATATTGATCAAGAGTTTAGTAAAACATTATATGATCGAATAGATGGATTAGAAAAGATGCAATTGATACAGGCATACAAAACATATAAGGAGGAAGGGAAAAGTGTAGTTGAAATTGAGAAACGTCTTCAGGAATTAGAAGCAGAGTCTTAGTTATTTATAATTAGCATTTATGTAATGTAGGCTTATTAAAAATGTAACTGTTGTATTGATACTTTTATTTTCCTTAAAAAAATATTTCATATCCAAGCAAAATCAAGAGTTGATTCCCAATTTCCCATCTAAACACATGCATTAGTGCCTACTTAAAAAATACATCGATTTGGATAATCCAAGCAATATATTCTATGGATAAAGGTCAATTATTTAGAAATGGCACAATTTTATTTATTTGGTTGTGCCAGCTCATGTTCATCATCATCATCCTTTTAAGAAGACTGGACGCCAGCACAAGGAGTTGATTTAAGATTTTAAGCACATATTCTTAAAGAAAATTGGTGCTTAGCATTTTGGCAGAGTAGGAATCAAACCTGGGACCTCCAGCTTTAAGTCCACTGTCCTACCAATTAGGCTAACGATTACCTATTAAATGGCTCATGTTAACTAAACTAAACCAATGTCTCGGGGCCCCTTACCCCACCAAATAGGTGCTAGCCAATCACAACACTGTAGTTGTCCCTCTCGTACCTAGGTACCCTTTTACTTGATAGAAACATTGTAAGCAGACTTCACCTTATATATTTACTGTGCTTCAGCTCTTTCTCCAGAAACTAATTTGTTTGTACTTTTCTTAAAAAATAAAATGTTTTTTTTTAATGTATTATGGATGAATTCATTCTTGTCACTTGAACAAAGACTTCGTTGACTACCCCTCTTGTTAATATTGTGCAATATTATGTAATTCTGAATGAGCAATAATACTAAGTTTGGTTCTACAACAAAGATATAAAACAAACAACAAAATTATTCACTAAGATTTATTTAACACCAATCTCGTACATTCTTAAGTGCTTCATAGTTAAACCTAACAAATGTTTCCATACATATGTGCGGGCGAACATAAATACATATGTGCCCATTACGCTTATCTAGACATACACCACACAAGTTATAAATTTAAGAATTTCATCTATACCTCTGTATGAAACTGCACGTTAATTTAGGTGTTCTTTTGTCACTGCAGTCAAAGTACCTGTGCTTTCATACAGCCGCACGATTTACTAATACAAAAGAAGATTAATAAAAAAATTCAGTTCCGACTTACAAATATAATGACAATTATTAAAGTTACCATAAAGCGGTAGTTAATGAACAATTATGGAATTATGCCTATCTTGAATTATATTAATTTATGAATAACGCTAGAGCTAGAGTATGTTAACTTAGGCACGCTCGCCGCGGATTCGTCGAGCCAGCTGGATGTCCTTCGGCATGATAGTCACGCGCTTGGCGTGGATGGCGCACAGGTTCGTGTCTTCGAACAGGCCAACCAAGTACGCCTCACTGGCTTCCTGAAAAGAAATTAGAATATTTAATAGGTATTTACTACTAGCAAGTGGATATACAATCTTTGAAGAGTACCTATTATTATATGCGAAGTGCTCGGCTTCCAAAAGATATAGCGTGATGTTTTATACACTTAAACCTTCCTCGTAAATCAATCTATCCAATCGCGCATACAGTAACAAAATCTGTCGAGTAGTTTTGAGTAACAAAAGATTCATTTTTATATATAAATAGATGTGACATTGATCTAAACAGTAGGTAATTACCTGCAAGGCGCCAATGGCCGCAGACTGGAAGCGCAGGTCAGTCTTGAAGTCCTGAGCTATTTCCCTCACGAGACGCTGGAACGGCAACTTGCGGATCAGCAACTCTGTAGACTTCTGGTAACGACGGATTTCTCTGAGCGCCACGGTTCCCGGGCGGTAACGATGGGGCTTCTTGACGCCTCCAGTGCTGGGCGCGGACTTGCGGGCTGCCTTCGTGGCCAGCTGCTTGCGGGGCGCCTTACCTCCCGTAGACTTACGCGCGGTCTGCTTAGTACGTGCCATCTTTTACTGAAATATACAAACACTATTCAAAACAATGCAAAACAAACAAAAGTGTGCCCGCAGAAGAGTTCACGAAAAACAGTTTCCGCGTCGCGTACACCGCCACAAACAATAATACACGTTAGTTATAATTTGGGGCTCACCTTAATACGAAATTCGTGTAAAGATTTACTAAATTACGACAATTTAAAGCGATTTCACTTCACAATAGTGATCATATGCTCAAAATGGCGGCGAATGAGAGAATGGCGGGAGTTGGGGCAAGGAGAGACGCCAGTGTTCTGTGCCGTGATTGGTTGGCGCACTTACAAATACAGCGTTGTAATTAGTCCTAAATGTAGATTCTCCTATTGGCCCAAAAAAACCTGCAATTTTGGGCTTACCGATGACCACCGATAGCACCGATTCTAAAATATTTGAGTTTGACTGAAATCGTCACATCGTACTGAAAACTTGAAAATATTTTATAGTATTAATTACCTACAATATCAATAAAAATTTATATAAAAAATGGTTTCCGTAAAAATTAAAGTAAAAATCTAATCTTTGTCGATCATGTTCGTTCTTTTACTTCAATAATTTTAGGAAAGAATTTTAGGTAGGTATTTTAGTCCGACTTTGGTTCGAAGAACATGGTAATTTTACTAAGTTTTTATTTATTCATCTGAAAACATTTTATCATCTTATTTTACACAAACATCTTTACCTTCACGGCCTTTATACTTTGCGGTGTGGCCAGAGACACCGTAGTCTTTGAGAGACACAGAGTGTCCACTTTTTACCAATTGTTCCTTTGAACATTTTTTTACAACAAAACAAACATTTCAAAATAAATAAACAGCTGTGAGGTGAATGGCAATTTGACAAACAGTAGGGTTCTGTAGGCAGGTTACATATTGTTAAAACAGTAGGACTTTTTTCTATAATTTAAGTAGGTACCTAAGTTGTACCTAGGTAACTTAGGTAAAGTAACCTATTTGTATTCATATTTCATATATATTTATTTAGGGTGCGGTCTTGCTAGGGCATGCGTCAAATGCATGGCCTAATATAGGTTTTTTTAATACTTAATAATATCTTCTAGATTTGCCAAAACTTAATGGCGAGATAAAGACATGGTTGTCTTTTTGGACACAATTCAAGAAGATAGATTCTAACTGTCATATTGACAATGAAGACAAATTTCAATATTTATTACAAAGTATGGAGCTAGGTTCAAGTGCTCGCGAATTAGTTGAAAGTTTCCCTCCATCCGCTGACAACTACCCTAAAATCTTGGATCAACTAAAACAAAGATATGCAAGAGATGAGCTCATAATAGAACATTATGTTAGAGAACTATTACAACTTGTTTTAGATCAGGCAAATAAGTCAATAACGTCAACGCGTTCCTTGTATGACAAGTTAATGACACATATAATGGCACTTGAAAGTCTAGGCGTAACACAAGACAAATACGCTTCTTTTTTGTATCCTATGATGGAGTCGTCTATACCCAATGATATTTTAAAAGCTTGGAGTAGATCTCATTTAAGAGTTAATGAAACTTCAAATCAACTTACTGAGTTACTAAATTTTTTGAGACGAGAAGTCGAATCTGAAGATAAAATACACTTAGCACGATCAGGATTTATCGGTCAAAGCCATATTAATGAACATTCAAGTTCTTCATCAGCAGCTTGTTTTACTACAGCTAATAATAATTTTATTAAAGTAGGTTCCATCTTGACGGGACGGTCAGTACAGTTGGAGGATAACCTGCTGGCAGTGGAGACTAAATTTGGCTGGACAGTCCAGGGACTGGCTCTTGGAGTATATTGTTCAACTCAAAAGATCGTAAGTACCTTAGCTTGCACATTTGATGTTGATGACCTCTGTAAATTAGAAATACTTAGTATTAAAGAACAAGCTAAAGTAGAAGCTAGGTCAAAACTAGATTCTCAAATAGTAGAAGTTTTCACAAGTACTATAGAGGTGAACAAAGAAGGGCCATATGAGGTGTTGCCTTGGAAGCATTTAGTTGAATTATAATATTGCTTTAAAGCGTTTAACACTAACGACTAATAAACTAAAAATTCAAAGTTATTTGTCATCTTATAATGAAGTTCATTTAGAATTAGTTGTGTCTCTATCCACTGAGTATTTTATGCTAGCGTTAAGAAGATTTCTATTGCGAAGGGGTAGAGTCAGAACAATATATAGCGAAAATGGCACAAATTTACGTGGAGCCCATAACTTAGTCAATACTATTAATTGGAAAGAAGTAGCCAAACGAACCTTAATTAATTTCAAAAATAGAATGGCGTTTTACACCTCAACGCCATGGTGGGGAGGGTTTTGGGAGAGTATGATTAGGACGCTAAAGAATATAAGCATTCGATTACGTTATATTCAGAAGTTGAGTAAGGATTTAAAGCAACGTTTTCGTAGCGAGTATTTATCGCTTCTATAGGTTTAGTTCTTGAGATATTTCCCGGGGTTGATGGTTCTGGTAGGGTAGCTAAAATAAAAACTGCTAATGGTGAGCGAGTTAGGGCTTTACAGAGATTATACCCTCTAGAGATATCATCAACATCAAATGAAGCTGTTTCTATGGGTACAGATTTACATCCTTATGTTGATCCTGGATAGCCTAAGCTTAATAACGATCCGCCAGTAGTAACTCAAACTATAATACGCATTGGTCGTTTCGTCAAGGTACCAAAAAGACTTGACTTAAGTGTTACAATTGATAATTGCAACCTACTTGGTTGTATGGTTTTACTTTTAAAAAGTATTTATATATGTAAATGTCATAATATTTTCCTATCAATATATAATGTATAATTTCTTGAGCTAAAATGTTTTAATTTCTATTGCCTTATCTACGAACCCCTCATTTCATAACACCTAATTTAAAATATGATTTTGGTGTAATGTAAATAACGGGTGAAGTATATAGGTAGGTACGAAAAGCTGTCACTCAAGGTGGTATTTACTTGTTCATTTATTTTAATTTTAACCGCAGAACAGTTTCCGGAAACTAGTAGCGTGCGACACAGTTTTATTGATTATTAATAAAAAAAATATGTTTAGTAGGACGGTATATTATATTTTGGATTAAATTTCTTAGTAGGTACATACCTATGTATATCAGGGGAATATATCAGAAATATAGTTATGAATTCTAATTATAACACACCGAACTTCAAAGCTCAGTGTTCGAACATTAAGTAATAGAAAAATAATAGTAATTACTTTGTATCAGATAGGTAGTTTCAAAATTTAATAAAAAAATAACTATGTAAGTAGGTATGTGCTTAGCTTAATTACAGAAATACTTATCTAATTAATTAATAATAAGCGTCCTTACAATTTTATTATAATTATCTATAGAGAATATCTATAATTCTATACACCTTAGCGGACTGCGAACACTACTTTACAAAATGATGTAGCTCGTATAGGCTCACACACTTCAGTCTGGGAAGTATCATACGGAACCACAGTACGGAACCCTCAGTGCGGAAGTCTGATTCGCACTTGATACACATCCATACAAGGATTGTTGACATATTGACTTTGATTGTTTTTTTTTACGCAAAAAAGCTATGGCTATCACAGACTACTATGGCTATGGCTTAGCTATTGCAATTTTTTTAATATGTATTTTTAATTTTAAAATATATTTTTTTCATTATTGCCCTATTTTTTATCTCATCATCAGAATATTATTCCCGTTAGCTAGAAAGAGACAAATAGCAAACACAAGACTCATGAAAGTGAAATTTGCCAGAGCGCGCTCGAATTCAATTTCTTTGTAGTTACCTAAGTGTGAATGAGACAGTGATAATTTTAGTATTAATCTATATTTCTTGGAATCGAAGTTAATAATTTAATGAAATTAAATAATGAAAGATTCATTTTCAACAATATCAAATATCAACAAAACTCAGCATTATCGTAGAATACCTTTGGAAGCTAATTGAAACTCTAATGACATAAAAATAAGGTGCAGAATAGATCGCAATGGAAACTTTTGACAGTCCTATTAGGTAGGCAAGGCATGCGGGAGGTAGGCGGGTCACGTGACCACAGTCCGGACGCCCATTGGTTCGCGAGAGCGTGCCCTGCGCGACGCGATCGACGCAGTAGTTGTTCAAAATGCCGTCGGAATCGAAGCCATTGTTGACAGCACAAACAGAAAAACCAAATCATTACAAGTAAGTGCCCGCCGCTGTCGCCTCGAGGTCCGCCGACCTGCGTTTAAGCCCCGCTCGTATGATTGCAGATATCTCAAGGAGTTCAGAGTGGAACAGTGCCCATCGTTCCTCCAGCACAAGTGTACACAACACAGACCTTTCACATGTTTCCACTGGCATTTTAATAATCAACGGAGACGAAGGCCTGTTCGCAAGAGAGATGGCTCCTTCAATTATAGCGCAGATAACTATTGTACCAAGTATAACGAAACTTCGGGCATCTGCGAGGATGGCGACGAGTAAGTACCTACTGCACGCTTTGTTCTCTGATCTACGTGGCTGGAGTACTTCTTGAGCCAATACCTATCTAAACATACAAAATCTGTTATCCAAAATTTAATCCCAGCTGTATTTCTGGTCACAGGGCACTGTGTTTAGCAGACAAAATTAATTTGTTTATGAATTGGTAGGATAACACAACCATGTTTGATAGCAACCATTTGTTTGTAAACTAAAGGACGCGGCTGTCATACTTTACGTAGCAGGGTATCTTGTTTGTTAGTTGGATGTTCTACATTTTCTCCTACATCTTCTTACTAGAATTCAGTTATTGATTTCTTCTTTAAGATTGAAATGTTATTGTTTACATAGTTCTATATTTTGATTAGATACTTGTATAAACTATGTTTTAATGATATTGGAAATTAATAATTTTCTTTTTGTTTTGACTTATAAAATGTATAAATCTCTGAAGTTGCGAATAAGCTACTTTGTGGTATTTGTGGGCATCCTACTGCATGATATTGTAAAATGTAATGCATTTTCTTTGTAACATCACAACAATAAAGATTATTGGTAGTTCCTTATGCCTCAAGTCAAGAAGTCGATTTATGATACCTGAATTGAAAAAAGAATAGAAAATTATGACAATATTCTGAATGGTTCATGTATTTATTTTTATGCAATGTTTATAGCACTAATTATGATATAGCCAGCTTTGGATATATTAATTTTAATAAGGAAACCAAAATACCAGTCTAATGTAATTCAAATTCCAATAAACAGAAGTAAAAAAATCTCACTCATGCAAAAAATTCTGAGCACCAATTTTCTTTAAATGTGTTTTAAACTTCTTGTGGTTCAGAGGGCACATAAGGAATTACTTCTAAAAATAACTGATACCTACAGACAAAAGATAAAGAAGTGGCAACATTAAGTGCAACAGCAGGCTTGCCACCTATTCTGTTTAATACAGACAACTGGCAAAAAGTGGACACTGTCTCTGGCCACACAGCAATTTATAAAAAAAATATTGTAATTTTCAGATGTCCCTTCCTCCATCGCACTGCTGGAGACACTGAACGTCGTTACCACCTCCGCTATTACAAGACATGTATGTGCGTACATGATACTGATGCGCGAGGTCTATGCACTAAAAATGGGGCCCATTGTGCTTTTGCGCACGGGGCCCCTGACTTGAGACCCCCAGTTCTCGATGTTAGGGAACTGCAAGCCCTAGAGAACCCAGAGTCTGTTGATGGGGAACTGGTGGCCCCTAATGCTCTTGATAGGGAAAGGAATCTAATGAATGAAGACCCTAAGTGGCAAGGTATTGTATTCTTTTATTATGTGGTTCATTCGGCAGCAACAATTTAAGATAATAAATTTTTTTGCTATGTATATTAGTTTTTGTCAAGGAAAACTTACAAATCTATATATAAATAAAAGTATGTCTGAGAATAGCTTGTAAACTATTTTTCACCCTCCTACCCCCATCCCCCATTGTTTAATCGCGATTTTAGTATTTTTGTACGAACAATATCCAAAGTTAGTGGTAGTTCAGGCAAGGGAATGTCTGCCGGCCGGGTCCACTAGTTATCAATGTAATTCATTTATCTGGTGACAATCCTTTTTTTCCTCGCAGGTCATATTCCATGTCTGTTGAATATTTTATACAAATCCTTTTTAGCCTAATAGATTTTACGTGCTTGCTGTGCGGGCATTACATTACATGACCATGTAGAGAGAATCTCTCTATGTAGATGAAATCTCAGTTAGAAAGAGAAAGATATAGTGTCCCATAGAGATAAAATGTGACAAAAAAGAATGGTATCCGCGATGCTGCTCTTTGTCCTGTTTTGTCACTATGGAACAGTGGCAAAGGGTGAATATTTTCAGAAGGGAAGCCATAAAATAACTCACTCAACAAATGCTGTAAGATCCAAAATGCATCAATGACTAATGATAATAGTAATTTGTTGTAAAGGTATTTAAACTACCTAAACTATTTTTTATTTACCTAAGTATGTAGTTTCTTGTATTCAAAACTATAATTACAAAATAAAATAAATATGCACTAACTAAACTAGCTGTTTGACAATTCAACTCTCATAACCCGCAATTCTTTGGTTTATTTATGGGTCTGTTTGCGCGTGCTGAAACGAGAGGGAACGTGTGCGAATTTCAATACAAATGAAAGAGACAGTTGCTTAGGTAGTATGGCCGAGTAAGTCGGTATTGTATTATTAATAGATATAGGTAGTTGTTTAGAAAAATTTACTTGTTTGAATTGATAAAACACATTAATAGATTGACCAATTTCTAAAGGGAATCCGGAATTGCCGCTGCTACGGAATATTATATCTTTCTCTATCTAACTGAGATTTTGTCTATGTAGAAGGATTCTTTCTGCATGCTCGTACAACTGCATGTGAAATGCGATTTATGTGTCATATTTTAGCAATAACAAATTAATGTCTGTAATTGTTTTGTTTCCAGATACAAATTATGTACTATCATCATATAAAACGGATCCTTGTAAAAGACCGCCTAGATTATGTAGACAAGGATACGCGTGTCCACAATTTCACAATAGTAAAGTAAGTGTTTATCATATTTTATAATTTTTTTTTCTAATTTCTCAACACATAGTCAGTAAAAGATTATTGTAATGTGTGTGTGTGTGCAAGAGTGAGTAGAGGACGTGACATATAAGTATGTTTGGAAACATCTGTTCTGTTCAATATGGTGGACGTGATGGTGTGTGTGTGTCATAGTAATATTAATGAATTATATTATTATAAGCTTTTCGCTCCGAATTCGCCCGTGGATATTCTTTGAAATGTGTGTATGTGATAGGTCTGCGTACCTATCTATATTTGTGCAAAAAAATCACGTTAAACCATTCCTCCGTTTTGACGTGATAGAAGCACAATCAAACAAACAAACACACTTTAGCATTTATAATAATGTTGACTCGTCAAATGTAGCAGTACTAATTATAGAAAAGAAGAAATTTTGTAATCTGTTACTAACCAAATAGAAATTGGATCTGAGTCGTGCGTTTATGTCATAGTTAATTAATAATAAACAATTACTTCTCACCTCCCGCAGGATAAACGTCGCTCCCCGCGCAAGTACAAGTACCGCAGCACGCCGTGTCCCAACGTGAAGCACGGGGAGGAGTGGGGGGAGCCCTCCAACTGTGACGCGGGCGACGGCTGCGGTTATTGTCACACTCGCACAGAACAACAGTTCCATCCTGAGATATACAAAAGTACCAAGTGTAACGACGTTCAGCAGGCCGGTTACTGTCCGCGGGGGCTGTTCTGTGCCTTCGCGCATGTCGAGCCTGACGAGCTCGCCGCGAGGGAAGCCGACCGCGATGCCGGGACTAGTCTCGCGGACTTACTCTGCTCCGCGCTCCCGCAGGACAAGAAGACGGACCTGCCCCCCAGTCCGCCTGCGCACGTCGCTCACACTGCGCACACGACACACGCTCGACACACCAACGGTGACGTAGAGTGCGCACCCCCATCTCCCGCCCCGCCGCCCAGTAATGCGTGGACCCGCCGCGCCGCCGCCTTCGACGCTACCGTGTTGCAGGAGGTGGTCGGTAACGCGCTAGACGACATGCGGATGGACGAACCGAGGGCGCTCATATCCACTCTCGACCGCGAACTGTTGGACGGTGAGCCGAGCGCGCTGTCTGCCCCGTCCTCCTCGCAGCCCCTCCCGCCACCCTCCGCGCCCGTGTCCATCCCGCGGTTCTCTCCTCCCGGCGGTTACTTCTCCGGCTACGAGTGTTCCCCGCGCGAGGTGTCCCGCCTGCGTGACGAGCTGGCCGGAGCGCGCGCGGCAGTCGTGGGCTGGGACGATCACATGGCGGCGGCGAGGTCCGCGTGCGAGGTGTGGCGGCGGGAGGCGGACGAGGCGACTCGGGCGCTCGCGGTGGCCGAAAGACAGCGTGACGACGCGCGCACCCTGGCCGCCCAGCTTCAGCGCGAGCTCGACACGTCCCGCGCGCTGACCACCCGCACGTGGCGCGACCTCTCTTTGCCGGCCCTCAAGGCGCTGCAGGCTCGAGCGCGCGCCGACCTTGACGACATAGAGAAGACGCTCTACCTGGAGACGGCCACCAAGTGTATGAGGTGCGAGGAGCGCGCCCGAGCCGTTACACTGGCGCCCTGCAACCACTATGTGTTGTGCGAGCCGTGCGCCGACACACACCACGAGTGTCCCTACTGCCAGGGACCCACGCACTAACATTCCCGCTAATATACAATATACTATACAGATTATATTTAAAGTTTGCAGAGTTGATCTAAATGTATTCCTATGTTAAGGCCGCGGTTCTTTTTATAGTCGTCAAGAGATATTTGAAATTGAAGTATATTTATAATTAATATATATATTTTAGGAGTCTTGTAATTTTCATATGGCATAATATATAACAAAGTAATGTAGGTTTAGGTGTAAGTAGTGTTTTTCAAATTGTAATCGTTAAGTGTAGTGGCGAGTGTTGAGTGTCGAGTGTCGAAGTTAGTGCGTGTACGTGCTCTCAAGCAATATACTACTTATATTGTGTACCTATATACACTATGGAAATAGTTTTATATTATTTTTATACTCTATATTATATGCTCTTGTATTCTTCTCATTGGACAACTACATGTCGCAGTCCGGTGGTTTTGTTAGCCCACATGTTGATGTTGAAATAATAATAATAAAATTTACTAAAGATAATATAGGAAGTAATTAGAAATAAGAAAAAATCCTGAACATTATATTTAAAATATTAATTAATATGAACACGTGCAATCAGACAGACAACCGAATTTTTATCTATACAAACTCAATGAACAATTAGAAGACCAAAAGCCTCGAACGGCCGCTAAAATTAAGCATAGGTATAAGATTTTTTAATATATTTTCTAAACTTAAGATCTATACATTCAATAATAAGGATTTTAATTCAGTCGTCAACAAAAAGCGAGTTTCAATTGAGATAGGCGTTAAATTTAATGTGTTAAAAACTAAAGGGTTAGCCGTTCAATATCGACCATCAGTCTGCGACATATATATATATCTGAGCAAAGCGCGTGAATGAGAAAATAATTCTGATATGAACGTGCCACATATAAGACACTAACTAATTTAAATTGACTTGTGGAACAAATATCATGTTGTTATTTTTTCTAAGGAATCATGATTTATAGAAATATGCATGCTCTGTTACTGATTTAATATAAGTATAATTAACTGACGTCATGCGGTCATGGGCTATCTCTCCTTGCACGGTAGAATAATATATAGTAGCTATTGACACTTGTGTAGGACATACAGTTTATAAAAGTTTCACAAATTATCTATGTACTCAAAATCAATTTAGTTTATTAAACTCGTTATATTATGTATAATTTAAAAATGAACTTAGACAATTGTATTAGCAATACCATATCCCTAAGTTAATATTGATGTTTAGCTTGGCTTTGTAGGCAATATACTTCGTAGTTAAACAACTTGCATCTAGTGTGCCGCAATATAGTCCGATAAAATAGGTTTTTTTTCATATACGATCTTCAGTGATTCCCCCCTTTCAAATAATTTAAGTGTATTTTTTTCATTGGGGGAATTATATACCTTAAAAACCTCTCGATCGGACCAAGACCGTTAGAAATATGCGAGTAGTCAGCAAACTATGAAAAATTTAAATTTGTTAACCAAAAGGGCCGTTAATTCGAACGTAATTTATGATTTTTGGTAGTTTTCTCGACGTACCCGCTTTCGCATTTGAAGAATAACAATTTATTTTTATTGTTGAGATTTATAAAATCGTTTAATAAGAACTCTATACAAACTAGTAATAATATCCATAACATTATTTGTTAGCATTTGCATATTATAGTAATATTTTTTATTTTTATTATTTTTTTATAATTTAATTGTTAGGTAGGTAGCTCCAACAAATTTTTTCAAATTTTTATGATTAATTATTATAAGTTAGGAGTCTTATTTCTTTTGTAGATGACAATTGCACATCAAAAACATGAATTTAATTTAAAGAAATGATATTACGGAAAATATATACAAGATATAAAGTTAACAAATTATTTTGGAAGTCCATGTGATACAAATCTGTAACAATATGAAGTGAACATTATATTTCTAGATAGGTAGGTTTAATAAATTTTCAATTCCATTAATTGTTAGTTTTATTCCCGCATCTTTTTATGTTACGATTAATTATAACAAGGGTAAAAGTTTGGAGGATTCTCAAGATGGCGGCAGTATAGCCAGACCGCGTTCGAATTCTGAGAGCCATACAGAATCATAACTTTCAAAAACTGTCGTGATCTTTGAGCTCTTTGGTTCCTTGAGATGATTCACTATTTTTATGGATGTTTCTATAAAAGGTGCCTGCTATGCGACAGCCCAAAAAGTAAAATTTAGCAAATCGCATTCGATTGTCTCTGCCTATCCCTCTTGGGATAAAAGGCGTGATGATAGATAGAAGTAAAAACTAAAATAGGTATAAATAATATATTTCAAAGGTTATTTTAAGAAACTAATTTGAATATTTTTGTTTTCTATGCAGTAGTTTTTCATAATACATTTTCAAAGTTTTGCCGACAGGCGATAAAATGACGTCATAGTTTAGGTAAAAGAGCCGTTCTGGCCCATTTCTCAACTCACTCGGAAACCTTTGAAAATGTATTATGAAGAAACTAGTGCATAGAAAACAAAAATATTCAAATCTTTGAAATAAAAATATTCCTCAGTGTTTGTTTTACATACCTACCGAATTATTGTCAATTTGAAAAACTGAGAGGATGGTAGGCAATAGGTTTACACCGAGGCAGAGAAACAAAACATTTAAGTAGTTAATCAGCATTTATTAAAAAATAATCAAGTTTAGGTGGCATTTTAAAGTGGGTACATACAGCCAAACGTACATTCAACTGGTACTAGCAAGCCTTAATAAATAAAACAGTACATAGGTACCTACAAATCAAATAAGAGACTCCGTCGTATATGTATGGAATTGTCAAAGCTATGACTCGCGTCACGTCGTCCTGAAGACGACACACTTTAACACTCCTATTAATAAACTCGAAGTAGCGACGTAGTAACTAAACTGTGTTTCGTCTCCGTCTATCATAATGAATTGCAGATTTGTTAGACGGAGACGAAATACAGTTTAGTTACTACGTCGCTACTTCGAGTTTATTAATAAGAGTGTAAGAGTTTAGTAAAGAAAATTACACAACATACCATGCCATCTATAAAGAGGTAACGTTTGTAATGTAGGGGGTAATCTCTGAAACTACGGATCCGATACTGAAAATTTTTTCATTAGGTAACAATTTTATTTTGTTTGAAAATATCCCGGAAATCTTGTGTTAAATACGGCAGAAGTTGTCGTTTCCCGCACATATACAGCGGATTCTTTGTAAAATAAAGCTAAAATACGCTTTGGTGTTGTTAATCTCACAAAATTCAGTTCAAACAAACAAGACAACAAAACGTAAATCTTTGAAAATATACAAATAAATGAGCAATATTATTAAAAAAAAACATAATATTTAAGATCCCCAATTATGTATATTGTAATTAGGAAAAATAAAACAAAGTTCCATAGAAGTTAAGTAATATTATTATTAGAGATTCCAACAATCAAGTATTTAGTATTCAACCAACATTCAATACGACACTTGCCTATTGATGAAGCAATCCAAAAACGGCTTATTTAATTGATCATTTATTTATTTCGTCATTCGCTCACATCTGCTGATGGGTCTGGTCATAGCATACCTACTTAGTTAGATATTTGTTTAGTAGGTAAGGTAGGTATATACTACCATCAACTTCAATTTAATACATATTAAATAAAATAATGCATAAGACCAGAAATAAAAATCATCAACAATTTGTAGGAAAAACAGGGAAAACTGTATAAGGTCATTTACATTTTGTATAGTTTTATTTAATAAAATAATTTAAGTTAGTTTAGTTATAGTAATATGTAGGTACGCCTAAAATACTTAATTTGTGACAGTGAAAATAATTTTAAAAAGTAGATTTATGTTAATAAACATATTAGAGATAACTTACCTAGCACTTTCATTTCCTAGTTGTGTAAAAGGGAATACCAAACACAATTTTTTTTTAATTTCGTCATGTCACTACTGGTTGTGTCACGGGTACATATATATCAAACTATTAACCGATGGCACAACTATTTGGTACACGGGTCAGAACAGAAAATATTGCTTTTTGCACGAGCCTTAATCTCTGTCTACCCCTCTGAGAAACAGCTGCGTGACTTTACATAAGACATCGTACCTAATATTATAAAATGCGAAAATGTGTTTGTCTGTCCTTGTTCCACGCTAAAAAACGCGGATCGACGTGATAGGATACTTTTTATATTAATTCCTCTGAGAAAATGTTTTTTTTTAGTAAACGGCGGCATTTCTATACATACGTTGTATAAAATAAGTTGAATACTAAATACTTGATATGTTTTTATGTTTAACTTAACCTACATAAAGCTTACTATGTCATGGTCAATGTTGGAGTCATAACACTTTTATAAAATGTCTTATTTCTAACAATTTTAAACAAAATAATACATGTTGATGCATACATTATCGTAAGTGTTCTCGAACCTGGCCCTATTAGACGACATAGCTTCCATAATCAATAAAATAAACATTAAATACTGTTTGTTGGTAAGCGCATCATTTGAGAACGGCTGGACCGATTTGTTTTTATTTTAATTCTCGGAAAACTATCATTTAATAATTAAATGTTGTAAATGTTGTATTTTTTTTTATGCGAAATTTAATGAATCAAATCAAATTAAATTTTACAAGCACAAGTGTTTATGTAATATTGTATATTAATACATATTACCATTATAGATAGACTGCGCTTGTAAAATTTAGTTTAATTTGATTCATTAAATTTTGCGCAAAGAAAAACACCTAATAAATACAACACTAGCGCCACCTATTTCATTTTTACAAAAACTATAATTGCATTTTCAGAAAGAGCATCTAAAATACAATAAAAATATTTTAGCAAATCTCACATACTTAAAGAAACAATAATTAGCTGCACAATGCACATGTGTAGGTAATAGATTAAAAGTACCACAAGTGAACACTAATAAAAATCATTAAATATTTGATTGAGGCCATTAGCATGACAATAGAAATGTCTTTTCATATAGAACTATCAAAAAAGCTTTGATATATGTATGCAACTCTCATACAAAATTTATAATGTTCAAAGAAACATTAACATTGATTTAAAAAAAATTGTTAATACATACATCAACAAACAAAAGTAATTATAAAAGAAATGTATAAAGAGTAAAATTGGTTAAAAAACCTTATTACAATATTTTAACATCATTTATGTATTTCACTCCGTGTGATAGATGCCTTTTTTTACTAAGCTTATCATGACAACTGGCAGCAATATTAACATTTCATTAATTTATTATTCCTATTTATTATTATATTATACCTATTATACATTATGTTGGTAAAAAGAAGAATTTTAAATTAATATATAAATTTAATTTATAATAAGATAACCTTTAGCGGCCAATGAAAGCAATAAGTAAGTAAAAAAGTTAAAAAAAAAAAATAAGTAAAGTACTTTTAGCTGTCAATGTTTTTGTTAAAATAAATGTTATAAGTCCGCGCGAATCAGTGATTAATAAGGGCTATATATCGATACCACGCTCGATGGAGTTCGGTAAACCTTTAAAAATATTGATTATATTTAAGATGTAAAGAAGTGTAATTTTGTTAAATGTTATGTTGGACTTACAGACGGACGGACGTAGAGACAACTATTTTAGAATATCAATAAAATTATTATTTGTTTAGACAACTTTCTCTCACACTGCAAACCAAAGTAACAAAGAGAACTTGCAATCTTTGTAAATGAAAAAATGTCTCAAAATTATTTTGGCGTGAAAGTTACATAGTTCCAGTTACAACCACAGATGGCGCGCATCTCTTACTAAAAGTAATCTATAACCCTTCAGGCTTGTTACAAGAACCACTTTTAGCAATTTTATACGTAAATAAGAGGGTTCCAATGCAAATACTACAAAAACTACCTACACTTAACACACACATCTCAGTGACTCCCATAATAAATAATATAAAGCAGATCTATTACAGTCAATCACCAATATATTACAATTATGTTTATATTAATTTTTTATTCATTTGATTAATGTAACATTATTTGAGCTTGATCGTATTTTTTATTTTCATACAAAAGTTTATAAAATTGATTTAAAAATAATACATGAGATATATAATTAATACACAATTTTACGATTTTTTTTAAATAAATAAATACTACAAAAATGTGGGAGATTTTTTTAAATCACTGCCCAATCACTGTTATGATTAAAATTTAAAGCTAGTCATAAGTCTAGACTAAAAATAAAAGGCATTTTCAGTGCATCACTAACTATACAATAATACAATGTGATAATTCGACAGTCTACTTAATACTTATTAAAAGAAATGCATCAACTTTGAAAAAACCCGTGTTCGTTTGTATATGTATTGCATTTTGAAGTTAATTTTATAACTTCTTATCAACAAAGTTTAAAATTAAAAGACATATTGTGTAAACTAATGCTGACAAATAAACACATTGGTGAAAATTGTGCATTAGAAATTTGTTGACAAATTAGAGCATTATTATTGTTTTAAAGAACACGTCTCGTCTAACCGCTAAAGTTTTACGTTTTGTCCGTCTCTAACGACAAAAAATATAACAGACAGAGACAAAACACTGTATATTTTTCTACAACGTTTATTAAAAGGCGGTTCATATTTTAAAATCTCAATGATTTTTACATTTGTGCACCGGTTATTTCATTGGGGGGTTTTTAAATAGGCCGACTAGATAAATATAAGAAAAATATTCTTTGTGTATAAATTAATCTATACAATATAATAATAATTTACCATGATTTTAAATACAAACAAACGGAAAAAAACATGGCCACGTTTTCGGAGGGTTTGCCAATATTGAAAACTAAATAATATTTAAATTCTTAACATTCCATTGAATAAAATACGTATTTTTTTTAACAGAATACAGGAAAGATAGCGTAAAATAAAAACAATGTCTAATTAAATTGACAGTAATGGACGTCCAAAAGTCAGAGGCAAGACAGATAGAAAAATATTTATTTTTAGAGTCAAAAAATGCGACTCATTTTTCATATATAATAAAACGCAATCATCTACGTATAGCGACGTCTATTAATAAAAAAAATTGATGAAATTCGACCAAAATCAGATCTATATTATGTGCAATGTTACATCTAAGTATAGATAAATACTTACACTATAATGTTGTAAATATTGCTAGTGTCGGGCATGTCGTTGTCATTTTATTATTATTTAAGGCAATTTCACGTAAACAGCAAACACGTATCAACTACACACACAATATGGCGCCCATCACGTTCAAACACAATCATTGCTACTCTCTAACGTGTTTGCTCGATAATTAATTTAAATGGGTAAATTTTAAAATTCAATCCAAGCTAAGCTACATTTTAAAGCGTTTCATAAAAATCGTTTTTCACAAAATGGCAACATCAAATTACATTATTTTATGAAACGTATAAATGCTGGCAACCCTGACTGTAGTCTTAATAATCTAGTTTAATAACTTCCTGAAACGATTTTTACGAATTTCTACGACGCAACCCGTCTAACGCTCTCTGACATGACACAGAGTGGACCAATCTATATGACGTGGCACAGAAGTATATTATGTGTTAATCCTCTTTGGTTACTACAATTGTCTTGTTACGTGACGACCCGGTAATGAGCGCTGCATCATACATTTCTATAGAAATAATAATATAGAACGTGTCGTGCGCGGCGCCCCTTGCGCTTTTTTATAACTAGACCCTTTATAAAGCGATTGAGACAGAAAATCCGACTTTTACGCGCAGTTAGTAAGCTTTTGTTTCTTTGATTCGAGAACTTTTGGCATTATTACATTGTTTTTAAAGCTCTCTCCCGTACCTCGTAAAATACCGAGCCCACACAACTTTTTCGGATACTATTTTCATTGTATTCGATTTAAATTCCCAATCTCAACTCTTAGTTTTTTAGAATTGCGTCGTTGGCTGATGTCAAAGATAATTTGACAGCACCGTCATCGGTTATCTCTAGTACTCGGCAGAAATTAATAAACATCGGCCTTTAGAAAGAGGCATTCGGTTTTGTAGAGGGTCGTCTCACTCGCACACGTTGTAACGATGTCTTCAGATAAAAAGAAAGAGTCTCAAAGAGCAAGGCCGGGATTACTAAAATTACTGAACTGATTCTTCTATCTTGTGACCATATGATCTCCACTAGGTCGGTGCTGAGTAAAAGCTAGCCAGCTCTACAATACCAAAGCGCGATAAGTATTATTTTCTGCCGGGTGCTGTAACTGATTGAAGCAATAATGAGATGTTCTTAGCATGATTACACGGAGGTCCCGATGTGAGCCCGCTCAGCGTCGAGCGTGACATCTTCAGGACTGGCGAGGTCAGCACGTAGTCTCACTCCGCGCCCCGTCAACGTCCAGCGACAAGCAGCGCGCTCTGCTTGTGGGGATATTCTGAAAAAAGAAAGCCAGACCTATATACCATTGGGGTAGGCAGTCAATAGAGTTCACAAGAGAGATCCCTACGTCTCATCGCGATATATGCATATTATTGCAGTTTTATATCTATATAAATAAAAATGAAATGCTGTTCGTTGGTAAGCGCATCACTTGAGAACGGCTGAACTGACTTGGTCTGTTCAGATTTTTTGGGAAAGAAAAATTGGAATAGTTTCCCGAAAAAGTAGAAACTTCGGGTAAAACTGAAAGTGCCTTTTCTATGGGATTTTTGTATAAACATGAAAGTTAATATGGGTTCAACGAGCGAAAAGCTTGTATATAATAAAATACTTTATTATTCATTTTGCTTTCTTTACATGAATATATCGTTCTTATTTTGGGGTAAATTATCCTGATCGGCCTTTTCGTAAACTAACACTACATTTTAACATGGAGTCCGTACTGTATAAAAGATAGAATAAAATCTAATTCAAACAATAATAAAATCAGCACAGCCCCTACAAGTTACTATACTTGTCTAATCAACGAACTGGTGAAGTCATCTATATTAAAAAAATGATAGTTTTAAGTACCTACATATTAATCTTACCATGTTTATATTTGTATACCCACCCACATGTATGGGTTCCTTTATTATTATTATGTAATTGTAACAGACAAATAAAGAATAATTAAAAAAATGCTGTTCGATGATCACTTGAGACCAGATGCACGAATTTGGCAAATTTATTTTTAAAATTTTTGTTAATAGACTGAATAAGATAAAAGAAAAATTAGAAAACTTGGATGAGCTAGTTTTGAATATAAAAAAGTATTGTTTATGTGTAACGCATTATTTAATCTATAGTAACGCACCGACACTGCGCGGGCTCATCATCGTCCGGCTGCGAGTCACTGATGGTACTAGACTCTTCACTACCGCCGCCACGATATCTCTCCACACCTTCTGAAAATCATAACATACATATATGAACACCGTAAAGTACCACAAGGCTGAAGTACCGACAAACAGAATTAATAAAACCAAAGGGGCGTCGGTGGTCGAGTGGGTAAACTGAGAAGTCGCGGGTTCGATCCCCACATCCGACCATGTACCAATGGGTTTTTATAATAAAAAATCTATGTACATTATCCGGCAAACCATACAAAGAGGCTTTTCCATGTACATACCTCAACAGAGCTGGCCACTTGTTAGGTATAGCCTCAAAAAAAATCTTTGGCTATGTGAGGAAGACTTGGTTTCTTTAGCCGGCCGGCAACGGTTCCCGGGAGCTGTAAGGCAACCCGAAGATTTTTTTTAAAACCAAATTACTTACTCTTGACTTAGATTTCAAATTGAAATCTTATAATCCTGAATTTAATTTCGTTGGGATGACCAAACAGTGACAAGTTTATTTAAATCGACAATTTATTTAAACACCATTTAATTTCTATAATCTAAACTCAGGATTTTAGGATTAGGATTGAAATTTACGTCGAGTTACCCCCTGATCCTGATTTTTGGAATTGAAATTACTTACTCTTGGCTTAGGTTACAAATTAAAATCTTATAATCCTGAATTTAATTTCGTTGGGATGACACAAACAGTGACAAGTTTATTTAAATCGACAACTTATTTAAACACAATTTAATTTCAATAATCTAAACTCAGGATTTTAGGATTAGGATAGGAGAAAAAGATTACTGATCCGATTTTTAATGTGATAATAAGTGAATAATCTAGAATTACGCAATTTTACTACATATTTATCTAATCGGGCCAGCTTGTTTATAATCTTTTCTCGTCCTTCGACCTTCGCCGGTGAAATTTTAGTCACCCGCGAATAAGGAACATCGACATTATTGGTTACTGCTCGACTCCAAAAAGACGTAGCGTAATGTTTTATACACCTAAACCTTCCCCGTGAATCAATCTATCAATTGGCGCAAAGCAGTATAAAAATCGGTACAGTAGCTTTTGAGTATACACAACAAACATTAATTATTATATTTATAAAGATATATAATAATTTATATGGTAGGTTTGTTAAGTAGATATTAATTTTATTAGAAAATGCGTATTTTCTAATTACAAAACTCAATGAATTGGATGAAGGGGATAATATAGGTAAAATCACCAAAAATACGTTGGCTTACACCCGTTTGTAGACTAATCCCTTTGTGATTTTGATATATAAAAATACACATATTAAAGTAAAGTTCGTCATAAATAACTTGTATTGTTTAAAATTTCTATAAAAGTCTCCAAATAAAAAAGAAAAAAAAAAGAAAAAACAGGCCATTTTTAATCTAAATAGTAAATTCTCTCTATAAAGGCTCATGAGATACACTTGAATCCTACATTAAATTAAATGTTATATCCTCTTTAACAATTTGTATAGATTTTTTTTTATATAATTGTCAAATAATTTTCGTGATACAAAATATAGAGGTCAAAGCGTCAAGGTTATTGGCAGATGTTAAAGCCTGAATATAGTAGAAAAACGTGTTTTAACTTTACCTCTCCTGTCGTCAGCGTCAGGCGCCACTTCCTCGAGACATCGTACAATTTCGGTGCACAACTCCGAGTCTAGGGGCACGGGTGTGTCTGCATCTCTGAAAAATTTACAAAAAAATGTACTCAATCACTCGCAACCATTAAATAATCTATCTATCTATCATCACGCCTTTTATCGTAAGTGGGACAGAAACAATCGAATGCTATTTGCTACCATCCTGACATACCTCTTTCATATTCATCATACCTTTCATCATATGGCGATTGTGTGAATCAATTTCAATCAAACAAACATTAGAATAATTATAGTGATATATGTAGGTAGGTTATATATTGACAATTTTGTAAATCTAATTTTTGACATTTATTTAGAAAATATTGTATAACTAGGTACCTATATTGTATATAAATTAAAGATTTGAACACCGCCTTGCGGTAGAATGTGATGCTTTATAAACTGTACCATATTTAATTCAAATAAATAAATTATTATTATAATATACTTTTTATGTGGTCAATAAAAGTACCTACTCCTAGGGCACCCTCTGGCAGCATTTCCTTTCGGGTCAATCTTTTAACCTACTTTTCTTACAAAAACACATTTTTACGGACTTTATACCATGCGGTGTGGACACTTGGCCAACGACATCAGTAGCTGTGTCCACTTTTTGCCAGTTTGTCAATACTAAACAGAATAGCCCCATACCATAGCTCTATCATTTTTGTAAGCAACAGAGAAGCGGAACATAATGGACCTGGATGTGTTACTTCTTTAACAGACATAAGTTATTTTTAGAAGCAATGCGGTCGCTTTACGTTCCTTCCGAAGCATGAGAAGTCGATTAAAGCCTATACGCATAAGAAAAAGTATAGAAAAGTAACTGCAAAAAAATGACCCCATAAACTACGGCAATGTTGACCAATTAAAACGATGCAAACGCTAGTAAAAATGTCAACAAATTCTAACCACTTGACAATTTTAAACAAATTACGAGGTATAAACTGAATATGGTAAGAACTGTCAACACAATCGCGAATGTCGGCGAGTGACTGGCGACTGATAGTAGCGTCGGCCGTCTCGGCTCATAAGTCCTGGTGCCATTTTTTGCGTATTAGTTACTTGTCTATTCCTTTTGTGGTCGCCGATTAAAGCTCATAAATATTGGCACGAGTTAGATTTGAAACCGAGTCCTCCCGATTTCAATGCTAACAACTCGTTCACATACTTTATTGCGTGATAGAGAAGCCGCCACTTTCATACCGACTTACCTGCTGTGCAGCACCAGAGCGACGGTAGCGGGGTGAGGCACGGGCGGGTGGGGCGCGGCGCGGGGACTAAACGACGACACCTCCAGTTGGGGGGCGGGCACGCGGGGGGCGGGGGACACTCCCCACTCACACACCTCGTCTGGGGGAAGAGAAAGACACATAAAATATTTAGGTACATGAAAAAGGCTTTGTTTCCCAATTTACACAATAGCACTTCCTCTTGTGAAAAGATCGTTCGGATTATCGAGGTCTTACTGTAATTAGACATCAGGCAGCGTTTATCAGCCATGGTCCAGACTAGAATACTCCAAGTCTTTGGACACGTGACGCGGCGGGATAACGTCTCCATAGATCGCCTTGTCGTACAGGGTAGGGTCGAAGGCACAATAACACGCGGCAGATCACCCATGCGATGGACCGATGGGCGGCCCATTGCATGAGTGTACTCGTATCACAGCCGACAGAGAAGGTGGCATCGCATCGTGAGACGAATCACGGCTGCCCGAAATCTTGCTGCAACATGATGACCACGACCGCCCTGTCAAGAGTGAACCGACAAAGAAGAAGACTGTACTCTATTTTAGATAAAGAGCTTGCAAGAGGTGGTCCCACAAATTATGATATATTTAATAATTAATTACTATCGACTACCACAATAACGTGACGTGAAATCCACTAAGTATAATAATTCGGGGCCAAATCCAAGGGAACTTTTATAATTGACTGTCGGTGCCGTCCGATGGTAAATTATTATAAAAGCGGCAAATGTCAATATGTAGTAAACCAACCTTGTATCGGCGGCCAATCGGTCCTTTCAGCCAGCACGTCAGGCGGCACGTCGTCGCGCGCACACAGCGTCTCCCACCGACGACCCGCCTCACTGTCAGCTCCCTCGAGAGGCAACCGAGCTTCAGATTCTTCTAAACCGACCAACACTTCACCTTCGAACACCTGCAAGTGTCAATTATTGCAATAATATGTGGCTAAACTATACTATCATTATATATATGATTCTTCTGTACGTGTATATGTCACTGAACTCCTCCTAAACAGCTGGACCGATTATGATACAAAAATGTGTCTTTGAGTGGGTCCCTGGATAGTTTAGATTCGCAATTGGACCCGGTAGGAGGCGCTGCAATCGGGTTCTAGGAATTTCTTTTTCATTTTAAAATATCCACGGGTGAAGCCGGGGGCGGAAATCTAGTAATATTATAAAGATGTTAAGTTTGTAAATTTGTAACTTTGGATATTGAACCGATTCTAAAAAATCTTTCACGAATAAAAAGCTACGATATCCCTTCCCTTAGTAATTCGATAATATACACAGGCGAAGTCTAGTATGTATTATTAATAGTACGTGACAAGGTACTTTGTAAGAAGAACTCTAAAATTACTGGACTAATTAAAAAAAAAAATTCACTGTAATGAAGCTACATACATTGTTCGAGATGAACACATATACCTACTACATATTTTATCTGTCTGCTGCGCTGACTCCAAAACTAATGAACGGATTTTGTTGCGGTGTGTGAATTTCAAGTGAGATGTTCTCATTTCGGTGAGAAGCTATAAACCTTAAAAGGTGACTCACCTCGACCAGCATGTTAGCAGCAAGCGCGTGCCAGTCTCCGGGTGCGAGACCACGCCCGCTCCAGAACTCATCGCCTCCATCACACACGCAGGATAACTCTCTGGCGCACGCACGTATTGCACGCTATAACAAACACGTTCCTTTATTTTAATTCGTGTTGGCATTTTTTTTTACTTCACGGCTCTTGGAACCGTATTATCGGCTTCAATGTACCCATCAGAAAACGAGGTAATTAGCCGGTGGTATTCGTGAGGCTATGATATATTTTTTGAAACCTTAATTTTAGAAATGCTAAACACTGTTTTATATCTTCCTCTTTTAGCCGGTGCTATTTGTGAGTTTGTGAGGCTATACCTAACGAGTGGCAGTATAACCTAATCGATGAGAAATCGTAACTGTTTTGATTTCCTTTGTCGCTCTAAATATTATACACTGCTGTAAATTACAGCAAACATTGTCTACGTCAGTGGTGACCCGAGGGCTGCAGGCACGTACTTCAAACAACGAATTAGCCTCGCCATTCAAAAAGGCAACGTTGCCAGCGTCTTCGGTACCATGCCGCAGTATAAGTTAAAGCAGGTCTACAGTACTCTACTTGCTGTTATAGCAACATCTAAATTATTATTGTTATGATTGTTTTATTTTTATTAAAGACCTATATTAGTTTATTAAATTTATAACATAATTTATTAAAAATTTGGCAATTATTAAAAATAATAAACCTTAAGATCCGCAGGCGACATCCGCACCCGCACGCGTGTTGGGTCGTTGAGCGGCAGAGCCAGCTCACGACGACGACTTGACACTTTCTCTCGTAGCGACGACGTCAACTCGGCGCATTCTTTCTCGAGCTGTTTGTATGCACCCGTCTAAAAATATATTTTTTTTTACTAATCTAAGTGTATAGGTATTTTGTTTATTATTTAACTATATTAGTAAAATTATTTTTCTTATCTATTATATATTTTATTATATGTCTGTAGATATCTATTTTATATATGTATGTATGTACAAATACACCCCACATACACCCAACAATAACACACACCCAACCACAACACACACCCACATACACTACACACACACACACACACACACACACACACACACACACACACACACACACACACACACACACACACACTATAACACACACCCAACACACTTTGACTCTTTGATGAACCGTATTTCTAGAATTTGAATTTCTTTTAATTTTTTTTAAATTTGTTATTTGTAATTTATAATTGTTTCTTATTTTCTTTTAATATTTTCATCCTAACTAGTGATATATTTTTTATTTTAAAGATTTTTTTTAATATTTTGTATTATGTTTCAAATTTATTTATAACTTTTTTTAATTTTAAATTTTATATCTTTGTTTCTGGATCAGAATAGATATATACCCAAATAAAATAGATCCTTATGTGGCCAAATGTAATTATATTATATTATTTTAATCTATTAATCTGTTGTGCTGTGGATTTTTAATAAATAAATAAATAAATAAATAAATAATCGACCAAGACAACTAATGTAAAAGTCAGAGGGTTAGTTTGTTATTAAAGGCCGATTTATACTTATCACACAAAACATAAACACATCTTCACGGCCTTTATACCTTGCGGTGTGGCTAGAGACACCAGTAACAGTGTCCCCTTGCAGCCAGTTGATATCTATGATACCAGAATAGATCAGGTGGCAAGCCTGTTGCTGCACTTAATGGACCAAAAATATGTCACATTATTTAATAGACGTACAATATCTATTGTTTTTAGAAGTGCGGACGCCGGCTTTCCCTGGCCACCTGAATGTTTCCTGTAAGACTTTACAGTAATGTAAAATTCTAAAGTTAAGACGTTCGTACGAGGTGAGCGGCTGTGCGGACGGGTGAGCCGTATATTCGTCTTATATTGGCTTGGTAGGCTAGTACAAGAATAGTTGTAGGGCTAGAAAGTAACATATGCTTTTGTAACTAAAATCTGAATATTATTGCATAAAAAAATCTAAATAACAAATATGCTGACCACCCGAGGTGAGGAAGATGAGAGGTTAGCGAGGAAACAGTCGTTGTTAACTTATTGGACGGGAAGAAAACTAGCTTAAAATATGATCGTACCTTAGCGATCTGCACCGAGAATGGCCCGAAGCACGCGTCCACGAAGTGTCCGTAGTCCCTCAGCGGCCGCTCCACAGCTTGCTCCGTACCGCTCGCCCACACACTAAGCTGGTCGAGCTCGGCGCGCGCGCTTACCGCCGCCAACGCCTGGCCGCATCTGTGCGGTTAGCATATTTTGAAACCGCGTCATCGTTCATTCTACTCGAACATCGTTTTAACCTTTTTAGTGTCGCGACCCCCTCACCATAATTTTTTATTCGTTATCAAAATATTATAGTCTTAGTAGACTTTGGATATGTCATGGGCGATTTGACTGGGTACCATGAGGTCTATTATTATCCTTAGGTATATCGTCATAGGTGTCAAGCCAATTTCAATGGGAATTGTCATAAACCTTTCTGTCCGCCATTTTATTCTCGTCAAAAAAATGTACGTAGTTATAAGTAGAGCTATAGTTTTGGAAATAAGATTTGATGTGCCGTTTGTAAAAAACATATAAATAAAATGGCAGACATCTTGTTCTTCTTCGCCTTCGCCTCATCATTTGGGGTCGGCTTTCCCAATCATGCGTCGCCATTTTGTTTTGATCTGGGATGTATTTGGGCTTCCTTCATATCTTTATTGACCGCCGACATTGCAAGATTTATCTGCTACTTAAAAACTGCCGGCTGCCGGGTATTATACAGTTCTTTTTTATTACTCCCAACATAACCACACTACACTACAGAGAATCCATAAATCACGACTTAGTTCAGTCTGGGTGTATAAGTCTACCAAACGAAATTACCTCCTGTACCTTGGTAAGCAACGTATGATATTCGCTCAGTTTCCCGTACGAGTGTAGTATTGTGCGGCGGGGCTTTGGAACCCTAGTAATTACAACTAATGTTTGCTCACGTGATCTGATAGTACAGTTTGGACCGCAGACCGGGCCCGTCCACACGTGTCGCGAACGCAGAGTCGTGAGCCGGCACTCGAGCCGCCCGGACTATCACGGTTCGCCACAACACGCGCTCCCACACTCCGCGAACACCGCACCATGTCACGCCACCTGTTATATGGAGACACAGTCGTAATAGAAGTTTATGAAACGGGTTCATAATAGGGGTAATTTCATACACTACTTTCTTTATCTAATCCCATGCAATAGGTATTTTAAATAATTGACCAATTTCTTAATCGACAAATTGGCGGCAAATCGCGTTTACCTACCGCGCATGCGCGTTAACTGTCATGTGACTCGCACATGCGCGTGTCGATATTTTCATAGAGTTTAATGTGGCTGTATAAGACATATCCTCTACCCTTTATGCATTAAAAAAAACCATTACGATATCGTAATACATTACAGTATCGAAGTTTGACATATTACAGACGCATATATATAAAACATATCTTTATTTGTAATAGAGACTTTACGATATAAGAGTAGATAAATATATTTAAAATATAGTAAATAGAGAACACTATAACGTGTTGAAGCGAAGGCTTCAGGATGCGCAGGGCCATCTATCAAATCAGTTCATATTATTAATAATATATCTTTATACATTTTTCGAAAATCTGTGATGGTATAGAATCAGCACTGTCAATGTTCATCGTGCTTTATACTCCAATCAGCATTAATATACATACAGTTCATTGAATTGAATTTCGCGAATAGAATAGATAACTTATGTATGGGATCGACTGAAATACAACCACGTAACCTAACCAAACAGTCGTTCACTCTGAAGTATATAAACTCCTTGTTATTTTGACTAGAGTTAGCGCTTTTCGTGAACGCAAAGTTAGCGTCTGCCCATACCCTGTAGATAACGCTAAAAAATTTTTCCGGATTTTTATTATATAAGTAGTTAAAATGCATAAATTGACCTTCTTATTTGGTTATAACTTTCTGCATATAATATTATGTTTTAGCGTTGCGAGAGAATAAAATACTAGCGTTCGTACATTGTCTAAGGAGGCTGATAGCAGAGTAAAATAAAATACCACTACAACCCGATTCATTAAATCAAAATGGATTGAAAATGGCGAAGATTCTATTTGCCTCGCGCCTTCATAGTATATTGTGCGAGCGCGATTCAAGCAAGCAATCCGATTCTTTAATGAAACAACAATGATCAACAAAATCTAATGCACGTCCTAATTCCTGAAACTTGGTAAATGAAAGAAGTTTCTCTTGAAAGATCCATTTATTACTTCTTCCACATCTGTATAGTAAAGCCGATGAGAGAATGAACTTACCAATAAGCATCACAAGTGCACTAAGAGGGCACAGCACTACAGCTATGATGAGCGCGGCTATCGGTTGTAGGACTCCAAGAACTATTATCTGCCAAACTGCCGCTTCGAACAGTACGCACCATCTACAAAATAATATTAATTAATTGTTAAAAGTACGCACAATCGCCGAGCATGTATGAAATATATGATGAATATAAAAGAAGCAAGAGAGGTACGTCAGGATCGTAGCAAATGGCATTCGATTGTCTCTGGTATAAGGCGTGATGATAGATTCATTATATTTTCCGTGGACACAGTCGGCATACTAACGAAGAAAATTTGGCGTCGATAGCGCATGGTACAGCGTTGGACATGAAACCAGAGTTTCTAGATTCAGTTCTCACTCGGACGGAACAAAGAAACTAAGCGGAAGGCTAAACTAAACTAAATGTGGTCATTGTTCCCAAAGTAGTTGAACACGACATTACACAGGGTATAGAAACCGTGCGTTCTTAAATCGCCCTTTAAAAAGTGGAACGAATTCCCGTTGCCGGTATTTTCCTATTCCTTCAAGTGACGGGTGAAAAGAAAACCTCTATATTAATGTAAAGGAATCACGATTGATGGGTAGGAGACTTGGTTTATGCGGCTTTAAAGATTAATGTCGGTCATCTGCGTTGATCCATATGAATGGGTATTTGAAATCGAATTCCATAGAAAATAAATACTATAAGATAGGATGATAATAGGGACTTATATAGGTCGAATCAGTAACATCCAGATTAAATGATTACATAGTTATGCCTTTTGCAATGTAGACACACAAAAAATGGACTTATAGTAAGTTTCTTCAAAATTCTTGATGAATCAGTAAATTTATTTTCATGAAAAGAAAATAGAATCAATCCGGAAAAATTATCTGTTGAATAAAAAAGAAAGCATCAAAATCGGTTCACAACTGGCGGAGAAATAGGTGTACGTACATACATGAATATAAAGCTCCGAATTGATTCTTCTTTTATTTTAGTCGGATAAAATTAATTACCTGTTCAGTCTCCCAGGGTCGGGACAGTCCAAATCGTAGACTAAGAAGTTAGTAGCATGAACAGCTATAGTCACGGCTGGCATCCACAACGGCACAGTGATAGCTGCAACTATAGAGAGCATGCTGGCCAGCAGAGCTACTAATGGGAATATCAGTAATAGACCTACAGTGCCTAGACCACCGACCACTCCGTAGTTCCAGATTCTGTTTGCTTGACGACTTAAACCTTTGCCGAGGAGACCTGCAATAAAAAAAAATCAAAAAAATGTTTAAACTACATGTAACCACAGTCATGAATTATTTTTAAACTATAAAAAACAGTTACGATTCCGTAGAGAAAAATTGGTTGGTTTAAAAAAAATTTATACTCTATATAATGATATGAATAGGTAAACGAGTAGTCTGTGAGGCCGAAACACGTTCTAGGCTAATATATTTTGTTGAGGTTGCCAACGAGCTGAAAGCTCTCTTGAAGAATTATGAGATTGAAAGGCCTTGGTCTGCACCATTCTTAGTCCGATCGCTTCTTTTTTAGGATCAAATGAAAACATGTTATACAAGCTTACCTGTATCGGGCTCTGTTTCGAATCTGGTCCTCTCCTTAGAGACGTGTCGCCATAACATTAACAATCTCGACATCATACTCTGAGTCTCGCTACTCCGCTTCGGGAATAGTGTACCGTTCACCTGAAATGACACGACAAACATAAGTACACCAAATAATATAAATAGCGAGTTGAGACGAGAGTGAAGAAAACAAACTTCGAATTTAGGCAACAATGGATATTTCAATTTTGATAAGGTACCAAAAGGTATAAAAGTTTCTAATTTTTAAATTTTAAATTCTCATCTCACATTTCAAAACTTTCTACGGGCGAATCCGGAGCGGAAAGCTGGTAAAAAAATTACTAGTATTTTTCCCATATTTTTTTTAGTATAACAATAAAAACGAAAATGAAATACTGTCCATTGCCGCGCAATACACGACGCTCAACACGTTTGGCAACATTACACAAAATCGTGCAACTTTGCGTCCTGTTGTTTGTCTATGTTGCGCATCAAATGTTGGCGTTTGTAGACAATATATGGACACTAACGAAGCAATAAGCACTAAGCAATAGTGTAATCTATTGTACAGGTGACTAATATTGTATTACAGTCCGATAAAACTGACATTTGATTTGTGATCTTAATCTGTGATACAAATATTGTGATTTAATTGTCTATATCAGAGGTTCTCAAACTTATTTTGTCTACCGCCCACTTTGAAGGTCAATTATATTTCAACGCCCCCAATTTTTTTTATTTTACCGCATCTTAAAAATCACAATGACATTCATTACTTTAATTTTATTATAGTGTGCTATATTAGTTTGGAGTTTAAACTTACATTCTAAACGAGACTTTAATTATCAAAATTAAAATTGATTATGTTTGTTTTAATTTTAATAAAAATTGCTTTTACGTAAAAAAGGATGATTTTTGACAAACCGATAATAAAGCACTACCTGAGTAGTGAGGCATGCAATATTAAATAGATGAAATTACAAATCAGCCATCGCCCCCTAAACCACTTCAATACCCCCTAAATTTTTCTGGGCCCCTTAACGCCCCCCTCTAGGCCTAGAGCGCCCACAGGGGGGCGTTATCGCCCACTTTGAGAAAGACTGGTCTATATAATGGTATATAATAATTTAACTACTTGACCAATTTACATTTGTTAATATTTGATTTGTTTTTAATTTTTATGAAATTAGAGTTTGAATAAAAAAAACATTTATTTCGTGCTTTTCTTACTATGTGATTGTTGTGTAAATTAATGAAATTTAGTGAATGTAGATATTATTATTGAACATCGTTATAGGCAGCACATAAGGGACGCAATCTCAAAGTAACACCGTAATATAAATCATGTAATACTATGTGAAACAATAAATATATTTTCAATTTGAATTTGAAGGTACAGTATATACCAGTTATATGATAGGCCAGTCGACAAACCGGTTTGCCAGGATCGTCACAAACAAAGCGTTGTCTCTCAACATGTTGAGCTATAAACATAATTTTTGTATAAATCCTGCTGATAGTGTTTTTCTTCTTTTAGCAATTTTTTCCAAGTTAACATTTAAAGAAATGTCGTTATATACACTCGAACATCCCCCTCACCTTAAGATTCTACAAACTGACCTGTGAAAGATCATAGTCCGGCACGAAGGGAGTTCTACTGAGGAGCGCGCGGAGAGACAGTGGTGACCACCACGCACACACCACACCCAGCACAAACATCATGTTCCATGACCAACACCACGACCTGGCAAATATTCAATTACATATATTTGTAACATATTAGCAAACCGCGGCTTCGCTAGGAAAATATTGATATCCCCAATCCCATTGACACAACTTGTCGAATAAGGAACATTGATATTATTTGTTACTGCTTGACTCCCAAAAGCCGTAGCGTGATCTGGACAATTTTTTTTTTACTTCACGGGTTGCCTTACAGCTCCCGAAACCGTGTTACGGTTCCAGGGTACCCACCGGAAGACCAAGTCTCCCTCGTTTAGCCGATGGTATTTGTGAGGCTATACCTAACGAGTGGAGTGGAAAAGCCTCTAAGTGTGGTTTGTCGGATTATGTACATAAGTTTTTAATAAAAAAAACCCATTGGTACATGGCCGGGATCCGGGATCGAACTCTGGGTCTGCCTAGTTAATACAATCAATCAGTTTATAGTATTAGTTAATGAAACAATTAAATAAAATAGTGGTTTTATCAAGTGAGAGAACAGACGGAAGAGACATAGTTTTGAAAAAGCCCGATGGTATTATTTTCTGCCAGGCACTGTACGATACGATACCTATGAGCAGTATTAAGCAGCCTCCATGCCGGCCACCTAGTAGCGGTGGTCCTAACTCGCTCCTTGTGTACCAAGAACACGGGCTGCGACGGGTCCGACCGGGGGGTCACTATGGAGGTGGCCCTCGAGGTCAAGACGGTGGGTATCCGCTCAGACTTCCCGCGGAAGTGGCGCAACACCACCCAGTTCTGGGGCAGCCAGAGCCTGGTGGCCCAGGAGAACTCTCTGGTGGGGGTCTTGGCTGCTCTTAGCTCCTGTAATGTTAAAATATTGAAATTATTTTTAATTACCAAAAAAATATTAATCTTCGAAACTTTTATATTGGTTATAAAGCCACTATGAAAATTTCACCCGTATCGAAACAAAATTCAAAACAGCTATTATGCTTAAATTTTGATATCAATTTTAAAATATCAACAAAAAAAAATTGCGAAGACTAAATACGGAAACGCGATTTTAAAGAAAAAATGCCAATACCTTCGTCAGCAGCGGTTCGCGATCTCTCAAAAAGGCCAAATCTCTGAGTAGGAAGTATCGGTACTGGTTCAGTTTGTGTGCCTGCGCGGCGGCTGCGGCGTCCTCCAGTGGCGCCCAACGTAACTCCGCCGTCAACCTGTTGAAATATTTTTATAAATAACACGAAATTAGTCCTGTTTGTCACCGTCATAAATCTAAAGCTGGATCCAGGTTCATCTAGATTCTAGAATATATAGGGGCCTAAACGGCAGAATGAATTCTGATTTAAACTTTCAATGATCATAGTAACTTATATTTAAAATCACGATATGTTAAAGGTTTCGAATCTAGATATTACATACAGTGTTAACAATTTTGGTAAAATATAATTGAACAAATTTTAATAATACCTCTTCGCAGCTGCAGCTAACTTTTCCTTTCGCCACGAGGTAGCGCGCGCTAGAACAGGATGCGTAGCGTACAAGCGAGCCTCTGTCGTCGCTAAAGTGGCTTCCAGTTTTCGACGAACATTGTCCTCAGCACTAAAACAGTTTGAATATTGTTTTACGAGAAATATATTCCTACTTAGTCGAGATATTCGCACTTATAGCATGCATGCGTGGGTGGGTTTAAAAATTATCGGAGTCGTTTGTCCGTGACGGCTTACCGGTTAATAATGGCGGTGGCCTGCAACTGGTCGGCCAACAGATCCGGCACCCCGTCGCCCAGCTCCTGCAGTTGCGGCGACGTGCGGATCGCGGCGCACACTCGCGTCACGTACTCCCTCATGGCCGCGATGCGCACCTCCTGATACATTGTGTGTAATTTATGTACAAACTCTCTTCAAATAAGTTCATACACGAATGAGTTGTGCGTTACACAGAAACTGTGTAAAATGCGTGCGAGTAAGAGAGACAACAATATTTCTTTGCATTCAACATTTCCACAAATTTCTGCACATGTTTTGTTAAGCGAGGGCATAAGTTAAATCTTTGCTTCATATGTCTAGGGCTAGCTCTATTTGTAGTTCTTAACTTTATCATATAACTAGTTTCCCGCCCCCGGCTTCGCCCGTGGATATTTTCGATCAAAATAAAATATAGCCTATGTCACTCAGGGATATCGTAGCTTCCTATTAGTGAAAGAATTTGCAAAATCGGTTCAGTAGATCCAGAGATTATCCCCTACATCCAAACTTTACCTCTTTATAATATTAGTATAGATTAAATACTAGCCTGTTCAATATCACTGGGCGGCACCTTCTGTCCTGCAAGATGGGCCGCAAGTCTCTCCCTGAAGTGTAGAAACCATCCACGCGACTCACGCTCGAGGGCAGACTGTAGAGCGGGCGCAGCGCGACGGAGTATTTCCCGCCGGTATAGACGCAAATCCACCTGGAACGGTAAAGCTTGAATCAAACTATCGGTCGCTGTATTTGAACTATGGATTACTCACCTAAAAAGATCTCGTACGACCGATATCTGGCCTTTTCAAGCACAGGTGGGGTTGACATGTTCAAATCACGCATTTAGCTTCGATGCGATGGCGAAATCGAGTAGTTACTTAGATTTTCATTTGTTAATTAACAATAAGTTTGAACAAAATTGTCGCAACGAAAATAAACTCAAATTTGAAATTTACGTCAAAGCTAAGCCACCAAGGCGATTTCCCGATTTTGATGGTTTATTTTTTATGATGGAAACAATCAGTGTACCTGGGTCCGTTGTGGCGTAGTGTAGAGACAGGGTACGGCGGGCGTAGCGCGGCTGGGCTCTCTCTTCTCGGCGGCCGCCCGTCTCATAGCGCGCGTTACCCATGCAGCTAATGCCGTTATGTCTTCTTGGTGCTCGGGCTGTGATACAATAAATACTTTCTTAAATTTTTTAAGTGTAACATCTTAGCTCGGTACGATGCATTAATTTGGTGGGATTAATTTCGTGAAATGGGACGGAAAAAAAAAAGTCAAATGCTTTCTTCACGCGTTGCTTTGCTTTACAGCTTCCGAAACCGTGTTACGGTCCCAGGGTACCCAGCGAAGACAGAGTGTTCCTCTTTTAGCCGATGGTATTTGTGAGGCTATACCTAACGAGTGGCCTTGTGGTACATTTAGATGGAAAAGCCTCCAAGGGTGGTTTGTCAATTATAATCGTATTTATGAGGTTCTTTAGATATTGCGTCATTGGCGACTACTGTAAGACTCACTATATTTTTGGTTCGATTTGTTTTTTATTCCAAAAGACGCGAGACATGTGGTCATTTTGTAGTGTGTACAGATATGTAGTATGTTGAGTTGTCATTTACTATTTGAGAATCTAGTTTTATATAAATATTTAATACATGATCTTACTTTACAAATAAGTTCGGCCACAAGGTATTGTGAACGTTCCTCTCGTATTTTCTTGTCTAGGTCACGGGCCGCCAGAGACGGCATACCAAACGCCAGATCCAACAGCCTGCAATCATATTTCATATAGATTAATAACTGATTAATGACAAAGGAAATCGCGAAAGTGTATATTGTGTGTTTCTTTCACGTCAGATCAGAGCAACGGTTAGTATTGATTGGATTGTCTCATACACAAAATGAGCACAGGCGACATAAAACGTTTAGATAAAAAAAGGCCTCTTACACAAGCCACACATATTTACCTATGCAAACCAAGTAATAGGGCTTTCCCACCAGCTATAACAGACAGGGGCTCATCCCTCAACAATCGGTCTCTTGCGACCACCACAATGAGGGCGGCGGCGCGCGCTATGTGCCAGTACAACTCCTCCTGAGCCCGTATCCGACCTCTTTGCAGCCACCCAGCCACTCTCCAAACGTGAGTCTGGCCGGGGAAATGGCGGGACGGCACTTCGAATTCTCTGTTTAAAAAGTTAATTAGGTAATGTCATTGAAAATGGACAAAATTTAAGTTTTGAGACTGTACCAAAATTCGAAAACCATTTGGAGATTATATGTTACAAAGCCTATACAATTTTTTTCTATAAATTTTCGAGTTATTTGAAAAATACAGAAACTTATTGAAAATAGGAGATTTAACTTTGCTAAGCCAAATTTAAAAAGTAATAACACATTTTTGACATATCTTTAGCAGATTGCCTTTTTTATAGTCATGCTGATCACCAGGGTTGGCCAAAGCAACACTACCTATCTTTTTTAATACTAATGAACACATTTTCAGCCCTTCATGTTAGGTAACAAGCCAGATACAGGATATGTTCTTAGTATAGGAATCAAACCTTGGTCTTTAAATTATACAATACAAGCTAATATCAAAATTACAAGAAGATATAATGGGCGCCAAATAAGTTGAGCCAGATTAGATAGAGTGGGGACACAAAGAATGCCCGTAAAAATCACAAGATAGACCTGTGTCAATTGATCATCTCTTGCGACCCAGGTCGATCCTGATCCATTAGTTAGGCGATTGGGTCAAAATGATCTATCCTTACATACAAAAAAAATTTTATTAGATCGACTGCAATTTTACCGAACAAATAGCGGGCGCGGGTCTTAAGTCACATTGACTTCGCGAACAAACCAACTTTTACAGGTTTCATATTAGGAATTGTAGTATCTATCTAAAAAATACAACTTGTACGAGTTGGTATGTAGGTCGTCCATTATTACTCGCAGTCTGTTCAAGATTGATGATAATCCAATCAATTATGATCGACTCAGGTCTAGTGTGAGGCTCAACTTATTTGACGCGAGTTACACATTTTAATTTCTATTAATGAGTTTGCATAGGTCATGCTGGTTCTACACTACAAAGACATTTTTTTTTCAATTATTACATAAGGACTATTTAAGTATTAATTTATTTTAGGAAAGGAAGACTTTATTGTATTCATTAATAGTCATGCAACTTTTAAATACAGACTACTGGGTGACATACCCCCTCTCACGTATGGATTCCAATTGTTTTAGAGTCAACTTCCTCGGCTTTAAAATTCTATCCTTGTGCAAGCTTCACAAAAACAAAAATTGCTATTTCAAAAGCATAAGAAATATGTTGTATGAAGAAGCCTTTAGTGTAATAAAATGTATTCATTGTCTAATTTTAGCATCTATAATAACTGTGGATTCTACCCCTCTTGGAATAATAGGTGTGATGATAGATTTACCCCAGCTACTCCTATAACACAGGCAAAGCTGTGGGTGAGAAGCTAGTATAAAAAGTAAAAGTTTTATAACTTTTAATTTGTATGGACTACACTACAATAAGCAGTAATTGTCTTGCCTGAACAATTTATCATGGTGCATCTGCAGCTTAATTGGGTTTAATTAACATGGATTAAGTGCATACATTAAACACAAAGAAACCTTTTTGTTTTCACTTCCACAATATTATTTATTCTCATTATAATGGCTATATAGTTTTGTAGATTATTTGGAAGAATTTGGACATTTTCAGAAATTCAACCCCTAAGGGGAGATAGGGGATGGCAAAAGTTTGTATGGAAAATAATATTTATATGGTCAAATTAAGTTGAAACTTGATATTTAAATAAAATCTTTGATACAATTAAAGGAACACATATTTCGGTGTCTTCCAAAATTAAACCCCTAACTCCGGCCGCACACCTAAGAAGCAAAATGTTGTGTTCCCCATTTTGATATAACTAATGTTTATTGTTTATGTTACAAGCAAATGATGCACCAGTTATATGTAAAAATGTGGCAACACACCATTTGATTCTAAGGTGTGTGGCCAGACTTAAGGGAGAAAGGGGGTGCAAAAGTTTGTATGGGAAAAGAAATCTTTTTTCTAATTATAAATTTTATTACATTTTATATTTCATAATAAATTGTCCTTTTGTGCATACCTACTATGATGCACTGAATTTAATAAAATAGTTTTTCGTTTTTTACTACATGTATATTCATAATATTAAATATATGCCAAGTTTGACATACATACCCTTTCTCTCTAATAGAATGAAGTTGTTTGGGTGAAAGTGGATGTGGTTCCACTCCTGCATCTAAGGCAGCTGCATCTAATTCATCACATGGTGGTGCTATAAGGATGTCTGAAGGTTGACCTCCTGGACTTGTGAAACGAGATGTTGGTAACGCTGGAATTTAACAATAGTTGTAATTTAATTAAAAATTGGTAAATAACTTAGATCCTAGTGGGGTACGTTAATATGAATTTTCTTAAAATTTTTTTTTATACTTTATCAGTCAATCCATCATATAATGAACAGAGTGTAGGTATATATATATTATGTAGGTATCTATATTCCCCTGGGTACCACCTACCCAGAAGCTGGTCCTGGAAGCCATAAGCCATTTGTGGTGACTTAATTTCTGTTTTTTCTTTCTTCACAGGTGGCCTTACAGCTCCCGAAACCGTGTTACGGTTCCAGGGTACCCAGCGGAAGACTAAGTCTCTCTCGTTTAGCCAATGGTATTTGTGAGGCTATACCTAATCTGTAAGTCTGTTGGGTTCTATGTGAAGAAAGCAAATGTAATAAATAGTTTCTACCTATAGGAAATGTTTTCCAATGGTAAAGGAAGTCTTCGGCGACTTGTTTGATGTTGTTAACGAGTTGTTCCACTTCAGGCGGCGCTCCGACCAGTTGTACGTCGAAACGTAATGGCTCACGAACCGGCACCGCTTCTAGCAACGATCCTGGTCGCGACCGGGCTACGGCAGACGACATATTCCAGTAATCTCGTGATCAGACACAAAACCAAAGCCTTTTCGGCCTTAAAATCCTGCCATCACGACATTTTAGGATAGTTTACATACACTAATCGAAGCAAATGTTTTTGTATTAAGACATGTTTATTATACATTTACACACTTATTTTAGGAACAAAGGAATGTAATATAATAGGTTTCAGCTTTTCAGCAGATTTTTTTCAGTTTCATAGAGCTGCTTTTGTGCATAATAAATAAATAGTTTGACTTTGACATTAAATAATTTGACAATTGACTGACACTCCTGAGTGACAGTTGTTGTTGTTTATAAATAGGAAATTCGGAAGCACTAGCTCACATGTTTGTTCGTTCTTATAATTTTCATTTTATCTATTAATAAAATGTTCCTTGATCGAAGTAATAAATAAACAAAATTGACATTATTGAAATAAATAATTTAATTACTAATATAGTATGAAAACCATGGAAAATCCTATATAATTTTTACCAATAGCAATTATTAAAAAAAAGACAAACGTCAATTTTTCCGATTGAAAAATAAAATTTTATTTGTCAATGTGTTAATTTACAGCAACTTGAATTTGATATTTTGATAGTATTGCGGCACTAAATGTATATCATTAATATATTAAATGATTACATTAAATAGAGATAATAACAAATCAATAAAAGATATATAGTAACACGAAGATATACAGCACGTCTCCCGGTATAAGACGCCGACAGGCGGTACACTTGCTCTGTGCGGTACACCTGCGGAGGTGCTAAAGGTAAAGCATGCCCTACATTAATTACATACTAACGTTACTCACAGAACCAGTTCTTCACTTGAACCAACAAATACGCGTGAATCGGTACCATAGCGAGGTGGTTGTATATTTTGGCGGTAATTTTCAGTGAAACATGGAAGCAATGGACATTCAAGCGGTGGAGTCGAAGCTGAGCGATGTCACGGTGACTGCAATACCTATGAGTGGAAAAAATATGCACAAGGAGGCCAACCACGGAGTAGGCCAGACTACTATCTCGTCGGTGCCGGCTGTGTCACCTTCTTCAGCTAAGGATAAGGACAAAGACAACAGTGTGTCTAAATATGCTCAATTGCTTGCGGTCATTGAGGAGATGGGTAAGGAGGTTCGGCCTAGTTATTCTGGCAGTCGTAGCTCAGCAGAGAGACTCAAGAGAGGTATAGTCCATGCTCGGATCCTGGTCAGAGAGTGTCTCATTGAAACTGAAAGGTCTGCTCGACAGTAGTCCTAGCGACACAGTTTGATCTCTGTCAATTCACTAAAGTACCTCATATTTTGCATTGTTGATATATCTTTACCAGATGATATATCATTATATTTTATGAAACCTTCATAAAAATAATAATAAAATTATTGTTGATATACTGAACAGAGATACCTACCTCTTTGTTAGATATTTAAAATCCTATATAAGAATCAAAGTAATTCTCTAAACAAAATGTAGTATCTAAATGTAACAATTAATAATTCAGGGTACTTAGTGTAACATTAGAAATGGATTGTCTCATTTTGTTTGAGTTGAAACATAAATCCCTATCTGTGTGTCCTATTCAGCAAAATTTATTTTTGGTATTAAAATACATGAGATATATTATTAATAAATAAAAATCTTTTAACTTTTGGGATCTACTGATTGGTATTAGGGTTGCTAGGACTAGATATCATAAAGCCAGATTTTCCAGTCAGTTTAGCCAGACATTTGGGTAAAAATGAAAAAATAATGCTAACTACAATTAGTTCCATCTGGTCAACTTCTGATGATTAATAGGGGTGTTGACAGTAAAAGAAAATAAACACACAATAATATTTTTTATATATAACATAACTGAAAATATTTATTTGTTTAATAATATCTTTTTTAATATCTAAATCTTTAATTTATGCCTCAATCTTATCTGTGACCATAATTTATTACAGCTATAATTTGAAAGCTTTTTCAAAAAATTGTCATCACTCCTATTTGACCAACAAAGGTTCAAAAAGCCTAACCATGTCCACTATTTGATGCCTGGCTACCCTAATTGGTAATAAAAGATTACTTCCAAAGAAAGAATAACCTTTTTTCATGAATCACCATAATAAGTTGGATTCAGCTCAATTTGCCAGATGTATATTATGTTTGACATTCTTGAATAAGTACTTTATAAGGTAGATTAAGGTGAAATTGGCAGTTGTGAATATTATTTTGATCAATTTAACTATGTATTTTCTGTGCAAAATTTACAACACATTTAAACACCCTATAACAAGGACAGGCTGTGATGGTAACATTTATTGTGAATATCTACCTCATAATCAATAGTTTTAATGTAATGTGAAATCCATGCCAACAATATTGTTATATAGTTGCTCTAAGTTTTTACATTCTAATAGACATTAATGCTCTTTAATCAATACCATGCATAATATACAACCAAAGTGTATGCAGGAATTTACTGCGGGGGCTTTTATCCTCACCAGATACGGCCATGTATACCAGAACATGGTTTTCTGTACTATTTGATACCAGGACTGTACCTAGACGGTCATAAACCGTACCTAAGTAGATGAGCTATTTTTCTAAATTCATACTGGCAACACTGATTGTTAATTAATATATGGGCTAATATAATTTACCATATTTAAATAAAATGCCTCCTATCTATTGAACAACTACAATTCTACTAAATTTGTCCTTTGTCTTTGAAACTGCTACTAGGGTGGGGTCTCCAACTATAGAGATAAATGAATTATTGGTTTAAATACTAAATATGCCAGTAAATTAATGATAAGATCATTAGATTAAATTACATTACTACCTCATTGTCAAAATAACAATATTTTGACTGTTAATTATTTGTCTTTTTAAATCCAGCATGTATTTAATATTTAGTACAATATTCATAATCAAGGTCAATTTTTGGAAACGAAAACCCGTCAGTTTGCTTTAAAAGCCTTTTTGCTGCCTGTATGGAAATATCAAGAAACTTTTTATTTAATATTTTTCACACCTTCCTTATACCCCATAGTTTTATCTGTTTAACAATAATTATATAGAAATGGCAATGACTCACAATAGTCCCCAGTGGGCCCCAACGAGTATTCTTGGAAAGTTATATACATGCCAATCTATGAAATATTTTCAGTAGCCCGATAGTGTCAATACACACGTAGCGCCATCTATCAACGTGCCGCCACAATAATGTTAGTAGAGGAAACCAAAAAAGGAATATTGTGAACATAAAAGACAATGTGCTGTGAGTTGCCAGAAACACTGTATTTATTAAAGATATCTTTATTATAATTTGGTATTTATCTAACTCGTAGAATGTCACTCAGTATTTATTATTTTGTAGAAATGGTGATATGTGCTTCGGAATGATATTTGTATTGATATTGTATTTATTTTTTGTGTCATTTCTGTTTGTAATTTTAATTTAAGCATAGTCTGACCTCATAGTAGATTTTAAGACCAAAATGTGCTCAGGTTTTTTTTTAAAGATTTAGTTCATTGTCACCCTTGAAAATTTTGCTTTGTGAGCTTTTTTTTTTAAACATTTCCATAGTGTTACTAACCAACTGCCGTAAATGTATACTTTGTTAGGTTAGTGCTAAGAGATAAGTGAAATTACGAAGTAGTCTATAAGTATTAAACATAAGTTACCATTTACAAAGTATGTACTTACATGTTAGATATAACTACCCTGCATGCATATTGGTAAATATCTGCTGTATTTTTGTAATTATTTTATATATTTCAATCATTGTGATTCTAATGATTTTGGCAATTTGTCTTTTTGATGAGGTTTCACAGCTATATATATATATAACTGGATTGGACTTAAACTATCTTTAATCTCAATTTGGTATCTAAAGTAAACATTAAGGTAAGTTTTATATATTTTTATTTTAAAGATTAAGCTATTTTAAGAAACTAATTTGAATATTTTGCCGACAAACGACATAGTGACGTCATCATTTAGGTAAAGTACCGTTTCTGTCCGGTGGTACTACTTGTTAGTGATAAAAGTAGTGCCACGGCCTTCAACGTGCTCAGTGGTACTACCAGTGAGACAAATGAGTTTAGAAATGGGACAGAAAGGCTCTTTTACCTAGTTGATGACGTTACTTTGTCGTCTGTTGAAAAAACTTTATTGTAAAAAAACTACTGCATAAAAAACAAAAATATTCAAATTAGTTCCTTATAACACATTAATCTTTGAATTAAAAATATAAAAAACATACCTTATTTTTACTTTACACATTGAATTGCCTAACAAGTTCTGAAGTAGTCATACTCTTTATTTTTACCATAAAAGTGCTAATATTTAAAAAGTTAAGTTCATTAGCAGGCATCCACACAAGAAGACAAATTGCACTTCACAAATATAAAACAAGACTATGTTTCTCTTGTAGATGTAAGTAATGAACCACGAATACAGTACAAATTTTTAGAAGAGTATAGGTAAGTGTTATTGTGAAGAATAAAGAGTAAAATTGAAATGTTAAAACAATGGTTACTGAGATATAGTTAGTTTACCATATTTATTATGTATGGACATGTTTTTAATATTAAATAAATGGGGTTCAGAATAATTATCATTTTGTTTCTTTTTACTAGAATCCTCTTATTTTTGTTGGACAGCCATCTTTTGTCAAATTACTGTTAATTTAAGTTAATAAATAGTGAATGTAAGGAATGAGTTGTAGGGTAATTTTTGTATTTTTTGCCACAAGTACCACTTGGCACTAAGGTTGCGTTCACCCAAAGATCATTCATCTTAAAATGTTGTGTGAGAAAAATATTTGATAGATAGTCTGCAAAATTAAAGTGAGGAATGGTAAATATGTATAACCTTTTCTCATAACTAGTATTTGTTAGTCAGCGATTTTTTTTTGTTAAAAACTCATTTTATCCTTTTTTCTTTATAAAGCAATGAGTGGTGTTTGGAAGACTTTATCGACATGGCCGACTACATACAGCGCAGACTCGGTCGAGTGGTGTCCCATAGAAGGATATACTGATGTGATGGTTTGTGGCACTTACCAATTGACGAAAGACGAAGGTATGTGGATTTGATATTTTTAAAATCTCTGTCAACATCCTATTTTAATCTAAAGTGCCGAGTCCATGAATGCAGTGACTTGCAGAATAATACATTTTTTTTACGCGCCAAATAAGTTGAGTCAGATAGGGTGTGCTCCCCACCCAAAATCGTATGAAGCACGTGCTTACGTGATACTTTTCGGATAGTCCCCATTTAGGCCTGTAGATCCTCATTTTATAGAAAATGGCAGTACAATATATTAAATTTTTTGCACATAAATAGGATCTAAAAGAAAGTTACGTTAGTAAAAACATGAAATTAATATAGTAGAAATCACAGTTATAGTACTCAGGAAAAGATAATGTAATAGCAACAATCTTATTTAAGCATCAAAATTCTTGCCGAAAAACAAATTGATACAAAATTTTACTTAACTGTTATGTTTTTTTTACAGATGAATCAAAAAATCAAAGACGAGTGGGAAGGGTCTACCTCTTCGTTATAGAGGATCCCATTGATATATTAAATCCCATACAAACTATTGACACATCAGCAGTCTTGGATCAAAAATGGTGCTACCACAAAATAGGGGAACATCCCATTTTAGCCATAGCAACATCAGATGGGAAAATACAGCTATACAAATTGATCAAAAACGAAAATTCCTGCCAGCTACAATTTTGGCTAGAAAAATGTATTGGTGAAGACTTGTTAGCCCTTTCCTTGGATTGGTCGACAAATAAAATTTTTCATGAACATCCAAAATTGGCTATAAGCGATTCTAAAGGTCGTGTCACACTGTGGTCTTTACAAGATGGCGGGCTAGAACAACAAGGAGGTTGGACTGTTCATAATTTTGAGGCATGGATAACGGCCTTTAATTACTGGAATGATGATGTATTTTATTCAGGTACTTATTTGAATTCAAATAGAAATCTTGCTTAAAATAATAAATATAATATCATATGTACCAATTACGATTAGTTACCTCAGAATTTGTAGAGGATCGTCTCTGCCTAAAGTAGTGCCAGCGGAAACAAAATAAGGGTGTAGGTACAGGTCATAGGTGTACTCGCAACTTGGTCAATTAATTTCTTAACCAGCCCGCAAACATGACCACGAAGAATTAATCTCACTGCGAAGATAAAATTCAAAGAAATTGAATTCGAGCGCGAGACTCAGTCTTCTTGCTCATTCCCGCGGGGCAGCAATCTCAAAAATGGGGAACAATCGTTAAAAATGGAGTAATGATCCCTTCCCCGCCATTACACATCATCCTTTATAGAATTTAATAAAAACACCTACATAACCGAGCGATTTTATAAAAAAAGGCTTGAAACTTTTTTCATTGTCGTAATCGTGTTCTGCACCGTCGAAAACGGGGGAGAGATAGATTTCGTAATTTCAGCAAAATCCCGGTTCAATGTGTAAAGTAAAAAAAAATTGGGGGGCGCTGAAAAATAATTGATTTTCAAAGTGGGCGGTAGACAAATTAAGTCTGAATCTAAAAACTAACTTTTAACTACATAATTATGTATTTAAAATTCCAGGCGGAGATGACTGTTTATTCGTCGTGTTGGATCGTCGTGTGGACGCGCCCGTTGTTACTAACAGAACTCATACAGCCGGTGTTACTGCTGTTAGAAATAATATTCTTGATGAAAACTTACTGCTTACTGGAAGGTATACACCTCAAATACTAATAATAAATCTGAACAGTTTACATACTGTAAAATGTCGTCTATACTCTAATATTATAAAGAGGAAATATTTGTATTTTTGTATGTTTGTTACGAATAAACTCAAAAACTACTGGACGGATTTTGATCATTCTTTCACCATTAGAATGCTACATTATCCCTGAGTAACATAGGCTATATACCATCACGGCATGACGACGGGAACGGGGTGGGCAGAGGTGAACATGACAAAAGCTATGTATGAAGTGTATGTTTGCCAACATTCTGAAATAGACACGTACGAAGTCGTGGGAAACAGGGTATGGGTAGTGATAGGGGTATGGGCAGGGGCAGGGGTAGGGGTAGTGCAGGCAAGCCATTATCTATGAGTGCTGTAGGGTATATTTTATTTTGTTAATATCCACGGGCGAAGCCGGGGGCGGACAGCTATAATATTATAAAGATGTAAAATTTGATATTTTTTATGTTTGTTTGTAATGAATAAACTCAAAAACTACTGAATCGATTCTAAAAATTCTTTCACTAATAAAAAGCTACGATATCTCTGAGTGACAGGCTATATTTTATATTGTTCTAAGGTAAATACACGGGCTGAAAGTCTAGTTAACAATATATTAAAATTGCAGTTACGATGAAAATGTAAGACTATGGGATACGAGAAATATAAAAAGGCCTATATTAGAAGAAAACGTTAATGGCGGCGTATGGAGATTGAAATGGCATCCAAATGAGAAAGATACCATATTGGCCGCCTGCATGTATGGAGGGTTCCGTATTTTGACCAAAAACGACCACAAGTTGGACGTGCTTTATCAATATTTGGAACATGAGAGTATAGCGTATGGTGCGGATTGGCAAAATGTAGAATGCCCTCTGATAGCGACTTGTTCCTTTTATGATTGTAAGCTAGATATAAGCGAAATAAAAAGTTTAAAAAATTGATAATTATGTTATTATTCTCGCCATGAAGGTTTTTATTTAATTAGACACACACTTGTTTGTAATACCTTCATTATGTAACAGTTGCATAAATAGCTTCAATGCCTCGATATTAGTGATCTACCGACTAAGCTCAGACTATAAAAATGGCCGTATAGTCCCCGACTATTATTAGATAGGAATTACCAAGTTTCTTAACGTTTCTTCTTAGTAATTAATTTCAGAACGTTGGTAGTCTTACTATTGGAGGTCAGCATCTCTGCCTCAGGTCCTCAACCACACTCTCTCCTTGCAAGGTGTCGGCCCGCCTCCTTATACCACTTTAGGTTTGACAATTCCCTTCTGAAATGACCGGCTCTCTCGGCTAGCGTTAATAAAACGAGACTGATTGCGACGTATAGCCCCGCCTGTCAGTCAAATAAGCCGATAGATCCCCTTAACAAGTACTGATTACTTGTCAATCTGATACTGTTTGTTGTGGAAACGATGGGACATTTTCATAGTTTATGTAGTGGCAGAGTTTACACTTCTTTTAGGTATGTACCCTCAAAATTTACAATTAGGTACAATACATAAAATCTCTTGTCTTGGAAGTTGGAGAGCACACAGTCGGTTTATAGATATTAGTAATCACATCAACTCGCATTGAATACTCTCCCAGTAAATAGAGATTTACATGTTTTTTTTATTTGTAATTTAGTATTTAAAAATTTCGTCATGGCATTACTGGTTGTGTCACGGGTACATAATATATATATATATATATATATATATATATCAAACTATTAACCGATGGCACATCTAGTTGTGCGATGTAGTTATGTAGTTGGTACACGGATCAGAACAGATTTTAATACAGGAATTAATGAATATTTATTCTAAGAGAATATGCACACAAAAAACAAGAAAATCAGTTTTAAACATGTTGTATTTAAATTTTTGCTTATAATGTCATGATAAATATAATTTATAACAATACATAAGATACTTAATAAAGTAATAATTTGCCATTAGTTAGAAAAAATACATGTATTGGCTGAGATTTTTCATGTTTCAAAAACAATTCAGAATAATAATTATGTATATTAGATTTGCTTAGTAAAAAAACCAATTAACAATTTTTTTTTAAATTTAAAAATTCACTGGCCTGATCCATCCTATCAATACAATTGTACCTTAACATTCCCTACATACAACCTAGGTTCCTAGCCATTGTCTATTACACTGCATATATGTGCCTCACAATTATTGGCCACTATTTTAAAATATCTATTTAATTGTGAATTAGAATATTGTGATTATGTCCGTGAGTGACGTATCCGTGTAATGAATGCAGCAACCCAAAGTACAATTTATATATTTCAAGCCCGCGACCCTAATGCTTTAAAATGACATAAAACTAGAAAGATACAACATTAATTAAATATATATAATAAAAGTTAAATGCTGTTCGTTGGTAAGTGTATCACTTGAGAAAATTGTTGCTCGGAAAACTGAAAGTACTTTTTGTGTAAACTTAAGACGTTAAATGTTAATATGAACTCCAGGGGAGAGCCGGGGCGGAAGGATAGTTTTATATAAAGTTATAATTTTTTTTTTCTTTTTTTAAGTCATTTAGGGGTTTCCCGCGACCCGAAGCTCTGGTGTATAGTTTTATTACCCTCCAACAAATCTGATGTTTATTATGATGGCTCATATAGAAGAGCTTCTCTTATAACGTTTGTCCCATAAAAAAACGGACTTCAGCAATTCAAGTATTGTACAAAACTTATTAAAAATAGCAAGTTCTAGTTAATATCAAGTAAATGGATCCTTAAAGTATGAAATTATCGATATTAAAAAAAATATGTCAATATCAGCTGCACCTAGGTTTCATGAAGCCCGGAAATCATCATTTCAAGCATATTTTTAACCGACTTTTAATATATTTACTAATGTATATTTTTCTTACATATCTAGTAAAAATAATATCACATACTTTATGGATCCATTAACTAGAACTTGCTATTTCTAATATTTTTTGTACAATACTTGAATTGCTGAAGTCCGTTTTGTGTATTTTGTTGTACCGATTTTGTTTGGAAAATTTCTTTCTCTATTTATATGTTTCGCGTGGGTTTTTTACTTGGTTACGCGCCCAAGAGAGCTCTTAAAGTCTATTAATGGACAATATTACATTTTTAGAAAGAAGAGTTAAAATACGGAACAATGAGGTTTAACTTTGCTAAGTCATTTTTAAAAAGGAACATGATTTTTGACTTGACTGGCAGATTCTCTATTTTATTGCCCTGCTGACCAGACTCGCGAATTCACCACCATTTTTGGACGTCCATATTTAGTGTAAAATCAATAGAAATTATATTAAATAAATTCACTTTATATTATACTAAAATGTATTTTCACTGGTTCTCCATATTATTATTATATCGCGATTTATTAATTTCTATATACAAACTCTACGGTGGCGACTTACTGACATTTATTTTTTAATTAACAACTTAAAATTAGCTTTGAATGCTTCAATATTTGCCATTAACTGTGAGCCACACGTGCAAGTTTACACATACATAATATTTGTGCCAAGGTGACAATCGCCACACATTGCTTAGGTCACTGGGAATAAAAAGTTAAACTAAATCACTTTATTAATATCATATCTGGCAATGTGTGAAATACATTACAATTAGGGTCACCGCAGACCGTCAAAAGGCAAAAACGTCATTTAAATTAATATTAATTGAAACTTAACTTTTAACATTATGCTCAAATTGGTAAAACGAAATAAATTCGACGGTCTACGCAGACCTTTAAATCCTGTTCATTGTCACTGTGGTATATAATTTACAATACAACCTACCGTTTGTAATTTAAATTAATTGGTTCAATGAAATAAGCTAGATATAGTATAGGTACCTATAGTAACTATTTCTATATATATATAACATTATTTAAAAACAAAAAGCTCAATGACTTCAAAAACGGTACAGAACTTACGAGATTTTATATAAGCGTAAAGGTAAGTCAATAACATAAATCGACGGCCGTCTGCCGCTAATTTAAGTACAGAGGTTGAATTTTCGTCATAATTATTAGATTGTTCCAATACATGTTCAAAAATTTAATTTGGACTTAGATTTATATATTTCAATACTTTAAAGTATTTTTATTAAATCTATCTAAATTTGCTGCATCACCGCTCGAGTTTGAAATTATTTGAACGACTGCTGCTAAATTTTCTGTTAAACCGAACGCCTAAAGGTTAGCGCACACTTCTCGCTCGCCTAGCAACAAGCTAGACTACGGTGCTAACTATATATTGTGTGCGTCAACCTTTAGGACATTTGGACGTGTAAATGTAATCGTATTTTTTAACGTTCCAGCGTAAAAATCGCTAGGTTTAGCGTCATTTGGCAATTGAAAACAATAACAACATTTTACATAATAGCAGAGCCAAGCAGTGATACGACCAACGCATATTTTTCATTTGCATATTAATTTAGTGGTATTTATTATACACAAGTAATGATCGATTTTTATTCTAAAATACCAAGATTATGTACCTCACACTCACAACACAAGGCCCACTGTCCACCAAAGACTCAACTACGATTGTTTATTACAAATCTTTAGTGCACGCGGAGCCTAAACCAATGCTAGACAATGGCGAGCGTACATTTGTACATTTCCCTACAAGTTTTCTACAAGTGCTTATTTCACTAGCAAGTGTTACTACACTTTGCTACTTTTAATTTATTTGTACAAACACATTATTTGAAAATTGATACAGCATTGTCATCATACAAAAATACAATCTTTTTAATTCTCACAACAGATGTGTGTAGGCGGCCGGCGGGTGTTAATTATGATATATTATGTATTTCATACAACTTATAACAGGTTAGTGGACTTCAATTTCAAATCCTAAAATCCTGAATTTATTCTCGTTGCGATAGAATTTTATTAAAATCGATTAGCATATTAGACAAATTTATACAAACACAATTCGATTTTAATAAAATGTTTGGTACTGTCGACGTCGCATTGAAAGTAAACATTACGGCTAGCGTTAATATAACGCAGCCACGAGACCGATTGCGTCGTATGGCCCCGCCCCAACGACTAAGTCAGTCAAAAAAAAAAAAAAATGAAAGTAAACTTAGGATTTTAGGATTAGGATTGAAATTTACGTCAAGAAGAACACCCTCAGGCCGCGAGTCTAAATTTAGAAAGAGACGATAAATCCCACACAAATATTAAAAATGTTTCTGTTTTGAGTTTTAAACAATACTTTAGATGTAAGATTATTATGAAATAACTAAGTATACACAGATCTCTCAAACAATGTGCCTATGCTTACAATAAAATTAAAATATTATGCCACCCATTGGTCTACCAACGGGCAATTCATAAAAATGGCAAAACGACATCACATCACAATATTGTGTTAAAATAGCAGTTACCGTTTGTTCACAGCAGGGCAAAGAAAAAAATTGGACAAGGCAAAATTTTCTGCATGTATCGGGAACAGAAAATGTGCCTCGGACTTATTTCATAATAAATAACATAATAAACAGACCAAATTAGGTCAGGGCAAATTGACGGAACGACATGGCAGACGATTTTACATTTCAGAAATTAATAATATTAATATAACTTATTTAGTTGCATAGAATTTAATTTTCATTTCCTTAAGGTAACCTAAACGCGATGGATTTCCCTAATGTTTAAACTCTATGTAATTAAATTAAAATATGTTATAACATTATGTTCTAAATGTAAAATCCTTTGCCATGCCATCCAGTATACGCTAACCTTATGACTGATGGAATAAACAACAATGCAATAAGTACACTTTTGTATTATGAAAGTCGGATTTATATTGCAATTCATATCATAGTATATATATATATCATAGTAATCGAGCGCAAACACTGTATAATACTTGTTTGATTCTAAATAATTATTTTTTTGTATCAAATCGTTTTAAATTGATATACAAATGTACAAATTTAGCCAGTTAAGGATCATCATCGCGTTATAAAAGTGACTAAGTGGAATGCAACCTGCGTCAGTAAGTAAAGAGTACTCGCGCAGCAAGACTAATCACAGCATTGTTATTTATACCTCGAGACTCTCTGGGACACGGGCGGCCGGCGGTACCTATCGGCTACAATCTATCTACACTATTTACAGAACGTCTAAAATTTAATAAAAAATGCTTACAAAACGAACATTGTCTCCATTGAATGCGTGTATAATATGTACATATCTAATAAATACCCATATATAAGATTTTTGTTTAAAATATCTACTAAACGTCATCGAATAGATTTATCTACACTCGTCTACAGTACTGTACTGTACTAGATGTCCGCAACACTCACAGTTCACAGTAGTGTCGCGCGTCTCACGAGAGAGGGATGAGGGTGTCCTGCGGGCCGGCCAGCAGGCGGATTGTGCGCTAGGGGGGTGCGCGGGTGTGCTGCGGGCACAGCGCGTGGTACTGCTCACTGTCAAGGCTCCAGCCGGCTCGTATTGCGCACGGGTAGTGACAGCGTGCTGGACAGCTGCGCCGCAGACACGCCACGCCCGCCCCGCCGCGACCGCATTCGTCGCACCGTGTCGCTCGCGCCTGCCACACACTCTCCGCCAGCTGGTACGTGCGAGCTCCCGCAGCCAGCACACCCGGCGCCCACACTGCACAATCCTCGTGCGTCCACAGCTCCCCGTCCGCCCACCGTTGCTGCTCCGCCTCGTCCAGCGAGAGGTACTCCTCGCACCGTGTGTTGCCCGAGTACGGACCGAACAGATCGCCCAAAGGACGGGAGCTGGCAGCGTCGCGGTCCCGGGCGCCGGCGTGCGGGCCCAGCTCGCAGAAGGAGCACACCCAGGTGACGTCCGGGGTGGTCGCGTCGTATCGCGCCCCGAGCGTGCTGCCGTGCAGACCGCGCGCCCGCAGACCGTTGCGCGGCGACCGGGGCGGCTTACGACGGGCGCGCACCGCGGCAGTCTCCCCGTCGTCGTCGCCGGGCGCCACGTTCACAATGATCTCGCTAGAAGCCCGCACCTGCACATACGGTCCCCGCGACCGGCTCGAGCTGCTGCCGGAGTCTGCGTCGCGGCCAGCGGGCGCTTCCCGACGCTTGGCTGCGACCGGAGACCGGGGGGCGATAGCTTTTCTCTTGACGGCGCGGCGGCGAGGCCCGTCACCGACCGCGGACGACTTGCGGCGGCCAGGCTTCTTCCTGGTCGGCGGGGCGGGCAGTGCCGGCTCCGGTTCGAGCCCGGCGAACATCTTTTCGAGCTGGTTTTCGACTTCGACGAAGTTCGCGGCGTCCGGCGGGGGTTTGCTGTTGGTCTCGGCGGGGAGCTCGCTCTCTGCCGAGCAAGCCTCCTCCGGTGACACGACGGGCGCGACGCCGGCCTCCGAGCTGGACAGCCTCGCGCTCCTGCGGCGGGGAGCTGCGGCCGCCGTCTCTAGCGGTGCTGCAGCCTCGTCAGGGGCGGCGCGCGGCGGGGATGCCAGCGTGTCGGCGACAGGCTTGACGGGCTCGGGGCTCGCGAGAACGCTGACAAGTCGCTCGGCCACACCACCGGCGGGCGCGTCCGGGGCGGGCTCCTCGTCAGCGCGCGCCGGCTCCACCTCGGGCACGGCGTCGGTACGGTCGGTGGAGGCGATCATGGCGGCGATGTCGTCGATGGTCTCGCAGGAGGCGGACCGCGCGGCCGGGTGGGTCGGTTGCCGTCCATTCTCGCGCAGCTCAGCCGGGGTGTGCGGGGCGGGGGAGGCGGGCGAGACGGTTGCGCGGGGCGGGACAACCGGCAGCCTGATGGTACGTTCAGGTTTCCGTTTCCGCTTGAGGCCGGAGATGGGCCCGCCGGAGTCTGCCGAGTCCTCGTTAGAGTCCGGCGGGGAGGGTGTTCTTGCATGATGGTGCACTATGACGGAGTGAGGAGAGTGCGGGGAGGAGGGGGCGAGCCGCTCTAACAACGCGTCCACCCGACGAGGAGCGCGCGTCAATAGACTGTTGATGGTGGGAGCGTCCCGCACACTGAGAGAGAGCGGCGCCCCGTTGGCGGGGGAGCTGGAGGCGGCGCGACCTAGAGACAGATCGACACCGGCGGCAGCGCGCGAGTACAGCAACTCCTTGTCTGTAAATATTTTTTTTTAAATCAACTTTTTAATCTATTTTTGTAAGTAGAACACACAAAGGTATACAACGCTATAATACCATTATATTTGTCAATTTCAATATAGTACACATTGCAGCAGTTATCTTCCTTTAGTTTTGGACTGTATTTTAATCCATATACACACAACCAACAGCAAATTTATTAACTATATGCCTTGCGGTTGCACCGGCGTTATTAGTTACTGCTCCGCCCCTTTGGGTCGTAGCGTGATGTTTTATAGCCTTCCTTAAGAATAGGGCTATATAATAAATTCGACTGGTAGTTAGAGACATTAGCGCGTTCAAACAAACCAACACTTCAGCTTTATTATCAGTATAGATAGTCTGTTTATAGAGGGGTAGGATGAAACCCCATATTAAGAGCTATTATGTATCGTTTTATTTAGATGCTAACATAATAATTCGTGTCATGGTCCGATTTTCCGCATGCCCTCAAAACAAGACTATAATTTACACTAATATTACAAAGATATAAAGTTTGTTGTATTTTTATTGTAAGTTTGGATGTATGAGTAATCTATGAAAGTACTGATCCAATTCTGAAAATTATGTCACTAATAGGAAGCTACATTATCTCAGAGTGCCAATGGGTAAGATGCTTCATTGCGATATCTCGTGGTCGCGATTTAGCTCGCTGCCTCGATGTCACTTCCATGTAAAACAGACATGTACGGCAAAGATACCTCACTGCGATACCTCGCAGTCTACATGGATGCCAACGTGAAAACAAAATATTTTGTTTTTACATCGCGGTCGACGGCAAGCATCGATGTGATCTGTCTTGCGATTGGTCAAAAAATAATCGCCTCAGCTCTTCTTCACTTTGTTGTTCTGTTGTTTTGTGTGAATTATGAATAACGAGTTATTAATTGATTGGATTTTAAATATTACTGTATTATTATTATATTTAAATATACGACTGAGCAACTGAGCTAGGTGCTACTGAACCGACATGTTCGCACCGCCATCCATGTAGAAATTAGCTAGTATCGACATCGAGGTATCGAGATAGCGACCGCGACCGCGAGCATCTTCGGCATGTTTTTACCCTTAGGCTATATTTTATTTTGTTCGAAAATACCCTCGGGCAAAGCCGGGAGCGGGTAGCTAGTACTAGTATACAAATAAAGAGCATTCACCTCTAGAGACGCCCAAATGCTGGTACAGATCTGTAGGAGGCATGACAGCGGCACCTTTCACGTCGCCCGGAGATGGAGTGTGTCTATATACAATAATATACATTTAGTATTGGCTCTCTAAGTATTGGCAGAGCGTTGGAATTGAAACGTGGTTCAATCGTGACTTGTGGCAAAAATGCTAAACACCAATTTTCTTTAAGAATATGTGCTTCGATCGACTTTTTGGGCTTCTTCTAAAATATTTTTTTAAGTCTGTTAAAAAGTGACAGATTCTGTTTAATATGGAGTGCTGGCAAAAAGTGGACACTGTTACTAGTGTCTCTTGCCACACTTATTTGATATTAGGCTGTGAAGTTGCTATTCAAATCCCTATTCAAGTATTTGTTTTCATAAAACAGAAGTGTGCATGTTAGTTTGCTTGTTCTACTATCACGCCAAAACGGACCAACGGATCGACGTAATTTTTTGCACAGATATAACTGGAGGACAGGAGAGTTTTTTTAAAGGAGAGAGAACTTTTAATCCCGGAAAAATATTTCATTCTACTGGAAAAAATGAACTTTTCTATGCCTCTGAAGCCTAGGCGGTTCGCTAGTGCCTAATATGTTGAGGTCTAGGTACCTTTCTTTACTCTAAGTTCCGTTGATCGCTGTATGTATGTTTTGAACAAGGTCAATTAACTTAAAATAATAGGATATCATGGCACAATAATAGGGGTACTTTTGTTTTGGTATGGAACCCCAAAAACTACTAATGACATAGTATTTTCCCCGGTATTTACCTGTGCTTGTGCTTGTCGGGGGGCGTGGGCGTGTGTCGGTAGAGGTCCGGCGGGGTGGCCGTGTGACGGAACATAGAGTTGGCGGCGTTCACGCTCGCCTTCATCGCCTGGAAATATTAAACAAAAAACATAAAGGCGGCATATGTTAAGCAAAAGAATTTCACGTCCGCGCTTCGATAGTATGGCAGCAATATCTAAATACATGTCGTTTGTCAGCAAAACTTAGAAAAGTTCAAGTCCATTTGTTCTGGATAATGTCTGGAACTGCTGCATTAATTTAAAATATCGTTTCCCCATTTTAAAGAAAGATGATACACACAGTTTGAATTGAATACTAGTTAATTTTTGAAATGTGTGTATTTAACATCTTAGCTCTTTGATTGGACTGATATCAGGAAATGTGTAACAGGAAGAAGGGAGAAGCGCGCGCTATGCAAATATTTCTTCAATGGGCTACAGTTGGCACTTATGCTGCATTTTAATAACATTTGAAAAGAAAGTTAGGTTACCGAGGTTTAGTGTTATCATTTACCTGTAGCGGGTCTGGTGAGGAAGAAGCGGGCACATGATACAGATGAGGTGGAGGGGTTGGTGTGTGCCACGTGAGCCCTCTCTCTGGTAAGTGTACTTGAGGAGCCCGGGCCAAGTAGCTCGCTACCTGCAACTGAGGTGAACGGACAGATTTACTGACAAGAATTATTCAGCTCCAAAATGTGTAAGAAAATTATTAGGAAATAAAAAATCTCCAGGTTAGCAATTGATATTACTTGAGGCTACCTAAGGCCAGTTCCATTTATCCCAAAGTAGATAGAGACAATCAAATGCCATTAGACAATCATTCCACAACCTGGGAGGTCTCCATCTTAAAAAAAAACTTTATTTTGATATCAATTAAAATATTATGGTGAGGGGTTCAGTTACAAGGTATTCTTTTGTTGTTGGGGGTTGTAAATTAAAGGATCGGTAAGGGGCCATCCATAAATTACGTCACACGAATTTCATGACTTTGGACCCCCCCGGCAAGCCACAGATAATACAGGTGTGGAATAGTTGTATTACATGACATGTCACACTTTGTTGGACCCCCCCAAACTGTGACGTAATTTATGGATGGTCCCTAGATTAAAAATGTAGTCTTGTCAGTTAGGACAAAGTAAAGTGCCCCAACCCTGATATTTTTCAGAGAATAAAAAAATGTGTTTTCTCCCAAGGCCATCTACATTCCTTGAGTAGTTTTAAATCATCTCTTGTTATAAATCTGTCCACATTCATATAGACCACCATTGTTATGAGAAATCTAAGAAACCTCCTAAGGTATTATTTTGTTGTTGGGGGTTGTGAAATAAACCTTAAAGGATAGATAGATAGGAGTACTAGATAAATAATAGTTCTGTCTAATTAGATTAGATACATAATTAAACTTCTTGGCAGCTAAATAAAATATTAGAAAATAAACTTTGTAACTTGTAATTGGATGATTAGTATAGTTGAAGGTATAACCTTGGGTTCATCAATGAAAATGATAAAAAATAAAAATAGCTTCTAATGTAAAACAAAATGTAAAGTTTCTATTGTGTTTGTGCATACTTGTTCTGTCACATACCGTTCCTTACCTTTCAAGCCAAATATACAAAATTCCAATTAGATTTTTGTAAGTTAATGAACATTTGACTCTACTTGGAAAGCCCTTTTCTACTAAGCTTGTCTAAATAAAAGAGAGACAGATCTTCAAAGAAGTATTCTAAATATTTTTTATAAAAAAAAGGATGTACCTACCTACCTACTTCACAATAGATGAGCTTCATTGTTACATGGAAACGCGTAATTTACGCGGCTGTATAGAACTATTATACATCGATGACTATAGGTAAAGGAATAATTATTTAATGGGCGGACAGTAACGTAACAAATGTTAGCTATTGATATAATTACATAAAGTTGTGACTAAATTTAGTAAACAAACACAATACGGTTATTGTACCAGTAATTGACGCAGGTGTGGGCATACCTGTAAGGGGCTCCATGCTGGGGCCAACTGCGCCTGACGCCCGTTGGGGTTGTGGGATCCTCCAGACATCCTGAAGACGTTTCACTGCCACGCTAGGTCGCCTGTCGCGTTCTCTCATCCGCATACGTACACATCCCGACGTGTGCCCTCACTCCTGAAACATTACGTTTCCAGTTGTATTGTACATAAACTTGGATATTTGGGGCTGCGAAGCACGTCGTCGGCACTGTACTTCTTTACCGCCACTTAATTATTTCGAAAACAGAAAATAACTCATCGTGGTGTTCATAGATTCGATACTAGCTTGCTTCGCGTGACATTGCGGACACTTTAGTCCGCGAGAAATCCCATCGAAAGCGAAACTATGATTGTAGTGATACTTTTAAATATATTTAACACACTCTCTTACCGAGAAATATCTTTTTACGGTCGAAAACAATCCTAAAAATGTAAATTTTTGATAAACTTTGAATATAAGATCAGTCGCAACAATGGTGGCCGATTCGGGAATTAATGCGCCTACAGCGCCATCTTAGGAGTTGTCAAAATTTGTCGGTAAAACAGTGTTGTTTGGGAAAAATGAAAACTCTTTGTCTATGGCTAAAATATGTCGGGAAATCCCCAGAAACCTTGGTAATGTTTTGTATGCGTAAATCTATAAGTAGGTACTATTGTATAAAGCTGAAGAGTTTGTTTGTATGTTTGAATGAGTTTGTTTGTTTGTATTTCTGTGTTAAATAGCCCCATATAACATCACGCTACAACCCAAAGGAGTGGATCAGTAATTATAAATAAGGAGGTAAACTTTGTTTCCATGGGCGAAGCCGGTGCGGTAAAAAAAGGATTCAGTAAATTGTCTTTGTATTATGTTGTTTGACGAACCCCAGAGTTGCTAGTGGTAAAAATGAAATAATTTAGGTTGCGTTTTAGGGTTCCATACCCACAGGGTAAAAACGGAAACCCTATTACTAAGACTCCGCTGTCCGTCCGTCTGTCTATCTGTCCGTCACGCTGTATCTCATGAACCGTGATTTGAAATTTTCACAGATGATGTATTTCTGTTGCCGCTATAACAACAAATACCTACCAAAAAACAGAATAAAATAAATATTTAATGTGATTTTTTGCACGATATTGATAACGACAAAAGGTAGACGCTTGAATAATTCACAGAATATTTAGTTATATATTCACTTTTAAAATAAATAATTAAGTTAAAATAAAACAAATATTTAAGGGGGCTCCCATACAACAAACATGTTTTTTTTTTTTTGCTGTTTTTATAGATAATGGTACGGAATCCTTCGTGCGCGAGTCCGACTCTCACTTGGCCGGTTTTTTTTTATTAAACATCCATATTCATAGCAATTGCCGCGGCTTGGCATTTAGCATATAATCGCAAAGAAAGCGCGCGAAATAACGTATAAGTTACTATAAGGTCCATGGCCCAAGAGCGCGACAGGCCAACCAACTGATTTTTGCATCCTGAGGGTGAGCCAGTTGTAGGTGTTTTTTTCATACCTACGCATGGAGTGACAGATGCCAGTCTATGGTCTTTTGCGCCCGAGTCAATGGGTTCGAAGTTCGAGTATGAAGTGTCTCACTACAGTCTTTCTGTGACTCACAGTTTGCTATTGAAGTCGTAGTGAGCTCTTCAGAAAGTTGTACGAACTTCACACATAAGAGTACTTCGGGAAGTTACTTTGGTCAGAGTGTAGTGGATACTTTAGAATCAAATTCTTTTTAACGATGGTGGGAAATTTTAAATTTCTACAAGTACTTGACTTAACCCAATGAACCATTTTTATTTTATGTATTTGCTGTCAGCTCAGTATGTGAAATGCTGGTGAAAAGGAAATAAACAAAAAAAAAACAATATCTACATGATTCTGAAAAAATATTAGGACAGACAAACAAAATCTCTAAAAACAATTTATTGTGTAAATAGTATTAACTCCAAATAACACATAAAATTACTGTTTTATGAAACAAATTCAGGGTATAGTCATGAAGTAGCAAATGGACCCATCCTTCTTGCCCACCTCAAATTTAGTGACTTCACTCTGCCCACCCCAAAAAAAAAATCGCCTATACATACAGTTGCAGGTAGAAATAGGAACTAGAAATCAATCAACAGTGTGTAACAGGCCTTAAGATATTATAATCAAATTCAAAAGTTATAATATTTAAGAATAAATTAACATGACATTATTACAATAAATAAAATCTACTTATATTTTTGATATTTATATTGATAATAAAGTATAAATTCTAACTTAAAAATCTCATTATTTCATGTGTAATTGTGGTCTAAAATTAAAAATCCATAAATACTACCACCATCATTATTTACATCTACAGACTGTTTTACAATTTGATTCATTTCTAAGTCAAATAATATAGTTTGGATATTGTTTTGGGCAATAATTCTATTTCTGGAATCAAGGTTTCTAATCTTGTGTGCTATCAATTCTCCAAATATACTAAATTCATCTTCAGTGTCTTCATCTATATTTTCCTCTACAGCATAGGATTCAATCTGTAACAAAAATAGTTTTATTATTATTATTTTTTTTCTTTCTTCACGGGTTGCCTTACAGCTCCCGAAAATAGTTTTATTATATTTCATAAAAATACTCTGTAATATTTATATTTGACAATTACTTAATTATACAGACGTAATTTCATCCAATTTGCACAAACATGATGCTCTGAATTGGGTATACACAAATACAAATTACTCTCAGAAAACACTTACTTCAGTTTTATAATTAATTTCTTTGTCATTATTAGTATCTTTGTTATTAGGTAATTTAGCATTTTCAACAAACAATAAAGGCTTATATGCAAACCAATTGGGAAAATATATTCCATTTTTTCTATTCATTACTTTTTGGTGTTCCTTGCAAAAATATGAACGGAGACTGTTTATTTTCTTTTTGGCTAATGTAGCAGATATTTTGTATTTCGCAGCTAAATCCATTAGGGCTTCTTTTCTTTTTAACTTATTATTAAAATATTTATGTTTGTGGTTCCAAAGGACTTCATGATATTTATAATCTTGAATAAATTGTAAAGTTTTTCTTTTACTTCTAGACATTTTTCATTTATATTTTACATTATCCTTAACATGGTTAAAATAAATCACAAACTAGGTAAGTATATAGGGAAAATTTAGATCCTCAACCTCCATTATATTATGTATTGAAATAAATTAAATTTTCAAACTATAATACATAAAGTATTTATTTACATTGACATTTTAATACAAATTACAGATTAGTGAAATTGAAAGCAAAATGCAATATTAGCGAAATCCTAAGTCTATGGTCATGCTAACTTTTTTTTTCAATCAGTCGGAGTCGGATCACAGAAAACTGGTTCAATAGTGTTGTCGATTTGATCATTTTGTGTGTGAAGTTAGCCCTGCCATTTGTGATTTTGTAAAAAATAAAATGTTCTTTTCGCAGCGCAACGGGGGTTGCCCCAGCCATTTTGATGATGCTATTCAAAGAAATTGGAGTCGAGTGGGGCTCCCTTTGCCTTACCTAATGGAGTAAACGGTTACTATGGTAACGTTTGTTGTTCTTTTTAAATTTTATTGTTGTGGACAAGTTGTGGACTTGTGGATATACCTAATTTGTTGGTTCTTTATTGGTTTTTTGTTGTAGGCTCAATTTTATAATATACTTCTTACCTAACAAAAAAGGCATAGTAGGTAGCTAGTTCGGGTGTTAAAATATTGGCTATTAAATATTAGTAAACAAGACTCGACCCTGTTACAAATTAATTCCAATGAGGGAGGCAGAACTGACAAAGTTTCTGGTATCAATAACTGGACAAATAGAATATGTGCGATTTCCTGCTGGTGTATTTGACGAAGGTATCTGTGTCCAGTATGAAGCTGTGTGGGGGCCTGATTGGTCTTTGGAGTCGGGCTTTGCAAGTGGAGTTAGCCAAATGGCACACACTGGTTCAGACCCAGAAAGAGTGGTGCTAAATATGCCTTTGGAGCTACTGTTTAGTAGTACCAATGTTTCAGGATGTATGTATTACAATTTATAAGCTGCAGTTATAGCCATGTTCCCCACGTTTCCGTCTGCGTAATTTTGTGAATTGCGACGAAAATGTGTAACGGAAGTACAATAATAATTAATGCGTATTTTAGCATTTTCTAAAATTCAGCCCTTAACTCCTGTTAAGGGTCGAGTTGCAAAGTTTGTATGGGCAATAATAATTTCTGTTCAGATCTACTTGAAACTTGATATTAAAGCTCTATTTTGGCGTTTTTCAAAATTCAACTCTTAACGGGGGAAAGAGGGTGCAAAAATGGGAAAACTATTTTTTTACGTTTCACAATTTCCACGGGCGAAGCTGTGGGCGGAAAAGTATATATATATTTATACCTATATATTTTTGTAACGGTAACGAAGTTATTATTCTTTTATCAAATGACTAACAACAGCAACACTATCCAAATTAAATCCGGTATAGTTTTAAGATATTAGATTATTATTTTTCCCTTATAGAATTTAGGACGAAGAAAAGATTACTTTCAACCAACGGGTCAAATCCCATCTTTGATCGTTATGCTGAAATATCTGAGCTTTAAATTAATTTTCATTCTTTAGAGGGCACGTAAGGTACGCACAGGCTAAATGTGGACTCGTGGCTAATATAAGGCGTGTTTTTGTGTTTTACTTCATTGTAGAAATCAAGGATAACCTAACTATCCTATAGGTACCTATAATATTAACTAACCTAGCTATGCCTTGCGGTTGCACCCGCGTTAATGATTACTGTTCCGCTCCTTTGGGTCGTAGCGTGATGTTATAAATAACCTATATAAATAGGTTATATTTATATAGGCTATTTAAGAATTGGGCTATCAAATGCAAAATATATTTTATCTACTCTTATATCGTAAAGTCTCTATTACAAAATCGAATTATACTTCATAATGATATGTTTTTATTTACACGCGTCTGTAATATATCAGTTTAGTCTTTAATTTTTTTTTTATGGCAATCGTTCAAAAGTCTTTAATTAATGTATTATAGTACCGATTTACCGAAGTTTTCATACAAAAACGATATCGTAATGTTTTGTTTTTTTTTTAAATGCAGAAAGGGCAGAGGATTTTTTTATACAGCCACATTAAACTCTATGAAAATATCGACACGCGCATGTCCGAGTTACTTGACAGTTAACGCGCATGCGCACTAATGCGCAGTAGGTAGGTATAGGTCGCGCGGCGTAAGTTGAGCAGAACAACACATCTACAGTCTACACACAATTTTTGTGTGTGAGGCGTGCGTGCGCTAAAAACACGTAATTTCATCGGCCGATATTGTACCTAACACAAAATTGCCAATAACCAAATCCGAAAATCCGTCCGTATATTTCTAAAATTCTATTAGTGTGGGTACTATATTGTGCTCATCTTACGTTGCGCGACCTATAACCGCGGTTTACTGCCAATTTGTCGATTAAGAATAAATATCTTGGTTCAATTTCTTTTGTACTATTGCATTGAACGGGCACATAACTTGGAATAAAAACACTCGTGCATTTTCTAAATTCCACTTGTGTTTTAATTACCCCTATTATGGTCCCGTATCATAAACTACTATTTTTAAATCCGTCTTGTAGTTCCAGAGATTAATGCGTTCACAAAACAAACTCTTCAGCTTTATTATTAGTAATAGATTTCGTAATAAAAAATGTTTGTCAAAAAAAAAGTTTCAAATATACAATTAAAATTATGTAAAAAAAATAAATAGATAAGTAGTTAAAAAAAAAGTAATAGATAGAATATATTAATATGAATGGGAAAGTTTGTTTGTCCTTCTTTCACACCTAAAGGTAGGACGGTATAGCAAGGTAGAGGACCGGAGAGTAACATAAGCTACTTTTATCCTGGGAAAATATCACATTCCCCCGGGAAATTTTCATTTTTAACCGAACTTCAAAACACAAGGAGGAGGTTCTCAATTCGTCGGAATCTTTTTTTTTTATGTATGTTCCCCGATTACTTGAAGACGCCTGGACCGATTTGGATTTTTTTTGTTTGAAAGGGTACTTCACAGGTGGTCCCATTATTTTTTAGTGAAAATTGCTTCAGTAGTTTTTTAGAAATTATGAAAAAACTGACTTTATAAGTACATTTTTCTTAATATCTCGATGAAGTATGTACCTACCCATTTTGACGACTTATTTTTTTAAGGATATAGTAATTTTTCGACATTATCTTACAGACAAAATGACGACAATCGGTTTAGTAGTTTTTCAGAAATTCAGTAATTTGTCTCTGTTTACGGCTGAAAATTATGTATCAGAGAAAAGCCTTAGCAACGGTTGCTATTGACACGAAGTTGTCAATATTTGTATCGACGGTGGTCTAACGGCTAAAGGTATGGTATGGTATGGTGCAGCTCAGGATGCAAATGGTTCAAATCCCATACACAGCAGTTTTTTTTTTAATTTTTCCATTTTTTTTTATTTGCGTTATTATTTGTCTCTCATGGCAGCAAAATCATTTAAAAGGGAAAAATAAATTAACATTAAAAAAAAAGTGTACCGACTTCAAAAATTTGCACTGAAAAGTAAGAAATAACAAATATTTCTTCGTAGAATTTGAAGACGGTTGGTGCCAAATTAGAAACAACTTAGTTCCCAAATTCACTAATCTAGACAATTCATTAGGAACCTACGATCATCAGTACAAACATAGATAATATTGAACAGATCTTTATCTTCTTAGATGTTTATTACTTTGTATCCTAATTTGGCACCAACCGTCTTCAAATTCTACGACGAAATATTTATTACCTATTTCTTACTTTTCAGTGCAAATTTTTGAAGTCGGTACACTTTTTTTTTAAAGTTAATTTTTGCTAAATAAATTTTCTACCCGTGCGAAACCGGGGCGAGTCACTATAGGTACCTTAATGTTTTCGTATTTCAGGGCCTCAACTAGTGATAACCGTACGTGGGAGCAACTGGCGAGGGTCCACACATGTTTGCGGGTACGGGGTCCTTTTGACACCGCCTACTTGTGGCACTAGGGTCATTGAAGCTCCCTTACTAAAACCTCGCTCGGCGACCTTGCTCGGAGAATGGTTTGGTTGGTTAACGGGTCGGGTGCCGGAGCTGGTTGACCCTAAGATGTTGGCCAACGGAAAGGATAATTATTGTAAGTTTTTACGGAACCCTCAGAAACTATTCTGCTAGGTACCTGCCGTAGCCAATAATAGTCTTGGATCGAACTCTCAACTTGAAAAGCAATAGTAACAACTTTGCTGCACCGAATCGTATGTAAATTCTATAAATAAAAAGTATGTACAGTAAATAAAACGACTAAACAGCTCAACAGGCCCAACTTTTAATTTATTTTGGAAAATAAAACAACGCAGCCAAGATTTATTTTATCATTATAACTTTTCTTATTCGTATTGTCATGTTGAGTTAGATCCTAAAATAGTCCATCGCAGAGTAGGCAGTAATATGGGTATGTTAGCCGGGGGCTCTATCTAGAAAGTCAGTTGAGATAGATGTAAAAATAGATGTGTACACCCCAGCACAGGCTTTATGTTGCGCCAGTAGTAATTTTTGCTCTCTGTAAAAAAAAACAAAACATTTTGACGTCTTTTATAGTTTTACTTAATATGTTTTCAAATATTATAAAGAAGATATTGATTTTGATAGCGATACGGGTTGATACCATGTTATGGTAAATGGTTATAATACTTTTTGTAAATCAACTTTGGTCCATAAAATTTTCATAATCCTACACAAAATAGTCTAAGTACTTATTTAAGTACTTGAGTTTGTTACGAATTAAACTCAAAACCTACCGGACTGAATTAAAAAAGTCTTTCACTGTTATGAAACTTTATGAATTATTTAAAGTGAAGATGGGATGTTATTTTTCACATTTTAAAAATTTCCACGTTTGGGCGCAGCCTGGTTGGAAAGCTAGTATAGCATTATATAAATACAAGCTTTTCCATAAAAATTATCCGGAAGCATTTCCTCCAACAATCTCTGTGCAATAAATCACGTCCCCGACCCGCACTCTTTTGCATTTTACCTCAGAATACAGAACAAACCAGAATACGCATGCGCACTGAATAGTATAAGCGTCTCATCCGATCCGTTCCGTAGCTTTTCCGTGAAAAAGTAACAAAAATCAAAACAAACTTTTTCGCACCCGTCATACTTCTTTCATTCTTATTATTAAGGACCCGTGGCTCTCAGTCATCTTGTATCTGTCAAAAATATGGTAAATCAAGTTAATCCTGGAAACGTGAGTTTATTATTTTTATACAACATTTCCTCACCCCAAAAGGATTGTTATTATTTGAAATTGGATTGAGCTATATTTTTATTATTCAGGGTTCTAAAGAGCCGTAGTTTTCGATACGCAAAGGCACTTCAAATAATAACAATCCTTTTGGGGTGTGGAAATGTTGTATAAATAAACTCACGTTTCCAGGATTAACTTAGATTTACCATATTTTTGACAGCTATACAAGATGACCTTGACTACCGCCCCTTAAGAGATAGAATAATGTTCATAAAAAATAATACCTGTTCTATGTTATTTGTACACTATTTTAGTAGGTATTTTTAGCGTCAGTTTATGCTATATTCTAAACATGGTATTGTGAAACGAACAACGGGGGTTCAAACATGCGCGTCATAAAAAATGTGATCGACGCGTGCCTCGCTGGTGACAGCCACAGTTTTTTTAGTACGGAACCCTAAAACGAGCACATTGTACTTAAGAGGCCTTACCAATACGCCGCACTCGAAATTTAGTTAAGTAACGCGCGTGTGTGCGTTATTGAAAATTAGTCGCGCCTTCAAATTTTGATCATTTCGCGATTTTTTTATGTTGACTTTGATATCAAAATAAAAAGCGGGGATGGTTTGAAAATGAAAAATATTCAACATTGCAAATTTTTCACTCTTTAAATTATTTTTATTTATATTTGTAATGTTTTCTATCTTAAATAAAATTTAGATTCTTGTTATGGAATAATTCGAGAATAATTTGTTATTTTTATATTACTAATTTTTTTGTATATAGCTCACAAAAAATACATTTTTATATCTATGATTTTTTCTAAAAATTACGATTTCTCAAACATTTTTTTCTCGTTTTTTTTATGAAAGTTGAAAAATCTAATCTATCAATACTTAATGTTGACCATATTACGGTGTCAATACTGTTTTTTAATGTTCAAAATCTTCAGTGAGCTTTACAAGATCGATCGTCAAACGTCACTCGAACGTAAGTTTTTGGAATACGAGTCCGGAAAAATGATAATTTACCAACACTAAGAAATAATTTCAAAATTTCCTTCTATCAGTCTTGAAGACCACGACCCGTATTTTCAAAATGACACATAATTGTATCCACAATCTTATTCGTATTCTCACAAACAGACATCAGAAATGTCCGAAATGTAGCGTGTGTCGGTAAGGAGCCTTAACAGATAGGATCTTGTTTGTTTCAGTACTCAGAATGGAATCCTACGGCAGCGTCACAGCGAGATTATCAATGATATCCAAAGATATGCACAAACTTGGGTACGATAATAGACATAATCAACCTTTTCCTGTTATTTGATTGTTTTTTTATGCATGAAGATTGTAAGTTTAATTACTTATAAGTTTCAAGTTACGTTCAATGCCTAAGCCTCCTATATCCATAATTTTTCTGGGATAAACTATTCCCAATTTCTCTGTAAATAATACATCTATGTCACTGTAATTTAGCATATACTTAGTTACTTATTCAATATATCTAAGTGTAATATCTGTTACTTTATCAATGGGTTTTATTGAATAATAAACTTTGCCCCCGTTTTCTCTTTCATAATCTATCACAAAGCTCTTAAATTTTTTTAAAGCGCTCTTATGTAAACAGCGCAAAATTACAGTGACACAGGTGGATTATTTACAGAGAAATTGGAAATAGTTTATCCCCATACAAATTATGGATTGGCTGGACATGGCTTTTAAAGATAAAGATAAAGATGCTCTGCATGTAAAGGCCACAAGAAATGTCAACACACTCAGAGATATGCACGATTGGTTTTAAATCGTGATGTGAAGACTCCATGTCCTGATTACTATTTTCGAAACTGCAACGCAATCGAATTTACGTCCTATAATTTAAAGTCTAAAGGATAAAACAATCTTGTTCTATTTGTATGGAGGCTCTTTGTATCTGTGACAATAACAGAACATTATAAAAGACAATAGAAGTAACAAGTGGGCGTTTCCGTGGATACGCGGAAACATTCCGCACATCTGAATTTTCCCTGAAATACTTATAGCCAATAAAAAATAGAATAAATACATTTTGTGCTATATTTCAGTGCAAAAATGATAACCGCACAAAAAAAATGTCTAAATGTAGCATAATATACCTACCATATTTAGTTAACTAGACTAGTTTTTCACAACATTGTTATTCCAGTACAAAAATAGGTTACACCGGTTAACATGTTACTTCTACCTTCTTTATAATGTTCTGCGGTAGCAATCGAATATGTAATAGATATATTAGATAAGAGTCAAATTGATGGGGATTTATATAGAGTTTCTTAAAATTTACCTTTAATTGAGTAGGTACCTAAGAATAGACTTTGGGAACAGTGTCCACATTTAGTAGTTGCAAGCAAGTTTTTTTGACTCCCTAAGGAAAGCAAATCTTGAAATAGAAACGCGCGACAGGTCTTTTTCGCTACACGCAAAAATAAAATAAAATCGAAAAAGTCTATAAAAGGAAAATTGGTGCTTTAATTTTTGAACTCGTGTCAGTTGAACACCTCGGAAACTATAAATTTGTAAAAATGAAATAGCAAAAAATTTAACAAAAATTGTCTAAGTCCATTAAGTGCAGCAGCAGGCTTGTTCAATATGTACAACTGGCAAAAAGTGGACACTTTTACTTGGGTCTCTGGACAGTAGCTACTGGACACACCGCAAGTTATAAAGGCCGTGAAGGTGTGTATGTACCTACTGTGTGTGTATTTGTAGTGAGATATCAATCATAGTGCGATTATCAATAAAATACTAATGTATGTATATTACTTATATGACTATCTGTTTTCATGTTTTTTCACAATTTCCTGGTTATTCCCCACTCTGACAAAGATGGATATTTAAGAAATATTTTATCTACTCTTATATCGTAAAGTCTCTATTACAAAATCGAATTATAGGTACTTCATAATGATATGTTTTATATACACGCGTCTGTATTAATAACGATATCGTAATGTTTTGTTTTTTTAATATGCAGAAAGGGTACAGGATATGTCTTATACAGCCACATTAAACTCTATGAAAATATGCATGTGCGAGTCACTTGACAGTTAACGCGCATGCGCAGTAGGTAACCGCGGTTTGCCGCCAATTTGTCCATTAAGAAAATGGTCAATTATTTAAAATACCTATTACATGGGATTAGATACAGTAGTGTATTGACGGGCACATAACTTTGAATTAAAACACTCGTGGATGCTATTAAAAAATTCGACTTCGCCTCATTTTCTAAAATTCCACTTATGTTTTAATTATCCCTATTATGAACCCGTTTCATACTACTATTAACAAACAAAGGTCAGGTTGTTATCGTCCATTTTATACCTTATGGAGACTATATTATGATACTTGATATTGAAATCTTCTTAGAATTTGATAAATTTTGATTAAATTATCTTGTCAATTTGTTTTGGTACATATAGTTTGGATCGATTTGTTATTTAATAAATAAGTTAAGTATAGATTTCTGCACGTCTTCAGACAAAAATCATACAATTCGGTCAAGCCGTTTCGGAGGAGTTTGGTTACAAACACTATGACACGAGAATTTTATATACATATATAGATTATAATTATTTAGCTTATTATTATGTAATTTTCAGGTTCACCTAGGCAAAAAATCACGTGGATCCGTTGCTCCGTTTTAACGTGAAAGAAAAACAAACTAACAAATAAAAAAAAATTCAGGGTGGACCTAAGTTATTGTTCTTAGGGGTGGACCTATAGCCCGCTCGCCATTTTAAATTTTATGACATGGGATCAAATGCTCTAGCTTCATAAGTTTCATAACTCAGTGAAATATTTTTGCCTTACGCCCATCGTCTGTATTCAAGTTTTCTTCTTACAAACAAACAGACGACCTCACTATCTTTATTATACTTACCTCTAGAAGATATGGATAAAGATTAAATTATCTTGTCAATTTGTTTAGGTATAAAGTAGTTGGCAAGGGCATTGTGTTATTTATTAAATATTTTGGTTTCGTCGAACTGAATATAAACTATCGAAAAAAAAGTTTTTTTGTCAAATTATTATCTACTTAAAGATACTTGAATTTGATTATGGCAATTTAGGAGTTAGACGGAAGACTTCTCTACCTATTATTCTGGGGATCATATTTTGTAGGTAAGTAGGTTGGGTGGGAATAAATCGATGTCCGTTTCCTGAATTTCAATGCTTGAAATAAATAGCTATTTGTGGGAACCGGTAGGTACGTACTTACTCACTAATGTACATGATTTGTCTATAAACTTGAATTAAGGCCCGGCCGTTGCTTTAACATTAGAAATGTTTTTTCGATCGCTTCAGTAGGGGCCCCTTTTTCAGTAATAGTCATAGAGTACTAAGCCTATGGAGGGGCCATAGACGGGCTCCCCCTTTCGCCAATTTTTTCCCCTTTGACCAGTTATACTGACCAGGTGCGCAGTAATAAGTTACCTTAGATTTCGTTGGTATTGTTTTGTGTCGCGAGACAGAGCTCTAGGAAAATAGTTAATTGTGATGTTTTAAACGGGAAAGGCGATCTAGGGCGTCAAACTTAGTGTTTCCAATCATTAATTATAATTATTATGTTTGTATTTTAACATAATTATCATATAACGTAAAATCCGTTGCGACAATAAAACGACAGAAAAATACAGTAGTACACGGGCTAGTACTAAGCGTTTACCCCCCCCCCCCCACCCACCCGCCAAAAGTGGCTGAAAAAGTTGTTCGGTGATTTAAACACTTCACGTCTCGGAAATGCCCGTCGTTTGACAACGCTATAGGCACAGACTATGGGATATCCCCAAAAACTAATCGTAATTTTGCAAAGTCACTTACAAAAACAATTTTAGGATATGATGTGTAGTGCGAGGAACTTACGTGCTCGGCATAAGTCACTCGTATATCCTGATTCGTGACTGTCTAACGGTTATTTTTCCTTACGGTGAGATCGAATAATGACGATCATATCGACCTAGAAAATACCCATGAAGCATTTAAAATAGATATTATTATGTATTGAATAAATCTAAACTGCTTCCATTAGGTTTAATTGGTATTTTATTATAATCTAGAAAAGATATGAAAATTGAAAATACTTTCTTTATGAACTTTGTTTTCTCTCTTTGTCTGAAAATAAAATTGATGTAGTTCGTTTTACAAAAAGTAAAAAAAAAAAAAAATTTTCAGGAAATAAACGTTGAATAATATTGTACAATCATCTAATCTATATCTCTCACTTTTAACCGATGATATTGGTGAAGCTATCGTTACGTGGTAAATTCTATTGAGGTATATTTAGATGGATAATTTGTGCTATTGAGTATTTGTTCCTTTTCAAAACGAGAAAAGTTGTTTAGGAGAAATTTAATTTTCCTGGGGGATGAGATATTTTCCCAGGATAAAATGTACTCAATGCAACTCTCCATCTATCTCTTAAAATCAAGTCGATCTGTTGTTGACAGAAGGGCAAACGTTACTGAACGTAATATTTCCGAAATCCATGCGGGCGGAAATGGTAATATTGTTATTTATAAGTTTATATCTATACTAGCTTTCGCCCCGGCTTGCACGTCCATGGAAATTTTAGATTTATTAACGTTTATGGTTACTGCTACACTCCTTTGGGTCGTAGCGTGATGGTATACAACCTATAACATATTATTCCTGGCTATAAAACGAAAACAAAAAATCTAATCTGACTGATAGTTCCTGAGATGTAGTATGTTTAAACTATTTAACTTTTTTACACGTTTTATGTTAGTTTCACTTGTAACAAACTAACTGATTACCTATCTATGTATGCAAATAAATCCTCGATTTGGCGCTTTGCAAGTGTATGCAATTCGGATGACAATACAATTTGGTACTATCGATCTGATCTGATGATGGAGCCGGAAGGTGGCCACAGGAGCTTTGTAACGAAACGACGTAACCCCATCGAGTTAGGGCTCGTTTGATTTGTTTACACAAGTACTCTGGTTCTAGATGATGTCCAGGGTCCCTATGATGGAGCCCGAAAGTGGCCGCAGGAGCTTTGTAACGAAACGACGTAACCCCATCGAGCTTGGGCTCATTCGGTTTGCGTAAGTGACTGACAAAAGCGTGTCTAGATTTAACTGTCTGTTATTTTTAGAGGAGTGCAGCGGACGTATCTCCCTCTCTTTTATAATCTCTCTCTTTACGTGTCCTACGAAGCACATGAACTACGAGCTATTTAAATTAGGATTATCAATTGACGTTGTTTAAAAATTTTGTCAATAATTAGCTTCACATATATTGATGGCCATACGGGCGTCAACGTCGGGCACACGGCAATGGCATCAATCTAATAACAGACAGTTTTATGAATTGAAAAAATAACCTTATTGCATTGTCACAGCATTGGTTGTTTTCATTGTGAAGGTAACTCATTTATATTCACACTTTTTTTCCGCGTATAATTCGCCATATGGGCTTACTAGAGCTATTTTAAAATCTAACAACTTGAGAAAAGCTTAAAAAGATCTAGAGAACGAAGGGATCAACCAAGCATTGAAAAAATGCGGCCTTTAAAATATTTCATTGCCCAAATTCTCTCTTACAATATTTTCGTGAAATGCCCGATTTTAAGGTCCATGCCATTTTCACAACTGGTTTTACGGAATCACGCAAATGTATTAAATTATAATTTTATAGTCTAATTTCTCGCGGCTGATATATTTTAAATAGAAGAAAACCACATTTGGTTATAAATAATACCATCAGCTAAACGAGGGAGTCTAGGTCTTCCGCTGGGTACCCTGGTACTTACCGTAATACGGTTTCGGGAGCTGTAAAACAACCTGTAAAGAAAAAGTGTCGTGCCCAAAGACAAAACGCGTTTTAGTTCCTTTTTATTTACTACATTATAATAAACGAGGTAAAGTACAGGAAAGGAAACTCATTATACAAGAAGAAAGTGGGTCATGTAATTTGTTTTCAGTAAAATGTTATCAAAATTGTAGTTTTGTAATCGTGAACATGTCCTTTTTGGAAAATGCCAAAGTAATTTATATATCATACATTCTAATCCTAACTAATCTATACTAATAATAAAGCTGTGGAGTTTGTTTGTTTGTTTGTTTGAACGCACTAATCTCTGGAACTACCAGTTGGATTGCATTTGATAGTCCAATTCTTGAGGAAGGTTATTGTAACGTCACGTTACGACCGGGCTACGACCCTAATAAGCAGTAACTACACTGATGAGCAATATAAAAACCGACCAAGTGCGAGTCGGACTCGCGCACGAAGGGTTCAGTACCATTATGTATAACAAGGTATAGCCTCACAAATACCATCCTCACAAATACCATCGGCTCAACGAGGGAGACTTGGTCTTCCGCTGGGTACCCTGGAACCGTAACACGGTTTCGGGAGCTGAACCCGTGAAGAAGAAAAAAAAAAAAAAAAAAAAAAAAAAAAAAAAAAAAAAAAAGGCAAAAAAATCACGTTTGTTGTATGGAGCCCCCCTTAAATATTTGTTTTATTTTAATTTAATTATTTATTTTTAAAGTGAATATATACCGTAACTAAATACCTATTCTGTGAATTTTTCAATGCCGTTATCAATATCGAGCAAAAAAATCATGTTTGTTGTAAGGGAGCCCTCTTAAATATTTATTTTATTCTGATTTTTAGCATTTGTCGTTATAGCGGCCACAGAAATACGTCATCTGTGAAAATTCCAACTATCTAACTATTACTTGAGAATGGTTGGACCGTCTGAATATAGGTTTTAAAGAAAGAAAAATTGGAAAATCTGTGCTTTTTTCTATGAGATTTTGGTATGAACTCAAGACAGGGGATGAAAGTTAATGTGGGCTCCACGGAATAGGTTTTTTTAATGTTTTAATTTTTAAGACGATACATTCAAATAAAATCATAGTTTGAGGGGCGTGGCCTAGCTGCATACGATACTCTAGCGCTACGTGATCGATTGGTCTCTCCGCTGAATCTCTCTCTGTCGCATTGAATAGAAACAAGGAGAAGAGGCGCTTGGAACAAACGTCCTAAGTGTCAAATCAAAAATAATTTATTTAAATTAAAGGAGTAGCTTTATTGAAAATCTAAATTAACATCTTACTTTAGTAATAGATGATACAAATTTGGAAAGGAGACTATTTTCAGAGGTTATTTTGCAATTTTTTTCTATCGAACAAAGTTTCTTAAAACATGTTATATGATTAACAGATTAATATTAAATATGATTAATTATAACATGTATTTTTTTCTGTAAGAGCTTTAGGTTTCACTCAAAACGATTTGAAAAATATGATTTAATATTAAGGTAGCCTCTTTATGCGAACGGAGCCGTAGGTGAAAGTTAGTTCCAGAGACACTGATAAGATAGATAGACTTTTTAAATAAGTACATACAAAAAATAACGATATAAGTAAGTTAGAAAATTAAAATATGTCTATCTATTTCTGATACGATCACCACATGCGGTTTTAGTAATTAGCTAAATTGCTAATGTAGTATTGAATCACAACATGTTTGCGAAAAGCTGATTATTTTTTTACTGATTTACAAGTCATATCTGCTACGATATACATCAGATATAATATTAGCAATTATTCAATTATTGTTTTGAGCATTGATTTAGAATTACTTTACATACAATTTATCAAAGGAAAGAGCCGATATCATCTATATTTTAATAAGTGAAGACAACCCTTTTTAATCATGTTGCGCGTCACCGAGGAGTATAAGATTTGGCAAAGTTATATGGAGAAGGTGTGCAGAAAATATACATTTTTATATAATGTGTTGGTAATTCGTCATTGTTTACATTCTTATTGTCAATATCAAACTTGGCGGCTCGCATAGAGCAAAGATTGTCGCCAAAGAACAAATATAATTTTTTGAATTCTATTTACCATATAAGTTTGAAAAAATATTGAGAGGCGACAACCTTACCACTTAAAAAGAAAAACAAAATCTTTTAAGATTTCCGATCCCTGTGGCATCAATAAATTAAGCAAAATCATAGTAAGTAATCAGAAACATAGTTTTTGGGATAATTGTCTAGAGGCAAGTGGTACTTTTCTTCTGAAAAACAGGTACTATGGCCACCAGTGTGGGCATGATGCGTGATGTGGTGGGAGAAGCCGGTGGGTGCACGGGTCAGACCATAACTATCGATATAATGTATCGACATTTTACATTTCATTCCCAACGATAATGCGGTGGGTGAAGCCGGTGGGTGCACGGAGCCACCGCGGTGTAGAAAGAATCTCAGTTAGAAAGAAAAAAAACTCTCTTTTATTTCCCGTAGTAACAAAGCCATACAAAAAGTAGCGTCGCGGAAACCTTTATCTCTATGGTACATTATCTCTCTCTCTCTCTCTTACTAATTGAGATTTCGTCTACGTAGAGAGATTCAATTCTATCTATACGGTCATGCTCGCACGAAATCAATAAAATTATAATAAATATAATTAATCATTGTATAATTTAAAATGTCACATTTAAAAAATGACAGTAACGCATTAAATAACATCGGTCAAGAGCGTGTTGGGCAAGCATGAACGTGGGGTTTCATAGCATATACCAATCAGCTTCTAGATCGATGATACCAATGCATATATCCAGAACTTGATTCAAAGAGAAGGATTTCGAATGTCCCCCCCTGCCTACCCCCCTGGGATAAAGGCGTGATGATAGATGTATCAGGAACTTGTGAAAGAAGAAAATTTTCAATGATAGTTTTATTCACAACTTTAGGAGCTCATATATTCTATGTTTACATTTTTCAGAAAGATTTTTAGAGAGCTACTTCTGATTATATATTTCCGTTATTATGCTACATATTGGATTAATGACAAAATTAGAAGGGTTCTAAATCTAGAGGAGGGTCGTAACTAAATTATTTTCTGAAACTTTAATCGTGTCTAAATTTATTATTTTTAGATGTGTTTAGAATAGTTTAGTAACGGACAAAAGATTTTAAATGACTCTGTAAGTACAGGAGCAAATTGTGCATAAATTGTTATTTTTATTGTTAAAATAAGTGTGTGCTGTGATTGTGACATTATGTGATAAAGTGGACATTAATTGACCAAGATAATTATGATAAAAAATCTTTGAAACTGTATTTTGTAGTTAAATTATAAAATACTTCGCCCGCGACATTTTCGAAATAGATTTCCGGGATAAAAAGTAGCTACACTCTCCGGTCCTCTAGACTAGATAGTGTGCAAAAAATCACGTCGATCCGTTACTTTGTATTGACGTGAAAGATGTCACACACTTTCGCATAATATAATATTAGTTATGATTATAATGTTTTAGGGGTGGTTCTCCATATTTAGAACCTGGAGAATGATTAAATATTTTTCGTTTACCTCATCAAGTGGGGTATTGTAGGGTGGTCAAGGTCATCTTGTATCTGTCAAAAATATGGCAAATCTCAGTTTTTTTTAATTTAATTTATTATTCTGGATAACAAACAACCATACAACAAACATTACTACAAGATAGATACATATTTAAAAAATAACAGTCATATAACAGTTAATCCTGGAAAGGTGAGTGTATTTTTAAAACATTTCCTTAAAAATGCTCGTTTTGGAAATTATGGCTATTTAGAACCCTAAATCATAAAAATATGGCTCAATCCAATTTAAAATAAAAACTATCAACTGTGTGCTAAGGAAATGTTGTATAAATAAACTAACCTTTCCAGGGTTAACTGAGATTTGCCATATTTTTGACAGATACAGGATGACTGAAGAGCCACGAACCCTTAAACCCGCCACTCGGCCGATTTCTCACCGAAAATTTTCTGTCATAATCATTGTGTATGTGTGTGTATGTGGATCTAAATCGAGCACAGACATGATGATTTGACAAGTTGTACAAGAATTGGATGAGTTTGTGGTCGATTTCGTTGGAACGGCTTTGTGGATTTATATATAAATAATAATATATATAATAAATATCTCGCGGGCAACAATCAAACCACGTGATTAAAAAAATATCTGAATAAATGATAGGAATGGTACTTGTGAATATTTTTGACGAAAAATATTTAGGGTAAGTTTGTAATGTAGGTATAATGTATGGTACCAGAGTATTCCAGAGGTCCCAATTCGATAGTACGGGAACTCGCGCGAGTCGTACGTAACTTGGCGATTTATATTTTTTATTAAATTTTATTTTTACTATAGGTAATTATTATTTTACCTGACCAAAAGTGCAAGTTTCTTTCATACTAATTAGTATAATATGTATCACGTTGCTTTCATTATTTTATGATTTGGTTAATTAAAAATATTGTTTGTAAATCAAGATAAGTAAGACGTCATGGCCATTTGTACGGAGCGTGGTCTATAGTATTACTGGTATTACGCAGTTCATACACAATTACACATGTCTTCAATATTCTTTACTATCACTTCAGTAACTACAAAATACTAACTATAAAAGTACCCCGTTACGTCTGTTTGTCTGTCTGTTTGCGTTGAATTAATTTTGTTCCGGTTTTTACTATTAGAATGATACATAAGGAAAGTTTAGATCTCTTTAGATCATAGAGTACTAAGCCCACTAAGCCTAAGGAGGGCTATAGACGGGCTCGACCTTTCACCAATTTTCTGCTCTTTGACCAATAAAACTGACCAGGAGAACAGTAATAAGTTACCTTAGGTTTCTTTGCTATCGTTTTGTGTCACAGACAGAGCTCTAGAAAAAATAGTTAATTAATTGTGATGTTTTAAATGGGAAAGGCGATCTAGGACGTCTAATTTGCGGGAACATACTGTTTCCAATCATTATTTATAATTATTATGTTTGTATTTTAGCATACTTTTCATATAACGTAAAAGCCGTTGCGATAATAAAACTACAGAAAAATACAGTGGTACAGGGGTTAGTACTAGGCGTCTACCTCCCTTCACGCCAAAAGTGGCAGAAAAATTTGTTCTATGATTTACCGCTTCACATCTCATGTCTTAATACCTACTCAAAGTTTTAGATGTAAGTGACATTACTTACTTTATAAAGATGAATATCGGAGAGATCGGAAAAAGCAATCGCCGATGAGTCAATAAAAGATATTGTTAAAAAATATATTTCCTAACTCATATTTCTTTTATAGCGGGTCATTTCTAACGCGCCTGAATAAAGCTTCAGGAAAAGAAATTGCTAACGAAAACCATCATATGGCAATGGTTAGGTTATGTTAATTCTATTACCTAATTTCAAGTGGCGTTTTCATGATGGATATGTTTTCACTGCAAAATTTTTGTTGATCTATATATAGAATTATCTAATAAAATAAATATTTCATTAGGTATTTCTACAAACAATACTACGGTGGCCGAGTGGGTAAGACGTCTGGTATTTACTAGACAGACCCCGAGTTCGATCCCGGATCCCGGCCATGTACCAATGGGTTTTTTAATTAAAAACTTATGTACATAATCAGACAAACCACACTTAGAGGCTTTTCCATCTAAATATATATCAACAGAACTAGCCACTCGTTAGATATAGCCTCACAAATACCATCGGCTAAACGAGACACTAGGTCTTACCGCTGGGTACCCTGGAACTGGAAGGTTTCGGGAGCTGTAAAGCAACCCGTGAAGAAAAAAAAAAAATGAAGGCAGAAATGCTATTTCACGATTCGTTTGAAGGCCCAAGGTTGTAAAAAATACTTCCGTTGTAAATACCTAAAGAACCTTACAGTGTCCAAGGACCCAAACAAAACTAACGATACAGAAATGTCTGTGTTCTTACGATCAGACCCGTATGAGATTAAAAATAATTATCAATATTTCTCTTATCTATATAGTTACCATATAAGTAGGGTTGCGTCTGCGCACCTCCAGTTGTGCGGAAGAGCCTCCTCGAGTGTTGCAGATCACAGTCGAGCGCAGGTCGTCGACGCGAGCGGTCGCGTCATCATATCGAACATAAGTTAGATAGCACGGACATTAACTTGATAAGGGAGACCCCCGGTGAAAAAATAATTACATCATTTTAAAGGTATTTATTGAATTTTATTTACAACCAAAATCTTATAATAGCTCAATTTCAGGATTTTTTTTTAAGTTCGAGTATTTATTATTATTATTAAATTTAATTAATTATACATATTTCTCGATCCATGGGTACTGTTATAAATGACCTTAATAAAATAATTTTGACCAATTAAAACCTAAATAAAAAAAATACATAAAAATTAGGCACTAATTAAAAATTAAATAATTATAAACAAAAACATGCTATAAAAGTATAAATTATTGGTATCAAGGGTAAAGGTCGAAAAGTCTTACTCTGTGCCAAGAACGCGGCTGTCGAGAAAAAGTGGGAATTAAATGGAAAAATTTAAATAATAATATAAAATTAAATATTAAACTTAACATACTAATACTTCATTTAAATATAAACCATTTTTGAAATTTAATTAATTCATTCATATATATACAAATGGCAACAAATAGCCTGCATATGTAAGAGATATAGGTATATAATTGTTTATTTATGTAGAGTTATTATTTATAATTTTTACTGTTTTTAATTATTTTTAATTATTCGCAATGCAATTAGTGTCTTCAATTAGCTACCAAAACAAACATTTTGCATAGATTCCTGTATTGTAGATTACAATATATTTTGTCTCCGTTTGTATGGAAACAGACGCGGTAATACAACCTTCTTTAATTAATTTATTAATTCCGGGTTCCGAATAACCCTAAAAATACCATCTTTTCGCGTTTTAGATACAAATATTGTTATATCTTCGGATCCCTAACTTACTTTCAATAAAATATAATTACCTACAGCTAAGATGTATGTCACCATAACAGCAAATGGCATTCGATTATCTCTGTCTACCCCTCTTGGGATAAAAGGCCTACCTATAGAAGCGTTCCTTAAAACACTCCCCCCCCCCCCAATACATTACATACAGTTAGCGGAAAAATTTACCCATACTACCTACCAGACTACCTGTCAAATTTAATGTGTCTTTGACCACACTGCAATTAGTAAAGGCTGCAGTGATGGTAGGACCGCAATTTCATTATATTATATGAAATTAGATAAAACACATATTGCCACCAATTTTAGGGTCGTGTTTTAAAGGCTAAATGTAGACAATGTTACTGATGTCTCTGACCAAGCAACAAGATATAAAGATAGTGATGGTGTGTGTATTATTAAATTAATTAAATTACCCACGAATCTTATCTGCGGAAATGTAAATTTCTTAAACAGGGTTATGCATATTTAATTACACAAAAAATACCTTCCGCGTCTAATTTTCATTGAAAGTAAGATTAAAATATTATGGGTTATCAAAATATTGTTAGGAGAGATGCTACGTGTCTAGGTTAGTACTTAGATGACCTAGATATATACATAAATACAAGATAAAATAAAATTTAGTCAAGCAAGGGCGATCGTACCGTGTGCCAAATAGTAGATGAGTATTATTAATTTTTTTTCTTTCTTCACGGGTTGTCTTACAGCTCCTGAAACCGTGTTATGATTCCAGGGTACCCAGCGGAAGACCAAGTTTCCCTTCGTTTAGCTGATGGTATTTGTGAGGCTATACCTAACCTAGCTATATAAAACTAATAATAAATATTACTATATTTTCGCCCCCGGCTCCGCCCGCAGATATATTCGAACAATATAAAATATAGCCTATGTCACTCGGGGACTTTAGCGACAATTTTATTGTTAATATTGTTTTATTGTTGTAAAAATACAAAAATAGAAAAAAATAAAATTGACACTGTTGTCGTCATCGCAACGAAATTAATTTCATGATTTAAAATTAAATTTGAAGTCAAGAATAAACTACCGAGATCGAGATCTATCTATAATCACGCCTTTTATCCCGAGAGGGGTAGGCAGAGACAATAGAAATACATGCTTGACGATTGTGTTTACTTACTTTTAATATTTCCATCGATCAATACATTTTTTATATGTTCAATAAAGCAGCATCTAAGTCGTCCTCTGACAGCATATCCTTTTACTTCGGCCATAAAGCCTTTTTAGTCAATCTTTAATTCTTTCTATGTGTAAACTACTTTTCTTCATTTTAGTCACAACATCATCATTCACTCAGCATTATTCTTTAATAACATCATTCCGGATGCGGTCAATACGCAATTTATCCTAATTTATCACACATTCAACGTAAAGACCGCATTGCCACTGCATTTATCTTACTTTCGTGTTTATTACTTTATATCCAAGTATCGGATATGTGATCATATATTTTATGTAATCATTTTGGAAATTCCGATATCCGCGATATACGCTCGCATTCCGGTATGCTGCTGGGCCCCGGCCATATTATGTGTTAGAAATTTTCCGATTTTGTCGGAATTTAGGGAAAACACCTTTATTCCGAGGTTTTATTATATATTTAGATTTGACAGGCAGACAGAAAATAATTATGTAAATGTTTAATTATATCTTAAATCAGAGACAGATGTTTCACAGTAACCTGTAAAACTTTACAGTCATTGTTTATATAAAACGGAATAGTTAACAACGCTTAGTTACGCTAAAACGTTTGTCAGTCTTTTACAGAAAAACTTGTTATATGGAGTGATTTTGCTTTTTGTATCGGTCTACCTTTTTGCTATAAATACCTCACTGTAGATAATTAAATGAATTTCGAAGACATCTTTGCGGTTTTTACATCGAATTTGATTTCAATTCTTTATATACTATAAGAAAATCTACAGAAATAGAAGTTGTTAGTTGTTACCAAAAACTTGGCCGGTTTTTTAATCGGTGTTCAAATTCTCAGGATCGTCAATCAAGGATACTAATACTGGGAATGCAGAACAAACCAGAATGCGCATCTGAATAATATAAATGCGTCATGTGTCCAAAAATATACGAGATTTTCTACAGGATTTACTAATTTTGTGATAATTTCTTATTATCAAGAGATAGGATAATATTCATAAAAAATAACACCTATTCTATGTTCCTATTAATTTTTTTATATTGTCTTTTATCGAGAAATACAACAACCGGGTACTCTGTTTTTAGCCTTAATTTGCAGAATTTATGTGGATTCCGGTTTATTCTGTATTCTGGGACTAAAAATAAAACTGAAGAGTTTGTTTTTTTTGTTTGAACGCGCTAATCTGGAACTACCAGTCTAATTTGAAAAAAATAACTTTTAAAAAAAAGTATACCGCCTTCAAAATTTGCACTGAAAAGTAAGAAATAATAAATCGTCTTCAAATTCTACGACGAAATATTTATTATTTCTTACTTTTCAGTGCAAATTTTGAAGGCGGTATACTTTTTTTAAAAGTTAATTTATTTTTCCCTTTTAAGTGATTTTGCTGTCCTGAGAGATAAATAATAACGCAAATAAAAAAAAAATATGGAAAAATAAAAAATAAAAACTGCTGTGGATGGGATTTGAACCATTTGCATCCTGAGCTGCATCATACCATACCATACCTTTAGCCGTTAGACCACCGTCGATACAAAAATTTACAACTTCGTGTCAATAGCAACCGTTGCTAAGGCTTTTCTATGATACATAATTTTCAGCCGTAAACAGAGACAAATTACTGAATTTCTGAAAAACTACTGAACCGATTTTCGTTATATCTCTGTGAGATAATATCGAGAAATTATTATATCCTTAAAAGAATAAGTCGTCAAAATCGGTACATATTTCATCGAGACACTGATAATTGACTTAAAAGTCAGTTTTTTCAAAATTACTGAAAAACTAATGGACCAATTTTTATGACATAAAAATGGGACCAATCCGGAAGAATTATCTGTCGATTAAAAAAGAAATCATCAAAATCGGTTCATAAACGACGAAGTTATCCGCGAACACACATAAAAAAAAATATATATAGGTATACGATCGAATTGAGTAACGTCTTTTTTTTTTGAAGTCGTTAAAAATATTTTTGCATTTGATAGCCCAATTCTTGAGGAACAATTGAGGAAGGCTATTTAACATCACGCTGCCTACCCTAAGATGGTGAAATGGGGTATAAACGTTTTATTCCTATTACAACACGAACAAAGTCGCAGGAAACTGCTAGTTACTTATATGAAAAAAGAAGAACAGGCTTTTATCTTTTCCTAGCTCTCCGCTACCAGCTACGTCCGTACACATTTTTGAATCTGACCAAACATCTTACATAGGGTTGGATTTTATGAATGAAAATGAAATATGCTGATTGAAGTCTGATTAGAAATCGGCGTTAGAAATATTAAAATAATGCTACATTATAATTTGTTCTGTAGAATATTCATTTTTAGTTTCAAGTAAATCTGACAAAAGATAAATGTATTTCCCATACAAACATTTATACATCTAGGGATGTAATTATTGAAAATCCTTTTATACCTGTTTTTCGTGACAGCTCCCAAGTATTTATTAAAAGTTTCAAGAAAATCGTAGCAAAACAAATTGTTTACCCATTCAAAAATTGACACCCTCTTTTATCCAACTTATTGGTAAAAATTTGAATAATGCGTTGTTTCATTATTTATATTTTTTTTCTATTTCTATTTTCGGGAGCTGAACCCGTGAAGAAAGAAAAAAAAATCCAATTCCATCCAAACAAACAAAGACCCCTTTCTACATCTAAATTAACACATAAAAACAGATTGCATGAACAAATTGAAAGGTATTAAACGGAAATTAGAGTGCACGTGATCGACGCGAACGGAAAGCCCTACCGACGCAGCCCGGCAATGCGATGAGTTGAAAGTAATTTGTAATCTGTACAAATTTATATGACTGTATCTTTATAAACGTGTTTTTCTATAGAAGTAATAGTTTATTTCATTAATTTTGAAATATAAATGCCATTAACGATTAAGGAAAAGATATTTAAGGTTTTATTGTCAATTTCGGGGTATGGACGCAAAATGAAAATTAGGACGACATTAAAATATTTTAAACCTTCAAACCTTGAACCCCCAACCCCCTAGATCATCCCTATACTTGCCATAATCATCTCATCCTTCTACTTACTGAAAATCTTTGAAAGTAAAATATATACGATAAAACTAATAGGTTTTACCCTAGAAGTAGAAAACCTATAATTATGTGGAAAATTTACTTCACTGATGATATAGTTTAATCTCGAGTGGCTATTGTTTTGATACTTAACTATGTCACAGACTAAATGCTAAGTACTGTGTTAAGATCCTCTTAGAAAGATAAATTATTATTTTGTTAGATTACTTGTATACTCATGCCTATATCTCAGTGGGGTAAGCAATGATTTTGAAATCACTTCTATTTAATTTAATTTATACGCGCTATCAACGGAACCCTGAAAAAAAAACAGATTCGAAGTCGAAGTCCCACTGTTGTAAGCCCTGAAAGTTTCATCAAAATGTATTGAGCCGTTACGGAGTCTATTCTAGACAAACATTGCGATAGACAGACAGATAGAGACATATATATAGCATCTCCTATAGTTTCCCAGTGTTTCAAATCATCAAGATTTAGAAATATATTTTTTCGAAAGTCTATTATCAAATAACAAATTAAAGGTCAGTTCTATTTATATAAATAAATAACTGATATAATTTTAACAAGACAGTTTTTTGCAACACTTTTGATCTATGGTTCCGAACTTCCTTGACCTGCTTTGGAGGTGTGTTGCGAAAATAAAATGCGATTTTAATTAAAAAGTAATTAGACAAACATTCGTGTTATAAAAAATGTAAAGCGGCTAATACTTAGACATCAACATGCCACGATTCTGATATATTTCGCTTCGACATTAGGAATTTAGAATTTGAACAGAAAACCTCCTTACGAATTCTGATTAAATCTATACAAACTAAGGCTAAAAAATTGTACACTTTTGATGTGTCTGAAATGTGTGGTAATGATTTCGTGAAAAGGGACGGAAGTGTGTAACAGGAAGCCGGGGAAGCGCGCGCTATTTGTTTTGACCAATGAGCGCGCGCGGTGATAGAGTTGGCCGTCAGATGGTACCAACCCATTTTCAGACAGGTTGGTACTGTCAGCCAACAGTGTGTGCATGTACCAAGGTGAGATGTCAGATATTACACATCATATGCGACTACTGTTGGACTCTCTGGTTTTTTTTTCAATTTTGTCTGACTGCCCGTCCCAATATTTATCCAGAACAGGCTACCAAACGGCTCAATTGATTTTAATCAATTTTAGGGATCACAGCATTATAGTAGGTACTTAGACTTAGAGTCTACTTTTTAAATTATTTCGTAATGTTAATATGCCCATATATGATGTACGTAGACAAAATCTCATTTAGAAAGGAAAGATATAATATTTCGTGGTGACGACGCTACGTCGCGGAAACTTGTCCTTTTTTTATTTCATGCTTGCAAGAATGGTTGTGTTAATGGGATCGGGTGAGCACTTGAGCAGTGCATTTCATATCAAAATGAGTTTTCTAATTTGCGGTTAGGGCGAGGTACCTACAAATATACGTTAATTATGAAATCACAGGTATTTCCAGGGTACCAGCGGGAGACCAAGTCTCCCTCGTTTAGCCAATTGTATTTATGAGGCTAGTTCTGTTGATGTATATTTAGATGGAAAAGCTTGTAAGTGTGATTTGTCGGATTATGTACATAAGTTTGTGAATAAAAAACCCATTATGACCGGGATCTAGGATCGAACCCGTGGTCTGCCTAGTTAATATCAGACGTCTTAACCACTCGGCTATCAACCTTTTTTTTTGATATTAGTCTGTATTAGATTATTTATGAATGTATTTATTTGTCTCTACCTATATTTGTATATGTACTCGTCTTATTTTTGTCTGTGAATTTAGTACGTATTGAGTACTTCTTTAGGCAGGGTAGAGAAAAATCTATCTATCTATCTATCTATCTATCTATCTATCTATCTATCATCACGCCTTTCATCCCAAGAGGGGTAGGCAGAGACAATCGAATGCCATTTGTTACGATCCTGACATATCTCTTTTGCTTCTTTTATATTCATCTTACCTTTCATACATGCTCATACATACAGGGTAGAGAAAAATATACAGGTTTTAAAATTCTTATATATAAATTCGTGTTTATTTTTTATTTAATTATGTTAAATAGACGATTTAGTCATCTTACTCATGTACGTACACTATTACACATTTTCTTTTTTTTTATTCAAGTCATATTTTAAGGATTTCGAAGGAGTGACCAGCCATTTTTTTTTGAAATATTTAGCCGACTTATAAAAAAGGTTCTCAATTTGGTGTGTATTTTTGTAGACTGTGGCCTCGTTTTGTCACTTTTATTAGGTGCTTACTTAACAATCATCAACTGAGCAAGCAAAGTAAATTTTTATTCCATAATATTTATAATTTATTTAATATTCAAGTTTGTCCTTTTGATATTATTTCCTCGCTTTTACACCTGCGCTTCTTCGCTCGGGTCGCAGACTTTTTTGTAGATAATTTTATTCTACACAATAATAATTTCCTAGATCATTTTGTTGTATCTTTGGCGGATTAAACAGCATACACCGTGAAAACGCGCTGGAGCTATTTTTCCCGCACAGACGTGGGTGGGAACTTAGTTTTATAATACGTAATGATGATAGTGATGTATGCTAGGTTTGTAAATACTAAAATAGGCAGTTAAGTGGCAGATAACACCTATATACGATTATTTAAAGAATCTTTTAGCAAAAACAAGACAATTTCCAAGATTGAAAAAAATATATATTATTCTACAGGATATAATTGATATAATTGTCATTCTGAAAAGGCGATTACACAATTTTCGCTCGATAGAAAATAATCCCAAAATGTGGTCTCTGAAAGTTTTCAAAAAAAGAAAATGGCGGTACTAGTGATTTTAGTACTATGACATTTAATTTGTTTATGTAATATTCAATTACCCATATAATTGTCATTTGTATATTCAAATAAATTGTATAGTTATTTAAAAAATAATGATTATGTCAAATGGCGCTTACGATTTCTACTCTGAGCGGAAACGATTTAGCTCTTCTTTATTCACACTCGCCTTGTCGGCAGTGACGGCTGAATCGTGATGCTAGACGGTCGCGGCCACTCCATCGCTCACAAGTTTTTGTATTATTTGTGTATTTTTTGGCTCAAATTTAATTTATTAATGGTAAACTTTATTAATATATGACATTACCGTAGCGATTAGGCAATATTTTCATAAGGAAGTTGCTATTTGTATACTTTAGTCTAGGAGTCAGCGTTGCTTTTTGTGAGCGTAATTATATTAAATAATTAACTCCAGTATTGGAAATAAGTTAATAAACAGCAAAGTAGGTAGGTAGGTAGGTATACATAGAAAATGCGTACGGGAAACATATTGCAGAAGTCATTGCAAGGCAAATAAAATTATGATATACTAGCTTTTCCCCCGTAGAAAAATTTAAAATGTGCCAGCCCCAAGGACTTCAAGGACAAGAAATATAAATTAGCTCATGTCATTATCTCTGTGCAAATATCACGTCAATCCGTTGCTCCCATGTTGCTCCGTATTGATTTGAAAAAAAAGGACAAACAAACACTCTTCCGCGTTTGTAATATTTTATCCACGCACGCTTGATGGAAAACTTATGATAGACTAGCTTTTCGCCCCGGCTTCGCGCGTGGAAGTATTTGAAAAGTGACAAGCCCGAAGGATTTGTGGGATATGTCATTAAAATCAAGTCAATCCGTAGATTAATTAAAAAAAGGACAAATAAACACTCTTTTGCATTTGAAACATTACCTAATAAGGAAGTTAAAATACCTACCCTTTATCCAAGCTTGATGATAAAATTACGATAAACAATGTTACATACGTATTGGTTTTACATAGACCCTCCTACTAGCTATTCGCCCCGGCTTCGCCGTGGAAATATTTAAAGAGTGGCAAGCCCGAAGAATTTTTGGGATATAAAGTAGCCCATGTCATTATCTATATCTCCAACTATCTCTGTGCAAAAAATCAAGTCAAACCGTTGCTCCGTATTAATTTGAAAAAACAAACAAACACTCTTTCGCATTTGTAATATTAGAAAGGAAGTTAAAATACCTACCTATTATCCATGCTTGATGATAAAATTACGATATACTAGCTATTCGCCCCGGCTTCGCCGTGGAAATATTTAAAGAGTGGCAAGCCCGAAGAATTTTTGGGATATAAAGTAGCCCATGTCATTATCTATATCTCCAACTATCTCTGTGCAAAAAATCAAGTCAAACCGTTGCTCCGTATTAATTTGAAAAAACAAACAAACACTCTTTCGCATTTGTAATATTAGAAAGGAAGTTAAAATACCTACCTATTATCCATGCTTGATGATAAAATTACGATATACTAGCTATTCGCCCCGGCTTCGCCGTGGAAATATTTAAAGAGTGGCAAGCCCGAAGAATTTTTGGGATATAAAGTAGCCCATGTCATTATCTATATCTCCAACTATCTCTGTGCAAAAAATCAAGTCAAACCGTTGCTCCGTATTAATTTGAAAAAACAAACAAACACTCTTTCGCATTTGTAATATTAGTAAGGAAGTTACAATACCTACCTATTATCCATGCTTGATGATAAAATTACGATATACTAGCTATTCGCCCCGGCTTCGCCGTGGAAATATTTAAAGAGTGGCAAGCCCGAAGAATTTTTGTGATATAAAGTAGCCTATGTCATTATCTATATCTCCAACTATCTCTGTGCAAAAAATCACGTCAATCCCTTGTTCCACAAAACGTGAAAAAAGTAAAAGAAGTAGAATTATAGAACCTCTTCTACATGGTTGGACAACGCCGCAACGCCGCTGGTCAGCCAAAATTTTTAATTCGACATTATACTAGATTTCGACTAATTTTAGGGTTCTGAATTCGAATTTGATATCGATTTCAAAATTCAATATGACGACATATGTCAATTTCTTAAAATTCGACATTATACTAGATTTCGACTAATTTTAGGGTTCTGAATTCGAATTTGATATCGATTTCAAAATTCAATATCACGACATCTGTCAATTTCTTAAAATTCGACATTATACTAGATTTCGACTAATTTTAGGGTTCTGAATTCGAATTTGATATTTATTTCAAAATTCAATATGACGACATCTGTCAATTTCTTAAAATTCGACATTATACTAGATTTCGACTAATTTTAGGGTTCTGAATTCGAATTTGATATCGATTTCAAAATTCAATATCACGACATCTGTCAATTTCTTAAAATTCGACATTATACTAGATTTCGACTAATTTTAGGGTTCTGAATTCGAATTTGATATCGATTTCAAAATTCAATATCACGACATCTGTCAATTTCTTAAAATTCGACATTATACTAGATTTCGACTAATTTTAGGGTTCTGAATTCGAATTTGATATCGATTTCAAAATTCAATATGACGACATCTGTCAATTTCTTAAAATTCGACATTATACTAGATTTCGACTAATTTTAGGGTTCTGAATTCGAATTTGATATCGATTTCAAAATTCAATATGACATCTGTCAATTTCTTAAAATTCGACATTATACTAGATTTCGACTAATTTTAGAGTTCTGATGTCGAATTTGATATCGATTTCAAAATTCAATATGACGACATCTGTCAATTTCTTAAAATTTGACATTATACTAGATTTCGACTAATTTTAGGGTTCTGAATTCGAATTTGATATCGATTTCAAAATTCAATATGACGACATCTGTCAATTTCTTAAAATTCGACATTATACTAGATTTCGACTAACTTTAGGGTTCTGAATTCGCATTTGACATCGATTTCAAAATTCAATATATCTACATCTGTCATTTTCTTAAAATTCGACATTATACTAGATTTCGACAAATTTTAGAGTTCTAGACAGTAAGTATAGTGTATGTGATTAAACATGTTTTTATTATATCAGGAAGAAACAACAGTTGGACGAAAATACTACGTGTGAAACAACTGAAACGTCAGATTTTTCATTGACAGAGTAAGTTTCTTCGTACGATACATAAAATTGAGAATTAATAGATTTACAACACACTTGTTTTTGGAGTTATTCTTTTACATCCTGTACTTGTCGTGTAATGTTTATAAAAAATTTGAAATTTTACATATAACTGTAAACTTTATTACAGGTTAAATAATGTGTCACTAGCAGAAACTAAAGAAAATGTTACCCTTCTTTCTAAATCTACCGATGACGTTCCTGACCTTGAGGTTATATTATAATAATATTGTAATGTAATTTAATGTATTGTAATTTAAGGTAATGTAGATCCTAGATTCACCAGAAAGCTTCAAATAAGAGAACCGATTGGAGATAAAAATATAGTATTGCAACAGCAAGACCTGAATGTAATTGCAAGACCGACAGTTGACAAAGATTTTCCCTCCAATCAACCTACATGTTCACGATATTTAAGTTTTAACAATTTCTAAATTTGTACATATTTTTATTTTGTTCATCATTTATGTTTAGATTAAAGTACTATTTGAATATTATGTTATGGGTTAAAAATGTGAATACTAACATGTCTATGCAATGTCAAATTTCGACTAAATAAGTTCAAGCCGAAGTGGCTAGGTGGGAGGCACCGCGCTGCTAAATCCCATACGTTGCGAATTTTATTTTGTTTTGATTTATATTTTTACGATTTGAATAAAATGCAGGTAATTTAAAATATTCATTCACTATGGAATTTTGATGTGAGCAGCACATATTTATATGGAAATTATTGTTATTATAAAGAAAGTCACTATTTTGTGCAATATTAATGTGTTATGAATGTTAAAGAAAACCTTAAAATTCGTCGAAATTTAGTATAATGTCGAATTTAAAAAAATTACAGATGTCTTTTGAAATTAACGTCAAATTTTAAGAAGTTGACAGATGTCGTCATATTGAATTGTGAAATCGATATCAAATTCGAATTCAGAACCCTAAAACTAGTCGAAATCTAGTATAACGTCGAATTTAAAGAAATAGACAGATGTCGTCATATTTAATTGTGAAATCGATATCAAATTCGAATTCAGAACCCTAAAATTAGTTGAAATCTAGTATAATGTCGAATTTTACGAAATTGACAGATGTCGTCATATTTAATTTTGAATTCGATATCGAATTCGAATTTAGAACCCTAAAACTAGTCGAAATCTAGTATAATGTCGAATTTAAATAAAATGACAGATGTCATATTTAATTGTGAAATCGATATCATATTCGAATTCAGAACCCTAAAAATAGTCGAAATCTAGTATAATGTCGAATTTTAAGAAATTGACATATGTCGTCATATTTAGTTGTGAAATCGATATCAAATTCGAATTCAGAACCCTAAAACTAGTCGAGATCTAGTATAATGTCGAATTTTACGAAATTGACAGATGTCGTCATATTGAATTGCAAAATCGATATCAAATTCGAATTCAGAACCCTAAAATTAGTCGAAATCTAGTATAATGTTGAATTTTAATAAAATATTAGATCTCGCTTGTCACATTTCAAACATTTCCACGAGCAAACCCGGGGCAAAAAGCATCATTTTATCATCAAGCGTGTAAATAGGTAGGTATTCTTACTTCCTTACTAATATTACAAACGTGAAAGAGTGATTGTTTGTTTGTTGATTTGTCCTTTTTAACGTCAATACGGAGCAACATCTTATAAAATATTTTTTGACAGATTACTAAACGACAACTAATCCCATACAGTATGTAGGGTATTAGGAGACTAATAATCACATGCAGTCCTGTGTCAGACGACAATTACTGATCACATACAGTCTATTAGACGCCAGACGGCAACTAAAAGCGTGGTCTCTCTAACTATGATAGTCTCTCGCAGGCTAGGTCGGAAAAAGGGCGTGACTTAAAACATCAAATCGTCAAGGACGCTGACGATTATCAGCCCCTTAATGTTTACAGTTAATCGTAATCTTAAATTCTTGGACAAAATTAGTATGAAATGGGTGTGAAAATGAATGTGAATCATACAATTCCGTCATTAATGTTATCAATGGTTAAATAATAGAAGATAATTCACGATATAGTAACTAAATGACGTCAAGAAATTCAAAGCAAATAATTCTAATTAGACACGCCTAAGATATATTATATATTTCAAGGATCTAAAACACCTGTAATGTAGTAGATTAATACCTAAATCTTACATGATCTTTTGAAATCACGCAGTCATGTATTTGCTTATCTGCAAGTTTGTGTAGGACATGTTCTAGGAGCTGTCAAAGTAATCTTCAATTGATATTTTATCGGATGAATATATATTATTGCTCTATTAGGTCGCTATTACAAACATTGGTATAGTTAATACGAGGTATAATAAATGCAGTCTCTACCTCCTCTCTAAATGTGCACATGGTTACCGGGGTAGACACGTCGCAACACAGAAATACTGTTTCTCAATAATAAGTATGTCTTCTTTTTTCACGGATTGCTAGCGTTATCGGTCCCATCACAGGGTATACCCAGCGGAAGACCAAGTCTTCCTGTTTTAGCCGATGGTATTTGTGAGGCTATACATAACGAGTGGTCAGTTCTGTTGAGGTATATTTAGATGGAAAAGCCTCTAAGTGTGGTTTAGTTGGAATATGTACGTTTTTAATTATAAAAAACCCATTGGTACATGGCCGAGGTCGAACCGTGATCCGCCTAGTTAATATCAGACGTCTTAACCACTCGGCCATCGACGCACCTATGATGTCAATAAAATAATATTTAGGGGTAAATTATTTTTTTCCGTTTGTATGGAAATGGTAGTTGTAGTTAGTAGTTGCCCCCTTTACTTGCCACTAAAAAAATACTTTGTTACTGGTGCACGACTAAAGGCACACTAAAACAAATTTCGAAATCTAAGAATATCCAGTGTCAGAATCGTTTGTACTATTTCTTGGAGATAAATAATTCTTTGTCAAAGTTACGTACTTTAACCTTCAATATGGCAGCTCGTTTAAAAGATAAGATTAGAGTTATCAAGATATTGACATATATTATGATAATCTCTTATTATAGAATGGACGAATGGATTTGGATGCATTTCAGTACAGTTACACTAACATTATTCACTACATTTACAGAATTACTCAATTTTTAACCGACTTCCAAAAAAAGAAGGTTCTCAATTCGGACCGTATGTTTTTTTTTAATGTACGTATGGACATCGATTACTCCGCCAGTTGTGAACCGATTTTGATGGTTTCTTTTTTAATCGACAGATAATTCGTCTGGATTGGTCCCATTTTTATGTCATAAAAATTGGTTCATTAGTTTTTTAGAAATTTTGAAAAAACTGACCTTATAAGTAAATTTTTCGTAATATCTCGATGAAATATGTACCGATTTTGAGGACTTATTTTCTTAAGGATATAATAATTTCTCGACATTATCTCACAGTCATATCACGAAAATCGGTTCAGTAATTTTTCAGAAATTCAGTAATTTGTCTCTGTTTACTGCTGAAAATTATATCAGAGAAAAGCCTTAGCAACGGTTGCTATTGACACGAAGTTTTCAATTTTCGTATCGACGACGGTGGTCTAGCGTCTAAAGGTATGGGGTGCAGCGCAGGATGCACATTGCACATGGTGAAAATCCCATCCACAGCAGTATTTTTTTAAATTTTCCATCAATGTTTTTTAGTTGCGTTATTATTTGTTTCTCAGGGCAGCTAAATCACTTTAAAGGGAGAAATAAACCTTTTAAAAAAAAGTGTACCGACTTCAAAAATTAGCACTGAAAAGTAAGAAATAATAAAAATTTCGTCGTAGAATTTGAAGACGGTTGCTGCCAAATTAGAAATAATTTAGTACCCAAATTCACTAATCTAGATTATTCATTAGGAACCTACGATCATCAGTACAAACACAGATAATATTGAACAGATCTTTATGTCCTTAGATGTTTACTTAATTTTGTATCCTAATTTGGCACCAACCGTCTTCAAATTCTACGACGAAATTTTTATAATTTCTTACTTTTCAGTGCAAATTTTTGAAGTCGGTACACTTTTTTTTAAAAAGCTTATTTATTGTTTGTTTGTGTTTTCTTCTCCCTCTAATGTATGTTCATTGTTCATTGATAAAATACTATTTGGTACTATGCCGCAGGGAGGTATTTTGGAGGTACTTTTTATAAAATAATTTTAAGCTTTTTTTATTATTGCGTATTATTCTTTTTCTTTCTTTTTTTTCTTTCTTCACGGGTTATCTTACAGCTTCCGAAACCGTGTTACGGTTCCAGGTCGGCGAACGTTCGCCGTTCCAGGTATCCAGCGGAAGACCAAGTCTCCCTCGTTTTGCCGATGGTATTTGTGAGGCTATACCTAACGAGTGGCCAGTTCTGTTGAGGTATACTTATTTAGATGGAGTCTCTAAATGTGGTTTGTCGGATTATGTACATAAGTTTTTATATAAAATCCCATTGGTACATGGCCGGGATCCGGGATATTGTATTTTTTATAAAAGCAAATATAAAAAACTATAATTTATCTATTTACCTATAATATATGCGTTTGATTTGTCAGGCTTGTCTTACTTAGCAAATTGCCACGAAATTTTCGTTTTCAGCTCTTATTAAATTCCGAAAAAATACATACATTTAAAGAAGATGCTACGATACGATATTAGGAAAAAACTAGAGAAAAACTGTAATTGTTCAAGTTATATTCAAGTCAGAATAACAAAATGGTCGTAAACCTTTAAAATTATAAAAGGAAAACAACAGTTAGACATTGAAATATGTAAACAATACAAACAAACATTAAAAATTGTGGAGGCCACGGAATCAACCTATAAAAATGTTAAAACCGCAACTAAATCCGTCCCGTAGTTTTTGTGTGAAAAGGTCACAGACAGACAGACAGACAGACGCGGCGGGGGTCTTTAATTATTTTGTGGTGATGAATGTGAATACATAGGTACCTATACTTTTAAAGATTTGAGAGATTTCTAACATTTTGGGGCGTCGGTGGTCGAGTGGGTAAAACTTCGGCTCACAACTGAGAAGTCGCGGGGTCGATCCAATGGGTTTTTATAATAAAAAATCTATGTACATTATCCGACAAACCGTACAAAGAGGCTTTTCCATCTACATATCTCAATAGAGCTTAGCCACTCGTTAGGTATAGCCTCATAAAATATTTGGCTAAGTGAGGAAGACTTTGTCTTCCGCTGCAATGGGTACCCTGGGACCGGCAAAGGCGAAGCGTTTTAATTTTTTTTTGTACTTTACAATGGGATATATTTATCTTAAAACTCATGTAAATAGAGATGTTTAAGTCCAATAAAATAATAACAATTTATTTAAATGTAAAGGCTAACAACCTTGTTACTAAATAAATAGGAACTGTTTTTGTTGCTCTACAAGATTATACACCAAATATAATTGTAATTGCGAAAGTGTACCTACACAATTGTTATAAATAAACGATTGAAATAATTAATGTGAGTTTGTGACGAGTTGCGATCATTTACTAGGTATTTTACTAGCCATAAATAAATCATACCTAATATTATAAAAACGCAAAAACTATTAAACGGATTTTATTGCTGTTTTCAGTATTAGATAGGTTCATTCACCGGGAAGGTTTCAAGTGAATCAAGTCGGGGATAGGGTAGGTAAATACAGACATAAATTTTATTTATATGTATTGTGAATAGATTTATAAATATTTTACCTTGATTTATATTTAACTTGGAATAACAATAATTATGTTATGTTATTATATGAAATTGCCCGATAATTATTATTTCTTATTCTGTTTTAAAAGTTACAAAGAAACAAACAATACAAAAATAATGAAAAATGTTAATAATTTTCAACGAAATGCAAAAATCCGTAGAAATTTTGAAAGATTACTTTTCGAGTTTGTTGTTGATTTTCACGACTAAAATAAATAATTCTAAAAAGCCAGGGTGCGTAAATAAGTTATGGGGCTCCTTGTCAACTTCCTCCCCTCTGTCTAGGGCTCTAATTTTATTTAGGTACCTACAGCACAGGGAACTTGTTTTTTTTTAACCTAAATGAACGGGTGAAAATTGAATTGTTAACCTAATTTGCACCCCATGAATCTAAACGTCTAATTTTGAACTTCTCTGTTTATTTGATACTTAGTTTTCGCCCGTGGAAATTTTCGGATTTATTTTTATCAAAATAGTGTAGCTTTCTATTAGTAAAATCATTTTTAGAATCGGTTCAGTAGTTCCAGAAATTACATCCCTAACATACAAACAAACAAATATAAGTAATATTAGTATTCATAAAATCCTCGTGCTCGAGTTTACAAATAGAGTGTAGAAAATTCGTGTACCTAACCTACTTATATACTTTTTAAATATTTTCCCTTCAGCCCATCTTACCTTGAAATAGCAGTATAATAACTTGAATAATATGTTTTGTAATAATATTTTATCCTTTAAAATATTTCCTTATACAATAGATAACTTCTAGCAGACTAGGTAACAGTAAGAAATTAGCACTAACCTTTTTTCTAACTAAGTACGGAAAAGCAGAGTATATGGACGATCTTTGAGATTTGAAATCGTTTCTCAATTTTTTTCAATCTCTGAGGATTATAAATCAATAATATGAAATCATTCTCGTCTATATGAAATGAAATCGTTTTATGGAAATAAAATAATCACTACTGATGAAGAAAAAACCAAAATATGCTTACCGCAGGAAAATCCGCACAAGTCACTATATAAAAATACCCGAGTTCTTAATTTCTCCAGGATCCCATCATCAGATCCTGACCTGATGACCATGGGACCACCTGGAAAGTATACCCTTTCAAAAAAAAAAAATTTCCAAATTGCATGTATGGCAACAGCGGCTGCCCCAACCCTTTATCAGGGTAGAGCGAGATTGCCTTTCGGCGCTCTTTGGTCGACATGTTCGAATCAATTATAATTCAGTTTCTAATAATAAAATGCAAAGATGCTGGTCCCCCGTTGCGTATATCTCCAAAAAGACAGCAAAAATCAATTTATTTTCGCTCCCGGTTGATGATTGGATTTTTAGCACCCCTTCCCACATGGTGCCTAGAGCGACCGCTCCTCTCGCTCTACCCCAGGACCGCCACTGTATGGGAAAGCTACCTCTAAAAACTTAATTGATTACAAAAATCTATATAAGTATATGTTAAAACAATGTTCAGAACAGATATTTGTACGTTTTAATTTATTTTATAAGTTTAGGATGCTTTGTTAGGATGAGAAATGATCAGGATAAGATCCTAACAGTCTGCACAGAACACGTTCTGACTATACAAACCTATATAGCTCTGTAACTTATCTCACTATGTAATCACACTAATTATGTACTGCGAGAAAGTTACAACTATTGTTATTCACTTTTACTAGGTTGTACAATCTGGGGTTGACAGAGGCTAAGTAATCTTTTGCCTTTTGTATACTGTTTTTACAAGAAGGGAAAACAAATCCAATCATTAACTTTATTGATTGTTTTTATTATTTTTTATTTTGTGCCATTTGGTGTAGAAACTCTAGTTCCGTAGTGTTCAAATGCCAAAAAGTTTAGCCAGGGTCGAACCGTGGTTCATCATCATCATCATCAACCTTTTAAGATCCACTGCTGGATCATGGTATCCCTCTAACGCACCATTTTAGTGGTGTTCATTGAGAGGAATTGCCATAGTCACCACGCTTGGCAGGCGGGTTGGTGACCGGACGCCGGTTTTACGTGCTGTCCGAAGCACGAGGAGTCGATTAAGCACATATTCTTAAAGAAAATTGGTGCTTAGCATTTTGGCAGCGGTAGGAATCGAACCTGGGACCTCCGGTTTCAAGTCCACCGTCCTACCAATAATTAGGGTATCGACTACCCAGTTAATACCGGACGTCTTTCTCTCTCAATTCTCTAAAAATTATGCCTAGGTACCTAAAATACAGTGTATTTCAAATATTAGTTTCTAAAATCAATCTTTCATAAAAAAAAGTTTAAAATGACCCAGTCTTTTTGAGAGTACGTAAATACGATTTATAGAATATCTTTAAATCAGTACCTATCAGGAAGTGCACGACGCACGCCATCAGTTGGAGGTTAAAGAACTATTCATTCTGAACGTGATATCGCATTGTTAACATTTTCCTATCACGTCATCAGAACTTGAACTGAGTGAAATATGGTTTAGACTAAATTACTAATAATAAACGACTAATGTTAGGATGTTTAATAACGGATAATGAATCTATCTATCTATCTTCACACCTTTTATTCCAAGATTTGTTACGATTCTCTTTCTTCATTTATATTCATACCTTTCATACATGCTCGGTGATTGTGTGTACTTTTAATATTTCCATCGATCAATATTTTTTTATATGTTAAATAAAAGTACACCTAGGTCGTCCTCTGCCAGAATTTCCGTTCACTTCAGCCATATAAACCTTTTTAGTCAATCTTTCATCCTTCATTCTTACAACGTGTCCTCAGCGTTAAATACTTTTCTTCATTAGTTGTGACACTTGTGACTAATGAAGAAAAGTAGTTAATCATCTTTCACTCCGCATTCTTCTCTAATGACATCATCAATACGCTTAATATCACACATTCTACGTACTAAAAACGATAATGAAAATTTAATTTTTAAACAACAAAATAATGTAATTTAATGTAATTTCCTAATCAACGAGGGAGACTTGGTCTTCCGCTGGGTACCCTGGAACCGTAACACGGTTTTGGGAGCTGTGAGGTAACCCGTGAAGAAAGAAAAAAACTTAAAATGAAGGTATAATTGTAATCAATAGTTAGCAAGGACGTGCGTGACATAATGTACATTAATGAAACAATTGTATAATAAAATGTCCGGAACCAATAAAATAAGGTAAAATTAAGAAACTTATTGTAACGGACGTTTCCTGCTTTACTTATTTCAAAGCGAAAGTACGGCTTGATATTAGTTCATATATAAAAAAAACGAACTAGCCTTACAGTAGTCGCATATGATGTGTAACATCTGACATCTCACCGAGGTACACGCACACACTGTTGGCTGACAATACCAACCTCTCAGAAAATTTGGTTAAATCAAATAGCGCGCGCTTCCCCGGCTTCCTGTTACACACTTCTGTCTCTTTTCACGAAATCACTCCCACAGATTGCAGGACAGTGAGAGAAAAGATGTTAAACATCAATAAGTAAATAGGTACATCTTTTTCTTGTATAATACATTTGATATATCAATGTTCCTAATTAAACCAAATTCAGTGCGTACGAAGTTGCAAGGAGTACGTAGTTATAGTCTGATGATACAAAATAAACAATAGGTGATTACCTATGTATTGTTCGACCAATACGATTTTTAATGTATTTTTTAATGAGGTGTTATATAAAATATTGGCGTAGAGTGTTTCGCACTTTTTTCTTATGGTCGTAACGTAATACCATTTAGGATTAAACAACGAGTTTATAATTAATATAACCTGCATAATTTTTGTAATAACTACACAATATCTGAAAAATTACTGAACCTATTTTCATAACGCAAAAAGATATACAAGTACAATCGAAGCGTAGCAACAACTATTTCTGTTTTACCTTGCTTTGGGGTAAATAGGTATGGCTGATGTGATTGAGATTCTGGAGTAGCCAGCCACTGATTCACTGAGTTTCATTGATCATTCAAAAGTTTAGACTTTTTATTGAATACCCTTTGTAAAACCTAGTAGTAGAGGGATTCCGGGATAAAAACCACATCGATCCGTTGCTCTGTGTTGACGTGAAAAAAAGACAAACAAACAAACAAATAAATAAACACACTTTAGCATAGGTACTATACCTAGTTAGTTATGAAAGATTGACTTATGCTCATTGCATTTTTCGATGGTGATGCAAGGATTTTAAATAAAAAAGCAAGGGCAAGGTTCGTTCTGATCTATGGTCAATGTTGTACATGGCCTTGGAGTTATATTTTTTGCACTAATATTCCGCCCGCGACTGCGCTCACATTTTTCCTCATCATTTACATACCTGTGTCAGTTCGTTTCTTTTTTGTAGAATCTTATTACCGCCTGGCGAGGCCATGAATGTAACAATATTAATAATAGTTCTATTATGGACATTTTAACATTCCCGTATGTGGAGTATTACCTATTTGAAGGAGCTTAAAATTTTGACTTTGAATGCAAAAAAAATCATGAATATCTCCCAAATGCATTAATGATGGCGCCAACATTCTCAGTCAGTGGGTCAGCCTCTGTCTGGCCTTCAATATAATGCAACTTTATTATATAACAAGGTGTATTTAATATATGTCAATTTCTTATGTAGATAGGTAGGTACTTACCTATATATAATTTTATATAATATATGTGCATGAGTGTGATTCAGGTTTACAATTATTTTTTCTAAAAAGAAGGCTAATTCTAATTTAAGAAGTGACAGCATTTTTTGTGTTTCACGAAGGTTGTAGCAAAATATTGTGGAGGTAGAGAATCCTAACAGTTTTCCAGAAATAACCTCGGATTTCCGGGAGGGTTGGCATCTTAGCAACCGTACGTTTTCACTTTCCTCTGTATTTTAGCCTTCAAGATGTTCAATAAGCAAAAACTTTATAATAATCTCAATAAAAATATAATTCCAAATAAAAAATAACCACAAACGGAGGTCGAAACGGTCTTCATTGGATTAACTATACAATACTTGATCGTACTTATTACTTTTTATACAAATAAGTAGCTTTAAATTTAATTTAAATTAGGGTTTGAGCACGGTCCCAAGAGTAAAAGTCGGCGTCTCTTCTTGGTCTGCGTCTTATTGGTTGTAGTGTGTAACTCGCTAAATGTGGACATTGCTACGCATCTCTGGCCACGCCATAAGGCATAAAAGTAGTCACCATGGTCCTCACTCCTCATGCGTGCGTGGGCTATTATAATATGAACATAATTTTATTGGAGCAACTCAGCTGCTGTAAAGTGCAAAGTAAAGTGGTAGGACAACTTATAGCAAAAAAGTTTAGTTTTTTTGACCACGAATTGATACAAAAAACTAAATAAAATAGAACTACTCGAGCGATCTAGATTCAAATAATCTACTTAGGCTAGATTACTTTATTTAATGGATCAAATGTATATCGTGTTTAGGTACAAAATTGTAAGGAAAATAATTCGACTTTTTTGGTAGCAAGTGAAGGCTGTTTCATTATAAATGTTTGTTCGGGCTAACCACTGTACGGATTTTCATACGCTTTTCACCAATAGAAAGAGGGATCATTTATCCGATGTGAACCTGGGGCCGAGGTCGCTAGTAGGTATAGTATAACTTTCAGTCTCGTTTTCCTTGAATAAAAATTTTCAGATTACTTTTATCCAAATCCGTTGAGGTGTTTGAGAACCAAACTTATGTTGTGTCTAATAATTCAATTTATCATTTTTTTTTGTAGTGCGGATGAGCCCATAGAAAATAAGAAAACTAACTTTTTATCTGTGGTGCCTTATATATTTTAGTGTTCGGACATATTATTATAAACGAACTCTGTCTTTGTCCACAGATGATGCGGCTCCTGATATTAGCGGCGCTGTGTGCTCTGGCGATCGGTGAGGGCCTTCCGCCGTCCTGTCACAAGAAAGTGTTCTGTGACAGCGAACTACTCCATCATGTACAAATGGCGCATCTCTACCCTGACTCCAAGACCTTCGTAGACCTCCACATGCGGTACGACGAAGAAACGACACTCGACAACTTCGAGCAGCTCATGGTCGCTTCTAATCGCAACCCCTCTCGCGAACAAATACAGAAGTTCGTCGATGAAAACTTCGACGAAGACCGCGAGCTCGAGTTCTGGACTCCCAACGATTACAAATCGAACCCCAGATTCTTAACCGGCATCCGCGACGAGAAACTCAAGAAGTTCGCTAAGGACGTCCACGACATCTGGCCCGAATTAGGCAGGAAGGTGCGACAAGAGGTCATCCAGAACCCTGAAAGGTACAGTCTCATCCCCGTGACGCACGGCTTCATCATACCTGGAGGAAGGTTCAGAGAGATCTACTACTGGGACACCTACTGGATCATCGAGGGTCTTCTTATCAGTGGCATGCACGACACCGCGCGCGGCATGCTAGAGAATTTGTTAGAGTTGCTGCAGACGCTTGGACACATCCCGAACGGCAGTCGCTGGTACTACGAGAACCGCAGTCAACCGCCGTTACTCATCGCCATGGTGGAACTGTACTTCCGTAAGACCGGCGACTACGACTTCTTACGGAACAACATTGATCTTCTTGAAGCCGAGCTCGAGTACTGGATCGACACGCAGACTGTTACCTTCCAAAGAAACGGCAAATCTTACACCATGCTTCACTACAACGTGCCCAGCGCTGGCCCGCGTCCTGAGTCTTACAGCGAGGACTACACCCACGCTCAGGTCTTCGACAACGAGAACCGCCAGCAGCAGTTCTACAACGAGATCAAGAACGCTGCTGAGAGCGGCTGGGACTTCTCTTCTCGTTGGTTCATCGACGAGCAAGGCGGACACAGCGGCAACCTGACCAACATCCACACCTCTGACATCATCCCGGTCGACCTCAATGCTATGTTCGCTAACGCTCTGCAGTCCGTTGCGAATTTCCGCGGCCTTTTGAAACTGAAGCGCGGCGCTCAGTGGGCCTACCTCGCCAAGGAGTGGAGGAACGCGATCGACGAGGTGCTCTGGGACAACGAGGACGGCATCTGGTTCGACTACGACATCAGAAACAACATCCACCGCAAGATGTTCTTCCCCACCAACCTCACCCCTCTCTGGTTGAAGGCCGTAGACAAGCGCTCGATTCCAGAGTACGGACCACGCGTCATCAAATACCTGAGGAGTACATCAGGTCTCGATTTCCCCGGCGGAGTGCCATCCTCTCTAGACCGTACCGGCGAACAGTGGGACTTCCCGAACGCCTGGCCTCCTCTAGTAAGTATCGTTGTCAACTCTCTGGAAGCCATCAGAACACCAGAGGCCAAAGAGCACGCATTCAATGTGGCTCAGACTTGGATCAGGTCCAACTGGAAAGGTTTCACTGCCAACAACCAGATGTTCGAGAAATACGACGTCGAAGTTCCCGGTCAAGTGGGCGGCGGCGGTGAATATAACGTGCAGGAAGGTTTCGGTTGGAGTAACGGAGTAGTTCTGGAGTTCCTTTACAAGTATGGCTGGTCACTCACAGCCGAGGACAGCGTTGTCAAATCTAATTAAATTGTAGTTCCACATTAAAAACGTACAAAATGACAAAATGAGACTTTCCACCGTTGTGTTGTGGAGCACGACAAATTAATGTAAATATCCTTATTATGTGTGATGTGATAATGTGATAAACGCCATATATACAGGGAGCATAAAACATTCCGTTAAAATATAGTACAAGACGACTGCATTTTTACATTGGTACAATGGTGACGAGAAGTAAATTTAGTTTAACTTAATACTTTCCAAAGTCTTAGTACCTACTCAACGACTACTTGTAATAGTTTAATTGTATAATTATTTTCCCCAAAACGAGCAAATCTAATCTATCATTTATACAATCTAAGTTTTGTTTTTGTTGTAATGAAAGTTTTGTAAAATATTCTTCTAACAACAAAACGATTCTTTTTGCTTGTCGAGGACTGTTCGCAGTAGGAACATTTTTTCAGTAAATGTCGCATTCAATTAGATTTGGTAAAAAATTGATTGAAATTGTCGATTTTGTAAACTGAACATTTCACCTTACTCTCTCTACTGCACGAGAATCGACTTACTTTTAATTTTAACTGCATTTGTCTATTTTCGGTTAATATTCTTTTGAACATTGATTGTCAACGTAGACTTTATATTTGAATTTAGATGCGGGGACCAAATAGATATTAAGCCTTAATTTGACAAAGATCACAATATTATTTAAGAGTTTAACTTTGGTATTATGCAGTATGTGTACATATAAAGTGACTATACTATTATATATTAATTATATACCTATGTACTTAATGAGGCTAGCACTGCATGGGCTTTGTTCCTTGTAGTTCGTATCCTAATGTTGTTACAGTTTTATTTTTACTATTTATATATAGTTGTTAAATAAATGGCTGTGTGTTAATGAATGTGTATTTATTTTTTAATAAATATTATTTTGCTTATCTCCAAAATAATTCGTCGCCTGAATCGAAAATCAATATATCAGCTCTAGGTCCAGGTGTTTTTGAGAAAACCAATATTCGAGTGCACAACCACTTGTGATACTTATAAACGTGAATATCAAAAATTAATAAATGGGATTCTGTCTGTTTGTCTGAATGCTTGTCCAGAATAAGCTACGAAACTGCTGAATGAATTTTCAGCGATCATAGTGGACTTAACTTTTATCTCAAATTATTTTGAAAATTCGTAATAGTTAAATAAAAAAATAAATCTCCTAATTATGGTAATATTGCGACATATTATGAGTAAATTGATAGGATGAAGAGGCAGTGATTATGTGAACGAAGTCGTGAATCTCATTTAGTAATATATAAAATGATATGTTAGGTAAGTAAGATGAATTCACTTTTTTTTCTTCCGCTGGGTACCCTGGGGCCGGAAACGGTTCCCGGGAGGCAATCCATGAAGAAGAAGAATATGAATTCTGCATAACACCAGGATGAACATGCGAGGAATAAATTTTTAGTGTTCTGTAGCCATGTGGCATAAAACAACAATTATTTGTGTAACTCTCGCCAAATATATATGTATGTAGGTATAGCCAATTATAGCTTCTAACGTTAGGTGCAGTACTGAATTTTCTTGGCTCTATGTTGATATAATTATGTTGTCATATTTTTAAATGATAAATATAAATAAATAAAATAATAAAACCTATACATTAACTGAATAATACATCGTGGAAAAATCAATAATGACAAGAAGACTGCATTTCCCAGATACCTAATTCTTGCTGCCTACATTTCAAATAACAAATAATTTACAGACAATCTACATCTATGCTTTATGCTTTAGTTAAACTTTCAGGCGTTTAAGTAATAACTCATAATTTCATGGTAGGTACCTAATATGTTTGTTATATAGTGGGGTGATAACATACCACATACCTATAAATATAGATAGATAGGAAATGTAAAGCTCACAATAAATATTCGAGCGGGCTCTCGTGTAAAGAATAAAATAATGTAGGAATAATATGAGGAAAAATCCTAGAGAAGAAGCCCTAGAGAACGACGCTCGACTCCCATTTATTTGGGAAGCCCTGTCATGTCTACCTCTTGCTGAAGACATTCAATAATTAAAGTTTATGATACCTACAATTTGTATATTTAATCTCGTACCACAATCGCGCAGCTGTCGGCTGTCCCGTTATGTTTGATCATTCGCGTATCTATTTTTATTTAGTTCATGATAATCTGTCTTCAGTGTCATACATTGTGACTGACTAAAGTTGACATGTGTTTATGTATTTAATTATTGTAAAAAGTTAAGTATTATTATTTGCCCAGAGTAAATCGAAATTGTGCAATTTGTGAACTTTTAAGTGATGTTTTCGCGCGCATCGGCTGTTCATACGTCATTTAGGGTCACGGAGTTTTTTTCTCGTCGTGTGACACGGTGACTGTGTCGGCATGCAGGCCGGGCCTGTTCCACTTCGCTGTCGGAAGTCCGCAGCGTCGCGCGTCTATACATCATGCTGTCCCACCGGCGCGCTCCACGCTGCTCGCTACGTCTCCCTCCACTGTGTCCCCTGCTGGGCCTGCTCCAGCTGAGTGCGTGTGCGGCCGCGTGCAGCCCCGCGCTCTACTGTAGCGGTGAGCTGTTGAGACGCGTGCAGCTCGCGCGAGTGTTCCCGGACTCCAAGACATTCGTGGACCTTCGACTCGTCCGCTCCGAGAACGAAACTCTCGCCGACTTTGACGAGCTGCTCCGGGACACCGGCGGCGCACCGAGCCGCGCTCGTTTGGCTGACTTTGTCCGCGCCCATTTCGCGGACGGAGACGAGCTCGAGCCGTGGACCCCGCCAGACTTCAACCCAGACCCTCCGCTCCTGGCGCGCGTGCGGGACCCACGACTGAGAGAGTTCGCGCGCGACCTGGTCGCCATTTGGCCGCGACTGGGGCGGCGAGTGAAGCCCGAGGTGGCAGCGCACCCTGAGCGGTACAGCCTGCTAACAGTACCACGCGGGTTTGTGGTGCCCGGCGGGAGGTTCCGGGAGATGTACTACTGGGACTCGTACTGGACCGTGCGGGGTCTGCTTGCCAGCGGGATGAGGGACGCGGCGCGCGGGGTGCTCGACAACCTGCTGCACCTGGTGGGGAGGTTTGGGTACGTCCCCAACGGGTGTCGGCAGTACTACCTGGGTCGCAGTCAGCCACCGATGCTCGCGGCCGCCGTCGCCGCCTACGTGAATGTGACCGACGACGTCGCGTGGCTGGCAGGCGCGGCGCCGCTCGTGGAACGCGAGCTGCAGTACTGGCTGGACAACAGGCGGGTGTCGGTGAGGGTGCGCGGGACTACGTACGAGCTGCTGCGTTACCGCGCGTCCTCCGAGCCGGGCGGACCGCGCCCAGAGTCTTATTACGAGGATTACGAGGTGGCCAGCGAGCTTCCTGACGACGCAAGCCGGGAGAACTTCTACATGGAGATAAAGAGCGCTGCCGAAAGCGGGTGGGACTTCTCGTCGCGCTGGTTCGCGAGCGAGGACGGCAACCTGACGGACGTGCGAGCGAGCCGAGTGGTGCCGGTGGATCTTAACGCAATGTTCGCGGGCGCGCTGCGACTCGCTGGAGAGTTCCGGTCGCGGCTGAAGGATAAGAGGGCGGCGCTCAAATGGTGGAGCCTGGCGCGATACTGGCGCGGGGCGGTGGACGCTGTATTGTGGCACCCGGCGGACGGGGTCTGGTACGACTACGACATAGCAGTACAAGTGCCCCGCCGCGGGTTCTACCCGAGCTGTGCGGCACCGCTGTGGGCCGGAGCGGTGGAGGAAGACCGCGCTCCCGAGTACGCGGCCCGACTGCTCGCGTATTTATCTTCGTCCGGCGCACTACATTTCCCGGGCGGAGTACCGGCATCGCTGCAGCAGACAGGCGAGCAGTGGGATTTCCCTAACGCGTGGCCGCCGCTACAGAGCATGCTGATCGGTGCGCTGCGAACGAGCGGCAATAATAGCGCGCATGAAGAAGCCGCGCGGTTGGCTGGTGTGTGGATAAGAGCTAACTACGCCGGCTACCGGAGATGGCGAAAGATGTTCGAGAAGTACAGCGCCACCGAGCCGGGACATCAGGGTGGCGGCGGAGAGTACGACGTGCAAGACGGGTTCGCATGGACCAACGGGGTTGCACTACATCTTCTTGAACTTTACGGAGACTCCATGACGCTACATGACGATATACCGCAGCCACCTGCTGTGACTCAACTCCGGTGATGGTTCTCTGGTAACTGTGGGTCTAGCATGAGTGGATGCTTCCCATGAAGGGGATAATCTGCCCGGTGCAGATAAATATGGTGATTGCCTTGCCGATTGGATTCAGATCAGAGATCAAACATTGTTTGAAGACGTGAATCGATCTACTTGATAACTTATAAGGATAATTAGAAATACGTGACCTAATTAAGAATTATTATGATAGACACATTGAAGTCTAAAGATTTACTAAACAATAATATCTCGTCTATAAACAAACAATTCGTATCTAAGAGGAAGCGTGTGGGATGAACGCTGTTCACATGTAACTACGGGTGATAATGAAAAACTTAATTACAAGCAATGAAATTATACACCATCATGACCTTAATACCTTGCGACGTGATCAGAGACACACTACTACCAACACTACATTCTGCATACATAGCAAAAATGAGTATTTTTAATGAATTTTTGAATTTAATTTAATTGTAAATAAGAATATACACTACGTATGAAATAATCTCTAGTATTATAATGTTTATAATATAATATAATATATAACATAAGTATTCAGTATTTATATGTTTGCAATGTTTTATTGCAATTATCTTAATTACCCATTTCAGTGCATCTTTGATAACTAATGCATACCTAACTAGGCTAGTTATAATAGCCTCTTCAACAAAATAACATTACGTATCGCGGTAAAATATTACATTTTCAGTAGGAGCCTATTGTGCCATATTTCGTCATATTATAAAACAAAAATTGTCTGTCTGTCTGTACCATTTTCACGCAAATTAAAAATTTAATAGACCTATTATATTTAGGAGCTTAGCATTAATAGCAAGTCGGGGTAAAATGTAAGTACCCCAGCGATTTTCATGGCGTCGGCAGAGATACTTATAACAAAATGATATATAGGAAATAATTATGTAGAATAATAAATCGACTAAAAACACGATGATTTGAAAACGGACAGGACGTTCGTAAAATAATTTGGATGAGTATGTGGTCGATTTCAGTGGATCATTATGGGCACCTTTCATAATAGGGCTTCCGTTGTCACCCATATCCTTATTTATTTTTCTTCATGTTGTATTTTTATCAAGAAATACAAAAACCTCAATTTTACATACCTATAGGCTACGGTACTAACTGAACAAGGGAGAGCTTAAAAATATGTTTTGCGTATAGATACATGAAGCGCCTACTAAAAATATTTAATGGACGTGTTTCTTTTCTTTTCAGGCTCATAATTTATTTCCGGGTGAAACCGCGGGCAAAACCTAGTAAGTATATATTTACTAACTTACTAATATTATAAACGGATCGACGTGATATTTTTGCACAGGTAGGTATAGTTAGAGATATGAGGAGGACATAAGTTGCATTTTATCTCGGAAATCCTTCGGGATTTTTCAAAAATTTGCATAGGTGAAAAGCTAGTCTATAATAAAAAAAACAATAACAAATAAATTAAAGTAAGTTAGAATATTTTTTATATTATCAGTTAATACTTGGTAGGTACAGTTGCGTACAAAATTTATTTAAGATTTGCATACATAATTATTTAAAATAAAAAATTGTATACCGTACTTGCTAAAACTTGAAAAAAAATGCATTAGTTACTATAAAAGTAAGTAACTTTTCCCTAAAATTAATTATGGTGGCCTTGGCATTCTCAGATAATATCTAATGTATTGTTTTCAATATAAAAATCAAATAAATAAATCACAGATAAAATAAATATTTGTTTTCGTTTCAAAATATAAATTAAAGCTTATCGCGACACATCATACACATTTTAAATTGATTTATAAAAAGTTCACTTTCAGACGCTCCAAACTCTTTGATCAAACTATTAAGGCAGGGTACAAACACGATATCTACAAAAAATGGCATTTTTCGACGCTCAGTTTGAAGTGTCAGGAATCAAATTCAATATCAAGAAAATAGAGTGGACAGCCAATAACCGCATAGATTTTTCCAAAGTGTTTGGTGTATTGCATAAAAAAAATGCAAAATACCTCTATAACTAACTATACACTTTTACGCGACAACTACATACTTTTTTTTAGAATAAAATAGCTTGAATATTCTATTAAAACTTTAATCTAAGTATTACATTTACTGTTTAATTGTTTTTTTTTTTTAATTTAAGAAAAATCGACAAAATAAGAAAAAATTCAAGTGTAGCGTGTAAACTATGCTAAGCATAGCAATATTCATTCAACCTTATATCCAATCTTATTAAGCATCCGTCCACCGCAGTGCAAATCGTATTTTTTATCGGGGTTGATCCCTGCCTTAAGTAGGTATTTAACCTGCAATCTAATCTGTGATTTTTTTTAGTTTACTAGTAGGTAACAAAACTGTTGTTACAGACATACCGACAAGTAAGTATAAAAGTTGGCAAAAACTAGCGGCGCCACCATCTATGTATTCTCATGTAAAATAATTTAGTTCCATTTATCGCCGCGTGCCATGTTATATACTTTATCGGTTTGTTTGTCTGTAGTATCGACTATCAGTTCGTGTAGTTTAGATCACATGTATTATCTACATATAAAATCGACTTACTTATTTTAAAATAGCTTAACTTATTTGGCGGTACCTATATGTTTAAAAACTACTTATAAATAAAACACCCTCTCGAGATCGCTGTCCTGCGGCAGGGTCCCCAAAACACTAGCTGCATTCCCTCTCTGTATCGCCAAGCTGATACGTTGTCCAAGGTACGTACCAGCCCTTCGGTCTCCCGATACTTTTATTATTTTAGAAGCAAGATGTTTATAAAGCTTGTGTGCTTCGGGACCCCATGGGCCTAGTGTCTCAACTCCAAACGGCATAAATATGTATCCTTGTCCTAAGGATTCATATTTACGCCGTTTGAAGTTTTCAGCGGACGTCGCTGCCGAGCCCGCTCTTGATGAAGTGCCTTTAATGTGAGATGATGCCAATGTATCAACACAGGTAGCATCCCAGATATATGTACCACAAGTCACAACAAAATTTTAATTTTAATTGACATGTGTTTCGATAGTTAAAACTTATTCACTAATGGCAATGATTCCGAATTTATTTGAATAATAAATAAGTCATATCTTCTAAACCGTCTTGTAAATAGTGCATTTCACCAAGTTTCACAAACTCACTAATTTCCTTCATAAACGCAGTCACTAGTTGGCGTTACACAGGGTAATTCATCAGCAGGTCCAAATTCAGCTTCATACAATACATGTTGTATCTTTAACCGTGCAACTGCATTTTGTTTTGCTGTTAGACGTTTTAGTTGATTCGCACAACTACGAAGGAACAATTCGTCGGCGTCTAAGTTTTCATCTTCAGATGAATCCAAACGTTGTTTTTTAGCGCTTGGAGAGGAATCTTCATCATCTGTGCCGCTTTTAGGATTCTCTTGTGAGTTGCCGTTCTGTACTTCGTTAGATTTAATACGGTCATCTTCTTGGTCGGATTCATCGGATTTTTGCTCTTTTTTTGGACTGAAAAATGATGGGCTGTTAGTCTCATACGCGTTGTTACAGAAATATATGCTAGAGTCTGTGGGGAAGGAAGGAGAACCGTCATAGGATAACATTATTATTTCAAGACTTGTTATACTTAAATGAATCTTAATTTAGATCTGAATTTATATTAATAAAAGAACAAAATGTTAGCCATGACGGTTTTCTTTCTTCACCAACTCTATAAGTTGATTAAATTAATAATTAACTAATTAGTCCACAGGAGTAATAGTCGTGTCTCGTGCCTACCTAGGTTCAACATGTGGCATCAAGAAAGACATAGCTTGTACGTAAGGCCAACGAGTGCGGTTGCCGTGTGTGCGCTGCAACTTGATGAAGGAGTCGCGTAGTGAGCGCCATCGTTTTTTACATTCTATCTCTGAAAACAGAAAACCATAAAATACTTAGAGAAAAAGAAATAGACATAGACAACAATCAAAATACCTAATGAGAAAAGGGGATAAAGGTGCCCATCCATTCGTCCAATCACCGGCGCGCCGCCGTACTGTCCACCGAAATTGATCACAGATTCGTCCAATTCCTATAACAAATGGCCCGCCTAGAGCATATTTATGGTGGCCGGAATGGGAAATTTTCGGTGCGATACCGGAGCAATGCGACTATAGCGCCATCTAAGTTTACATGACAGTTCTTATCGTCAACACTAAGTAGGTACTTGTTGATTTTACTCTTCTACTTGCTCTGTAGATTTTACAAGGCAGGTAAGCAACCATAGAATCTGACGATAACTTGAGTAGGTATATTTTCAATTTAAAAAATAAAGTATGAACCTATAGGATTAGCTACGAACAGAAAATTACGAACGTTTGTGCTCGCTACCTACTTATTTAAAATTTAATAGTTGTTAGTCTAGCGTAATCTCAGTCATAATTATGATTAGGTAGGTATTTATAATTATTTATTAAATTATAATTATATGATTTCTTTTCCGTGATTTCTTTAAATATTTTTAATTGCTAATTCCACTAGTAGGTGCCTAGATACTAGCTAAGTATGTGTTCAAGTTTTAAACGATAAGTACCTAAAAGTTTTTTAAAGGTTACTTACCGGTCACTTGCAATGCTTCTTGAACTTCCTTCCAGGCATCATCGCGTAATTTAGTTTTGTTAAATCCACTTACAGTCTTGTCGTACAGTATTGGTCTTTTCCCTACTTCCCTTATAAGGTCTACCTCATTCATGTCTGAAAATATTATTTGGACCCTGAAAAATTACAATAAAATAAGTTAAGCTTATATACCTAGGTTTGTATTACATGTTGAATCTCCACTATCTCAATTATTATTAGGTAGGTAGTAGGTATCTAGTCGCGTTCTAAAAACAACTATGACAACAATTTTGTCGCCTTTTCCGACATGTCGTTAGTTGACCAAGATAGTCTTAAAACACCGGTATTAGGTATAACGAAAAATCAAATAAACTCAATACGTTTTCTTACCTAAATAACCACAAACTTTTAGTTTAGATCCTTATTACTAAATTGAGCTATATGTATTTTAAATTCGATTATTTTAGCGCAAACCAAGACAAAGCTTTCAATGATTTGATACACAGATATATTTGATACGAATGTCTGTCCTCAACTCCTCAACTCAAAGTAGACTAGTTAGTTAGTTACCGTGCGCAACGGACAAAGCAAAGCTGCATCATTTTAACTCATAATCTTTATTGCTAAAAGCTTAAAGTGTATAATCGAATAACATTTTGGTGGAAATGTATAAATGGCTGTGGAGCACGCGCACGCCGCTACGTCGCCGCGTCGCGCGTCGCCCATATCGAACGACCCCAGCCTGTCTTCTAATCAATAAACTACGCTCCCCTCGTTTTTACTCGTGAGGACAAGGGTAAATGATAATTTGAAATTGAATATGCGCTGATACTTGAATAAACTACTCTGAAATCCTGATTCAGTTATACCCTGGTATAAGCTAAACCTAAGTACATAGATGTGCCTTGCTGTTGGTTACTGCTCCGCTCTTTTGGGTCGAAGCGTGATGTTTTATAACCTCAAGAATTGGGCTATCAAAGTAGTTCAAACAGACAAACAAACAAAGAAACAAACTCTTTATTTATTATTACTATTATTAGTATACATGTACCTACACATTTATACAATCCAATATAGGTGTGGTCAACGGCCAGACAACGGTTACCTACAGTGTCCACTTTTTGCCAGTTGTTTATATTACACAGAACAGCATCTTGTTGCTGCACAAATGAACTTAGATTGTGTCACTTACCTGTTCTTTTTAGAAGTATGGTAGTTCGGATGTGCCCTCCGTGGCACCAGAATTACTATTTTTGGCATGAGTGAGATTTGAACATAAATCAAATTTATTTTAATTTACCAGAGTCGTATCAGTAGGTACTTAAAAGAACTAAATAATTCTTATACGAATAATATTTTATAATAAAAATTTAATAATCAGACATAACTATGTATAAAATTAATTAAATACTTACCTACCTACAACCTAAAATAAAATTTTAATGTCGACTGTACATAAAATAAATTAAAAAAAGAAGTGGATACGAGTATTACTCACTTCATTAAAAACCGGCCAAGTGCGAGTCGGACTCGTACACGAAGGGTTCTGTATACTCAATAGTACGCACTAAGGTCAGACCAAGCGAGTAAAAAACGCCGAATAAAACACGTTTCTTGTATAAGGTCCCTTTAATTTTTAACTTTATTTTATTTTTATTATTTGTTGTTAAGCGGCAATATTAATAAATACACATTGTGCAGTGAAAATTTCAAGTGTCTACCTATTACGGTTCAAAAGATACAGCCCTGGCCGCCATAAGATCTAGGCGGGCCATTTGTTATAGGAATTGGACGAATCTGTGACACAATTTCGGCGGACCGTACGGCGGCGCGCCGGTGATTGGACCACCTTTAGTAGGGTTTCCGTTTGCACCCTTTGAGTACGGACGGAATCCTAAAAATAATGTGGGTGGTTTTCATTTTCGAAATTCTCTCACTTCCGTTGTATTTTGATTGTTTGTCTAGAATTCTAGATCATAGGTTCTCAACGTGGGCGATGTGGCGACATACATGCGCACAGCATTATTTTATTTATTTTCTCAGCAACTTCTGTACAAATTTCTGCAGTCTGGCAGAGTCTTTGTAGGTTTTGTCCAAATCAGACCTCTCATCTCGACCGTGCGTTACGGGTCCTTGACGTTTTTTCGCGCGCTTTCTTTGCGATTTTATGCTAATTACGTATTTTGTGTCCTTACTTAATTTTCTGTGTTTTGACACGTTAAAAATTTAGGCCTTTATTCATAAACGTTTATTAGCAACGTTTTTGTTAAAATGTGTTTTGTTTCTTTCTATTATTAGTAAAGACAGGTTTGTTAGAGAGTGACAAAACATATTTTAACAAAAACGTTGCTAATAAACGTCTGTATGCTCTAAATAAAATCTCAAAGTGGGCGGTGGCCAAAATAAGGTTGAGAACCTATGGTTTAGATCTATCCATAAGATTCCTTTGCATCTTGCATCTCTTTGCCTTTTCCTCGGAAATAATTTTACTCAGGAATTTTACCAAAAAAAAGAAACATCCAGTAATAGTAGTTAGTAGTAGTTGGAAGCTTCCGATCCGTGCCGAAGGCTCGGATCGGGAGGCGCTGGGGCAACCCCCGTTGCGCCGACAATGTCTCGGCAATACCCCCCGGTATCTTCTTTAGACGCCTATGGTGGCGCCAAGGCGGCCAGCGGCTGCCTGATTATCCTGGCGATGTCTTCTCTACACTGGGTCCATGTCTAGTCATCGTCTGACCAAACAAGAGGTTCCACCAGCTCCCGAGGGAGGTGGTGGCCGTTGAGTGGCCTTCCATGCGCAGGGGCGATGCCACGGAGATGTTCGTGTCGGCCATTGTCCGCACGCTCGAACATTCGGCGCGCCATGCCGACCACAAACTCCTCGACGTAGTCGATCTGCAAGTCCCTGCGGATGGTCTCGTTGCGGACGAACCAAGGCGCGCCCGTAATCGCGCGCAGTGCCTTGTTTTGTTGGACCTGAAGGAGGTGTCTGCCTGTGGCTGACCGGAGAGCATACCACGCCGGTGAAGCGTAGGTCAGGCGGGAGCGGATGTACAACTTATAGAGTCGCACCTTGACCCGAAGTGGCAGTGATGAACGGAGGACAGGGCGAAGCATGGCGCCGGCCATCTTAGCGTTATTCACGGCATAAGTGGCCATGGCGCGCATGTTCAGCCGCCTGTCGATCTGGCACCCCAGGTACTTGACTGTATTGCTCCACTCCACGACTTGACCTCGCAGTCGGAGCGGCGATGGTAGTATTCTCCTGTTAGAGGTCATCAGTGCCATTGTTTTACCAACGTTCACCGACAACCTCCATTTATCCAGCCAATCAGGCAGCAGGTCCAACAAGCGCTGCATCTTCTGGGCCGCATGCTCTGGAACCCGGGAAGATGTGATATAAGCGCTGTCGTCCGCAAAGATGGCCAACATCGTCTCCTCTTCGCACATAGGCGATGGTCCCAGTGTAGGGATATCGTTAGTGAATACCGCGTAGAGTATGGGAGAAAGGCAACTGCCTTGAGGTACTCCGGCTGAGATACCTCTCAGCTGTGATTGCCTTCCTTCGACACTGACAAGGAAGCTGCGTCCTTCGAGGAAGGACGCAACCACCCTGACGGCCAGCGGAGGTGTTCGCGTGGCCAGAAGCTTGTATAGGAGTCCACTGTGCCACACTCTGTCGAATGCTTTCTCTATGTCGAGAAAGACACCGACAGAGCAGTGGCCCCCGTTAAGCTCTGTCGCGAGGTGGTGTAGCACTCTCGCAAGCTGTAGCGTAGTCGAGTGTCCCTCCCTGAAGCCAAACTGCTCTGGACGCAGTGAGATATTTGGCCTCAGGCGGCGGAGGAACAGAATCTCGAACAACTTGGAGAGGCTCGACAGCAGGGTGATGGGTCGGTAGCTAGACGGCAACCGACGATCCTTGCCAGGTTTCGGAAGAACAATCACTTTACCGGTCTTCCAGATGGTCGGGAAGTGACCGGTACGGAGCACCCCATTGCAGAGGCGCGCGATTGCAACTGTGGGCCGTCGCGGCAGACGCGCCAAATCTGCGTTGGTGATTCCGTCAAGTCCCGGGGCCTTCCTCGCCCTCAGATGCAATGAGGTCTTGCGCTCCTCAGCTGGAGAAACGAAAAAATAACCCGGGAGCGGTGGCATTTCAGAATCCATAAATTCCCATACCCTACGCGATATCTCAGCGTCGTGTCCGGGGTAAACGACGGGAAACGGCCTGAACTGCGTCTCGAGGTGGTCGGCCAGTATTTTGGCTCGATCCTCGGCGCTAGCTCGGCGTCTCCCGTCGGAGTCCATCAAGGGATATACCGGTGTGGGGGCATTTGTGAGGCTCTTTGTGAGGCGGAAAAGGGAGGTCATGCTCTCCTCTTCGCTGACGCTGTCCAGGAACTTCTCCCAAAACATCCAGTAATAAAAACTTAAATGTCAGAGAAAAAAGAAATAACGTAGGCCTTAGAGGGAGTAATATCTTGTTTATTACTTGCTAACACAGACTATTGTAGTACTCTCAGATCAATTATACTCATATACCTTGCTCTGTGTCTTGCTCCTCTGAGTACATAATAGAGTTATCTGTGGCTGAAACCTGAAACAGACTGAAACTTATATTCTCTTTGACTGAAACTGAAAGAAAGCCGCCGGTCATCAGGCTGACGCAACTTCGAACAAAAAATTGGTTCTATGAAAATTGAGCCAATGTTAATGGCGTCGTATCGCCATCTTTTTCACTCCATGGTGCTATCTCTGTCTATCCCTGTCAAAGTTGCAAATGGCGGCAAATTTGTTTTGTCTTATTTTAGTTTTAAAATATTAATAAATAAATATATAATGTGATGCTTAAATCGTGCTTGTAATATATTAATTGTAAATATAATATAGTAAGTTATAGTAAATAAGTATATGTATTGTTTTACAATAGTTGTATTCAATAATTAAGAATGGAAACATAAAAAGTGTACAATATGTGGTACAAGAGGCGGCCGCGTAGACGGTATCAAGCGAATATTTATGACCATATTCCCAATAAATGAGGATCGGTAAGTTATTAGCCATTCATATTAATTTAATTAAGTAATTATTCTTTATAAATTTAATATTAAACGAACAGCATATTGCTGAAAAATAGTGATGTACTTTGCATATTGTACAGTTTATCGATATCGATATTCCGACTCAAACATATTTGTTTCACATTCCACAAAATAAACCCATTATAACCCGCACCAAATAAATTGAGCCATTGCTTTTTGCTGCAGCAAAATTACTTTTATCTTTACTCTTTCCAGGCAATCTGCCTAGCGGCCCTAGCAATAACTAAGAGGAAAGTAAACAACCAGTCTATTCGCATACTGCCGGACAGTAAATCTGTCATACAAGCACTGGTAAGCAATAAGTTTAAATCAGGTCTCATACTTGAGTGTCATACAGCACTAAACAAGGTATGTAACTATAATAACACGGTAACACCTTAACCATACAATGGATCAAAGGTCATAGCAACTCCTGTGGAAATGACGCGGCGGATGAGCTAGCGAGAGCCGGTGCAAGTATGTCTGCAATTGGCCCCGAGCCTCTAGTGCCCCTGCCTAGAGGCTGGTTTGCCTCACGACTCAAGCAGAGAACAAAATGCATGCACAATCTCGAATGGAACAATCTTATGGAATGTAGACAAACCAGGGCAGCTCTACCAACCATAAATACAAGACTCTCACAAAAGATCTTAATACTAAAAAGAACCCAACTTAGATCGGTGACTCAAGCCATCACTGGTCATGGTCCTTTTAACAAACACTTATATAACATTGGTATTACAGATAGTCCGTTATGCAGGGCTTGCATGCTGACTTAATAAACGGCTACTCTTTCCAGATTGACGTGCAATTTGTTGATTTTTAAACAATCGTTCAAATCCAGCTATGTTTGTGTCGTTTTTGCACACCTCTTAATACAATAAAAAAATCTTTTATACTTACTACTAGTTATTACTTACCAAAATACGCCTAATACTCATTATTTTACAGGTACGCAATTCTATAAGTTTTTCTATCATTGCCTAAATTCACTTCGAGAAGCAGTGCTGAAATAATTACCTAATATGGGTCTTAGATAAGGTCATTATATATTATTAAATTTCAATTTAATAACCTATTTCACTGTAATATTGATAGGTGTATTGTTTTTAAGAGGTCGGTGAATTGTATTTGTATATGTGTTGTTTTTTTAGGTTAAACACAAATTATAGAAAAACATGTGAAGTTTTATTGAACTGAAAGATCAAAGAAGTTGAAATTTAATAATTCCTCCCAGACCCTTGGTCTACTACGTAGTTTATTCAAATCCTATAAAAAAATGGTTGTGAATTACCATACATTTCAACTTCTTCGATTATACTAATCAACAAAACCGAAATTTTAAAAGTAGGTAGATGCTGTTCCAGGTTTTAGCATATTTTTATCGATATCGACAAAAATATTTCTGTAGGAAGGACAGCACTAGCCGTATGTTTTGACTTTTGTAGTTGGTAGCACTGATTTTCTATTTTCCCTCCTTAATGTTGTTAGGTTGGCAGTATCTTTCGGCCCTAATTTCTTCGATTTCATTTTAATGTATGGCAGTCCCGTCTCTTATTAAAGAACATAGTGATTGCTACTTACTCTATGCCGGTCATCACCGGTGAATAGGATTTCGGAAATCATCTTTATTTATTTAGGTGATTTCTTTATTTGTTTGTGTGTAGGAAGGATGTGGATCAAATACTAATATAGGTGTAAGTATATATTACCTACTAACTTTTAGATACTTGTTACATTATTTTATTCGCTTCCGCCCGGCTAACATAACCCACCTAGTCAATATTTCCTCTATTCTTGGAAAAGTTGTAAGAGAATTTATGAATAGGAGTAAGATGAAGATAAAGTGGTACCTATGTCCTATGGGCACGTCGTAGGGGCACGTACATAAAGGCAGCCGGTTCTTTTTATTCGGCGAGTCGGCGCGAAAATGGTGGTGAAGTAAGCACAATTTGCGGGTATCGATATTTTATGAAAATTCCAATAATAATTATTGAAAGTTGTAGGTATGGCTATCTTCACCAACCGTTTGTGCTCTATGTCATGAATTATGATGTGTCAGGATTATGGTATTGTTCAGGTCCTTGTATATATTCTGTTAACCTAACTCGCTGGGATTGAACCTGAGGTGTCATATAGTATAGTTTATGTCTGTATAATAAGTACATCAATCTGATTCTTCTGCTAAGTTTAAACATAGGTGAAGTCATTTTCCTTCAAACCCAATCTGGAATTCCATAATTCATGTACTATTGGTCACAAGGGTTCTTTTTCCAGTTATCAATATACAAACCATACATAATAATGTGGTTAAATTCTCTTTATGGTAATGTAAAAAGCATCAATTGAAAACTCTATTATCATAATATATGTATACTAGCATTCTGCCTTAGCTTTGCTTGTGGAAAATTTTGAAATGTGTTGTAAAAAATTAACCTGAAGGAATTTTGGGATAAAAAGTAGCCTATCTTTGTGATAAAAAAAAACCATGTTGATCCGTTGCTCTTATGTAATGTGAAAGAAGGAGTAACATACAAACACACTTTTGCATTTTTTTTATTATTTGTATCATTATCACTTTGGTTACTGTATGTGTACATAATATAAAAGATATCACTGATACTGTATCTTAACTTTTGTGGTTTTTTGTGTATAAATTTAAATAATTGCAGGTTTTATCAGACATTCTTCAATTATTTGGTGGAAAATTATTTTATGCTGATACCTAAGTACCTTATTAGTATATTATTCCTTCTAATTGATGTGCAAGGTGTAATGCTCAAAATGAGTACTCAGGTAAGAAGTTAGAAACAATTTAAAACAGTGTTTGTTTTAAATCCATACTCTTCATAAAAAAAAATGTTACAAGACCTTCATATGTCTAATGCTATCTCTATTTTAATTTCTATGCCTCTTAAAATGTCATTAAAGTGTCCAAAGTCTGCTTTTGTCTTTTTTTCTCTCTTATTGCCCTTGCAGCTGCTGAAACGGTGTTATTGGTACTAGGGTACCCAGTGGAAGACCAAGCCTCTCTTTAAGCCGATGGTATTTAGCTATATTTAGATGGAAAAACCTCTAAATGTTGTCTGTTGAATTATGTACATAAGTTTTTAATTATGAAAAACACAAAATATACACCTACAATGATTATGTCTTTTAGGTGGAAAATATAGTACAGGCATATAAAACATTAGCGAAGATACCCACAGTGGTGGGTGGCAGACTAAACAAGGCTGGTAATAGTATCGGATCAAAATGGTCTGTCAGAAATTTGGACAAGGGGAAAATGACCAAATATTTGTTTAACTACAATCTAGATGATGAACTCCATGTGATATCTAAGTCTGATTTTGGTATAGATGCTACTAATGAGTAAGTTGTAATTTTGGAATCTTTAATGTACTATTTCAAACTTAAATATACATATAACTAGGGGAAAAAATAATTTTCCTGGGGATTCAAATATGTCTCCTGGATAAAAAGTACTCTCTAGCCCTCCAACTATCTTTGTGCAAAAAATTGTGTGACAAAGGGACATACAACCTCATATTATTAGGATAACAAAAAAAATTTGGGCATATTAATAAACAGGTTAAACAACAATAAATAAATAACCTGCACTGCTCACTAAGCCCTAAGGCAATGTATGTTCAGAAACAAAATAAAATGGGCCAGCCTTATCTGAATCCAATTAGACTCTTATTGGCTTGTGTCTGCCTGACCATATGGATGGTCAGTTTTGGTTAGTCTCTTTTAGTACATTTATTTGGAATTAAAATTCATCATACTTGGTTACAACTTATAATTGAACAAGCGTTTGCCCGCGACTTCGTTCGCGTTGTATTAGAAATAGTGACGTAATTTTATATGCAAATATGCAAACCCCATAGTAGTGCTTTGAAATTTGGTAGAAGGTACCTACCTTCAATAATACCTATCTTCCCGTTCCCCGTGATCATTTTTAAAATGCGAAACAATAGCCACCACATTTGTATTTTTTTAATATACTAAGTTTCAAGTTGATCCAACCTAAAGATTATTTTCCACTATACAAACTTCAAAATACGGTCTTAAGAGGATCGTGTAGCTCAGCGTACGCAGCGAAATAGGTATTTAGAAAATCATATTCTGTCTCAAGCGCGCTCTTCCCCCGGGCATCAGTGCGACAGAGAACACTGCAGCTCGTGTGTGTTCGTAGGTATGTTCTTCGTTGAAAATTGCGTTTTGGGGGAAAACGATTTACACCTACTAAACTATAACGAAACCTTATAATTTTGGTGTCAAACGTTTTAGCAGATTATAATCTACGTACGTACGTTTTGCTTTTTATGAAATTTTGCTTTGTTTCTCAAATACAGACGGTTTATTACGAGCAAGTTATGAACCAAAAAAACCGAGATTTGAGGGGCTTATAACTTTTGACCTATTACGAATTTTGAAAAAAGGAAAAAATACGTACGTAGTTTTTCATTATATCAGTAACATATTACAAAATCGTTAAAATTAAATAATATTTAGGGGTAGTAAAACGTTTTCTCCGTTTGTATGGACATGGACGCGGTACACTACACTACAAGGGTTGTTTTTAAAATGCTAAAACATGTAATTGATTATTTGTTTTGAAGAGTATTTATACTTACCAAGTTTCCAGTTGATACACGCAGGGAATACGATTTTCTATACAAACGTTTACCCCATACCCCTAGGGGTGTTTTTCTAAAAATTACGAAATACGTGTTTGCTTATTTGTGTTTAGTTTCAAGTCGAAATGTCTATTTAATATTATTATTCCATACAAAATTTGAAACCCCATATTACCCCTTTAGGGGTTAAATTTAAATATCATTCCTTATTCCTTGTATAGGTACATTATATACATATAGGTATACATACATACACATACATCATTTGTGCAAAATTTCAGCTTTCTAGATCCAAGGGTTTGGGCTGGGTGTTGATGAGTCAGTGAGTCAGGACTTTTCTTTTTATATTATAACTAGCTTTTGCCCGCGACTTCGTTCGCGTAGAATTCGGTATGTAAAGTAAAAGTTAAGGTATGCTGAATCCAAAACCGTTTCGAGATATTGGTTTAATAATTCGTATTTTTCAATTTATAACTCTTAAAATCGTGAGATTGTCTTTATTTTTTCAAAAACAAATTATTTACTTAACCTACATTTCACCTATGAATGACGTCATTATATCGGCTAAATAAAAGCAAAATATTTACTTGTCAACTTGCCAACCAATGTTACCCTGTTACTAGACATACTACTATTTCAGTAGTTTTTATAACTAATCTAGTTTATTATTTAGTAAGAATGTTTAAGCATTTTTTATGGTAGGATATTCTTTGACCTTTGTATATATTTTGTATCACAACAACTATGCAGACTACTGTAAAAACTGTAAAGATTGTTGTTTTTGTAATATGTTTATGCAGAAGTGGTAGGTTTTGGTAGATTTTGTAGGATTTAGAGACGGCAACACTATTGTTTGTTAAATGTCAAAGTCAAAGAACACAGATTCTTTTTTCTGTACTGATATCAAAGGTATTGAAGTATTCAGCCGACAAAATGACGTCATCATTGCCAAAACTTTGATAATTTATTATAAAAAAACTACTTTATAGAAATAAAAAATATTCAAATTAGTTTCTTAAAATAGCTTAATCTTTAAAATAAAAATATACAAATCGTACCTTAGCTTTTACTTTACATACCGAATTAGGAAAAATGACGTAATTTATGTAAATACGCAGAGGTTTCCCTTAATTTTATTTTTTACCCCCGTAAATTCCTCGCCAGTCGGAAGTTCAAAAAAGTATAAATTCGGAACCTATAAATTAATATATTTCCAGTCCCAGAAAAATATTTGTACCAATTTTCAAGTCGATACACGCAGGTAATACGATTTCCCTATACAAACTTATACACCTGTTGCACCCCTCCGTAGGGTCGTTTTTAAAAATCCAAAAATACGTATTTTATTATTTGTTTTGAAAAATATTTGAATCAAGGTGATTCACGCAGGAAATAAAATTTTCCAACTCTTCAGCTTTATATCAGTATATGAATATTTCCAGGTTGCTGTCATCAGTGTCACCAAATGAGAAGTACCGGGCTGTCATCAGAGAGGAGAAGGATAGCAAAGATGTTAAGAAACAATACTTGGAAGTGTGGCAGGCAAACACGCTGTCTCATTGTATTGAGCTCAATGCTCTCGAAGTTCATGGAGATGTCTATGCTGACTGTAAGTGTTTCATGGACCCCATACTTACGAACTCTGTACAAAGTTATACAATGCTTTGTCTCCTTCATATTATTCTATCTATATTAGCTATGATATTGAATGCAGGGATTGTTCATATATTCTATGCATGCGCAGGAAAGGGAAGACAAAAAAGCGGTTGCGCTTTCTTCTTATTCAGCCTGCATCTGCCCATTGCCAAACAAATGCTTATATTAATTATATAATATAATATAAATAAAAAATATAATAAAAATTAAATACTTAGTTTTAAATTAAAAATATGTGTCTCGTATTTTTTCATTAAAACAATAAAAACGGGCTGTTAAAATATTATACTTATTGAAATTGTAGCCGAATTCGGTAGTCTGGAGTGGTCGCCGGACGAATCTCGTGTAGTGTATGTGGCGGAGAAGAAACTACCAAAGTCTGAGCCGTACATCAAGAGGAAACCGCAAAAAGATGACAAGACTACAAACGAGAAAGGGAGCGGCGAGCCTGCCGTTACTAAAGTGAGAAAGTTCATTATTATATTGTACTAAGAAAATATAGCACTTGAAAAGAAACAAATACTAACTCAAAATAATTACATACTAGATAACCCGGGCGAATACCTGTAGTGACGCTGATGTCATAGTTAAACTGATCTCCAATAGATGGCGTCTTTTACAAAATAAATAAATTACTATAATTTTAAAAGAAACATTTGATTTTGATTTGCTTGTTTATTTTGTTGATACAGTATTAAGGGAGATATTTGATAGCGGCAAAAAACACCTTTGAGATATAATATATAGATTATAAAACCCCACTGCGTCTGCCTTTCTGACAGTTCACTCCGAAACTAATGAACGGATTTTGTTGCGGTTTTCACGATAAGATAGATTGATTTATGTTATGTTTAGGAGCTGAGCATTAACAGTATTAGTGAATCAAGTCTGGGGAAATGTCTAATAGTCGAAAAAAAGTCTGAAAGTAAAAGTCGGCGACGGGCCGTTGTCGCTAGTTAATTAATATGAGAGTGTGAGTATGTTCGTTTGTAAATTCCAAAACTAAGTTGTAAATTGGTAAAATCAAAATTAAAATTGTATCTACCAACAATATTTCGCTTGCAGGGTGAAGAATATGTGTACAGACAGGATTGGGGCGAACAGTTGGTCGGCAAACATTTGTCTGTGGTCGTGGTGTGCTCGCTGCAGAACGAGAAGTTAACTGTTCTGGAAGGATTGCCGGAGGGCTGGTGCCCGGGACAGGTTAAATAAACCAAATAAATACCTACTTTTACAATTTATTTCTATCTAATAAAAACTTATCAAATTTAATTTTCGTTCGTAATGTTAATAAATAAAACAAAATAAAAAATACTGTACCTCTTATCAGTATTTTAAGAGCGGGGGCCGCCTTATCTTAGTCAAAATTATATGGGCAGTAGATTATTTTAATTTATCTTTGAAACGCTTTAAGATTTTATTACAATTTAATAATAGTAAACAGTTTTTAAGTTTTATAAAAAATAATTTAGCCGTTTTTCTAGACATATAATTGGTACAGACAGAGAGACAAAAAATTTATAAACTGAATTCATCTAAATATGTATATAAAACTTTCGTGTCGCTGACTGACTGACAATCAACGCACCGCCTAAAGCACTGAAGATATAAATATGTAAATTAGAAGGTATATTCCTTAGGGGGTGTAGAGATGCACTAAGAAAGGATTTTTCGAAAACCAACCCCTGAAATGAGGTGTAAACGTTGTATTCCTAATACAACGCGTACGAAGTCGCGGGCAACTCCTAGTTAAACAATATGATTGAAAATGGTCGATGTTCTTTTTGCCTCTCGCTCACATACAGTGGCGTAGCGTGGACTTCTGCCGCCCGGGGCCTATTTTTTTTTAATGAAATTCAACTTTAAAAACCTAAATTACTTATATTGAGCTCTGAAATGAATTTGGCCACCCACTATTTCCCAAAATGTCGCGCCATGAAATCTGCCGTTCGGGGCCATACTATATTGTCTGAGCGAGATGCAAGCGTGAGACCCATACAAAAGCAGCCATTTTCAATCACACCTTTAAAATTACATGTATGAATATTTTTAAGGTGCCCTACTGCACAGATGACCTTGATGCCTATTATGTTTTGTTCAGGTCCGCTTTGCGCCAGATGGCAATAGCGTGATTGGTGTGGCGTGGACGACGGAGCCTCGACGTCTCGGTCTTATATTTTGTACCAACCGACCTAGCTACATATTCAATTTGGACTTTAACGGGAAATACAGTGAGTACTCGGAAAATTTGTGTCTTGAGATTTGTATAGAGAAAATGTTCCCGGCGTCATTATTTTTGACTGTGTTTTAACTTTTTTGTGTTTAGTTCAATTCATATTTACTAAAGAAAATATTATGGTTATTACTCAAAGGTCTTAATTTACACAAAAAACACATAATTATAATCGACACTGGGAACAATGTCTACATTTAGCGAGTTAACAGAACAGTTGGCAAATATAATATTTATTTACATTTTCAGAAAAAATATCATCGGACGATCTCGCTGTTCGTTCCCCCCGACTCAACCTAGCTGGAGACAGCCTTGTGTGGCTACAGCGGACGGCGAACGGACCGCATCACGCTTGTCAACAGCTTGTCTCTACTTCGTGGCCTCCAGCTGAAAAGGTTAGCTTTTAAGGCAATGGTGTAATATCATCTTGGAGGGCAGATCTAATGTGATACAGTAAGGCCGTTAATATTTTATTAAGGAATTGCGTAACATTAAGAATCGACTTTGGTGAAAACGGCCTTAAATCTGCTAAAAAGGCATATATAAGTGCGTCGGTAGCCGAGTGGTTAAGATGTCAGGTATTAACTTAATTAGGCAGACCACGGGTTCGATCCCGGATCCCGGCCATGTATCAATCGGTTTATTATAATTAAAAACTTATGTGTATAATCCGACAAAGCACACTTAGAGGCTTTTCATTCTAAATATACCTCAACAGAACTGGCCACTCGTTAGGTATAGCCTCACAAATACTATCGGCTAGAAGAGGGAGACTTGGTTATCCGTTGGGTACCATGGGACCGTAACAACACGGTTTCGGGAGCTGTAAGGCAACCGTTAAGAAAGAAAGGATTGTTCACTATTTATACAATTTCAAAACAAACAACAATCTTCAGGGCCTTGCGATGAGGCCAGAGACACGTTTTTCCAGTTGTTTATAAATTAAACACTTAATAGATCTAGAAGTGTAACTTTTTTGCCCTCCGAAGCATGAGAAGTCGATTAAAGCACACATTCTCAAAGGAAATTGCTGCTTAGCATTTTCCCACCCTGTCTAACAATTACGCTGTCGAATCTTGTATTATTTGTCATCACAGGTGGACGTGAAAGTCTTAATAGATATAATCCAGTCGCATATCGTCACAGAAAATGACCGCTGGTTCTACGGCGTGTACACTCAGGCGTTACCAAGAAACTGCTTCACGAATGACGACAAGAAAATTGTGTTCTCGTCAGCCGAGTCTACTGAAACATGCACTTACGTTCTGACTATAGGTGTGTAGTTACAACTATTGGTGTATCTATTTAGAATAATATTGCTTTATCAACGTTTTCAAGTTGTAAATTGAAGTGGTAAAGGAATGTAATGAAATTTTGTTTGTGTCTTGAAGATAGATTAACTCCGTCTTTAAGAGTCTATATCCATAATTTGAATAGGGATAAACTATTCCCAATTTCCCTGTAAATAAACTACCTGTGTTACATTTTTTTTAAAGCGCTGTGATACCATTACCCTTCAATTATCGCGTTTCTTTGTAGCTTATTGAAACTAGCACAGGTTTGGGATACGTTCCGGCCTTAAATCTCGAAACCAAGCAAAGAAATGTCACGACTTTTTCGAACGACAGCACTGGCATAGACAATGGATTCGCTCTCTTTTGGCTCGAAATTAGAACTTGCGATTTCATTATGCTTACTATACAAAAATTACACACCAAATATCATATTTTCTTAAGTTTTTCGCGATTCCCGAGCTCAAGGAATCGAAATACATATTCCTAAAAAGGAGTACTTACGCCGTTTGGGGGAAACGTGTCGTCAATAAAGTTGCGTAGAGCGACAGCCCGCTCTGTCTCGTTTCTTTTATCTCGTTCTGGTTTTTCGATTTTATTATATAGATTCTAAATATTTTTGACCAAATTAAAAAGCCAAATAAGCTACAAAAAATCTACACTTGATTGATTGACATATGTTTGTGTTGTTATTACCACTGATATTATATTAGCCAGGGTAATATGTGCTAATAAAAGATCTGATGCTATCTTAATTTCAGAGTCCGGAAAATTGGTGGACATAACTTATAGAAAACTGCCAGGCTCCACAGTACTGATTGATATGAAAAATGACATCTTACTAGGGTACTGGACAAGTATTTCAAGACCCGCGCAGGTAACTTTAATGAGAAACATTTCTTCTACTGGGTACCCTGAGGCTGGCGGTCGGGTTGTGTTTGCCAGAGCTCTTTTTACGTGACAGGGCCTATAATTCTAACTTTATAAATGCTAATGTGTTTTTGTTTTTTGTCCTTTACTCACCTCACGTCAAAACAGAGCAACGGATCGACGTGATTTATCTTTCGGGATAAATTCTTCTAAAATTCCCCTAGATAGCCGCGCCGCACTGATTTGGAAGTCTTGACCTAGAGTCCTAGAAGGTCTCGTCGAATCTTTTTTTTCTTCACAGGTGTTACGGTTCCAGGGTACCCAGCGGAAGACCAAGTCTCCCTCGTTTAGTCGATGGTATCTGGTAGAGCGAACCTCTCTATATATAATGTTTCTTTGTTTGTCCTTTATGGACTCAAAACCTACTGAACAGATTTTGTTACTATTTCCGCAATTAGACGGATTGATTGACGAGAAAGATTTAGGTGTATAAACACAATGAAAATATTATTTTTCAGATAATAGTCGGCAAACTGGCTGATATTGTAGCCGATCCTCGGACAGCGTGGCAACCAGTTAGTGATGCCATTGATGTACCATCTCTCCATGGCACTGTTGTAAGATATGTCGACGTTTCGCCAGAGAACAAAGAGGACGGGCCTGGTTAGTGTTTTGTTCATAGATGGCGCTAAGTGTCGAAAATATGTAGGTACTCTATAATCTATTTAATTTAACTAAGCGTCGAAAAATGACACTTTTTGTAGATATCGTTTTTGTACCCTGCCTTAATATAATTTGAACTTATTGTTTCAGAGTCTTTCTCGACCTTAAATATTTTGCCAAATTCCCAAGGGAAGGGCTTCCCAGTCGTGCTGTGGCCCCACGGAGGACCTCATTCCAACTTCGTCAATGGTTATTCTTTGGAGGCGGCGCTTTTTGTTACACTTGGTAAGTAATGTTTCTATTTCAGATTCTAATTGTAATTTCTACATAGGGTATAATAGGATTGACAAAAGCTGCCACGTGAATTTACACGTTCGATATCTGAATTTGTAGAAGCTGACACGTTCCATCTTTTCTTAATCGATTTATAAACACTTAATACACTGTCATGTTTGTTTGTCCGGAATAATCTTCAAACCGGCTGAACCGATTTTGATGGGATTACGTAGGGAGTGACCGAGGCTACTTTTTATCCCGGCTTCCTGTGTAAAAAGTTCCCGCGACATCTAATCTACAATAAACACAGCAATTGATTACACTTTTAATAATATTACAGGATTCTCTTTATGCCAAGTGAACTACCGCGGCTCTACAGGCAAAGGTCAGGCCTCCATAGATTTTCTGCCCAAACGGATCGGCACTGCCGACGTTGAGGACTGCAAAAGCGCCCTGGACAGTTTCCTGGGACGTTACCCCGTCAATAAGAACAATATGTTCCTGTTCGGAGGTTCCCACGGGGGCTACTTGGTAACATTGCTGAGTGCCAAGTACCCGGATCTGTTCTCCGCGGTGGTCAGTAGGAACCCGGTCACGGATGTCGCCACGATGTTGGGTAGTACCGACATTGCTGATTGGTGAGTTTGGGTCGTTTGGCTGAAAGGTTTCTGTTTCTCCCGCCGATGTTTTCTTCAGGTTTCATTAGTGGGCTAAGTATTAATATGTGCAACTCTTAATGTTGTTTTTAGACATTTGGCGCCATCTGTTGGTGCAAAATAATATTTATTCGTTGCTTTTTTCCAATAATATTAAACAAAGATATGGCTAGTGCGTATTGGAGAAATTGAGTGTGGGGTGTCGTGGGACACCAGACAGGAGTGAAGCTTTATCAAAGCTACAAAAATATAAGTAAATCAATTCACACAATACCCACCTTCGCTCTGTTGTATTCTGTCTCGCTCACTCACATGGCGTTAGTTTGCCGTGTTCGTGTCGTTTCACTTTTTGTGAGTTAGGTCTCCCATCTCGAGCGTGTGTTGATATACCATGCCAGCATCTATTATGTTGCCATCCTGTTCATTTTGATGTTACAGTGGGCGCGCTAATTATAAAATTTCAGTCGTATTCCTTCATAACGCGCCAAAAGAAGTACATATAACATAAGTACATAACTTCAAAAAGAGACAGTTTGACGGAATATTTTATTCACATTTTAAAGAGAGCTTGCACATAGTATTTGCTATTATGGGTCTGTTTCATAATTTATCTAAATTTCCAGTTAGGCTATTATGGTACTAAACTATGTGTTAGATAACGTTTATGCATTGTAAAATGGACTCTAACACCCGTGTTCAAGAACAACACTTAGCTAATTGTGATAATTCCTAGCAAAATGTCAGCAGCTACGGAACTGACGGGCATAGACATTGTATTGGACTAGTGTGGCTATTATCATAGTATCCACTGACACTCAAGTAACGTTTTTAAAACGAAATTTAGACCACTGTGGGTCCTATTGTTTATTGTGCGTTCGCTAAGTGTTGTTCACGGGTGTATTTAATGTATAAGAACTTGTTTTTCTTAACGCTACTGGCAATCAAAGTGCAAGTGGAATACAGTCTGCATGAAATATTTGTATCTGAAAATGCTTTGTCTCGAAATACGGATGTTATACGTTTATGTTGTTGCCTAGACCATGTGGCTCCGGGCCAAATTGTATTTATTTTGATAGGACCTTAGTTAAAATTCCAAAGAAAGGTAGCATTTATTTATTTTATGTTTTTCTTTTTATTTGAAGTTTCTTTTATATCTCTTGTTTTCTTTAAACATTTCTTGTTCTTCTCCCTTCTAACAATATTCTTTATTGTTTCACATTTATATAATTTTGTAGACACAATCTGTATGCAAAACTATCCCCTTTGATAATATTCAACGTATTTAATGGAATAATATTTTTGATCTTGTTTATGAATAAGTTAGGTGGAATTATTTACCATATTTTCTTGTTGTGGTAGGATTCAGGTTTCTGTGTTTGTGTAGGTTTTGTTCACTTTATATAGAAAAGTGGTAATTTATCTATGGAGGCCTGACCGATTTTTTTGTATTAAGAAGTATTTCATTTTATTATACCTAAATCGTTATATATTCATATTTATAATCATTTAATACTACGGTTGATCCTACAAACAAAATAACAAAAAAAAAATCATATAAAAGTTCTTTATCAATATTCAGTTTTCCCGGGATACAACTTGCAAGAAATCACGTCGATCCATTTTGACGCGAAATAAGAATTATGATTAGTTAGATAGAACAGATAATATCTAAAAACATTTTCAAATAGGTTTTGCGTTACTGCGCGTCAACTTCCGCGGCTCAACAGGCCAGGGTGAGAAATCTATACGTAGTTTAATTGGCCACGTTGGCGACTATGACGTTGAAGATTGCCTACTGGCCTTGACCAAGATATACCAAGATTTGACTGAAGTTCCATTATTTTTATACGGAGGCAGTTTTGGTGGGTTTACCGCAGCGCACTTGGCCGCACGAAGGTCTGATATGTTTCGAGCCGTTGTTTTGAAGAATCCGTTAATAGATTTGGCTACTCAAGGCCATTACGCTGATAATTCGGATGGGTGAGTCCTAGGGAATTACCACTTTTCTATTTAGAGTATGTGTAGAGTTATAGTATAAATTTGCAAGTAGGAAGCCCTTGCTGTTGTCTAGACAGTATTATAGAAGGCATAACATATTTATTCTTTGCTAGTGATAGTTCATGTAAAATGTGTGTGTATATATATATATATATACTACCCCTTCCCTATTACTCTATAGTTTGTGACAATTCCTGGTTCGAATCCCAGACAAAATGACATATCAAAAATTCAGGTTGTGTTTTGGTGTCAATGGTTGTTATATGTCTGTGATGTGGATGCCTTTGGTGCCAATAGCACAAGGTAACCTAGGTTTGGTTGTGTATGATCAAAGTTGTAATTAGTGATCTACCGACTATGGATTTGGCCGACTAGCCGACTAACTAATCTACGACTACTATAACAGTTCGGTCGCCAGATCCCCTAATTGGAAATTATTAATATAAAAACTGGCGTTTTAGTACCATTTATTTCCCGCATTTTCGCCGACTAATCGCCGACTATAAAATTGCCGAATTGTCGGTAGATCCCTAGTTACAATATATGTCATGTTTTGTTCATTTAAATCTAAGTCCCTATTTTAATAAATTTTCATATTAATGTTCTATATTATCTATGCCTAATTAATATAATTATATATTACGATTTTGAATATGTATTTAAATTAATGTAATGTTTATAAATTAATAATTAACGTGTGTGCATGTGTGTGTAAATGTTAGGTTTCATAACATTATTATACTTCTATTAACAAATATGGTAACCAACGACCTACTAACTATTTAATTTCTGGTTAATAAATGCAATGCACTGTGATCAGTACTAGGATCATCTATACGAGTATATCATCAAGTCAAACTGCTAAGCATATTATACATTTTAAATTTAGAGAGAGTGGTAAAGATTTTTTTATCAGATTTACTTGAACCTTAGGGTAAATATTCTACAATAAAAATAATTAAGTACTAATTATTTCAGCAATTTCCAAATTTTCAACGCCATAGGGGGTAAAATATTAAAGTTTGTATGGGTACATAAAAACAGGCCTATTGAGTTGAAATAAGACGCTAGGCAGTATAGTATGTATATTCTTTAGAGGGTGTTTTTTGAAAATCAACCCCTAAGGGAGTAAAATGTGGTATAAGGCATGAATTAGTTAGTAGGTCGTTGTCTAACACCCACAAAAGAACTATGTACTAACTTTGTGAAACAATAAAATAATTTAAATCCAGTCTTAATACATTTTCTTGTTAATTTAACCATCTAGTATTTAAGGCTCCTGTATCCATATTTTTTCTAGGATAAACTATTCCCAATTTCTCTGTAAATACTCCACCTGTGTCACTGTAATGTAGCATTTGGTTACTTATTCATATATCTAAGTGAAATATCTGTTATTTTTTCGATGGGTTTTATTGAATAGGAAAAGTTTTTATATCAAAGCCCTGAAAATTCAAAATAATTATTATTTTATGATTTTTTAATTGGTTAAAAATAATAAAAAACGCGATGTATATATTTGAACATATATGACAGTCGCTTAAAAAAAATTAAGAGCTTTGTAATAGATTATGAAAGAGAAATCAGGGGCAAAATAATGTTTATTTTACCACCCATATTTTCTATTCAATAAAACCAATTGAAAAAATAACGACTATTTCACTTAGATATATTGAATAAGTAACTATATGCTTAATTACATTGACACAGGTGGATTATTTACATAGAAATTGGGAATAGTTTATCCCCATACAAATTATGGATATAGGACTCTTAACAAGCATCCTTGCATTTTATAAACATACTTTGACCGACCTGGGATACGAATCTGGGACGTTCATAAAAATAATATAACGTAAGTATATCATTATTTAGGAAATATTTATGTGGCGACATTGTATGGTGACACGATACATTAAGAAGGTAATGTTAAGGGACGTCCGACAGAGACATGTAGGCGTTACGCCTATATTTATAACAATTAAACCACACGTAAATTCACTTGGTGTATTTCAATAAACATAATATTAAACCTCGTGTTTAACTAAATTAAAATAACATGTCTCTATCGTACATGTCTCTGTCAGACGTCCCTTGACATTAGCTTCTTAATGTATCGTGTCACCATACAATGTCGCCACATTTATAATATTTTATTTTGTGTTGTTGCTTTATTTGTGTTAATCGTTTCATTCATCTTTGTGCCATAAAACCGCCGAAGTAATTTCAGTAAGTTTCATAAAATACCCTATACCGAAAATTGGCGTATTAACATATTTTAATAAATATACAATATTAACTCATATTTGCCCAAATTGCCTAAAGGCGGGGTGTTAGCATATTTAGGAACGATGACATCTTTCGTTCGATTCGAAGGCCAAAAACAACGGGTTCGCACCAATGGCCAGTCAAGGAATGCCTGGCCCAAGAATGTCCTCTTGGCCCGTCGTTTTTGGGAACGATCTTTTTTACCGCAATACCATAGATGGGGGTGTCATGGGTACCCATCTAAATACGAGGTCCATTATTTATCAATTTTATGGTCTTAAAGTCAGTAGGTAGTTTATTTAAGGAACGTCCATACTTGTCGCTAAAGTCCCTAATTTCAAGTACATGTAGGTAGTGTTTCTTTTCGTGAAATGCACTCTATGTTACGGGCGAACGTCTTATCAAATCGAACTAAATATTAACAATCGTAGACGATTCGTAAATGTTTGTTCCATTTGTAGGATTTTCCAATGTTTATTTCCCTTATTTGGGCTATTAGGAACATTTAAAAAAATGCCAAATCGGCCCAGCCAACGAAGAGCTATTAATTTTTATTTGTATAGATAAAACAATATTGTAGTTTATTATTATTATAAATCGCCTACGCTTGCTAATATTTCGTTTGAATTGATTTATTGAATTTTGCGTAAAAAAATAAATAAAAGAAAAATCACTTAGTTTACATCGTAATCCTAATTAATAAATGCGTTTGTTTTTTTAGACATTATTAATTGCACAGAGGGGCTGAGAGTGACATAGGCTATTTTTTATCCCGAAAAAAAAATGGAATTTATAATATAGATATTCGCAGGTGTGCAGTGGAAGCTGGCTACAATTTCACCGAGAAAGGATCCCCGTCTAATGAAGAAATGGTTGCTATGAGGCGTTGCTCCCCGCTAGCTTACGTGGATAAGGTGACTGCGCCTACTGCGTTGATGCTCGGCTCTGTTGACAAGAGGGTACCTCATTACCAGGGACTGGATTATTATAGGAGATTGAAGGCGAACGGGTGTAAGACTAGGTAAGAGTTCTCCCGCAAGCGTATTGTCGGTACCAGACAGGTATGCTCCAGGGGGCGCATTTGTGATGAGATAGCGGGACGAAAGTCGAACTTTCGGTATCGATATGAGAAAATAGTATATTTGTTTTTTCATAAACGGAAAATCCGGCTTTTCCCGCTAAACAGGGCAGGGCAGGGCAATTTAAACTTTCGGCGGCGGTATGGTAAAAAAATGTCCTCTTTTCGAAATAAGCGCGTGGCGTGTGTTGCCTCCAAGCTTATAATTGGATCTCGCTCCATCCTAAAACTTACCTCGGGCCGGCACAGGTCCCAGGGTACCCAGCAGAAGATCAAGTCTTCCTCTTTTAGCCGATGGTATTTGTGAGGCTATATCTAACGAGTGGCCAGAACGGTATGTCAGAATCGTATATAGCATTCGATTATCTCTGCCTACTCCTCTTGGGATAAAAGGAGTGATGATAGATCCACGGGCACGGGACGAAAAGCTTGTGTTATTAATTTTGTTTATTTGTTCGCAGGTTGTATATGTATGAAGACAATCATTCTCTATCGTCTTTGCCTTCAGAGATGGACAATATTATAAACAGCATTTCTTGGTTCTACGAGCACATGAAGTAACTACAAAAGTTATAAAGATATCTAAATACTCCACGATGTCCTGGCGCGTGTAACCTACGCCAAATAACTTGAGCCAGAACGCATCCATACGATTTATATATTATACTATAGACTTAACTGAGTATGTTCGTAGTGGAGTGGTGCGGTCGCGAATAAATTATATAATGACGTGTTCATTGTGGCTTTATTTTTTTTTATTTATTTAAGTATTTTTTAATATAAATGTAAACCAGGTCCGCGTAGAATAGTGGCAAGAATATAGCTTAGTTTCCAGGTGAATCGATGTTGATTATTCGTTGAGTGAGGAAGGAGCCAGCCTCTTTAGTTTATTAATCGGAGCGATTTTACTGCGCGTACCACATTCTCTGACCTCCGTGAACGTAGTCCTCATTGATAAGTTTATATTATCTAGTTGATAAGTTTATATTTTATCAAATAAAATGCATTTATAGTCAATAATTTGTTTTACTCTCCGTACCTGGCTTATTCGATGGATTTTTTATGTGACATCTAATATATAAAAATCAATGTTTGTTTGTTCTATTCTATTTGAGTCTATACTCAAAAACTACTGGACCGATTGAAAAAAATCTTTTTGCATTTGATAGCCTAATTCTTGGAGAAGGTTATGCTATTTAACATCACGCTACCTACCCAAGGGGATGAATTGTATTCCTAATACAACGCGTACGAAGTAGCGGGCAATCAACTAGTATTATATAAGAATTTATCCCGAAGACACTGGATCTCCACATATCTTTGTGCAACTTGCTCCATTTTGGCATTTATAATATTACATAGTAAGGATACCATCACTGCATATTAAAAAAAAAGTCCTTTGCTATCTGTCTGTGACCTTTCCTCAAAATGCACGCGAATAGCTCCTCAAAAATCGAATTTTTTTTTGAATTAATATCTTGAATATCAGACAAATAAGTACACTGCCTAAACTAATTGTGAAACACAGATAAATTACATTACAAATTACATGTTTACCATCTGACATCTCGCCTTGGTAAAAGCAACATTAACATTATATCCTGAAAACATTAACACTTTATACACAACACTAGGTTATGCGCACAGCGATGCGTTGTTCTTCTCTATTTCTCTTTCTCGTCACATACACGCACACACTGTTGCCTGACAGTACCAACCTCTCGGAAAATCGTTTGCGCTCATTGGTCAAATAAAATAGCGCGCGCTTCCTTGGCATCCTGTCCTTTTTCACGAAATAACTCCCACATATTGTAGAAAAGCGAGAGGAAATATGTTACACATCAATAAAACATTAAGTAAGTACTTAGATGTTTTAAATGCAATGTAAATTAGACGTCCTAGATCGCTTTTCACATTTAAAAACAACACAATTAACTATTTTTCTAGCGCTCTGTCTCGCGACACAAAACGATACCAACGTAACCTAAGGTAATTTATTCCCTGATGGTCAGTTTCATTTGGTCAAAGAGCAGAAAATTGGAGAACAGGGAACCCCGTCGTAGGCTTAGTGCTTTATGGTTATAGGCTATATAACATCACGCTTCGACCCAAAGGAGAGGAGCAGTAACCATGAAGTTCAACCAATCAAGAACCCTTTCTCCAAAATGACTATACAGGGAAGTGACCTCGGTAATTACTGAATAAAATAATGAAGTAGGCACCCCTACGGTCGTATCACCTGCCCCCTAACATATGGTGCTGACAGGTGCTTGTATTAAGTGAGCTACTCGTATTTAACCGACATTTTGATATGTAGATTCCAATTTTTGTTATGGGTAGGTACCTAGCTGTTACGTAGAATATGTGATATAGTATTGACCGCATCAGGAACGAAGTCAATACAGAATATATCATAGGCCAGTCGTCGGAGTTCCTAGAACAAATATTCTATTCTATATTTTTCGTGTTATGGCTCCATCAGCAGGGCTTTGATGATTCCACCAATGTCACAGTTGAGAAAGACACTTCCTAAGGAGAGCAAATATGTTCAGTATTATATAACAAGGAACTTATTAATACGGGGTTTGGAATTCTTAGACTTTAGCATATCACAGGATTCTATTTATAATTTTAGTGTGTGTAGGTAACCACTTTTTTTTTTAAATATTCGTTCATGGCGACGAGCGCACGCATTTTCGTCGTGGCGTGATGTGGAATCCAGTTTAATCCTGTTCGTGCTGTGATGGTTGTGATTAATCAGTAATTAATAATACATATCACGGTCGGTGGGATTATCTTAAATACCGATTAATCGGCTATAAACACTATAAAGGCTATAATACTTGACATTGGCAAATCATCGATAAACATTGGTGGAGCCATCATAAAAAGAGAAGAAGAAGAATATTATATAAGTTTTAATTTAATGTATATTTTAGAAGTGTAATTAATAAGAGGCTACCTTCATATTAAATCATATTTTTCAAATCGTTTTGAGTGAAACCTAAAGCTCTTACAAATACAGAAAAAATTACATGATATAATTAATCATATTTCATATTAATCTGTTAATCATATAACATGTTTTAAGAAACTTTGCTCGATAGAAAAAATTGCAAAGTAGCCTCTGAAAATAGTCTCCTTTCCAAATTTCTCAGTAGTACATGAAGTATTGTTTATTAAATTAAGTTCAAATGTGTATCATCTATTTAATAAGTAAGATGTTAATTTAGATTTTCAATAGAGCTACTCCTTTAATTTAAAAAAAATATTTTTGATTTGTCACTTAGGACGTTTGTTCCAAGCCCCTTCCGTGCGTCTCTTCTCTTTCGTTTCTATTCAATGCGAAAGAGAGAGATTCAGCGGAGAGACCAATCGATCACGTAGCGCTAGAGTATCGTATGCAGCTCAAACTATGATTTTATTTATGAGCGAAAGCAAAAATATGGAATTAGAGAATAATGCAGAATGAAAGATATTGTGCCTGAAATGAAGAAAAAAAGTTTACGCTGGTTTGGACACGTTGAAAGAATGAAGTATGAAAGATTAAGGTTTATATGGCTGAAGTGTAAGGAAATGCTGGCAGATGACGACCTATGTATACTTTTATTATAAAACTAGCTGTTTCCCACGAATTCGTACGTGACTATTTCAGAATGTTGGCCAACATACACTTCATACATAGCTTTTGACATGTTCACCTCTGCCCATCCCGTTCCCGTCATCATGCCGTGACGGTATATAGCCTATGTTACTCAGGGATAAAGTAGCATTCCAATGGTGAAAGAATGATCAAAATCCGCCCGGTAGTTTTTGAGTTTATTCGTAACAAACATACAAAAATACAAATCTTTCCTCTTTATAATATTAGTATAGATTAGTATTAGTATAGATTTATTGATCGATGGCAATATTAAGGCTCCTATATCCATAATTTTTCTGGGATAAACTATTCCCAATTTCTCCGTAAATAATCCACATGTGTCACTATAATTTAGCATAAACGACGATATAGAGTCGAAAATTTAAAAATATCGAAGAATAATTGGTTATCTCAGACTCCAGAAAGTATCCTTATTTACCGGATATCATTTGAGGCTATTTAAAGTATGTTATAGACGGTGCAATGATAAACTTGATTTTGGGGAAGCAGGTGGCACCCTGACACGATGTTGCAGAGTTGGTTAACCGGAGAAGTTATTTTGGTAATTTTCATATCACATTGAGGGGCACTCAATGTAACATTGCAAATCTGCTTTTTTTAAATCATTTTATATCTTTAATTTTATTTTGAAAAGGATTTGTACCTACCTACATAATCCGACAAACTACACTTAGAGGCTTTTCCATCTAAATAAGAATACCTCAACAGAACTGGCCACTCGTTAGGTATAGCCTCACAAATACCATCGGCTAAACGAGGGAGACTTGGTCTTCCGCTGGGTACCCTGGAACCGTAACATGGTTTCGGGAGCTGTACGGCAACCCGTGAAGAAAGAATATAAAAATATAATAAATACATTTTCACGAATTTCAGGAAAGCGAGAGGAAAGATGTTATACATCAAAAATGTATTGGTCACACGTAGCTGTGATATTAAAATAGCAAGTGAAGCTAAAATATGATTGTATATTTTATGTATAGTAAAACTGTTGTCGACACCTGCCTACCTGCCAAGTATGAGGGTAGAGTACCACCCCGGGTCCCGTGTTCACCAGCGCGAGACGTGCCTGTCTCTCCCAAACACGACAATCACAGGGACTCTATAATGTGATTGGTATTTTTATATACTTCATATTGGTAAAGGGACGGACTTGAAACGAAAGGCAAAAGGTCGACCCAGCAATTTGCTCGCACATTCTAATGTTGGACATTCGGGCATTCCTTGGCTGGCCGGAGTCGAACAACCCGCTAGTATTTTATAGTAGAACAGGAGGATATATCAGTTCCTCTCCTCTAAATGACTATCTCTCTCTCTCTCATAGGTGGCATCAGGTACACAATATGTTCGACACCTTCTGCATCAGTCACTTCAACTTAATAATGTAGTTCTCTTGAGTTCTCCTTTCTTTATTATTGTACCACATATCCATTTACATTTACCACCGTATGATCTAACTTATACTAACTACAAAATCTGTTACTACTAGACCTCGCCCCGGCTTCGCACGGATACAATATCGGTTTACAAAAATACGCTTATTACTATTTACATGTCTGTTAGAAATAGATAATTGTATGCTAGCGCGGACTCTTTTGTAAACAGTTTTATTCTACACTATTATTTCCTACATCATATAGTTATATCTCTGACGAATTTGACATACGTCATGAAGACGCACTGGAACCTTGTCTCAGACTTGATTCACTATTTTAATACTCGTAAACTTTCCTATTGAATCAACCTATCTAATAGTGAAGACCGTAACAAAATAGGTTCAGTAGTTTTTGCGTGAAACAGACACAGACAGACGCGGCGGGGGAGTTTGTTTTATAATATTGCATCTCTCGTAGAAATACTGCTATAGTCACATGCATCTTACAATAAAAAATACCTATCGACTTTGTTGTAATATTATAAAGAGGAAAGATTTGATTGTTTGCATTGAATAGGCTCCGAAACTATGGACCGATTTGAAAAATTCTTTCACCGTTGGGATGCTACACATGGGTGACATAGGATATATTAGGTATATTTAAAAAAAAATTAGGGGATCCTTACTAAAACTCCAATAATGTAACCCAAGGTTTAAAAAAATTACCTAAAAAATTCCATACATCGCGTGCGCTGCGAAAACTATTGATGATAGAACAAAATAATGAACTACGACTTTGCAGAACACATCATTATCTACAAAAAGTGTCGCGTTTAGGGTAGTGCAGCAGGCAAGCCAACGTTTGGGCAGGACAACGTCTGCCGGGTCCGCTCTGACCTCTTCGACATAAGAATTATAAACTACCTACTTATTTAAAGAATTAATAATATTTATAGGTTCCAGAGTATTTATGAGAAGGCCTTATGTCTCCCTGTCTACCCTAATGCGATACAACGTGACTTCCCTAGCGAACGTGTCCTTTGAACTTTAACACAGTTTTGGTTGATCGAACTTCTATCGATTTTTGGACACCAAACAAAATATTATGGAGACCTTAACACGACGCGGTGATGACCTCTAGTTATTAAGTTATTTTTATATCTATGAGGTCTGTAGTTAAATGATACAATTTAGATAATTATTTACTTGGCGTAACTAAGTGGTTTTCGTAGAAAATGTTTTTTTGTAATCAATGTTTGTAATACTTTTTATTTTGTTTTGGTATTGGATTTTTTAGGAAAATACACAAATACTTAAATACTGATTGGAGAACGCAACAATTATACGTGCTTTGTGGCGAGAACTGATTATATACAGATACAATAAATAACCTTTACACGCAAGAATGGTCAAGGAGATTCTTATAGGACTTGTGACCCAAGGGAGTCAGAAATAATTGGCCAAGAACGAGTTGAACTCGCGTGGAGGGGTTTCGTATCGTTTTTTTCTCGTTTAGGTTTTTCTGTACCTAATTTCGTTATAGGTAGAGAGATGGCGACAGAAAGTGGTTGTTAGTACTTGCCGGCAGAAAACCTCTTTTTCGTGTAGTCTGAGCCCCCCTCTACAAATTCTTATTGTCGAGTAGGAGTCCAGCGCTTGTCGGTACGCCGCTGAGGCGCCTTAAAAGAAAAAAAAAAAACCTGGCAGACCAGCTGGCAGAAAATGAGTGAACAGCATTTGTTGACGTCTCGGTTGTAGGAAAAATATTTTCTGCCAATTTACTTGCAAAAGGAATACCAACTTAAAAAAAAACTAAATATTTCTAATTTATAAGGCACTTTACTACGCGCTAGTCGTACGATGGGTACATTCACCCTTCAAAAATAGTATTTTTCGACTTGCGCCGTTATTTACCCTCACTTCGTTATTGGTCAGTATGTAAACATGTCAAGTACTAAGAAAACATATTATACCATGTACCTGAATGGAGAGACCTTATATGTATATACTAACATACTGCGCCGGCTTCACCTGTGGTCATTTTTCAAATAAGGATTTCCGGAAGAAAAAGTCTCATTGCTTCGCTCTCAAATATCTCTGTGCAAAAATCACTATAATTCGTTGCTCTGTTTTGACGTGAAAGGTGCGTCGGTGGCCGAGTGGGCAGACCGCGTGTTCGATCCCGGATCCTGGCCATGTATCAATGGGTAATCCGACAAAGCACACTTACTGGCCGCACTCTTTAGGTATAGCCTCACAAAATCCATCGGCTAAAAGAGGGAGACTTGGTCTTTCGCTGGGTACCTTGGTAAGTAACACGGTTTCATGAGCTGTAAGGCAACCCGCTAAAGAAAGAAAAAGAATATTGGAAAGCTGACTGAGATGGAGTCCTACACCAAAAATATAAATTCTGCATCAATATATTTTAAGTTTAGATTATTTTCTTGGGCTTTGATAGACTATTATGAATATAATACTTTATTGCCTAAATGTGAACATTGTTACATGTGTATCTGTTGGTTTGATACTAGCCACTCATATATATTTTTTTTTTTTTATTTTTCTTACGACAGTGTCGTGTCTCGTGTCAATGCTTGTCACTCATATAATGTACTGAATAAAAGATATGTTTACATTAATATCGTCTTATTAATTAATATAAAACTAATAGGTTATGGGACCAGACACCAAAATATAGCTACACAGTAGTGTTTTACTTTTCATATTTGTGGTTGTAAATATAAGTCTTATTGTAAGTACATAATTATATGAATTACTTATTATAAAAATGGCATCGACATGTCGTATTGAACTGCTACAAAAAGACAATTACGACACATAGTGCATTCAAGCACAGGCAGTATTGATAAAAAATGGCCTGTGGAAATACGCAAATGGTGAAATTGAGAAACCAAGTGATGCAGCGGAATTAAAAAAATGTAATGAAGATGATTTATTGGCAAGGTCTGAATTATTATTGCTCATTACACCACCTGAGTTAAAATTAGTTAAGAAATGTCAAACATCCTATGATGTATGGAAAAAGCTTAAAGATAATTTTGAAAGCAAAGGGCCAGCCAGAAAGGCGACATTGTTAAAACAACTGATATTACAAAAAATGAAAGAGACAGATGACGTCCGTAATTATTTAAACAATTTTCTTGATATTGTAGACAAATTGTCTGATATGGATATAGAAATAAATCCAGAATTGTTATCCATAATGATGCTTTACAGCCTACCACCTAGCTACGAAAATTTTCGTGTCGCTATTGAAACAAGGGATACTCTTCCAAATCCATTAACATTGAAAATCAAGATCATTGAAGAAAGCGAAGCGCGAAAGAACACAAACGAAAATGATGAAAAGTGCACTCAAGAAGGTGCATTTTATAATAAAAAGTATGTAAATAAGAAGCAGTTTCATTGTAATATTTGTAACAAAAGAGGTCATACTGCATCACATTGTTGGCACAGAAATAAAGAAAATGTAAATAATGAAAACAATGATGGAGGCATAAATAAAAGTAAGCAATTTTCAATTTTTTCTACAGAAAAATGTTTTTCTAGTAATTTACATAATAACAAGTATAGTTGGTGCATTGATAGTGGAAGTACGTCTCACATGTGCTCACAGAGGCAAAAGTTTTCAAATATTAAAAACACCGAATGTCAATTGTTACAGCTTGCTTCTGAAGACCAGACAACAACTGTTGATGGAAAAGGTACCGTTAATATTACATTAAAAAACAATGAAGATATTAGCTTATTGAATACCTTATATGTTCCAAGATTAGCTACAAATCTTTTATCAGTTTCCAAGATTACAGAAAGGGATTTAAGTGTAATATTTACAAAAAATGAAGCTGTGGTTAAACATCCTAATGGTAAAATAATACTAAAAGCTAATAGAATAAATAACCTGTATTATGTACAAGAGAAATATGTAAACGAAAATGTATGTAAACAAATACATAATAATGATAGTAAAATTAACGAATGGCATAAAAAACTTGGACATGTTAATGAACATGATTTGAAATTGTGTCAAACCAATGAATTAATTTCTGGTATTGACATTGCTGCAACATAAAAGTTAAATTATTGTGAAACTTGCTTAAAAGGCAAATTCACAAGGCTTCCATTTCCAGAAAATGAGAATAAAAGGACTACAAAAAGGCTCGAAATCATACACTCCGATGTATGTGGTCCAATGAGAACCATATCGCCAGGAGGATCAAAATATTTTGTAACCTTTATTGATGATTTTACCAGATACACCTGAGTTTATTTTATGTCACAGAAAAGTGAAGTATTAAAATATTTTAAAGAATATAAAAATGAAGTAGAAAACTATACTGATAATTAAATTATATTTTTACAAACTGATAATGGCTCAGAATATTGTAATAATGATTTTAATAAATATTTAAAAGAGTGTGGTATACAAAGGCGTCTATCTACACCATATACTCCACAGCAGAACGGTCTAGCTGAACGTAAAAATAGGACGTTGGTAGAAAAAGCCCGATGCCTATTATTAGAAGGAAATTTAAACAATTTATTTTGGGCAGAAGCCATTTATACTGCTAACTATTTAACAAATAGACTTCCCACACGTGCACTCAATAATGATACACCATATAGAAAATGGGTAGGACGTACTCCTTCAGGAAGACATTTAAATGTTTTCGGTCTAAAAGCGTTTATTTTTAACAATGAACGAAACCTGAGAAAGTTTACACCCAGAGGTATTGAGGGTGTTTTCGTGGGTTACTCTGAGTGTTCTAAAGCTTACCGTATATGGATACCAAAACTACATAAAATAGTCGAAAGTAGACATGTAAGAATTGTAAATAAAATGTATTATGATAAAGAAGATGAAAATGAAGAAAATAATGGAAATTGTGAAACTTTATTAAGTTCCAGTTCTCATTTTCAGGGGGAGAATTTTGTATCCAATATATAGAAGTCCAAAATGTAAATCTACGAAGATCAGAAATAGTTAAAAAAGCTCCAATCTGGACTAAAGATTATGAAATGGAAAGCGATGAAAATTATTATAGTAATCTATGTGAGCCTGTTAAAAATGAAGAATGGCATGATGCCATTAAAGATGAAATAAGAGCTCATATAAAAAATGGAACATGGAAAATTGTTAAAAAGACAAATCATAATATAGTAGATTTTAAAATGTGTTTGAAAACCAAAATTGGTCCAGATAACGAAGAAAAGAAAAAAGCACGACTTGTTGCAAGAGGGTTCAGCCAAATTCCTGGCATTGATTACAACGAAACTTTTGCTCCTGTAACAAAATTAAGTTCTATAAGATTGTTATTTGCATTGTCTGTTAAAGAAAATTTAAAATTGAATCAATTAGATATTACAACGGCTTTCTTAAATGGAAATCTAGATGAACATATTGTAATGAAAATGCCAGATTATCTAGAAGATTATATTACAGAAATAATACAGGACGAAAGTAAAAATGAAAACCCTGCACTTTATAACAAAGCAAAAGAAATGCTAAATGATATAAAACAGATCAGAGGCGAAAAAGTTTGCTTGCTAAAGAAAGCACTATATGGTTTAAAACAGTCTGGAAGGCAATGGTACATTAAACTAGATTCAGAATTAAAAGGTATTGGATTCGTATCATCGCAAGCTGATCCTTGTGTTTACACTTATTTAAATGAAGGTGTGAAAATAATAATGACAATATATGTTGATGATATTATGGTAGCATATTCTTGTGAGAAAACATGGAACAGAATTAAAAAACAATTCATGACAAAATTTGAAGTAAAAGATTTGGGAAAACCAAAGCTCTGTATTGGTATTGAAATAAAAAAAGAGCAAGATGGTATAATATTAACACAAGAAAAGTATATAGAAAAAATTCTTAAAACATTTAATATGGGTGATTGTAAAACAGTAGCAACACCTATTGAATTTAACTTAAAATTAGAAAAAGAAGAGACTTGTGCAAATGTACCTTACCAAAACTTGATTGGTTCTTTAATGTATTTGGCAGTAGCTACAAGACCTGATATAATGTACTCAGTTAGTTACTTTAGCCAATTTAACAACTGTTTTGGAAAAGAACATTTTAAATATGCAAAGAGGGTATTACAATATCTAAAATATACAAAGTCTCTGGGATTGTATTTTAAATCGAATCAGCAAGAGTTATACGGCTTAGCTGACGCAGACTGGGCAGGATGCACTATTGATAGAAAATCTTATACAGGTTACTGTTTTAAATATGCCAGTTCATGCATCAGCTGGGAGTCTAGAAAACAAAAAGTAGTGGCATTGTCCACAGCTGAAGCTGAATACATGGCTTTAACTGAAGCTGCAAAGGAAGCTATACATTTGAAGTTATTACTGGAAGATATGGGTATAAAACAGGAACACATTGTAATACACAATGATAACCAAGCAGCAGGAAAACTAAGTGCTAATGAAATTATAAGCTCGAAATCGAAGCATATCGATACAAAAATGCACTTCATAAGAGATTCGGTACAAAGAGGACTTATTAAAGTACAGTATTTACAAACCGAGTTAATGGAAGCGGATTTACTGACGAAAGGTTTATTGAGACAGAAGTTTGAAAAACTACGAAACTGCCTTGGTATAACAGTAAAACCTACCTATTGACATATTTGGAAATATTCGTGTGGAGGAGTGTTGGTTTGATACTAGCCACTCATATATTTTTATTTTTTTTATTTTTCTTACGACAGTGTCGTGTCTCGTGTCAATGCTTGTCACTCATATAATGTACTGAATAAAAGATATGTTTACATTAATATCGTCTTATTAATTAATATAAAACTAATAGTATCTAGGCTCTAGTTACCCCGCAGTGGTGTTTTGGTGCCCTTCGAAACAGGAGAAGTCGAATAAAGCAATATTCAGAAAACTGATGCGACCATCTTCGATAACAATATACTTAGTTGATCGTGGCTTCGTGACGTGGCGGTCATAATGTGGTGAGACAGTTAACACCGGTCAAGGAGCACTCATCAAACTCAAACTTAGGATGGGTGAGGCCTTTTCCACTTTTAAACATCCGATGGGGCCTGGTGCTCCCTTGTAACATTTAGGAGCATTCTATTATTTAACAAACAGATATAGAAATGGCAATACACAACTCCTCAACGCGCGTAATCAGAAAGTTGTAAGTTTTGGGGCCCATACTAATTTTCGGCTTTTAGGGCGGTGGGTTAAAAAACCGGCCAAGTGCGAGACGGACTCGCGCACGAAGGGTTTTTGCCATTATCTATAAAAACGGCAAAAAAATCACGTTTGTTGTATGGGAGCTCCCCTTAAATATTAATTTTATTTTAATTTAATTAATTATTTTTAAAGCGAATATATAACTAAATATTCTGTGAATATTTCAAGCGTCTACCTAATGCCGTTAACAATACCGAGCAAAAACGAGCAAAAAAATCACGTTTGTTGTATGGGAGCCCCCTTAAATATTTATTTTATTCTGTTTTTTAGTATTTGTTGTTATAGCGGCAACAGAAATACATCATCTGTGAAAATTTCAACTGTCTAACTATCACGGTTCATGAGACACAGCCTGGTGACAGACGGACAGACAGACAGACAGACAGACGGTCAGCGGAGTCTTAGTAATAGGGTTTCCGTTTTTACCCTTTGGGTACAGAACCCTAAAAACTAGTCTATGTCCCTAAGGTTCAAACTTTCTCCGTATGTAATTTTATTAAAATCGGATCGCTTTAGCCGTGCAAGCGTAACAGACGACAGACAAAGATTTCTTTCGCATTTATAATATTAGTATGGATTTTCACTAGCGCGAGTGAAAATGACTTCACTACTGCCTTGTGTCGAGTAAAAGAAGCTTTGTATGAGACTTGCATCACGAAGGCAGACTGTCATATAAATTCGTTTAGCCGTGACAAAGGTGTTCGAGCAAGGTAGATTGACCCTTCTCCGATAAGCATGACTAATTGTGCGAAGCTATCGAGCTGCGGGCGGAAGTTTATCGATTGAAGTTACCTTGCCGCGTACATTTACAAAGCGATCGTGGTCTGCAATACATGTGTACATAGTTCTGACCGGCGCAGTATGCCCGGTACAACGTCACAGTGGACACTCGATCGATTCTCACCTAGTACCTTAGACAAAGCAGGTATGTTGAAGAATTTTTATTATTTTAAGTGAACTATAGTTTTTCTTTATTATTTTTTATTCACTAGAGATGTAGAGATGCTTTTTGGGTTTCAGTTGAAAGACTCGCGACTCGCTTCACGCACGACTTATAAAAGATTTGTCAACTTTTATTTATTATGTAGAAAAACTTAGAAAATCAACAGAATTGGTCACTCGTTAAGTATAGCTTCACAAATACCATCGGCTAAAAGAGGGAGACTTGGTCTTCCCCTGGGTTACCTGGCACCAATAACACGTATTAACGTTCTATCTAAATCTCTCTTGCACAATATTTGAAATAATAATATGTAATGTAAATAATAGTAATTATCTTTAAAACTATATCTCAATAACTAAATTCGTAATAAACACTGCTAAAATTTGTGTTAACTCACTGATTGTATTGTTTTTTAATTTACACCTTTCGGTTTATTAATTTATTTAATTAGCTAGAGACTCCAATAATAACATCTACAAGTAAATTAAAGTAATATTTGAATATTTCACAATAATGTGTTGGTGAAGTACTAGTACGCAGGTAGGTATATTATTTAATGCGAACAGTGTGATTCATTTGAAGACTGTATGACTAATAATAAGAATTTTCTCTTTAAACTTGCTCGAAGTGGAATATATAATATTTTCAGTGAAATTTATGAAAGCACTTGTTCAGTGTAAGCAGCACGCGGTTGCAGATTGATTGCTTTCAATTAGAAATAACCGAAAACAAAAAAAGCGAGTCTTACAATGGTGTATAACATCTCCAATATTCAAATGACACCTACAAACATTCTAATAATTTGAATATTAGAATTTCTTTACTTTTTGTTACGCATTTCATAAAATTACTCCCCACAAATTTATGACACATGGCGAGAGCTAAGATGTAAAAAACATTGAAGCTAAAAATATGCTTTGTACACATCGATGTTTGTAATGAACTTCTCATGCTCCGGAGGAAACGTAAATGTACTTCTTCTGAAATTAATATACATACCTGTCTGTGTGTTATGTTTTCACGGTTAAACAACTGAACCGATTTTGATGAAATCTAATAGGGAGAAAGCTTGAACCCTAGAGAAGGGCATACGCTACTTTCTTTAGATCCACCCCCCTGAGCGAACAGCTAGTAATTTATAAATAAACAACTCAATAATATTAAATTTAATTATTCTATACTAATATAAAGCTTAAGTTTGTTTTTTGTTTGAACGCGCTAATCTTTGGAACTACCAGTTGGATTTGAACTGTTTGCATTTGATAACCCAATTCTTGAGGAAGGTTATAGGCTATATAACATTGATTATTGGCAATCTATAAAATGGGTTTAATTGTTAACTTTTCAGTGACACGAGCTATGTAGACAGTCGCCAGTCACCATGCATATCACGTCAGGATTGTCGCCGGTCTCTGGGGAGTTGTTACAGTGCGGTACAGACGGTACAGACGTCACTGACCACCAATACACAGCCGATCATCACGTACCGGAGTCATCGCACACTGTAGAAATAGAATACATATACGAATCTCCTGATACATTCGCTGTAGACGATTGTGAAGTAAACACAACAGTTGTAGCACTAACGGAACCCTCACGACGGATAGAGCCAAAACAGACGGATACTGATGAATCCGAAACTGATCTGACGAATCTGACATGGCTCCAGAACATAACAAACATAATGGCGGTCCCCACGTTTCCAATTCCGCCCGTATCTCCCGGACCGCCGGCAAAACCGCCCGCACAACAAGCGACTCGATTACAAAAATTCAATAAAACAATCTCAAAATGTCAGAAAGACTTTTTGGAAAATAGAGACAAATATAGAAGCGACGAAGATCTGAAACCACCTTATTCATACAGCACTCTGATATGTATGGCCATGAGAAATAATAATGACAAAATGACGCTATCAGCTATCTACTCCTGGATTCGTGAGAACTTCAAGTATTACAGGAATGCTGACCCTACTTGGCAGGTAATACATTTTTATTTCAAATTATAGCGACCAACTAGTTGGCACTTATGATGGTAAAGGAAATGGGAAATAAATGGTACTAAAATGCCAGTACTTTATATATTTTCTACTTTTTTTTAAAGTAACTAATCAACCAGTCTATACTAATATTATAAAGAGAAAGAATTTGTATTTTTGTGTGTGTGTATGTTTGTAATGAATAAACTCAAAAACTACTGTGCCGATTTCAAAAATTCTTTCATCATTGGAAAGCTACATTCACCCTGAGTGACATAGGCTATATTTATTGCTAGAAAAGATTAGGGATCCTTACTAAAACTTAAGTAACGTAACCCAAGGTGTAAAAAAGTGCCCTAAAACGTCTTTCGTCGCATGCGCTGCGGAAACTATTGATGATAGAACAAAAGTATGTTCTACAATATTAAAGAACATATCAATATCTACAAGAAGTGTCGCGATAGTATATGTCTAACTATTATAGTTAAGTCACAATAAGTCTTCTTTTATTTTAAAAAAATAATTAAAAAGCCGCCGCTAGAAAAGGCTCTTTATTTGTACCTTGCTATTAATCCTTATCAAAAAAAATTACTTTATATGCACGACTGCTTCAATACCTTTATATATCTTTTTGAAATATTCAATTAGGAAATTCCATTCGAAAGATATCACGAGTTTAAAAATGTAAGTATTTTTTATCGCGATTTTAGTATTTTTGTATGAACAATATCCAAAGTTAGAAGTAGTGGTAGTGGGTAGGAGTAGAAGTAGGGAGGGATAGGGATATGGGTAGGGGTAGGGATAAAGCTATTATAGGGTATATTTTATTTTGTTCGTAAATATCCACGGGCGAAGCCGGGGGCGGAATGCTAGTCTTAAATAATCTCAAAATATCGATCGAATAATCGGTAATTTTGTCGTTGTCAGTAGATCACTAAAAATAATGTATCAAAGATTCCAATAAGAGTTTCTCAAGGAATGAGAAGAAGAGATTTTTGTAGGTATGTAACGCAGCTACCGGCTGATGCTCGTTGTCGGTCAGATTTCCAGGATATAAGGGCCATCCATAAATGACCTCATACGTCACTGTATAAATATAAAGTAGGTATTAAAACTCTAAATTTTGAGGGTTGAGGGTTCCGTACTATGTTGTCGGTAAGAACTTTAAGACAGGATTTCCGTTTAGGTTTTCCTGTAAACTATAAGAAATTATCGCTATACGTCCGTGATTGGGTCATGAAACTCTATATATTATGTACCAAGTTTCAAAATTTTTTGACCAGTAGATTTGGAGAAAATAAGCTGTGACAGACATGCAGACAGACAGACAGACACAATATGAGTGATCCTATAAGGGTTTCTGTTTTTTTCATCGGAGATGTTCGAAACCCTAAAAACAAAATAAGAAAGTATAGGTTGTAATACTGGTAATTTTAGGCAAGTAGATATATATTAAAAGCCCTATATCGATAATTTGTATGGTGATATTACTATTCCCAATTTCTCTCCACATGTGCCACTGTAATTTAGCATAAATATAGTTAATTATTCAATATATCTAAGTGAAATAGTCGTTTTTTTAAAATTGATTTTATTGAATAGGAAATATGAATGATAAAATAAAGGATTATTTTGCCCCTATTTTCTCTTTCATAATCTATCACAAAGCTCTTATTTTTTTAAAGCGCTGTTTAACCATTACCCTTCAATTAAACGTCTTGCGTTTTTTAGTAGCTTATTGAAAATTCAAAATAAAAAATATTTTATGAATTTTTAATTGGTAAAAAAAATTAAGAGCTTTGTGATAGATTATGAAAGAGAAAACGGGGGCAACGTTTAACCACCCATATTTCCTATTCAATAAAACCCATTGAAAAAATAACAGCTATTTCACTTAGATATATTCAATGAGTAACTCTATGCTAAATTACAGTGACACAGGTGGATTATTTACAGAGAAATTGGGAATAGTTTATCCCAGAAAAATTATGGATATAGGAGCCTTAAATTTGAAAGCAATTTTCATTATGAAAAATAGTAGGTTTACACACACGGCCTTTATACCTTGCGGTGTGGCCAGAGACCTCAGTAACACTGTCCACTTTTTGCTAGTTGTCCATATCGAACAGAACAGGTTTTATTCAATCTATCATTCTTGTCATCTACTGCCCCCTTCATTTAATAAACGATAAATCCGCTACACTTTCAGATAAGATAAACTAAATCGAATATTTGTTAATTAATTATTAGATAGGGTACCGTGCGATTATATAGATTTTGAGAATCGCTACTAGCACACGTTTGATTACAGCACTCAAATAATTATGGTTATTGAATTGCTGTCTATATGGGGAAGTATAATTACTTAATTAATTTTAAGTAATTTTGGACTACAAAGTGTAAGGTCTTAAAATAAAACAACTCGTTAGGTATCTAATAGCCTCACAAATACCATCGGCTAAAACGAGGGAGACTTGGTCTTCCGCTGGGTACCCTGGAACCGTAACACGGTTTCGGGAGCTGTAAGGCAACCCGTGAATATAGGCAGCATATTCCATAAGAGGGCGTTGGTGGCACACTTCATTAATTATTTTACTATTTATATATGACAAAGCAGTCTATGCTTATCTACAAATAGGTGTAACTGATTTTAATTTTTTTTAAATTCATACTGTGTCAAATATATCTATTTATCTTTCGAAAGCTATTTAAATTTCGAAACTAAGTTATCGCGTAGTAGGGGATTTCCTTTCATGACTTTTCTTACTTTTTTTTCAGAATTCAATCCGCCACAACTTGTCATTGAACAAAGTATTTGTAAAAGTGGCTCGGTCCAAACAAGAGCCCGGGAAAGGTGGCTTCTGGAAGTTAGACCTAGCACACCTGGAGGGTACTAAGAGGATTTCCAGTAGACCACACAAGAAAAAGAAGAACTCAACTCCGACGAAAACCAGAGAAGTAACTTTAAATGAACAGGCCGTCGCTGTGGCTAATATTACTAATTACGTGGTTGAAGATGTGCCTATGCCAGAATTTACTTTAGAAGTTCTGCAGACTGGGGGTATAGCAGGAGATTTAGCCATGGAACCGGTTGGTGCCAGTGTCATTGTGGAACCTGTGGCTCCTCCACCTTTGATGCAAGAAGAAGAACTTACTTCGCTTCTCTTGGATCCGACGGATTGGGATGATTTGCAACTTGATATGCTGGATAACTACTTGGATTCATGTTTCAAGTAAAGTTTTTTGTTTGATTTTGCTTAGAGGGCGTTTTACTAAAGAGTTTATTGCCGTTGTTGGTAGCACAGGATTAGGTGAAAATGCAATATGAATTGGATGAATGCTAAATCGGAATTGCCAAATATCGCAAATCAAACAAAGACACATCTTCACGGCCTTTATGCCCTGCGGTGTGGCCAGAGCCATCAGTAACAGTGTCCACTTTACGCCAGTTCTCCATATTAAACAGAACAGGTGGCAAGCCTGTTGCTGCACTTAATGGACCTAGATTTGTCAACACTTCAAAAGACTTAAATATCTGACATTTTTAGAAAAAGTGCCCCGAAGCACGAGGAATCGGTTAATTAAAGCATATGGTGCAATTTTGGCACGAGTAGGAATTGAACCCGGGACCTACAGGCTATATTGACTCCTTTTTCTCGATCTATAATTACTTTTTTTCTTTTGAGTCATTGATACCAATATTACGGCATAGGAAACTCTTTCATGAAACAAACTCTATAACCAAAGAGGTTAAAATATTGTTTTTCTTTTGTGATACGTAAAAAGGTTGTATAGGTGAAGGTTTTTTAAAATGTTAAATGGCCTTAGGGTCTTCATTAATTGCAATTTATGTTGGCTCTTCATGATTGGTGTCTAACCTATCGCTTTTCTACTTTGAAACGAGTGCCTTGTAGGTTGGAAGCAACGTTTTTAAAACGATGGATGTTATCTGCTTTGTATGTATATTATACAGGAAGACTTGGGAGACGTGACCAGAGTTTATATTTCTTAACTCAGTAAATTATTATTAATTATTTACGTATTATGGTAGTATGTACTTCCTTTTCTTTCGTATTGGCGCCGGTTTACGAAAATAAATGTTAACGCAAAATACGCATGACGACGTACCAACCTCAAACCGGCGGGCGGCGGCAATGACGCTGCCATAGATTAGTATATGTACTTCCGTTTGCCGCCACTTACAGGAATGTATACACTCCGCCTATTCCTCCTGGGCATGCGCGCGCTCTAACCCATGAAATATTGAATTTATCTTTATATTACTTCCATGCTTCTTATACCATACCCAAGTCTCGCTTCCATAAGTGATGGAACTAAAACAGCATTATGTATTATGTTTATTAATTAAAATGTAAATGATTCATATTACTACTATGGTCAGGGAATTATAAAATAATTTAAATACTGAGTTAGGACAATAAGTTTTGTGATCTCCCAAGTCACCCTTATTAGTGGAAAAGTCTGGTGGAAGAAGTTTAAGATAGATATGCCTGTAGTTTTAGGATGAATTTTGTGTATTTTTATATATGTGAACACAACAAGTGTCTAGTCGTAACTTTATTGTTTAGATTTTGAGAAGTAGATCACATAATGTTGAAAATAATTGTTGTTTAGTTATTAAATTTTTAAACACGATAAATTCACGGTATGTCTTTAAAGCTTACTTCGTAGCACTTAGAAAATTATATGAAATAGTTTAGATACAAAAAATATCGAAAATTTCGATTAATTTACTTGTTTGCTCAAATGCAGTATTAGAATTTGCAATTATAGCACAATAATAAAAGATTAATCTTTACCGCTCAGTATTAAAAGTAATAATGTGTATTATAGTATCGCTTAGTATATAAAATTCGTATTATATTTACCAAAGAAATTGTGTGACAATTAAAAAATATACGAAATATTTGGCGTCAAGTTAAAAATGAACAAGGAATTCGAAGTCTCGTCTTGTTATATGTCGTGGGCCGATCATAGAATTGGTTTTTTCATGATATGACCAACTAAAATTTGCCATATCGTTATGAAAATGTTGCTGATTAATTATTTAATGATATGGTAGGTATATCTCGATATATTATTTCTCAAATGTGTTTTTTTGTATGTATCAAATATCTCACTTAAGACTATTAATCTCTTAGATCAACAATAATGATCTATTACTAATTAGCTGAATTCATAACTAGCTTTTCGCTCCGGCCCCGTCCGTGGAATTTTGAGCGTGATCACAATATATATTTTTAATTGTATCAAAATATCTATATTAAACAAAAAACGGCACCTGTATTCAAGAAAAACACTTACCTACCCAAATGAAATAATTCTATTAGAAAAATGTGTCAGATTTCTCACTGCAGCTACTGAACTCAACATAACTCAAGTAACGTTTTTGAATCGAAAATTTGATCCTGGGTCCTTGTCCACTGTGAGTTTGCTATGTTGTTCTTAAAAATACAGGTGTATGCCGGGTGTATGTCTAAAGGTACCCACTATGATCCCCGAAACTTTCATCAAAATACATTGAGCCGTTTCGGTGCCCTTCTAGACAAACATTGTTACATCTGACAGACAGTCATTATTTATTTGTAAAAGTATATACCTACCAAAGTATTTTATTATTTGGTATGATTAATTTAGATTTGATACTAATGATCGATATAAACATAACGTATCTTCAACAAAAGTATACCACGATCCATTATTTTTAAGATCACGCGTCTGTTGTAGACTTAGGTACTCCACTTCAACAATAAAAAAAAATTATGCGTAAATTTTTCATTGTCTTCAAATCATTTCATTAAAGAAAATTGGGAAGGATAAACTAAACTATTTCACGAAGATTTAAACATTTTCGTAAATTAAAAGAGCTTGTAAATGACCAGTGCCTCAATAATTTTTAAACGTTATGTATGGCCTATAAGCTGCCTATAAGATTATTGTATAATAAAATGAAATAAAGCTTTTTATCAATAATCCGTCCAGTATTATATAAGAAAATGCAGTAACTGCTAGGTACTTGCTCAGCACAAAATGTTATATTTATACAAGTAGCTATAAGTGAAACAATTTGCACAATTTTTAAATGTATTACTTAGATTATAGTTAGTAGTTGTGATTAGGCATCAATGATAATGTTAAACTTGCATAATTTCCTTAGTTGTACTTGTTAATAGAATCATCAAATAAGGATTGATTCCAGTTGTTGATTTCCAGTGCGACGATCGTGGGAATTCCCTTCTCATTTTTTAAAAGGAAAACCATATCGTTCAGTATGTTTTCGTTTGTGCACGCTAATCTTCACAACGGCTAAACTAATTTGGACGTGATTTTTAGTGAAGTATTGAAATAAGCCTGGGCTAACATCTAATGTTCACACAAACAATTCAAATTTTGTTTAATTTTTCTCAGGCGTTTTATAGATAAAATTACAGATTTAAAAAAAATGCGGGAAAATGCTCATACTAAGTTTCATCCCCTAGATACAATACTCCCTTAGAGGTGAATCTAAAAACGTAGCATATATGTACTTTCCAAGGGTTCAAGCATATCAAATTTCATCAAAGTCGGTACAGTGGTTTAGCCGTGAAAGCGTAACTATCAGAAAGACTATATATAATAAACTTAGAACTTCGAGAGGTAATATGCAAGTTTTAACGATATAAGAAATGTATGTAATGTATATAATGATACTCTTCCGTCCGCCAGTGTCTTGGATAGTTCGTATCAAGTAAGTGAACCGTCAAATATCTAGTCAATACAGTGTTTGTACTATTTTTACTTTTTCAATGTTACTTGTAGGATGTAGGTGAGAGTGATAAGTTGCAGTACGGTACATCCTATAATGAGAATATCTCCTGTATTTGTATCCTTTGGGTATTAAGACTAAAGGGGGAGTGAAGCGGTAAATCACTGAATATTTGTTTGGCGGGAGGGGAGGTACACGCCTAGTACTAACCCCCATACCACTGTATTTTTCTGTAGTTTTATTGTCGTAACGGCTGCATATTATGCTAAAATACAAACATAATAATTATAAATAATGATTGGAAACACTATGTTATTTGCAAATTAGACGTCCTAAATCGCCTATCACATTTAAAAACATTACAATTAACTATTTTTCTAGAGCTCTGTCTCGCGACACAAAACGATACCAACGAAACATAAGGTAACTTATTACTAATGATCAGTTTTAATGGTCAAAGAGCACAAAATTAGCGAACGGGGAGGCCCGTCTATGACTCCTCCTTAGTCTTATAGTAGGTATCCTGTATCCTTTTTATATCATGAAATAATTAAATAAAATAAAATTTTATGCCATAAGTCCACAATTCTTCAGAGAATACTTATACTTACTTATGGTCCTGCATAAAATGTCACTGGCAAATTTTGGACATTGTTGTCAGTATTGTTAGACTTTTATTTCAGTAGAAGACTTACAGTAAAATATCAATTGGTAGATATGACTAACAGGATGTACCTGCAAATAAGGACAGTCTACCAACGGAGTCTTGAAAGCGATATCTAACGCACAATGTCTACAAATATATTAGTTAAAATCAGAAATTGCTTTCAAAACACAGTTGATTAGCTACCCGGCTCTTTAGATTTTAGTATAAAATAAATAAGAACAGCGGTATGTAGAAATTGCCTTTGAAAATACAGAAATAAAACTTGTCATGTATATTTGATATAATATTTATTACATTTTATACAAATTTATAAATTGTCAAATACGAAATAAGCTTGTCAAATTGATTCCTAGAGATCCTAGACAATATGTGCTTTTAAAATTAGTCAGTCATAAAAACTCAAAAACTTAATTACATTACAAATATTATGGTAACATACAAAGGATGTAAAAATATGCACTACATTCACATAAACATGGAAATGTTTATAGCAACAATTTTTTTACATACTGTGTTTATCAAATATTGTAAGAATCTGTGTTGCTTAATTATCTATGTGTTTAAGGAATCAATTTGGCCGAGTGTACAACAAAACGGCTTTGTAATAAATAAAAAGTAAAAAATGTATCCATATTTAACAATAAGTAAGAATTATTAAGCTTACAAAAACTAACTGTCAATTCCTGTTTTTATATATCAGTGAGGTAACCACCAGTTTATTATAGAAATACTCTCAATAAAAAAATGATTAGATTACTTGGGAGGCATGGAGCAACCCAACGTCACGAGTATTCCATAGCCATCCGGTGGTGTAACCATTGAGTTAGGATTTTTTATATACAAAAGAATAGTTCTATAAAAAGGTGCACTTGACGCCAAAATGTTCTAAATACAAAGAGCACTCTGGCCCTCGTACTCCGCCCCGATGGCGGCCCACAACGTTTTCATACTTTTGTACATAAAAAATCCCAACTCAATGTGTTTATAACCCAATATAAATTAAATACGTCATATTATGTACGATGTAGTAGCATAAATAATAATGGTTGTTTGTGAAATTTGGGCTCAAATTTTTTGCAATATTTCATATTAGAAGTGACCTTATTTGAATAATAAAGTGTTTTAATACATATATTTGTTGTATTATTTTGTACTTAATAGAACTTTGTTCATTGAAAGGTGGCCGCGACTTCTGTATTAGAAATACAACACTCCATTTCCCCTGATTTTCTTAGTTCACCTCTACAGGGTGGAGAACGCTTGACAGAAAAACTAGAAGAGACGTAATAGCTTCAAGACGTCAAGACACTTACAATTGCTTGTAAACGAAATATATACTTACTTTTACTTGACACTTTGCCTGCTTTTATTGGAATAGACACTTTGCAATGTATGAAAAATAAAAGTTTCGTGAAATTTCTTTTTCGCGGTGTTATTAAAAGTTGGTAATTACGTATGAAAAATATAATTAGAAACAAAGTACTAGCAGGAGCTGATGTTTACGAATAATATAAATAGCGTCATTGTAAGCCAAATATTATAGCACTTTTTCTTCTATATTTAATAATATTAATAAGTAAATATATGCAAAAGCCAATATAAGTCAACAAAAGTAACATTTTTCTTACAAAATGTTTTCAAAATAATCTTTGAAAAATTTCGTCTTGACTACGATGCACTTCACCTGCGGATAAGTGGATGGGGTGAGGGGCGGGAGGCGCGTGACAATTTGTGTCTTGTGTGTTTTAGTGTGAATTGTGATTGCTAATTGATTGCACGTCGTTATAGTTTTGACATTACGTGCTTACGAAGTGAAAATAAGGCAATAAGACTATGAGTTTACGCAGTGGAAATAAGTGTCCTATATTTACCACAGGGCAGGAATTACCTAAAAATACGCTGCCCACTTACGAAGATGTAATAAGGTATTTTATAATTCTTACACAAAGTACACAAACACGTCAAGATCTAGTTAAAAACACATCGGAGGTTGTTGCTGCTGAAATCGAAAATATTTGGACCAAAGCCATAGATTAAATAATTCTTATCGTTGAACACCGTACTATTGTAGCTAGCATACGAGCATTTCACGACATCCGCGCGATTCTGAAACCTTATCAAGGTAGAAAAAATAACGAAAATTACCTTCGTAAGATAGATCAGTTCAAAATCGACAGTAAAATAATGTTGGACATAGCTTCCTGCAAATGTTTGGACTTGTAACATGTTCTTGTAAAAAGGATAGAAAAGTACCGATTAGAGAAAGAGATTCTTTGATTGAGCAAAGAAATGAAAGAAAAATTATGATTGGGTCGATTGATTTAATAACTACCAAAAATATTGAGGCAAGAAATCAAAGGGAAACAGATCGCAAAGCTCGAAAAAACCGATATTTACGTTACTTCGAAAAACGAAGATTCACCTCGCACAGAACGATCCAGTTGTTCTTCGGAAGAAATTGTTGAAAAACCATGTGATTTAAATGATTTGCCATCGACATCTGCTGGTATATCAACGCAAAGTACCCCCGTGCAACCAGGAAAATCGTTTAAGGCAGTTGCAAGATCATTGGACAGTTTTGGAATTTCTGACAGAGCCGGTGCTGCCATAGTGTCTGCCACGCTTCAAGACCTTGGTTTAGTAACAACTGAAAACACTGAGAAAGTTGTTGATCGGTCTAAAACTCGTAGGGCGCGGTCAATTTCATACAATACAATTGTCACGATATAAGCAATATAATGCAAGATTTAAGTCTATCAGTAAGGGTATCAGTCAGGTAATAGATCTTATTATACAGCGAAATGGGTATTTTAGCCACAGTGAAAATGTGTTGATTGCGATGTTAGGCGGGGACGATCGGAAGCACATCAGGGAACGGCCCTTCGAAGGATTTTAAAGATACGTGATCGTTCTACCGGATCGTTAAAAATAGGGGAAACTGATAGATAATATTCATCATAAACCCGAAGCCTCGTGACCTCGACGCCCGGAGCTCTCGGACTCTTGTCCAAAGCCACACCCAAACACCGGATCTCCTTCGGCATCGGCCCACCAACTGACCGAAAGTCAAGCAGCCCGCCCAGCGCGCACGCGACGCTAGCCGCCGCCGCCGGACGTCGTCACCCGACTCAAAATAAATAAATACATAAGTAACAAAATAGAATATAAAAAAAATTATTATTATTAAATAAATGAATAATAAATAATTAAGTAAATCATATATAAATAATAAGTTTTCCGAGAACTCAGATAATTTGGAGGACATGCTACAACAACTATCAGATGAAAGCGCCAAGGTAGGCCTTATCAATGAACACATCAAAAACTAAAGTAATGACGAACTCAACTAAAACTGACATTAATATAAATGATGGACACACAAAAATAGAGTATGTTAATGAGTATATATATTTGGGTCAACTAGTATCTACAGAAGACACAATGCAAAAAGAAATAGATAGAAGGATAGCAAACAGCTGGAAACGGTTCTGGTCGCTGAGCGACGTCATGAAGGAAAAGGATATGCCTATCAAAGAAAAAAAGAAAATATATAACACATGTGTCCTTCCATGTTTATCGTATGGATGTCAAACATGGGCACTAACTGATCAACAACTAAAAAAAATCGAAGTCTGCCAAAATGGAATGGAAAGAAGCGTAATTGGAGTAAAAAGAAGAGACAAGGTGAGACTACAAAATATAAAGAGCAAAACAAAATTCTAAAATATACATTAGGGTGGAGCGTCAAATTTTTTTTTGGAATTTCGAAATGGAACTATTGCCAAAAGTTGTCAGTTCTAATGAGATTTAAAACTGTATAATTAAATTGCTTGATATATTTATGAAAGCCCTCTGAAATTTGTAAAAAATCACTTTTTTAGGCAATATTCTGATGTTGGCTGTAGTTTAATAAAACAGTAAATTTATATAAAAATTACGTTTATTTGCTTAAAAATTATCGGTAAAACAATATTAATAACCTACTTTATCTAGTTATAGCAAATTATGTATGATTGTTAAACAGAGAAAAATAGCTAAAAAAATAAAAATCAATGACTTTTGAATTTGACTCTTTCTTAGTCTCCAGAACCAGCATTATTTTACGAGATTAAAGATGTGTTCATAAGAACCTGTTGAGTAGGCAGTTTAGAAGTAGTGTTGTTTAAAAAGGAACTGTCGGGTTGACGGGCTGTCATGAATATACGAGAATATATGTTGGTACACAAAATGTTGTTTTCCTAATTAACAGTGGCGACGAGGATAAACAATCATCATGGCTAAGGTATCGGTAGGCTCTTTGACCACTTTTAGCCATGAAGTGCAGGATTGGCCATTATATAAAGAAAAATTGATACAATGGTTTGAGGCCAATGACATCGCTGATAGTAAGAGAAGAGCGATCCTGTTGAGTTCTCTTGAGGAAGCAACGTACAGAGTGGTGCGTGACCTGGCACTTCCGCAAGAAATAGGTATTCAAGATTATGATCGGGTTGTCGAACTACTCGACTCCCATTTTAAGCCGAAGACATGCGGTTTCGCAGAGAGGTGCAAGTTTTATATTGCGAGTCAGCAGCCGGCCGAGAGTCTTAGCGACTGGGCGGCGCGTGTGCGGGGCCTGTCCGCGCAGTGCGGATTCGGATCCGCCGCGCTCGACGAGGCTCTGCGCGACCGATTCGTGCTCAGTATGGCGACTGGGCCCGAACGCGACTTGCTGTTCACGAAGCAGATGAACGAGCTCACGCTGACAAAAGCGTTGGGGCCCGCGGAGGCGGTACGCAGCGCGTGGGTCGGCGCCCGACTGGCGACGTTCACCGGGGTAGCGACAGCCGCGGAGAGCGGAGACATCGTCGTGCGGGAGCGGCTGGATGTACTGTAGTTCGACGTGTAGGCGGACGGAGTCTGCAGCGGCGCGTGTGCTGGCCGGCGAAAAGGGCGCGCGGTGCTCTGCGTGCGGCCGGGCAAACCATCATGTGGCTACATGTCGGTTCGCAAATTACAAGTGCAACAACTGCGGAATTAAAGGCCATTTAAAGCGTATGTGTGCAGTAAACAGAAATAAACAGGAATATACCGGTAGACATCATTTTATCAAGTTCTGTTCTGACGATGACGATGATGGTAAGCGACCTTTATTAAATATTAGATCAATTCACGGCGAGCCAATGAAGGTATCGGTGTTAGTTAAAGGTATTAAACTTGATTTTGAAATAGATACGGGTGCCGCGGTTAGCGTCATATCAGAGCATATATCGTCAGTCGGAAACTACCGGAACATCTCAATTTTTTTTTACTTTTGCGTTATTTATACCATTCGAAATTATTGTCGAGGTCTACCCAATGCTCTAATGGAACATTTAAAATAACCAATAAAAAATTAAAGAAATTTGAAAAACCATTATAGCTCTTATATCAAATAGCTATGGTCACAATTTCAACACCAGCACATTTTGAAATGTTCCAATACTTCTCAGGCAAAAAAGTTGAATTGCAAGTTGTTCCGCTTCCGCCCCACCCGTACGCGCTTGTATTGTACAAAATCAGTTGTTTTTACGCGCTCACTGAGTAACAAGTGTTCTAGTTATTTCCTATAAGTGTAATATTTTATTGGCAATAATGTCTTCATTCAATAATAAATAAAGTTATAATAATATGAATACTATCGGTAAAAAAGGTAGAGGTAAGTTTGACTTAAATATCCCCCCCTGGGGGTGTCGCCTTGTCGTAGCGGGGGGGCTCAGTAGCCCCGGGTTCTGTCCCGGGGTGAAGCTAAGAACACCCGAGGTGGGTGGGCGCGGTCTTTTGGGCCGCACACCCCACAAAACCGCTCCGGATCAGAGTCCAGCCGGATGCGGTCGGCGACGGGTCCGGTGGGCGCTTTAGTGCGCAGCCGGACGAGCAGTTTACAACTGCTCCGTCGGCAAACCCGTAGACCCCGGAGTTGGATGTTGTTCAGCGATGAAAGGGAACGGGGGCCTTGGCTTAATCGCCTGGGTCGCGAGGAGACAACCTCTATAAAAAATCCCTCAATCCCAAGCTCTAGCGTGGCGAGGGGATGCATGGCTGATGAGGCAGATCAGTCGCTAGCGCTCCCAGGGCACCGGCCGAAACCCTGGGTGTAAGTAGGCTTACCCGGGTGCAGGGGGCACCGCTCGGGTGTACTTTCTTTTCCCCCATACTCGTGGGAATCAAATGGATCCGAAACATATTATTTCTAAAAAAAATATTGCAAGCGAGAACACGCCCTCAAAGGCAGGTTCGGAGACGGTGGGGAAGAGCGCGTCTCGCTTGAAAGGGAAGGGTAGAGGAGCTGGGAGAAGCAGCTCCAAGAGGAGGAGGATGGAGGGAGGCTCGGACCTCTCCTCCAATGATGAGTCGGAGCTGAGGGCTCCTATAAGTGCAGGGGCACCGAGAGGACGGGCCACCCGCTTATCGGCGACTGGCACGAGATCTTTGGGGGTCTCCAGGGACCCTTCAAGGTCAAGGTCGCCCCCCCTCAGAAGGGTGTCCGCCAGAGGGTCGAAGGAGTCGCTAAGCGGCGAGACCACCATGATAATGGTGGAAGCGGCGAGGACGAAGCTCAGCGACACTGTCACAAGGATCAGCGGTGGCGGTGCCAGCGAGACCCTTCTCGCTGACGCCATGGACACAGCGGCGGGAATCGTCCGGATGGTGGCGACCGGCTCTGGGAACTTGCATGGCAAGTACCAGAGTGCGCTCAAGGCGTCGGCCGATGCCGTTGACAAAACCATGAAGGGGTGCCTGGAGCAGTTGCTTGGCGGCCCCAGGACCTCCACCGAGAATAGAATGAGGCAGGAGGTGCTGAGTGTTGTTGCGGAGATCAACGCACTCAAAAAGAGGTGGTTGAGCTCCGCCAGCAGGCATTGGAGGCCACAAGGGCGAAGGCTCAGCCCGAGCGGACGCCCCTTCAGGGGGACATGGCAAAGGCCGTTCAGGAGGCCGTGCAAGAGGGCATAGCCAACGGAGTGCGCCAGATGGGCGATTTCGTGGCGGCCCGCCTGGCGGAGTTCGAGAGGAGGCTACCTCGAGAGCCGACTATCCGACCTCCGCTGGCCGGAGACTCTAGGGCGGCTCCCGCAGCTCAGGTGGCTTCGGCAGAAAGACCGGCCCCTGCAAAAAGACTAGCGCCTGCGGGAGGACCGCCCCCTGTGAAGGGACCGGCCCCTAAAACGGCGCCAAAAAAGGCCGAACAGTCTGCGCCCACGCCTGGGTCAGAGGCGCAAGGAGAGGAGGCAGCAGGTTAGGCAGCACAAGGCCCAGAAAGCAAGGAAGAGGGCGCGGGTGAAGCCGCCGCGCACAGCGGCGGTGACCATCACCCTGCTGCCAGCGGCCCTGGAAAAGGGCCTAACGTACGCCTCGGTCCTGACCAAGGCCAGGGAGGAGGTAAGGCTCGAGGACCTGGGCATCCCCGGTATGGGTTTCAAACATACCATTACGGGGGCCAGGTCCTTAGAGCTGTCCGGCCCGGACGGGGGTGAAAAGGTGGACCTTTTGGCGGCTGAGCCGCGGAAGGTGTTCCGTGAAGATGAGGTCCGGTTCTCCAGGCCCGTGAAATGCGCGGATGTGCGCATCGCGAGCCTGGGCAACTCGGTCGCTCCCGATGACGTGGCGCGAGCTATCGCGCGGAGCACCGGCTGCAGCGCAGAGGCCGTAAAGGTGGGCGACATACGCCGACGCACCCCTGCCGGCCTTAGTACGGCCTGGGCGCGTTGCCCGGTGGCGGTGGCCGGCCAACTGGCCGAGAAAGGCCTTCACGTGGGATGGATGAAGTCCCACGTGAAGCTACTGCCACCGAGGCCCCTGATGTGCCATAGGTACCTGGAGAGAGATCACGCCCGTGCCCTATGCAAAGGAGTCGACCGCAGCGGTATGTGCTATCGCTGCGCCGAGAGGGGGCACAAGGCGGCGACCTGCTCTCGCACGCCGCTTTGTCCTGTTTGCCAGTGTGCTGGCAGACCGGCAAACCACGTCCAGAAAAAAAGTCCAGAAGGGCACCGAATGCCGCCGCTGTAGCCGCAATGACCCCGGCTGCGGTCGCGCCGCAAGCCCCCGAGGAGGAGATGTCGGTGGATGCACTAGTACAGAGTTCCGCTTAACGCATCTCCTCCAAGGGAACCTGAACCACTCCGCTCGGGCTCAGGACTTGTTCCTGCAGTCTGTGGCGGAGTGGTCCATCGACGTGGCGGTGGTCGCCGAACCCTACTACGTCCCCCCCAGACATAATTGGGCGGGCGACACACAGGGCTTGGTGGCCATTGTGAGTTCAGGTGCTGCCGACGTCCGCCTCTCGACGTTGTTGCGAGAGGTCAGGGATACGTGGCGGCCCAGTGGGGTGGTGTTTGTTTGGTCGGGGCGTACTTCTCCCCCAATAGAACCCTCGCCGAGTTTGAAACTTTCCTGGGGGATCTGGGAGCCGCAATTGGTCGGCTCTCGGCAACCCCAGTGTTGGTCATGGGCGACCTCAACTCCAAGTCGGAGGCTTGGGGTTGCCCTGCAACTGTAGTGCGCGGTGAGGTTTTGGGGGAGTGGGCAGTGTCGACGGGCCTCTTAGTTCTAAACTTGGGCAATGTCGACACTTGCGTGCGGCAGCACGGGGGGTCAATAGTGGATGTCTCGTTCGCTAGCCCGGCTGCCGCCGCACGGGTTCTGGACTGGAGGGTCTTGGAGGGGGTGGAGACACTGTCGGATCACCGATATATTCGGTTCGACCTCTCTGCCCCCGGGGACGGCTCAGGCACTGCTCGTCCGGACGGTACCGGAGACGAACCGCGAAAGCGGTGGATACTCTGGCGTCTGGATCGGGCGGCGCTAGAGGAGGCCTCCATAGTCGCAGATATGCGACACGGCCATGCCTCGAGCCGGACGGCATCCGCCGAGGCGGTCCGTGTACTGGTGGTCGCAGGAGATTGCGGACTTGCGCACATCGTGCGTCGGTCTGCGCCGCCAGTACGCGAGACACCGGCGCAGGCAGCGGAGGGACGTCACGCAAGATGGCCCGCTGTACGACGCCTACAGGGAGGCGAATCATAATCTGCAACGGGCCATCCGCCTGGCCAAGACCCAGGCTCGAGAGGAGTTCCTGGAGACCCTCGATCGGGATCCTTGGGGGCGTCCCTACAAAACAGTGCGAGAGAAACTCCGCATCGGAGAGCCCCCAATAACGACGAGTCTCCAGCCTCGGCTGCTGGACGAGGTGGTGTCCGCTCTTTTTCCGGGGCGGATCGCATACGATCCCTTCGACGAGGCGCCTCCGGAGGAAGAGGACAACGAAGCAGGCGAGGTTCCGGCTGTCACGCCGGAGGAGCTGAAGGCGGCCACCGACAGGCTCCGGCGGAAAACAACGGCGCCGGGGCCTGACGGAATCCCGGGACGCGCCTGGGTTTTGGCCATGCCGCAACTGGGGGGTCGGCTGAACGGGCTGTATGACACGTGTCTGCAGTCCGGCCGGTTCCCCACTGAGTGGAAGACGGGCAGACTCGTCCTTCTGAGGAAGGAAGGGCGCCCCGCGGACTCTCCCTCTGCTTATCGCCCCATTGTGTTGCTGGATGAGGCGGGAAAACTGTTCCGAGAGAATAGTGGCTTCCCGCCTCTTGACGCACCTGAGCCGTGTCAGTCCCGATCTGTCGGACCACCAGTTTGGTTTCCGAGAAGGCCGATCGACACTGGACGCGATCACTCGCGTGCGGTCCTTCTCGGAACAGGTGGTCTCCCGGGGCGGAGTGGCGGTGGCGGTGTCGCTCGACATTGCCAACGCCTTTAACACTCTGCCCTGGGACCGCGTCGGAGAGGCGCTCTGTTACCACGGAGTGCCTCGGTACTTGCGGCGACTGATCGGCAATTATTTGTCCGACAGGTGCGTCGCGTACATGGGACGAAACAACGCGTCGTTGCGGAGGGAGACGGTGTGCGGTGTTCCGCAGGGTTCGGTCTTAGGACCGCTCCTGTGGAACATCGGATACGATTGGGTGTTGCGGGGCCCATTGCCCCCGGAACTGGGTGTCGTCTGCTACGAGGACGACACACTGCTCTTGTCCGGGGGTAGATCCTTCGAGGAGTCTGCCCGTCGCGCTGCGACGGGGGTGGCACTGGTCGTCGGTAGGATTAGGAGGGTGGGACTCAAGGTGGCCCTCAACAAGTCGGAGGAATTTCATGGTCAAATTGGACATTGCGCAAGCCTACTATCATGTCCCGATAAAAATAAGTCATCGTCGTTATCTTTGTCTAGCTTACGAGGGTCGAGTCTACAACATGACTTGTCTCTCAAGTGCACCGCTGGCTTTTTCCAGAATAGAAAATTGGGTCGCAAGTATACTACGCCAGAAAGGCATAAGACTGTTGATATACCTGGACGATTTCTTGATAGTAAATCAAGATCCACAAGTACTCAAAGAACATCTAAAGCAAACGGTATTCATTCTTCGCAATCTAGGCTGGATAATAAACACCGTGAAGTGCATAACATTGCCTTCCCAGAAGATAGAGTTCCTGGGTGTTCTGTGGGACACAAAAGACAACATTATCCGCCTTATTAATAAAAATAAGCTAATCTGAACGTAATCCGAATCTACTCTTTTAGTAGTTACTTCCAGAATACCCACGTAGTAACTTTGTTTTAACAATGTTATTAATAAACACAGAGTAGCGATGGAGTACCTATACATTCGCTAAACCGCCCTTACTGCGTAAATTATGGTAACCCCTACATAGAAAAAGAACAAATGAATGAACTTAGATGAATGCAACCAAAATAAATAGGCGGTTAAACAAGGCGCTGTTTTGTTGTTATCTCACTTACTCTTACACGTAACGGCTATAGAGCGTGATATTTCCCATGTTTGCCAATGTAACACCTAAATTTGTACGTTAACCTACCTATCCCGCGTGTTTGTTATTTTGACGTTTATTAGTAATCTAATTAAGTAATTCTGTGCCGTGCATATTAATTTTCCTTTTATATATTTATTTTTTTATTTTTCGCGGGTTGCCTCACAGCTCCCGGGAACTGTTGCCAGCCCCAGGGTACCCAGGGGAAGACAAAGTCTTCCTCATTTAGCCAATGATTTTTTTTAAAGGCAACGAGTGGCAAGCTCTGTTGAAGTATAGATGGAAACGCCCGTTTGTACCTACGGTTTGTCGGATAATGTACCTACATAGATTTTTATTATAAAAAACCCATTGGTACATGGTCGGATGTAGGAATCGAACCCGCGACTTTTCAGTTGCGAGCCGACTCGACCACCGACTTTTATAATTAAAATAAATTTAATAATATGAGTCAAAAACGCAGCCGCTCAGTAAATTGGGATGAAGAAGAAAAAGTAAGTCAATTTTTATCGACTTGATTTTTATTATGTCATCATCACTGTTTATCATTGTTTTGTATGAACTACTCAATTTATTTTGCAGAAACTATTTTGCAGTCTACTTAAAGACTATTCACATATTTTGTAAAATAAATCACTGAACACTAATGCAAATAAATCGAAAACTAAGACGTGGGAAGATGTCCACAAGAGGTAAGATAAATAATTATAGTTTCAAGTTGATACACGCAGGTAATACGATTTCCCTATACAAACTTCTACACCCCGTTGCACTTATACTTCTACATACTTCCATTCAAGAAATTTATAATGTAAAAGTACATTGCTGTATTGACAGAGTCCTCTGAAATGCTGAATATTACTTACCTATAAGTATATCTTTTGATAACTAATGCTTATGGTGGTAACTTATTTTGACTTCTTGTTTTATTTATTATTTACAGGATGATGATTATAGGATTAATATGACCCATTTAAAATATTTAAAAGATGCAGAGTCCAAAAGACATATAGAGATGGCAGAAGAAGAACATGATGTAAAAATGAAAATCCTTAAGGAAAATTTACTCTGTACTGAAATAGAACGCGAAATTATGGAGTTAAAAAGAGAACACCAAAAGGAGTTGATGAAAATAGAATTAGAAAAGGTTAAGGAAGTTGGATAACATTATATTTAAAAGGCTTGTGTTTAAGCGGCGCCCAAAAATGTATCTATTTTGTACCAAAAAAAATCTAAACGGTTACCAAAATGGATGAATGGTCACCAAATTACGTTTCCTAAAATATTATGAAATAGATCCATTTTTGGTATTATTGACTGCCATAAAAATATATAGACGCCTTTAAAATACACTTTATACTTAATAAATTTTATACTAACCTAACCTAACCTACCTACCTTACTTGGTGACCATTTATTCATTTTAGAAACCAAATAAAATATTAGTACAAGGCGTGCGATTTTTCTGATGTTTTTTTCTATTATTTTGGATCATAGATATACTTTAGGACACTTTTAATAGTGTCAATTATTTTATTTGGAGTTGTTTATTTTATTTCGTGCCTAAGCTTAGAGTCTTAAAAATATTTTTGGTGTCCGCGTAAATTATACCCTATTTAAAATAAACAACATGCACATTTAATAATAAATATTTATTGACATAGGTATTTGTTTTTAATAAATTTTTTTTAAATAATTCTAGCCCGTGAAGCATTGTCTCTTAAATTGTGCCTATCACTTGTCTAAAGCCACATATGGAATAGAAGCCAGCAATTGCATTATTCTGCTCCGGCAGCCTAATTGCGTAACTTTGATAGTGATCCAATCACTATCATTTTTTTTACAGATAAAGGTCGAATTTAGCCCCGCACTTTTCGAAATGTGTATTTTCGTTAATTGTACTACATTGTGCTGCGTTTGTGCCGTACTGTGCCGCAAAAAATAGCTCAATATCTCAAACCGTTTTTGAGAAAAAAAATAAAAACGAAAATTTCACGTTTTTAATTGTTTCAAGTTACGCAATTAGGCTGCTGGTCATTTTGAGGCATTTTTATCCAATCTGCTCTTTTTGCAACTAAAGCTAAAGCAACTTGCTTGCATATAACGGATACTGAAGGTTGACTCATTCCATTCAAGTCTCCTGCATCATCTTGAATCTGTTGAAAAAATATCACATGTTTTATAATAGGTGTACCTATTAAAAACAAAGTAAGTCAGTGATATGGCATTCACATTTGTTTGCTGTTAGCCTCACATAATCTTGATTAAGACGATACATTCAAATGAAATCAGTTTGAGGGGCGTGGCCTAGCTGCATACGATACTCTAGCGCTACCCTAGCCCTACGTGATCGATTGCTCTCTCCGCTGAATCTCTCTCTGTCGCATTGAATAGAAACAAAAGAGAAGAGGCGCACGGAAGGTGCTTGGAACAAATGTCCTAAGTGACAAATCAAAAATAATTTATTTAAATTAAAGAAGTAGCTTTATTGAAAATCTAAATTAACATCTTACTTTAGTAATAGATGATACAAATTTGTACTTAATTTAATAAACAATACTTCATGTACTACTGTGAAATTTGGAAAGGAGACTATTTTCAGAGGCTACTTTGCAATTTTTTTCTATCGAGCAAAGTTTCTTAAAACATGTTATACGATTAACAGATTAATATGAAATATGATTAATTATAACATGTAATTTTTTCTGTATTTGTAAGAGCTTTAGGTTTCACTCAAAACGATTTGAAAAATATGATTTAATATGAAGGTAGCCTCTTAAATGCACTATGCAGAAATAATGACATTGAATAAGGTAATATCTAGAGATAGCAAAGGTATAATTACTTACTTCTCCACGACCCCAAACTCTTATGGCAGTCAAGACCTTATATGGGGTGGTATGTGACCACCTCTTGCATCACCTGCTAATTCATTTTTCACCATATTAATAATGAAGTTGGCTGTAGCATAACTAAATCTGTACTTATTTTTAAAATCTTCTTCAGACAACTCGAACGGGTTTTTGCGAAATTTATAAAAAACTTTTGAATTTTCAATTTGATTTGCAATATCTTCTATTTCGTCAAGTTCATGCAAAAGATGCAAATAATCGTTATAATAGTCTCCATTCATTATTAAAAATTTTAAAAAAACGAAAAAGAACCGCATAACACACCAAATGTCAAAATATAGGTAAAGAAGTAAAGTTATTCCCACGATACTCCATTGTTAAACTACCTACGAGCTCGGACTAAGTTTTAATCCAAGACAAGCCTCAGTTTAGCTTACTCCTTCCTTACTATTTTTTTATTAATAATGAATTTGACTACTATTGAGTTTATCCTCGGAATAAAGTTAGTCACACTCTACTCCATGTTTATTAATAAGGCAGTATGAGTCTATCGTCCGTGAAGCTAGTCAGAATTCTCAAAGATCTCGAGCAAATGCGAGGAACTATGAAATGGAATTGGCTAAGAGGAACTTCTCTGCTGGGGAGACTGAGCTTCGCTTCCATGGTATACCCGCTAGGCGGTCTTCACCTGCGCCAGCTACAGATTGCTTCCCGTCATCTAAACGAAGAAAATATATTTTTGTTTGCTTATTGTTTTGTTTTATCACCTAGATTTACTACTACATAAACATTATTAATGATGGAAACATTGTCTTTTATTTAAATGTATTCTGGAATATTTTAAGTATGTAGTTTACTTTTTCATGGCCACTCTCCCCTACTTAGTGTGTAGTGTTGGAGAGATAGAGATGTTGCGGTCTATCGATAGTATCGATAATTTGTTGGTAGTGTAATATTTACTTAGATTCTCCACATAAGTACAACTGCGTCGGCTAGCTCGATAAATACAATGGAAGTTGATCAGCCTCAATCATCAACAAATTTCTGAAAAAATCTGTTCCGGACGACGACGACGCGACGGCAGTAGGTAGTAGGATAGAAATAGGATACTTGTAAGCAGTTCTTTAAAAGAGGCTATCGCCCGAATTTCATCGAATAAAGGTACCTAAGTTAATAATCTTACCTAACTAATATTATAAAGGCGAAAGTTTGTATGTTTGTTTGTTATGCTTTCACGCCTTTACTACTGAACCGATCGCATCATGAAATTTTGTCAGGGGTATAGAAAAGTACCTCTCGGAACCACCGAGGATTTTTTTTTAATTTCTACTATTTGAGCCAATTCCACGCACACTGATGAAACCTTGGGCAAAAGCTAGTATTAAATAATTATTAATAAAAAACTTTATTATAATAAAATAGAATAAATATAATTCTTTTGTAGGGGGGAAGTGCCTTGAAGGGGACAGGTTTTGAATGGGACAAATCAAAATTACAGCAGCCCGAGCACGACGGGCGCGAGATATCTCTACAGCGAGAAGAGAGCGATTAGTCTTCTCGCGAGTTTTCTCGCATTTGGTAACATGAATCAAAGTAGAGAGAGTTATCTCTACATGGACAAATTATGTCGCGTGTAGAGAAAAAATTGTCTTGCTACGTTGGCTATATTGACAATTTACAAAATATTCCTTAAATAAACCATTGATTCAAAAAGTATCTTCTCGTGGGGCAGTATGACATAATTTGCGAATATTGACTTTGGTAGGCTTATCATTATTAATGTAGCGTTCAAAAGCTTTAACAAATTATATTTTAGAATTTTTAAAATAAGAAAGTTTTGAGTGTGTATTCGTTGTTTATTGAAAATACGTTAAGATTTAACTCATATATATATTGATAACATCATTTTTTTATATATAAATATTATTTTCAAATATGTTAACTATATATCGCATTTTAAATATTATCTTATAAATCCTATATTGTAGTATTTGAAAGTTTGTTTTGTTATCAAGCTATTTTCGAAAACACTTCGAAAATTCAAAGAATATTACCGGATTTTAGGTTTCTGCCATATAAAATGAGCCTCCCAAGAAAGTAAGTACATTCAAGATAAATATCTAAAGCACAATATCATTGTTTATTTAAAAACAAATAGATTTTTATAAATAACAGTTATTCCACATATTATTCGATGGAGGTACAATATTCACTTCTAATTTGTTTATGTACAACAACATTGCAAGAGTAGTTACTTACCTACTTCCTAGTCTAGTTGATTTACCTACATTTGTTTTGTTTTAGAACTATTAGAAGCACAAACCATCAAATAAAAAAACTTGTGGATTATATGGCAGCTCATCCCAAATTTGCAGCTGGCGACTTTACAGGGCCATTGGGCCAAAAAAAAAATAATGAGCAGTGGGCTGAGCTCAAAAATATTTTAAAAGATTATGGCCCAGATAAATCTGTTGAGCAATGGAGGCATGTTAGTATATTCTTACCTACTATTAGTTTAAACAGACATACTGTGTAAAGTGATGTATGTACTTAACATTTAGTATTATTTTATTGTGTAGTCAATTTGATGTTAAAATATATTCATACATTGTAGACTTGGAGGGACTTAAAAAAGAAAGCCCGCAATGAAAATGCCCACATGAGGAGGTGCAGCAATAACACTGGGAATGCAGTAGACATACCAGTCCTAAGTGATGTCACTGCCCAAATAATTAATATTATTGGCTCAGAGACATCCACGGGACTGGATATTCCAGAGACGGGGATTGCTACAGTAAGATTTGTGAATTCTTGTCAAATAAAATTACATACAAAAGTGTCTATTAGTGTTAAATCTATTGAGATTTTGTTTTTCTAAGGAATAAAACTAGCTGTTGTAAAATAAAACTAAATAAAAATACTAGCTGTTACAGTGTCAGTATTGTTCTGATTTTTTTTACAATTTTCAGATTAATGAAATTCCCTTTGCTATTGCTGGCACCTCCTCCGAGGTCATAGAGGTAGTAGAGGCAGGACCAGACGTTCTGATTGATGATGTCCCTATGTTAGGTCCTCCCACCCCCACCCAAATACCAAGAGAGAGAAGACGCACAGGGCCAGTCTCGGAGTTTGCGCGTATCCAAGACAATTTCAACAATATGTTTAGAGTGAGTGTATACATATGTTTGCATTGCACATGTGACATCTTTTAATATGTGCGAAAGTAACTGTCTCTCCCTTAGCTCTTCACAGCTAAACTACTGAACCGATTTTGAAGAAATTTGATACAGAAAAAATCATCATAGATTTGATTTGAATAGACACCTACAAATAGAAGATAAAAAAGTGGGAAATTCTCATGTACAAGATAACAAATGTTTTGTCTGTCCCAATGTTTTAGTTAGACTATAGAGAAGACTTAAAATTGGTACTTGCAATATCCTAACTATAATAGTTAAGATAATAGCATAAGGTAATATCAAAATAATAATATAAAATCCATCCGTGTGTAGCATCTGTCTGTATGTATATAAAAAGTTGTAATATACATTTATTTTCCTCCCTCACACTGATAATATTTTCTTTTCAATTTCAGCAATTTTCTGATAATATCAATCAATTATTAAACCACCAAATACAAATTGAGAGGGAAAGAAATGACAGAGAGGGAGAGGAATGCAATTATGAAGGAAAGAAATAACCTATTAAAAAGAAGGTAATACATTTATTACTATTTTTTTGTTACATTATGCAAGATAGATATTAAACTAAAAAATATTGTTGAACAATATTATTTCTTTTCCTTTCTGCTACCCTTAGTATATTATCACCATGAAATTGATCATAGACTCTGTCATGCCTGTTATCAAATACATCTACATTCACCTCCATTGGGATTCTGAAATCATAATGTAAAGTTCAGATATTCAATATTTGAGATGTAATCCATTCCATACTAATATTATAAATGCGAAAGTAACTCTGTCTGTCTGTTTGTTACGGTTTCATGGCTAAACCACTGAACCGATTTTGATGAAATTTAAGACTTGAACCCTAGGAAAAGACATAGGTTACTTTTTTATCCACCACCCTAAGGGGGGTATAATAGGGGATGAAAGTTTGTATGTATATTGCGTTTATCTCCATCACACTGTGACACAAAGGAGCAAAGCAGTAACTATCAATGTCAACTAATCAAATTTTCCACAGTCATCTAGAAAAGCCGGGGGCAAACCGCTAGTTATAGATATAAAATGTTATATTACCCATGATATTTCATGATATTGTAAATCACGCTGCATGTATAAATTATTTTACATGCTTTAAGAGGGTTGTAATGCAGCACCCTGTCCCTACGAAGACATCTAAATGATCCTTTTAAATACCCATTGACTCTTTCAACACAGTTTCTTATTTGGCAATGTTTTTTTGTGTATCTATCTTCCGCACTGCCTTGTTGTGCATCTAAGATTGGAGTCATAAGCCAGGGTTCCAGGGCATATCCTGAATCACCTATGATATAAGAAATCAAAATTGTATAGGAGCAAAAGTAAACTAATCTAATTCATGAAATTTTTTTTTTCAGAAATGAAAATGAAGATGATCGTTAATACACTGTCTCAAAATATTAAAATTGCATTGTTGTGTGTTTTGCCATTTCTATACACTCATTTGTTGTAAATTTGTATAATAAAAGAATTATTTACTTATATTTATTATTATTTATATTATTTCTCTTTATCAAATCCATAGTCAGTAACTTGAATCCAAACATCCATTAATAAATAGGTATTACATATCATCAAGTCTGTTTCTTCTTCATACATACTAACAACAGACTAATAGGTAAGCTGACTAGGAGAACCCCTCACTATGCCCATGGTATGCCCTCAGTGCAAGCTTTCAGTTTACACAAAAAATACATACCTAATATATAATAATCTCCGATTCTATGTTCATAAAGCCTTTTAAGTTCTTGTTTAATAATACTGTTATTAAATATAAACTGGTCATGTACACGACCTGGATAACGGGCTGAAATTGCTATTATTTTGCAATCTGCATCTGAAACCTTATAAAAATAAATTGTTTTATGACAACAATAAATAAATAATATATTGTATTTGTTAAATATTTTTTTCTTACAATTTGTACATTTATAGAATGATATCCCTTTCTATTTAAGTATTGGACTGCATTCTCTGTAGGTGTAACAATTGCAACATGTGTACAATCAATACATCCCAGTATATTTGGTAAATTAAACTTTTCTTGGAACCTCCCAGACACTGCTTGCCTATGAGCATGTGTTCCCGGGAATGTTATCCATATTGGCATCAATCTGTGAATTAAATGTACTATTAAAGAAAGTTAAAATTATACAAGCTCTAACCTATAGGTATATTGAAATCATGTAAGTATTGATTTACCTATTTAATACAGCATCTGTGAATTTTGCCAAATATTTACTAACAGTTGTTTGAGCAATGCAGACGCAGTGATCTTGCCCAATACCCCTTTGGTAGCTGCCAACTGCCAAAAATCTTACACATGACAAAACCTAGAAACAATATTAAATTTAAATATTGACATGACATTTAATAATCGTTAGTACAAAATCAATCAATAAAATTAGGTAAGTAAGTAAGTACATACTTGCAGATAAACTGGATATCCAATTGATATTAAATCTTCTTCCAACTGCTGTATTAAATATTGTGCCACGAATTTATTTATACGAAATAATTTTCTAAATTCTTCATCAGACAGCTCAAATGGGTTGTTGGTGTCCCTTATGTGCCTGCGAGCAATTTTCCTCCGTCTAATACGGTCTTCTATGCCATTTACATACCAAAATGCAAAACCGCGATTCATTCTATAACATTCAAAATAGATAGGTATGCCACCTACATTGTAACTTCCACAGATAAATTAGGTAACGCACAACGAACTCAATAGGTAATATAATCATAAGGTAGGTACATTAAAATGTATGCATTTCAAAAGTAGACGAATAGGTACCTATTTAAGATTCTAACAAGAATCTTGTGAGAATATGATTCTCACTAGATTCTTGTTTAAATCTAAATAATTACTTTATTTTAATGAATTAAGTTTAAAATAAATGTTAAACGGGAGACAAGTTTTCTCTTCACCTAATCAAGTTGAAGACAAAATTCTCTTGACGAAACGTCAAAAATATACAATATAACGTTATCTCTACTCGTGCATGCTTGGATAATAGAGATAATCTCTACGGATCACGTGACAAAATGTCATTAATCGACAAATAGTCGCAGTCGCGGTACGTCATGCTAGCTCTGAAGAGATAGCGCGTTTTCTCTACGTAAAGGGGTAGACAAATTGTCTCTCGCGCCTGTCGTGCTCGGGCTGCAGAACACGGAACGCAGCAGTAGTTGTTTGTATTTTACAATCTGGCAACATCGACCCATAGATAAAATTGACGTAATGTCACTCCGCTGTCAAACATATAAAAATAGCAACGGTCACGGCGACATACGCACGCGTTTTCGTCGTGGCGTGATGTGGAATCCAGTTTAATCCTGTTCGCGCTGTGATGGTTGTGATTAATCAGTGATTAATAAGACATATCACGGTCGGCGGGATTATCTTAAATACCGATTTATCGGCTATATACACTATAAAGGCTATAATACTTGACATTGGCAAATCACCGATGAACATTGGTGGAGCCATAATAAAAAAGAAGAAGAAGTGTTGTTTATTTATTTTGTGCGTAAAACTATTTTTTTTATTGTTTCTCATCTTCGTTTTAGGTTAAGTATTGTTATTAGATAAATAGTTTAAAGGTGCAATTAAACTTTGATATATTACGCAAGACGAGTGTGTATTGCAGGTAAAGTTGATTAACAATATTTTATACTACTAGCTTGTTTTTAAAAACGCAGGATAGTCTTGAATGGGACAGCTCATCAAGTCATGAAAGGGACGTCCCATTCATGACTGTCCCTTTCATGACTTATTTTAAAAAGTTGATAATGCGTTATTTTGTTTTAGGATAAAAGAAAAAATGCCTCCTACAAAAAGGGAACGCGTTCCTCCTAACAAAATAGAAGAAGCGGTTAGAGAAGTAATAGAAAAAAAAATGCCTTTGCGATCTGTAGCAAGTGCATATAAAATTAGGAAGTCCCATTTAGGTAGATTGGTACTTAAATCATAGTTGACACCAGAAGAACATTTTGTATATTGTCCTAATATTGGAAATCGCAAAATATTCAGTATGGAGCAGGAAAACTAGTTATCTGAGTATTTAAAAACGTCAGCTAAAATGTGTCATGGGTTGACTACTGTGCAAGTTCGGGAATTGGCATACCAATATACTCTAAAATTAAATATTGCTCCAAACATCTGGCAGGAAAATAAAATTGCTACAGTGGATTGGCTAAAGAATTTTTTATTAAGCGTCCGAAAACCTGAAAGCACGTCATTAGCGCGCACTATGGCGTTTAATAAAGTTAACGTGACAAATTTTTTTAACAATCTAGAACAGTGCTACCAAAAATATAATTTCGCACCAAACATGATTTGGAATACTGACGAAACTGGCTGTAGTACAGTGGTTAACACACCGAAAATCATAGCTGAAACTGGCCTCAAACGTGTTGGCCAAGTTAGTTCAGCGGAGCGTGGCTGCTTGGTCACCATGTTGGCATTTGCAAATGCCGCAGGAGGTAATATTCCTCCGGTCTTTATATTTCCACGCGTCCATTTTAAATTCCATATGGTTCAAAATGGACCCAACGGTGCCTTAGGTTTAGCCAATCAGTCCGGTTGGATAACTGAAGACTGCTTTTTGGAAGCATTAAAGCACTTCGTAAAACATGTAAAACCTTCGGCAGAAGAACCTGCTTTAGTTGTTCTGGATAATCACACGACGCATATAACAATAAATGTCATCTTATTTGCCCGACAAAACCATCTGATTATTTTGACTTTTCCACCCCATTGTAGCCATCGCCTACAGCCACTCGATGTTACCGTTTTTGGCCCTTTTAAGTCTCGCTACAGAAGTGCGATTAATAATTGGATGACATCTAATCCCGGAAAAAGTATTACAATTTATAATGTTGCTGAATTGGTTAAAGATGCATATTATTCTGCATTCAATATGCATAACATAACTTCAGGCTTCAAAAACACTGGAATTTATCCATTGAATACAAATATTTTCAGTGACGATGACTTCTTACCATCTGCAGTGACAGATTGTCCGTTGGAGATGGAAGCAGATAATAATATAATTCCAGAGTCTTCAGCTGATGGGCAGGAAAACAGTGAGTTTAATAAAGCTAATGATCAACAAGCTGAACCCGAGTTACCCGAGGCTCCTGTACCATCCATTGTTCAAAGCACATCGGCTTTAGTTAGTCCTGAAACAGTTCGCCCATTTCCCAAAGCACCTCTTCGTAAAAATCTACAAAATCCTACACGTCGTAAAATCATTACTTCCACTCCAGAAAAAGACAGACTGCTAGCTGAATCCTTATCGGACTTGGTAAATAAACAACAAAATTTAATATGATATTTTTAAAAGTTTGCTGACAAATAAGGAAAAGCCGAAAGGAAAAGGTAGAAGTAATAAAGTAGAAAACAAAGAATCGAAAAAAAAAGGTGCTAAGTTACAAAACAAAAAAACTAGAAAAGACGTGGAGTCATCATCTAGCGATACCGATCAAGTAATATCTGATTTAGATTCTTCTAATGATTACTCGGACTCTGAAAATGTAGCCTTATGTAAGCTGAGAAAATCATCACATACCAACAATGACAAGTGTTGTGTCTGTAAAAATATATTTGCTACCAGTAATGAAGATTGGTACCAATGCAAACTTTGTCAGAAATGGGCGAACGAGTCATGTGGAATTAAAGGCGTTTTTAACTTCTTTTGTAATCTCTGTCATTAGTTTGTGTTAAATAAAATACCTGAATTTGACCTCCAATGATCTCTCATAAAGATAAAACTAATCTAATTAAAAGTATAAGCCATATAAATATTTTTTGTTATAATTATTTAGAGTTAGTTTATGTAAGATGAAAGTATTGTTTGTGTTCTCTTACCCTATAGTTACCCGTCCCTTTCATGACTAACAGTGTCCCATTCAAAACTACCTAGTCATGAATGGGTTTTTTTTTTAATTTTTTTATTTTAATTTTAATATAATTTATACAATGGAAATTGCGCTTTTTGTTTTATTTTTATTAAATATTAATAAACAATGTTTAAACTTAACAGACAGCACTGGCCATAATCTTTGACTTTTTAAAATTGTCCCTTTCAAGGCACCTCTCCCCTATAACTTAGAATTAAAATGAGTTTTTTTCAGCCGGAGGTGCAAAATTTAACAGAATCGTTGAAATTTTGATATTTTTTATCTTCAAGGATATGCTGGTCGCATATTTAACATAGTTGAAGGTGAAGACTTTTGCGCCTTATGAAGGAACTGGAACCTACTTTTAAAGTACCCGGGGGAAATTTTTTGAAAAAAAGAACTACTGAAAAATACGAGGCTTGTACCGGCTATTTCTAAGTTAAGATTGTCCAAGATAGACAATTTTTGTCTAACGCTGGACTATATGGACAGAAATCAGTTCTATGTTGGCTGCCATAAGAATTTCTTTAGGTGAAAAAAAACATCTACCATGTTTTGAGCATACTATAAATCCTATAGTTGAAGAGGCATTAAAGTTACCCTGCGTTAAAGCAACTGTAGTAAAGTTGGAGAAATTAAAAATTAAAAATAGTGTTGTGCAGGCCGATAAGTTACGAAAAATCCAAATGCGCAATAATGTTTCGGAAGGATTAGTTTTAAAACTTATTGTAGATGTAAGAACCAGATGGAATGGAACTCAACATTTATTTTGTTTTTAAAGTTGGTGAGAGTGGTATCGGAAATTGTAATCGAGAGTATATCAGATCCAGATATGCCAAGTGCTATAGAAATTGAAACATTAAATGAGCTTGCAGCTGTATTGATGCCATTTGAATATGTAACAAGGGAAGCATCTGGTCAAAAATATATAACAATTTTCAAAGTTGTACCAATGCTTAATTGCTTGACTACAGAACTGAGCAGTATCACACCAAACTCCATTATCGTTAAAGAATGTAAGGAGGTTTTATTGAACTATCATATAAAAAATATGATACCAAATATACGCAAACATGAGCACATACTATATTATAATTCTATATTAAATTAAACACACTGTGGCACATATCACATCAGACATCGACATTTCGACAACATCATATCATATCACTATTAATTTTGCTAATAAATTTTAACGGTGTTAGTTGGTTGCAGTTGCACCAAATGTATAGAAATAATGCACGGCACTGTGGGGTGATTGAGGATTAACATTTTTTTTTGTAAATTGTAAGTAAACTATGTGTTGAAGTTGTATTACATTTGAAAGTTGAAGCATACAAAAAGTATGATTGACATAAAATTAGTTATACCTAATTGAATAAAAATAATTTTATAATGATTTAAAATTAGTATGTAGACTAAGCAAGTCAAGCATTTGTTAATAAGATATGTGCTAAAATATCTAAAACTACATTAGTAAATATTTTTGACTAGAAAAATGTACTTTAATCTTTAATACACACAAATCAGAATATTTGTTATTTGGCTTGATTTGTTTGAATAAACTAATTGGTTAATAGACACACCTTATATAAAACTTCATTCAAATAATCCAACCTTAAACAACTATTATTGTAATAATATAACTTATTGACACTTATAATTGTCTCAAAAAATATGTTAGCCATCATTGCTATGGCTGCGTTTATGTTACCTTGTGGTATAGAAGGTAGCACTGATCCATCAACTACAAATAGTCTATTAACTCCAATAACTCTAAATGATGTATCAACTACAGAATCCCTTGAATCATCCAAACCTAACTTACAAGTTCCTACAGGATGAAAAGTGGTCAAAGTCAAATGTCTAATATAACACTCCCAGTAGGACCTTGAGAAAAATTTAAAATGCTGACAACCTGGAAATGGATCATCATTTATAGATGCGCCTAGTTTTTTCATAGCATCTGTTTTAGTAAAATTAATAATGATATGCAAACCTTCTATTAACATATCAATATCGTCTCTTACTGATAAATAATTGGGATTAATTAAAGGAGGGTCCCTTGGATCTTTGCTTCCTATTTTAACATCTCCAACACTTTTGGGCTGCAATAAGATTGGTAAAATAGTGGCAGTTTGTTTGTCAAACAATTTTACAAAGTAATCATCCCACACGCTGTCTTTAATACCTAGAGACTTCCTCAAATGGGAACCTCGATCTGCAGTGATCCCTAAAGGTAGTATCATCAACTGTATGTTGGGCGAATTTGATTCTTTAGTAGACAAAAATCCTATAGATTCGCAACCAGGCGAAGTCAATGGTCCTTTACCATTTAAAAAGTATTGTAACATATGATATGAATTCATCAATGTAAAAGCTGATAAACTCAATGATTGATTAAGTAAAATTAAGTCTAAACCTGTAGTTACATGGTCTTGTAAATTTTTTCCTACAGGCAGATCTTTAACTACTGTTATATTATAATGCTTTAACAAATTTGCAGGGCCTATACCAGAATGTTGCAGTATTTTCGGTGTATTTATCGCACCAGCACATACAATAACAGCTTTATTTGCATAAATCAGCTCAGTTCTATCATCTAACCTTAAAATTTGTACAGCATCTGCCATTCCTTTATCATTTAGAATAACTTTGAGAACTTCTTTATTAGTCAATATTTTAACACTTTTTTGTGCAACATTAAATGTGTCAAAAGTAGACCATCTTTTCCCATATTTCTGATTGACTTTGCTCTTCATGAAGCCTGACCCGAATTGTTTATTTAAATCTAAGTGTTTGTATCCAAGTTCATAAGCCGCGTCTATAACAGTATTAGCTAACTCACTTTCAAACTGTGTATCTTGAACAGGTAGTATATTTCTTTCTATGAATTCAAATTGTTCTTGAAAAAAACTTCTGCTATATTTGCCGTGGAACCAGTCAACATATTGCAATAAGTTACCTCTGACGTGGAGCATGTTGTTTAGTTTGGCAGATCCTCCAGTGATTTTGCCAAGTGGGAGACTGCATTTCTGTAAAATATAATTAATACATATATAAACACGTCTTTTAAGTCAGATATTTTTAATGGTGGATAAGGAGCAGGTAATTTCAATGACGGGTTGACGGGTGACAAATAATGTTGGGTGAACAGCATTTTTGATGTGATAACATCTATTGGCGCGCCTTAGGGGAAGAGCGAAAACTGCGCCTGGGGTTTTTTTTTAGACTTATAGCTCTGAAACGGCTATATGGATTATGATGAAATTTTCAGAGATTGAATAGTGGGTGTTTAGACTTGAAACCTGCTTATTTTTTTAAACTTTTTAGTTACTGGACCGATTGTTCCAAAAATCTATATCCAGGGCCAGAATAAAAAAATGCCTTGTTGATTCTTTCCAAAATCGATATCTGACGGACCCTAATGTCTCCGAATAAGCTTCCGTAGCCAGAATAAAAAAAATACTATTTATTTAATTTTGAGTTACTGGACCGATTGTTTCTAAAATCAATATTTGACGGACGAAGTTCTGTGGACGGACCCTATTGTATTCAAATCCTACACGGATTTTTTTTACATTTTAGTTACTGGACCTATTGTTTCCAAAATCGATATTGTTACAGTGACAACACGGTGGTTACGGTATTGGTGACGGCCACCTATCATCTATCTAGCTATCATCACCATATCTATTATATCACACATATTATCCCAGGGTAAGTGGTGGAACTAAAACAGCATTATGTATATAATTTTTCTTTTATGAGTTATCTGTGAATCTCCGCATATATTATTTAGTCCACATCTATTTTCATCTTCTCGTGAACATACTACCTATGTTCTACTATAGTATAATTCTTACTACTAGGTAGTCTCAAAAAAACATGAGCTAAGTGAGGAAGGCTAGTAAATGTGTATTGGTGAACTGAATTCCATCTATTGTTGGTGCAGTTTCTCATAATTAAACCAAAGTTTGCATGAAACTGAAAGTTTGTTAGTCTATTTTAATGTCATTGATAATATTTACCGCATCTATCATAGCATGACAAGCAAAATTTTGTGGTACAGTCTTGTACTGCCAATCATAAACAGAGCCATGTAACAATGGCCCGAGAGCTGGAATCTCTAGTAATGGCACGCTGTGGCTTCCCGCTTCAATCACTACATATGTGAAGTTTGTCTCTGTGGCTATTCTGTGTGCGATCAGTGAACCAGCTGTACCGGAACCAACTGAAAGACAATTTGTTAAATGTAAAACCTGGTTATTTTCCACTCTTTTACTTATCAATTAGGTACCTACTTATAAATTATTTGAAGATGTAAGCCAATCTTATCAAATTCTTGTTAGAAGATAAGAACATAGAATTTATAGATGGTTAATACATAATTTAACATGGTTCAGTCTTGTTTTTGGATGTATGACGCTCTGTGAAGAAAACACAGGCAGTTAAGGCACAGAAAGAGAAACAAAGAAATCATTTATTATGTAAATGGGCAGAAAATATGCTGTATCCACTGAGCTGCTGAGTTGCTTCATTTATTTCCTTAATATTGATCATAGAGAGAGAAGCATGGTGAGGAATTAAATTCCAAAATATTTGAGTAATTTTTATTTGATCATTTAATTTACAAAATATTTAGTCACTAAACTAAATTAGGTACTAGGTCTGACTGAACCAGGAAGACATTGCCATTAAGCCAATCAAAGGCAGGTTCCATGTTTTTATTTGGTTTCTAATTTTCTACAAATGGCCTAAGGAAATTATTATATACCTATGTGTTTACAGCATATTATTCAGGGGATATATGTAGTAAATATTGTACTCACCAATTACATAGTCATATTCAATTTCTACTTCCTTTTGAGACAATAAAACATCACTATAATAAAATATGTAAGTACCAATGGTAAATATTTGTATACTTATAGTTAATAAGAAAAATTGTAAAGTGTATAACGAGCACATCTCAGTAGATATTATTTAATACATAACATTATTTCTTTATTAGGTTTCAGCATGCTTTTCCGTTTTATTAATAATAAATAAATATCGGTCAAATATATTTATTTCAAAGGTTATATTTTTGTTTTGTTTTGGCCGGTGCACGGTGTTGCTATGGGTAAAAATGCAATAGGTATGATGACATTGATGACTTGTTACTCTATGGGTATGACGTGCCGGCTACAAAAGCTTTTCAAATAGCATGAACAATATTCTTTCTAACCGTAGACAGAGTGTTTACGTTACTAAATGTTCCCTTTGTGCTTGTGGCATGGTGCCACGCTGCACGTCTTCATAAAATAATGTTTTGTAAATTATGTTAAAGTCAGAATGAGAATACATTTCTTTGTCTATACTCTATACAAAAGTGATGATCCTCGGAAAGAATTTTACCAAAAAAAAACAAAAGTGATGAGATCCAGTTTTGACACTTTGTTAGCCAGCCATCAATTTTACTTGCTCTGTCTGTGGACTTCCCTCTTTACTATACTCTTTGCTGTGGACTCTGTGGTAATAATCATAGAGTAACTTATTTTTACTTGCTCTGTGGCTCTGTCTGTGTACTGTGTAACTTATACTATCAAATTATATATTACGAAAACATGAGTAATTTTTATCAATTAATTTATTGAAATTAAATACAAAGTCAAGCCAATAAAGTAGATTTTATTTTGTAATAGTATCTACATATCTAATAATAGCACAATAATATTAATGTACAATACAATGTCGTCGTTCTTATTAAAGGATGTGGAATTACCAGAAAACCGGGCGACTACTTTGCTTCTCCAAAAACATAGTGACTATATAACTGCCTATGGAAATAAAAAAGACGACTTTGAATACTGCATGACTGAGTATTTACGTATGTCCGGAATATACTGGAGTCTTACTGCAATGGAACTCATGGATCAATCATCAAGGTAAAAAATACATACTAGTATCATTCAGCTCTTTTCAAACAGTTACTAAACTTTTTCGCTATGTAGTTATATAGTGGTGTGATATCAGTGATGTGGTGGACACCAAACTAGATATTTGTGCCTATAAATCTCTCTTGATACCTTGTATCTAATACCCCAGCACGGGTCTCCTACAATATCTCTAAAATGTTTTGATATAATTTTAGAATATATAGGTACATAAGATATAACATTACATTCTATAATTATTCATTTGCTATAATTTTTTTTAAACCTAAAATCGATTTCTGTAATTTTCAAAATCACTATTATCAAAATATATAAAATTAAGTTCTATAATTATTCATTTGCTATAATTTTTTTTTACCCTAAAATCGATTTCTGTAATTTTCAAAATCACTATTATCAAAATATATAAAATTACATTCAATAATTATTTATATGCTATAATTTTTCTTTTGTCTAAAATCGATATCCGTAATTTTCAAAATCACTATTATCAAAATATATAACATTAAATAATCTAATTTATAATTTGCTATAATTTTCGTTTTATCTAAAATTGTTTTCTATAATTTTCAAGATGTCTAAATTATCAAAAGGTACAACATTTAATTATGTAATGATTAATTTGCTATATTTTTTCCAGTTTATTTGCGAAATATTTATTAATATATAAAAATCTTCCTTACTTATTATAAATAATATATATATAGGTATCATATCCGTTATCAACAAGTGATGGTTGTTTAGTTATTTATGAGTTTCTGGCGCTTCGCCGTCCGCTACCGCGGAACGCTCGCTTCGCTCGCTCGTCTCGCGCTCTGTTTTAGCACTATTCTAACCACGCTCGTCGCTTCGCTCCTCGCTAACCTATTTTTATTTACAAATTAGGGGAATAGGAATCGAAAATTACTGCAAAAAACATTAACAAAATCTACTGTAAATTTTAATAATAGTACTTATTTAAATTGATTACATTATAGAAAATTATTTTTTATGATTATATATTTGTAAATGTAAATAGAATGAAGTTATACGTTTAATAATATAGTGAGTACACTTATTTTAACAATCCATTAGAGCAAATGATATTATAGATTTTGAAAATTATGGCAACTGCAATTATAGAAAACAATACGTTATAGGAATTAATATTATAGATTTAAAAAAATATATCAAACAAATTTATAGATTTTTAAAATTACAGGAGCTAAATTTATAGAAAATGAATATTTATAGCAACTAAAATTATAGCTTCTGAAATTATATATTTTATTTTAGAGCATTTGAGAGGATACCACCCCAGCACATATGTTTTATTACTTTAGTATGTACTGATGTTTTGGATACTTTAGTGTAAACACATGATGTTATTATATTAGTTTATTAAATAACCATCATATAATAAATACAAGGATATTTTAGCAGAGCTGTTATTATCTAGGAGACCATGACAACAACAAAACTTCTTACAATATAACAGGCAATACTTACAGCCTGTAACATAAATACTATTATTATAAATTATTTCTGCCAACATAGGTACGAGGACGACATGTAAAAAATGTATTGATCGATGGAAATGATAAAAGTACACACAATCGCCGAGTATGTATGAAAGGTAAAATTAATATAAACGAAGTGAAAATGGTATGTCACGATCGTAACAAATGACACTCGATTACCTCTGCCTACCCCTCTTGGGATAAAAGGCGTGATGATAGATAGATAAATAACATTGAAATACTTTAATATTTTACAGATTGCCTAGAGATGAAATTTTAGAATTTATAAAATCTTGTCAAGACAAAGAGAGCGGGGGAATATCTGCTAGTATTGGGCATGATCCACAGATACTGTACACACTTAGTGCAATTCAGGTGGGTTAAAACTACATAGATATTTAATATTTTTGGTTTAAATTGTGATCTAACTAGCTTTCCAAAGAGGCTTTTCCATCTACATACCTCAACAAAGCTGCCCACTCGTTAGGTATAGCCTCAAAAAGTCATCTGGGTACCGTGGGGCCGGCAACGGTACCTGGTAGCTGAAAGGTAACCCGTGGAAAAAAACTAACTCGACAATCCAATTCACACCAGTAGCATTCTTTCATATTCTCTGGACTCAGAATTTAGGAATGACCGAGATGACACTACAAAACAGATAGGTATCTCTTTTTAAAGCCCCTTTTTGATGATTTTTAAAATCACAATACTTTATGACGTTGTATATTATTTTACAGATTCTAGCTATTTATGATAGTCTAGATACAGTTGATGTGGATGGAGTAGTACGGTACATAGTGTCTCTACAGCAGGGTGATGGAAGTTTCTTTGGTAAGTTAAACAATAAGCTACATTTTATAAAACATAGATTGATTCAGGAGAAAGCTTTGGTTTTTTTTGTGATTTGTGTGTATGTGAATGTGAATTGTGAATGTACCTATCTTTTAAAAAAAATCTAATTTTGTTTTGTTATCTATACATGTAATACTTGAATTTGAATAATGCTCTGTGGGGTTAGCATACATTTTGACAGCGACACTTTCGTTTCGGTCGAATGGCCTTGAACAGGCCAAAACGTTCATGTCCAACAAGGACCGGCCAGAGATAGCCCGGGGCCGAGAGGTCCGGCCCAACAATGTGCGGGAAAATTCTGTGTACTTGTCTTTGTCCGGCCAAGCAAATTGCTCGGCATTCTTGTGCAGGGCATGCCCGGTCCGGGCTATCTCTGGCCGGTCCTTGTTGGACATGAACGTTTTGGCCTGTTCAAGGCCATTCGACCGAAACGAAAGTGTCGCTGTCAAAATGTATGCTAACTCGGCCGTTTATCTGCCTTAAAAACTAATCTGTGGGAGGTAGAGCCTAGTACCACTAATCCACTGTATTTTTCTATCGTTTTATTGTCCCAAGGCTTTTACATTTTATGCAGATTATGCTAAAATACAAACATAATAATTATAAATAATGATAGGAAACACTATGTTCCCACAAATAAGACCTAGCCTTTCCCATTTAAAACATCACAATTAACTATTTTTCTAGAGCTCTGTCTTGCGACACAAAACAATACCAATAACACGTAAGGTAACTTATTACTGCTCTAATCAGAAAATTGGTGAAAGGGGGAGCCAGTCCCTAAGGCTTAGTACCTAACTTAGTACTCTATGCTAACTGTAGACAACATGACATAATTTACGCTTCGTTTTCTCCAAGCAGTTTATAGTACTTCAAGGAGTTTGTATACAATAAGTATATAAACTCCTTGGTTTCGTCAGAGTGAATGACAGTTTTGTTAGGTCACGTGGTTGTATTTCAGTTGGTCCCATACATTTAAAGTTATCTATTCTACATTATATTCTATTCACTGTGTTGTACATTGTCTAAGCAGCAATGTGTATTGCTGCGACCACAAAAGGAATAGACAATAATACGCAAAAAATGGCACCAGGACTTATGAGACGACGCTGCTGTCAGTCACTCGCCGTCATTCGCGATTGTGTTGACAGTTCTCACCATATTCAGTTTATACCTCGTAATTTGTTTAAAATGTCGTCCTGTGTAGTCAAGTGGTTAAAATTTGTGACATTTTTACTAGCGTTTGCATCGTTTTAATTGGTGGACATTGCCATAGTTTATGGCTTATGGGGTCATTTTTATAGACAATTTTGTTTGCAGTTAATTTTCTATACATTTTCTTATCTGTAGATGTATTGTTTTATTTCGACGCTAGCACAACACTCTGTCCATGTTTCCGCGTGACTCTGAAACAAACCATTAAAATAAATAAATACTTTTTTTCAGGTGATAAATGGGGTGAAGTGGACACAAGGTTCTCCTTCTGTGCTGTCATGTGTCTCTCTATATTACATCGTCTGGACTCCATCAATGTGACCAAGGCGGTGGATTTTGTACTGAGTTGTATGAACTTTGATGGTGGGTTCGGTTCTAAACCAGGATCAGAGAGTCATGCAGGTAAATTAATATCTCCTACATCAATTCACATTATTTTATATTAGCTTAGCATTCCGACCCAGCTTTGCCTGTCGAAATTTATTGTTATGGTTAACATAGAAGGTAGTATAAAAATTTTACAGTCAATAAAAAGCCTGTTGCTGCACTAAATGGACCTTGATTTGTCTCTTTTTTAACAGATGTAAGTATCTCATTTTAGGGTTCCGTACCCAAAGGGTGACAACGGAAACCCTATTACTAAGGCTCCGCTGTCCGTCCGTCCGTCTGCTTGTCACAGGGCTGTATCTGTTGAACCGTAATGGGTAGATACTTGGAATTTTCTATGGCCACTATAACACCATATAAAAAAATTAAATAAAGTTAAAAATTTAATCGGAATCGTGTTTTATTCAGCAGTCTAACTAATATAACTGCATACTCTTAAGTAAAACAACAAATAATAAAATCCGGCTAAGTGTGAGTCGCCCATACAGGGGCGATTTTTGGTACGATTGAAATTTGAACCCGACTCCTCCCGGTATTAAGTCCAACGCTCTACAAATTAAGCTATCAACGCTCCTAATTTCATTTTGAATTTCAGGTTTGATATATTGCTGTGTAGGCACATTATCAATATGTCAGAGAATGGACGCACTTCACGCTGACGAGTTGGGGTGGTGGCTGTGTGAGAGACAGCTGCCCAGTGGTGGACTCAACGGGCGACCTGAGAAGCTACCTGATCTATGCTATTCTTGGTAATGCATTTTCTATATCCCTTATGGTTCCCGGAACCGTGTTACCGGTGTCAGGGTACCCAACGGAAGAAGAAATCTTCCCTTTTTAGTCGATGGAATTTTGGAATACGTAACTTTGGCCAGTTCTGTTGAGGTACTTATATTTGGATGGAAACGCTTCTGTGTTTATGTACATAAGTTTTGATTCCGATGCACCGTTGTTTTGTTAATTGGCTGTATAGGCATTTAATACCTTTGCCTGAACAATTAAGTGTGTAATTAACATTAATAAGTAAAAAGTGCGCGCAAAAATTAGAGTGCGTTTCAGGATTGAGTTCACTTTGTTTAAATTTTTTTACTTGTCTTATTTGGTAAACAAACTTTCCGTGTATTTTTAAAATAAGTTGTCAGTTAAAATTCTTATACACCTTATTTACACTCTCGACTCGCAACTCGTCTCGTGTCTTGGCTCGCAGCTCCTTAGCTCGTCGAGGTAATTAATTATATATTCACACTCTCGCGGCGCGTTCAGTTGTTTTCGAACTATCAACCAGCAACTTAGAACAAAAAATTAGGGCTAGGAAAAATGAGCCAATACTAATACCATCTCTTTCTCTCCATATACAGATGACAGAGATAGCAAATATTTCTATACCAATCCACACTTCCACAGTACATTAATCCTTAATGTTGTTAGGTTGGCTACTGCCAACGGTACTCCTTTCAGCCCTAAGTTTGATTTCATTTTAATATATGGCAGTCCCGACTCTTATTAAAGAACATGGTGATTGCTGCTTACTCTATGCTATCAACTATGGAGGATGTCGAAGTATTAGCGGCAATAACTCTATCTTTACTGAGCGTCTACTACGCAACTAAGTTACAAATACAAAAAGTAAAAAACGACGTCGCCGTAGAAGATGGATGTTATACTTACACACACACCTTCACGACCTTTATACCTTGAGGTGTGGCCAGAGACACCAGTAACAGTGTCCACTTTACGCCAGTTGGCCATATTGAACAGAACAGGTGGCAAGCCTGTTGCTGCACTTAATGGACCTAGATGTGTCACTTCTTTAACAGACGTACATAATCTGTTATTTTTAGAAGAAGTGCGGACGGCCGATTGAGACACATTTTCTTTTAAGAAAATTGGTGCTTAGCATTTTTGTCGAACGAGTGGAAAATGTACCCGGGACCTCCCGGTTATCGATCGCAATAGAACTCGTAATAAGTCACGTGTCTGTGTACATTATTAAAATATTGCAAAGGTTTTTTAGTAAAAATATTGTTATTGTTCCTAATTCTTTTTATCTTTAGGCAAAACGTTGAAGACCGAATGTGAGTATTAACATCAAGCGCGCGTCCCCCGGGGATTTGACTCGTGCCCAAAAAACCGCTCCCGATGCGAGACCACTCGCGGAGCGAGCTACGAGCGCACCGGTTAGACACTCGTCTCGACGCTCGCGCGAGAGTGTAAATGAGCTATGAAAAGACGATATAAAATATGTATTAACAATTTAACATAACAATAAACCTATTTAACATTTGTAGAACTAATAATAATATTTTTTAAACTCTTATTTAAAAATTTTACAACAAAAAGACAAAGTTTATTTACCAACTGAAGACTGTTCTAGCTAAATTGACATTCTTTTTCTTCTTTGATATATGGCAACAGTGCGGCTTTTCGTCGCAATTCTGCCAGTCTCCAGTGTTTAATCTTGTGCAATAATAAGTCGATAAATCGGTAGCTAAGATTATCCCGCCGACTGTGATATGTCTTATTAATCACTGACTAATTACAGCGCGGCCGGGATTAAACCGGATTCCAAATCACGCCATGACGAAAACGCGTGCGTTCGGCGCCATGACCGGATGTGGAATCCATTAGCTTTTTATTCCTTCAATAAAATATTTCAATTTCTCGATTTTTCAGGTGGGTGATGTCTTCACTATCAATGCTGAATAGAATCCATTGGGTTGACAAGAATAGTCTACAAGCCTTCATTTTGGCTTGTCAAGATGCCGAAACTGGCGGTTTTAGTGATCGGCCAGGAGATATAACGGATCCTTTTCACACATTATTTGGATTAGCAGGGCTATCCTTACTTGGAAATACTAGTATAAAAAGTGTGAACCCTACGTACTGTATGCCGCAAGAAACTATAGATAGATTGAATTTAAAACCACAGATTTTACTCGATTAGAATAAGAATACTTTTTCGAATATTGTTGTTTCATTTTATTTTATCCCATTTCAAAACAATTGATCAACTTCTTTATTACAATATGTAGACCAGTGCCAAAGTGCTTTTCAGAGTCCAAAAATGGGGGGTGTGAGATGTGCGAAAATGTGTTTTTAGGGGTTTTTTTCAGCAGTCCGAACTTGAAACTGTTACATAAAGTTCCCTTATATATCATATAACATTAAATTTCAAGTTTCAGAACATCAGTACAAAGAAAGATAAAGAATAAGTAAAGTTTATATTAGGGAAAAACGATGTACAAAACTTTTTTTTTTAGGTTTTTTTTGGATTTTTATCATTTTCCATTGAAACCATATAACTTTTTTTACACCATCTTAAAGTAGAGGTCTCGACGAAAAAAAAAGCCGACCTGAAAATTTAAAAAAAAGGTGGCCGAGTTATTTAGACGTCTGGTATTAACTAGACAGACCTCGGCTTCGATCCCGGATCCCGGCCATGTACCAATGGGTTTTTTAATTAAAAACTTATGTACATAATCCGATAAACTACACTTAGAGGCATTTCCATCTATACTAATATTATAAAGAGGAAAGATTTGTATTTTTGTATGTTTGTAATGAATAAACTCAAAAACTACTGTACCGATTTCAAAAATTCTCTCACCATTGGAAAGTCCATTCACCCTGAGTAAGATAGGCTATATACCATCACGGCATGACGAGGGGAACGGGGTGGGCAGAGGTGAACATGACAAAAGCTATGTATGAAGTGTGTTAATATTCTGAAATAGTCACGTACGAAGTCGTGGGAAACAGCTAGTCCAATATGTACTCACAAATTCCATCGGCTAAACGAGGGAGACTTGGTCTTCCGCTGGGTACCCTGGAACCGTAACACGGTTTCGGGAGTGTAAGGCAACCCGTGAAGTAAAAATAATTATTCAACTTTTTTGATTGAAAATTGGGCTTTTTTTTCAATTAAAAAAATCACTACTGAAATTGTAAAATAATAAAATTCATTCATAGGTAAAATTAAGGTTGAGTAAATTATTTGTTCTTTTTTTAAATAAAGACAATTTCACGATTTTAAGAGTTATAAATTGAAAAATACTGGTCAGGCCAATTTTGTATTACACGTTACATACACACAACACGCCATACATTTTTTACATAATTCCCTACCTACCCTCCGTTTTCCTTTAGTATGTGTCGAGTGCAGTAGCAGGGAAGGTCGAGACGTTAATCGCAACGCACCGCAATTCGAGACGTGCTGTACGCATCCGTCGAGCCGCCGCGTCGCCCACTCAAATAACGCCAACACAAAGACAATAAAATATACGCAAACCCGCGATCGTGTTGGTTAAATTAGTGTAAGAACAGAAGTTGTGAAAGGAATAGACATCCAGCCACGAACCTAAGTACAGCGACCCATGGATCAAATAATATCTCGAAGGTAAGGGCTGTTAATTTCCTCACCAAATACGGATTAAAAACATTGAGATATAGGTACTAGAGGAGCTATAATAGACAAAAGGCATGCTTCATTTCTATAAAAAATAAAACTTAAGTTCGCTGAAGCGCTTGTTAGTCGCTAGTCGAGTAATCAAACGGTATAAACACACAGCGCTAGATCGGGGGCGGGGGTGGGTCCATTTTCAACTAAATATAGAATGAAATGGGTCTGCTCCTATTTTACCTAAAATCCCAATAGGTAATCTGGCGTTGGGCATTGGGAACAGTGCTTCACACTTTCCCAGTGCAAGTCAAGCGTTATCCTTCACGTGGTTGCTGCCCGTTTTAGGCCTAATTCCCTCAGAAATAGGTACAACAGAAATAGCTTGGCGTCTCCCACTCCTAAGAACCGCACCTATCCTACTACCTAAACATCCCTACCCATCATATATATATATATATACATATTTTATATATCTATTCTATGGCCTTCTATGTGTAAGTCCCACTTTCACTATAATATATGTATTTATGGCTCACAATATGTGGCCTGATTAAACCTCATCCAGTTCAGTAGGGGCGACCGGATGTAGGAATTTTCAGCCCTTACCTGTACTAGGACCTGTACAGTTGAACGCCGTACGCAGGGATGACGGGAACCTGGGGGGTTGAGCTGAAAAGGGGATGCGTCCCCCCGTAGGTAACACGCCTCCTTTGGCCCTAATTTCAGGCTAAACGGTTGCCTCCTCGGCTAACCACCGAGGGGGAAATGGCCAAGTGCCCCGTCAGAGGGTCACAGGTGAGCTGGGGGAGGGTCCGCTCACGTCTTTTTCAAGATGTGTATGCGGATGGGGGTAGGCCACGCTGAAGGGGCAAGGTTGTGGGCGGGCACTGGCGGGCTATATACCGACCCGTTTCTGTCGCTTGCACCGAGCTTCTGATGTCGCGCTGATCCGCCAACCTTCACAGCTATATCGACCAGGTAATCCTAGTGATACGACACTCCCATTTGAGGGCTCCATGGAGGGTGGGAAGCCTGGTTGACGAATCTACAATACATCACCTAAATGGATAATTATAAAGGTATTAACAAAGAAACGGGGAGTATGTCGGGAATTCAGAACCCTGGCAAACCCGACAAAAAAGTTACAGATAAAACGGCACAGTCTGTTCCGGGGACCACGGGGAAACTGTTGGCGGGTTTACCTGCTGGCAAACCTCGTGCCCCTGGGCAGAGTGCTGTGGCAAAGTCACTAGTGACGGGAGGAAAACCAAAGGGGAAACCCCAAAGTGGAACTCCTGTTGCAGGGCCTAGCCATCAAAACTTGCAAAAAGAAGCAACAACCATGGAAGCAGCCACTGCATCAACATCCGCAGAAACTGCAAAACCCCTGGACGAAAATCTAGGGGAATCATGGACCATGGTAAAACCAAAAATCCGGCAGAGTACACCCCATAAACAGGAGGGTAGTTTGACCGCCGGAAACCAATTTATCAAAAAACCGAACGCCAAGCAAAGGAAGAGATTCCGAAAAGCCCGTAAGGTACAAAATACGGTCATCACCCAAGGCACCGATGCTGGACCTGGCCCGAGTCAGACAAGGGTTTACAGGGAGCCAGTGTCGGCGACAGAAGGTGCCAAAAACGACACCACAAAACCGAACACCAAAAGGGCTCGCCTCGACGACACGAGTTCCCCTAGAGGTGAGCACAAGAAGGCGAAGGTGGAGCCTTTTATTAGAAAACCGACCGGTAACTACGCCATGGCGCTAAAGAACGATCTGATAGCGTGCATCGTGACGGACGGCACCGGTATGCTAAACGGGAATCAATCGACCCTCGCACAAAAGGCTCTCCATGAGGCTTTGCGTGCGGACAACATACGCATAAGTAACCTGATGGAACAGGACCCATCAGTGGAAATCGCGCAGCCGGAGTTCACGGGCAAACCCTCATACTCGGATGGGGCCCTGAAGCTTCTGTGCGCGAACATACAAACCCTGGATTGGGTCAAAAAAGCGGTTGTAGGTCTGGCAATACAACCAGACGTTAAGCTAAAAGTCGTCAGACCATGCGACCTAATCCAACGAGTAAGGTGTGGTATCTTCATGCCGGGTGAAGAAAGTTTCAAGGAGATGGGGCTGCACCTGAAGATCCAGAACCGATGGGCTCAGGTCGAAAACTGGCAGCTCTACTCCTCAAACAAGTGCGGTGAAACCACCTTCATCATTGTGGGTATCCCAGAGGCAGTCATTCAGCCGCTGATGGAAAGAGGGAGACGACTGACTTACCTCCTTGAGCCAGTCTATGTACGTTTCCAGGGGCCGGGGAAGTCGTTTGTGACGACACCTCCCCAGCTTTGCAAAGAACTGGTACCCGCACCTGTATCAACAACTGAGGCAGCCACATCACAACTGGTCGTACCTGTCGCTAACCCGGCAGAACCAACGACATCCGCCTTGCCGCTGGAGAGACTGGAGACTATGTCCACCGGTAACCCAGACAGCGGCGATGAGAGGTGGATGGGAGTGATGGAGGACCTAAACCTAGTGGAGGAGGAGGGGTCAGATATCTAAGGAGGACCTCCCCACTATATGTAAAATAACACAGATAAACCTCAACCACAGCATGACCGCTACGGCTCAACTTCGGAAATGGCTTGAGGTAACAGACACCGCGATTGCGCTAATCCAGGAGCCGTGGATTAGCAAATCAGGAAGAATACAGGGACTTACCAACATCAAAGGTAAGTTAATAGCTGACACGCAATCCCTACCAAGAACTTGTATCTATGTATCAAAAAACACAAATATGCAACCGTTAAACGATTTCTGTACTAGGGACCTGTGCGCAGTCAAACTCCCGTATATACGTGGAACGTGCCTGCAGGACCTAATCGTAGCAACGGTCTACATGCCAGATAATGAAAACCCACCACCACCGGAAATGGTGCGGCTTATAAATCACTGTGAGACTAGTAAGTATGATCTTATTATTTCTACAGACTCAAATGCGCACCATACTCTATGGGGTAGCACAAACACAAACTCTAGAGGTAAGTCACTTCTGGAATACCTATCTACCACATCTTTGGACGTAATCAATACGGGCTCAGAACCTACATACGTAACCAGACGCAGTAAAACTATAATAGACCTTACCTTGGCCACCCACGGAGCAACAAACCTCATTTCGGGTTGGCATGTCTCAAATGAGGCATCTTGCTCCGACCATAGGTGGATCCAATTTAATATAAAGGTACTATATAAAACTACAACACCAAACAGAAACCCACGTAAAACAGACAGGAAAAGGTATGCCGAACTGCTGGAGCGTAAACTCCTCCTAAACAGTCTGTCTGACGAAGCGGTAAGCACTGAACTAATTGAAAAACAGGTTATCCTGTTGACGAAAACTATAACTGACTGCTACCACTCAGCTTGTCCCCTGACCTACCCTAAGGACTCCAGCGGTGACCGCCAATATAACTGGTGGGGACCGGAACTGGAACGACTCAGGAAAAAGGTTAGGAAGCTCTTTAACAGGGCTATGAACACGTACGACGAGCTCGACTGGGATAACTATAAGGTAACAAAACAATTATATAAAAAACGTATTAGATTCTGGAGGACATGTTCATGGAGAAAATTTTGTGAAAATGTTGAATCCAACGAACAAGCGAACAGGGTAAGGAAAATACTATGTAGTCAAACAAACCACGACATAGGCTCCTTACGCAAACCTGACAATACTTTTACTAACACACCAGAAGAAGCACAAAGGTTACTGATAGAAACACATTTTCCTGGCTGCCAACTGGTAAGAAAAACACTCTGGGAGGAGGTTTTAACTACAACATCCACAGCAAGCTGGTCAACAGCTAACAGAGTGATAAACTATGAAAAAACAAAGTGGGCTATCAACAGCTTCAAACCTTTCAAGGCTGCTGGCTTGGACGGAGTCTTTCCGGCGCTTATGCAATGGGGTGGGGATCCGATTGTGTGTAACCTAACACGCATCCTGACAGCATGCCTAGCACTGAGATATATTCCTAAACTGTGGAGGGAAGTAAAAGTAATTTTTATCCCCAAACCGGGTAAAAGTGACTACACAAATGCTAAATCATTCAGACCCATCAGTCTCACATCTTTTATCCTAAAGACCTTGGAGAGGTTAATCGACAGATACATTAGAGACAACACTCTTCTAAGGGTACCTATGCACCCGAACCAACACGCCTACTCCTCAGGCAAATCTACTGAGTCTGCGCTACATAGAGTAGTTGGCAAAATTGAGGAGGCGATAAATGATAAAGGACTATGTCTAGGTACCTTCATCGACATCGAAGGGGCCTTTGACAAAACAAGTTTCTCTGGTATCAAAACCGCGCTGACTAGGCACAATGTCGATGCGGCAATCACAGATTGGATCGTCAACATGCTAAGCAAAAGGGTAATTAGATCCAATACAGGCCAAGAAGGAGGAGCCATAGTAGCCAAAGGATGTCCGCAAGGAGGTGTACTGTCGCCACTCCTGTGGAACCTCGTGGTTAACGACCTCATTGCGTCACTAAATGGTAAACACTTCTACACAATAGGATATGCTGATGATCTCACTATCCTAATATCAGGTAAATTTGCCGGCACCATTTGTGAAGTCATGCAATCTGCCCTACACACAGTAGAAAAATGGTGCCACAAGTATGAGCTATCGGTGAACGTCACAAAGACGGAGATGGTGATGTTCACTAACAAACGGAATCTGGGTAAGTATAGACTACCAACGTTATTCAATACGGAACTGAAACTTTCCAGCGATGTAAAATACCTAGGTGTTATCCTGGACAGTAAACTGAACTGGAACAAGCATCTAGACAATAAAATAAATAAGGCAAGTATAACATTCTGGCAATGCCGCAGAATGATGGGGAAAAAGTGGGGACTTACCCCCAAAATATGCATGTGGCTATACACTGCTGTGATAAGACCTATACTATGCTACGGAGCAGTTGTATGGTGGCCACGAACACGACTGACCACTGTCATATCCAAACTACAACAATTTCAGAGAATGCCCTGCATGGCCATAACCGGCTGCATGAGGACTACACCAACCTCAGCTCTCGAAATTATGCTTAACATCCCACCGCTGCACCTGTTTATGCAGCAGGAGGCAGCGGCTTCAGCATACAGACTAAAGTCACTTGGACTATGGAAACACACTGGTACCACACACACTTCACTTTTGGAAACCATAATGTCTGACCTACCACTGGCAGAATCCAAAAGTGACAGAATACCGGTAAAGTATATATTTGATAAGAAATATAAGATACAGCTGTCTGAGGAAGTGGAAGACGGACTCAACATGACCGACTTGAGAATTTTCACTGACGGCTCAAAAACTAGGTCTGGCACTGGATCCGGGATTTTCTCAGAAGACCTACACATAAGTATTTCCACACCGCTGGGCACGAGCAATACAGTGTTCCAGGCAGAATGTATGGCAATCTGCCTAGCGGCCCTTGCGATAACCAAGAGGAAGGTAAACAACCAGTCTATTCGCATACTGTCGGACAGTAAATCTGTCCTACAAGCCCTGGTAAGCAATAAATTTAAATCAGGTCTCATACTTGAGTGCCATACAGCACTAAACAAGGTATGTAACCATAATAACACCTTAACCATACAATGGATCAAAGGTCATAGCAACTCCCGTGGAAATGACGCGGCGGATGTGCTAGCGAGAGTCGGCGCAAGTATGTCTGTAATTGGCCCCGAGCCCCTAGTGCCCCTGCCTAGCGGCTGGTTTGCCTCGCAACTCAAACAGAGAACAAAATACATGCACGATCTCGAATGGAATAACCTTATGGAATGTAGACAAACCAGGGCAGCTCTACCAACCATAAACACAAGACTCTCACAAAAGATCTTAAAACTAAAAAGAACCCAACTTAGATCGGTGACTCAAGCCATCACTGGTCATGGTCCTTTTAACAAACACTTATATAACATTGGTATTACAGATAGTCCGTTATGCAGGGCTTGCATGCTGACTGAAGAAACGGCTGCTCACATACTCCTAGAGTGTGAGGAAGTGGCCGTATATAGAGTGAGACACCTAGGTTCCACTAACACGCTGCAGGGGGCCTGCAACAACATCGGAGGTCTGCTGGGCTTTTTGGAGGAGCTGGGATGGGAGGAGTGATGTAGTTTCCCCACCTCACGCAAAATAGGCGCTTTTAGACGTCGAGTTGCGGAGAACGAGCTGATCACCAAGTACCAAGTACCAAGTACAGCGCTAGATCGCTTCTAGGATGTAGTTTTCTCGCGACCAAAAGGTCGAAAGCGCCGTGAATTTCATGGCGCTTACGCATTTCGTTCAACGTACTACAACAACATGCTTAATATAGACTAACTACGCTTACAGAAAGGACAAACCTAACAAGCTCATTTGTACAAGATTTATATTTTTGTTTGTAATGAATAAAATCAAAACTACTGGACTGATTTAAAAAAATATTTCTAAATATATATTATATATATTGAGTAACATAAGTTTAATTTTATAATACCTAGCGGCTTGCCCCGACTTCGCCCGGGGTAACATTTATATCCCCAAGTAAAAAACTACTGGACCGATTCTAAAAGTTCTTTCACCTGTAGAACGCTATTTATTGTATTTAAGGAAACTTACAGACTAAGAACGACTCATTAAAAAAGGTAACTAATATAATAACTAAGCCTAATACAGTTTCAACCTATCATATAATGTATACTGAATACCATAGGCTATATTTTATATTTCCTATTGTATATAATAGTTACCCCGGCAAAGTCGAGGCAAGCCGCTAGTTGTTTTTGTTGTAACTTGAGTTCTTCAGCATATTGAGTATAAGCAATATTTTCATAAGAAGAGAGCGTTGTGAAATGGTGACTGTTATGATTTAGTTACATGCCCTTAAACAATTTCACTCTTATTAATAAGTAATAATTGATATTCTGATCAGTTTTAGCTTCATGTTTCAAGCGAATTGTTGTATATTTGTTAATTATAGCCCGTATCAAATGTATTCGGTGATTCAAAGTGCTCGGTTGATTAAAAGAATGAACTAAAGATGTAAATACTTCTTACTGGACAAAATGTTCTTTTCTGCTTTTGTTATGTATTTAATAATTTGTAATAATTGGTTGTTTTGGACAAACTTTATCCATCTTTCTCTTGTTTCTTGGCTAGGGCGTGGAAATCTTCAATAGACAAAACACCACAAATTTCAATAACTATTTTATTACAAACTAGCAGTTTGCCTCGACTTCGTCCGGGGTAACAATTATATATCATATAAAAGATATCTATTTTATTCAGTGATATTATAGCATTCTACTGGAGAAATACTTTTTTAAATTGGTCCAGTAGTTTCTTACTAGTGGATACAATTGTTACCCCGGGCGAAGTCGGGGCAAGCCGCTAGTATAAAATATTGCCTCCGTTACTCAGCGATAATAATACATTCTACTGGTGAAAAACATTTAAAATTGGTCCAGTAGTATTGAGTTCATCATTACAGACAAAAATAGAAAAATCTTTTCTCTTTATAATATTAGTGTAGAAGTGTAGATAACACATTACACAAACAATAATATCTGCGTAGAAAATATATTGTATTATTTTCCGCTATATACGGGAACGTCAACCAATTCTACCTATTTTCACTTCTGAATGTTTTTAGTCTATGTCGAATGACACAACATGCGTCTGATAAATTTTATGTTCGTATTTAATTTTAAAATGATTATACCTAGTTACTTAACGGTGGAAAGTTATTCCTTTACACTTCGCCGTATTCCTTGAATTATTAGTTTCATATTTCAACACACACCACGGCATATTGTATGACTTTCAATTTTTTTCGATTAAAAACAATTACTAGCGTATAACTGCTCAACAGCTAGCAAGCGACTGTGTGAAGTGCGGCGCAATCGCCGCAATTGAATGGAACATAGGAGTGATGGGTAGCGTCTTCTCTAGTACCTATAACTCACTGATTAAAAACGGTTTTGGAACTCCCAAATGTAGAATTTATTGTTTTAAAAAAAATTGTAATCGGAACTAACAGACGATATAATGGTCTGCGTTTGGCAATACATACTTACGGCCTTATTCATAAACGTTTATTAGCAACGTTTTTGTTAAAATGTGTTTTGTTTCTTTCTATTAGTAAAGACAGGTTTGTTAGAGAGTGACAAAACATATTTTAACAAAAACGTTGCTAATAAACGTTTATGAATAAAGGGCTAAGTTTAGTTCGATATTAAATTTCGCGTCAAAAAAAGAAACTGATAAATATGACAGTATCGCCATCTATCGAGACAAAATAAGGACGCGAGCATGAGCTGAAGTCGTGAAAATGTACAAGGGTAAGTTGAGATGCAAAAGGTCATATTTTTAAATAGCAAACATTGTTGTAGCAGAAAAAGAAACAAGAAATTATCTAAATCTTGAAAACTACGACTAAGCGTTTAGAACCCTAAATAATAAAAATATGACTCAAACCAATTTAAAATAATTATCTAACTATCAACTGTGTGGTAAGGAAATGTTGTATAAATATTAAATAAACTCACCTTTTCAGGATTAACTGAGATTAGCCATATTTTTGACAAATAGGTAGGTATATTTATTTTTGGTTTATAAATTACATTTATTATCTTTATAAATTATAAAACTTGTGTTCATTTATATCTACTTTTATTCCAATTTTCACCTTGTTATTCTAATTAGGTAGTTTCGAAGATATTGAATTTTGAGATCATAAGTAGGTAGGTAGGGAACTTTGTATATCTAACCAAGACATTCACAAAATAATTTATTCAATCCTATTCTCGGAATGGAATTTCAAGTTTCTGCTCTATTGGAAATGACCGACTTGATTAAATATTTTTCACTTGAGTTCATCTATATATGTAAAATATAATATATTTGTCTATCTATAAGTTCTTATTTAAATAAATATCAAAGCACGCTACTTTATTTCTAAATATTTTTAACCAAATAACATTTGGGATTTTGAAACTCTGATCCCAGCTTCTGAATGGGTTTTCATAGGACTTTTATCATATAGTTTCTATACTAGAACTTTAAATATTGTATAAGTAGGTATTTAGACAAATATTGCTATTCATTCATTTGAAGTCAAAGAGATACCTACATTGGGTTCAAAAGTTTAACACTTTCATCATGGCGAATTGTTCTCAACTATAAAGGCGGATCAGGTTATTAGGGAAAGAAAAATTGGAAAAGTTGCCCTGAAATATGGAATAAAGCAGAGCTTTTTTGTATGATTTAGAGGTCTGGAGGCCTCGGGGCAACAAAGGAGTGGAGGCCCCCTGGTCCCAAATTATTTTCTATTGGAGTGAACAAATATATAGATCGATGATTTCTGTTAATATTTTAATCATGTTTGTACAAAGTACTGTAAGTAAAGGTAAAACGCGAATGTTTACTTACTAGTCTGAATTTGATTTTTTTTTCCGAAGTCTATTGTGGGGTCCTCTTTTGTGGAGACCCCGGGGCTATAGCCCCGGTTGCCCTCCCCTAAATCCGGCCCTGCTATGAACTCAAGACCACAATGGGTGGAAAGCTATAGGTTATAATAAAAATTGAAAGAAATATCTACTGTAATCTCTAGGTAGTACTTACCTACCTACCTATATTTGTCAGCAGAAGACAGTGCTAAAGTCAGGTGAAAATTGTAGTTCACATTATTTTCACTTGTTATACGGTCGTGCACACTGAAGGGTGCATAATAAGGACATCTCGATAGTGCGTTGACTCTATAAAGCGTCAATATGTTGAATAATGTTCATACGCGTCAACAAGTTTATTTTTAGAATTGGTTCAGTAGTTTGAGAGATTATCCCCTATATACCCACATTCAAATCTACAAACTTAAAATATTCAAATATGCAATGCAGACCGTGGCTGCCGAAATAAAAAAAATCTTCAAAGATTTAGTACAAGACTAGTCCACGCTACGGGAACAGATAACTACACTGACGAGCAATATAAAAACCCACTAACTTATCATGAAATATTTCCGAAACCAGCTTTTTGAAGCAACATTCTAATGTACCTATTTAATAACGGTTAAAAAAACACCCAATGGAAACAAAACTGTAAAAACAAATTTTATATTGCTTTTTTTAGGCACTTTGCAAGTGGCTTTTTTAAATTGCTCGTCAGTGTATACTTACGCCTCGGGTGACCAAAAGGCTACCTCTTATATAGGTACATTTTAAATATATTAGTCTTTTTTTTCCTTTTTCTTTCTTCAAGGGTTGCCTTACAGCTCCCGAAACAGTCTTATGGTTCCATGGTACCCAGCGGAAGACCATGTCTGACTCGTTTAGCCGATGGTATTTGTGAGGCTATACTTAACGAGTGGCCAGTTCTGTTGTGGTATATTTAGATGGAAAGCGTTTTCGAAAGTGTGGTTTGTCGGATTATGTAGGTAAGTTTTTGATTAAAAAATCCATTGGTACATGGCCGGGATCCAGGATCGAACCCATGGTCTACCTCCACTCGCCCACCGATGCATATATTATTATTCATTATTGCATAAAATTTAGCGAGTTGACCTTCGCTTCAAAAGAGCAAATTTTGCATGCATTGCAGATAGAGAACACGGAAGTATATAGAGCTACACTGACGAGCAATATAAAAAAGCCACATGCAAATTTTTTTCCCAAATGGCGCATTTTGTTTTTACATTGTTTAACACATTAAATTAATTTTTTTTTTGTTTCAATTGAGTGTTTTTTTAACCGTTATTAAATACACTTGAATGTTGCTTTTTATTTCAAAAAGTTATCTGGCGAGATTTCGAAATATTAAATGATAAGTTAGTAACTTTTTTATATTGCTCATCAGTGTATAAGAACTTCAGGTCACAGATAGTTGTGGAATGGCATCCTCTTACAGTGAAAGCTTTAGGTCAAGAATAATGCGATTTCTGTTTGTTTCACATTGTTGTTACAAAAGTTGTTTAATCTTGCAACTTTGTTGTGTCGTCTTCAGGGGATATTGCACAACCTTATAGGGAACAAAGGAAAATTGCCAAATTCGTTGATGTTTCGTATCTGTGACATTATTTTGTGATATTATATTAATACTAGACTAGCTTTTTCTCCGCAGTTTCACCCGCTATTAGAATTATTATATACAAAATTGTGACAGACCGACAGAAACATTTATTTATGCTCCAATTTAACTGCAGATTTTATATTATTACCTAATATTGGTTCAAACCTGGTGAACCAATCTATCTAGTGGTGAAAATCGCAAATAAAAATCCGTTTAGTAGTTTTTGTGTGAATGTGGCACATGCAGGTAGACAGACATGGCATGATTAATAGTTACTAATTAGTAGAGATGCGCCGAATAGTGGTTTCACCGAATAACCGAATACCGAATACTATTCGGTTTAACCTTTACCGCACCGGATATTCGGCCGAATTATTCGGTTTACCATTTCATTGTTTTGCCGCGTAAACAGGTTATATGCTTTGTGTCGCTGCTGGCTAGATGACAATCGTGCCGTACCTCACTTTGCTTCGAAACATCGCACGATTACGTTACTATAGAACTATATAACTATAACGTTATAATATAACATAAATCTTACATAAGAAATGTTGTCTTTTTGTTCTATACCATGTCATGTAGCCAAGGAAATAGAAATACTCGAACCGAATATATTCGGCAACAAAACCGAATAATTCGGCAAAATACAAATAATGGAAAAGATGCCGAATACGCCGAATACCGAATATCAAACGAATATTCGGCGCATCTCTACTAATTAGGTATACCTAGTTATAAGTAACTATAGATAGCATTACGCCATTTATCCCAAGAGGTGCAGGCAGAGATAATTGAATGCCATTTGCAACGATCCTGACATACCTTTTAAGCTTCTTCTATATTCGTCATACCTTTCATACATGATCGGCGATTGTGTGTATTTTTAACATTGCCTTCGATCATTACATTTTTTATATGTTCAATAAAAGTAGACCTGTGTCGCTGCCAGAATTTCCTTTCACTTCAGCCATATAAACCTTTTGAGTCAATCTGTCATCCTTCATTCTTTCAAAATTTTCTTCATTTTAGTCACAACATCATCTTTCACTCCACATTCTTCTCTAATGACATCGTTCCGGATGCTGTAAATACGCTGTATATCACACATGCTACATATCTGTATCTATAGATAGCATAGCAACATAAACATATGTTTTGTTGTTATTAGAATCATATAATTGTATCTAATCGCATTAACCCCTAAATGATAACTTAAGACTGTAGTGTAGTTAAATAATAAAGATAAATGTTCTAAGGCAGGAATCACTAATTAGTTTGACTGGAGGTACGTTTTTTTTTAAATAAAAAAAATAAATAACCGGGGGGTAAGCAAAATGACTTTACAACTTGTAAAGTCATTGGGAGTAAGCATATATATATATATATATATATATATTTGACGTGACATCTTTCGTGTCGACCGAAAGGTCAAAAACGTGTCATGTCCGTACAAGAACCTGCCACGGAATGCACGGGCCGGACCGTCCAACCCAAAATGTGCGAGTAAATTTTGTGTAGGTACTTGTATTTGCCAGGCCCAGCAAATTTGCCCGCACGTTGTTGGGCGGGACATTCTTGGCCGGGCATTAATTGGCTGGTCTTGTAGCGACATAAACGTTTTTGGCCTTTCGGTCGACACGAAAGATGTCACGTCAAATATATGCTCACCCCACTGCAATAAAGTTTGAATCGACCTATTGGTAGGTACTTAGTTGTAGGGCTGGACTTAGTTTTTATCGTGGAAATCCTTCAGTATAAATTCTTATGTTATATTGCAAAAAATCCACGGATGAAGTCGGGGCGCAAAGCTAGTTATTTTATGTTAAGTATTGCACAAACAAATAAATAAATAAATAAATATTAATTTTCTATTATGGAACTTGTTTCTGGAAGTAAAAAAAAACGCTAAAACGGAAATCCAAGTGTATTTTTGCATAGAGAAAGGAAAATTCCGGAAAATATATAATTCCCCCTAGAAAATTTAATTTGTGATACTTTTAGTTTGTAGGTCGGTGGACCTTTTAAAAACAAACAGCAGCCGTTGCGTTTAATTCTAACCCAGTTGTATGACAAAAAAATGCACGGATCTACCATGTCCCAGCAAATCCGTGTACTGTCTTTGCCCGACCCATCAATTTGCTCGGCATTCTCGGACTGTGCATTTCTTGACTGGCCCTTTGCGGACACATCGTTTTGGCCTTCGATTCGAAACGAAAGATGTCGCGATCCTAAATATGATAACCCCACTGCTCTTGAGAGAACAACTTCAATACATTGCTTCAATAAGATGGACCAATGAAGTGTACTTCCTATTCTCACAGTCAGTTTATTCCATATTTGTTGTTCGTCGGACACACGCTTGGTAAGATTGCATTATTATATTATAACAAGCGACCTACCCCCGGCTTCGCACGGGTACAAAATCGTTTGAAACAATTTGAATACGTAGGTAGGTACCTATAATTTAAATTAATAGGAAATCCTTCGGGATAAATTCTTATGTCACATTTTGAAAGTTTCCACGGGCGAATCCGGGGCTGAAAGCTTGTGAAATAATATTTCATGAAATAAGTAAGTCTGTGAAATCAATTCCTTTCATCATAAGATCCAGTTTTCTTGATAAATAAAGTAACTTAATATACAACCATGGACGTAAAAAAGTAGAGGACGGATCGCCGCTAAGACAAAAGTGAAGCACCAAGCGTGCATGTGTGCTACCGATTTTATTTATCTCTAATATATCTTTAAATTGTAGAATAAGTGCTAAATTACTAACTTATCTATGAAATGTGATTCCTTGAGATTTTTTATGAGTAATAGAGTTGTTTTTGCGTAATTTTACTACACAAGACGGCATTGTTTTTTATTTTCTTAATGGCGGCTGATCAGCATAGCCGAATGAGAATGTGTGCGTGAGACTCGTATTTACAATGAAACTGGCATAACTTGGTTGCTTCACTTTTGTCTTAGCGGCGATCCGTCCTCTCCTTTTGTACAAGATAGCAACTTGTCAAAGAACGACTATTTTATAAAACGGGTCAGATTTCACTGCATCAGGTGGGTGTACAATATCGTCAATATCACTTTCATTCATGGACTCCCCAAATTTGCTATAAGCGTTTGATTGTTACCTAAATAAATAATTAAGCCAGCTGAACGGATTCCTAAATCGCGGACAATGGCATTTTTAACCGATTTCAAATAAGGAGGAAGATCTCCATAGATCATATTTTCACAGATTGTGAACCAATTTTTATGGTTTAATTTTTATAGACAGAGACTTTACAGAAGTATAAGTCCTAGCTCCAAATTTCACTAACCTAAACAATTAGGATATAGATTTATTTTTTATCCTAATTTAGCATCAACTTCGAGTTCAACGACAAAATATTTAATTTGAAAATATTTTGGCGTTCAATTTCGTGGATATATTCGGTAGCTAGCACTCTTCCAAGTTGAAGAAAGCCCTGAGTGTAAGTGAGCCCTTTTTATAATTTGTTAAGTTTTGTTTTAATTTTTTGATTCTCATGTCTTTTATTCTGTATTTTGTAATGTGTGGAAACCATGTTGTGTCTGAAATTTGTAATTTTGTGTACTGTTTGTTTCTCAAATATATAAGTAAATAAATAAATTTAGTATACAAAATTAAGGTTATAAGTACGATCGGTATGAGAGCTAAGTTGATTCTAACTTGGAACTAACCGACTCCAACTTTTTTTATTGTTATTGTTTAATATCTATTTCACTGTATTTAAAACAATTATTTAGCTAGAACTGGGATTCGAACCCGTTATCTTCGTGAGATCACTAAACCCAACAGTAGTTTCCAATTAATATGACGAGTGTAATGTGTTTACTGTTATGTTTATAGTTGTTGTTATCAGTACACAACGAGATAACACGTTCAGTATAATATAAATTTCTCAAAGCAGTGTTTGTGTCGATTGTGCTAATTTGCAAGCTATTTTTATGTAAGTAAGTTTAAATATAACATCAATATAATTATTAAAGATATATCCCCTCGACTGATCATCTCTTCTGGTGACAAGAGGGCTGGCTCCTTCCTAGCTCAACGAATCAGCATCGCGAATCAGCGGGGAAATGCAGCCAGTATTATTGCCACTATTCCACGCGGACCTGGTTTATTTAGTTATTTTTAATGTTTAGATTTATATTGTTACTAGCGGGCCCGGCAGACGTTGTCCTGTCCAAACGTTGGCTTGCCTGCTATTTACCACTACCACTACCACTACCACTACCACTGCCCAATGGAGCTGGTTAAAAGTACTTTTGACTAAGTGATTCCGTCAAAAGTGGTTTTGACTGGTTGTATCAGTCAAAACTCTTAAGGGTCCTATACTGGGAATTTGTATGGAGATATTACTATTCCCAATTTCTCTGTAAATACTCCACCTGTGTCAATGTAATTTAGCATATAGTTACTTATTCAATATATCTAAGTGAAATAGTCGTTATTTTTTCAATTGGTTTTGTTTAATAGGAAATATGGGTGGTAGAATAAAGGATTATTCTGCCCCTTCTGTCTCTTTCATAATCTATCACAAAACTCTAATTTTTTTTTAAAGCGCTCTTATACCATTATTCTTTAATTATATATATCGCTTTTTTTTGTAGCTTATTGAAAATTAAAAAAAAAAATTTTTTATGATTTTTTAATTTGGCAAAAATAATAAAATAATTATTATTTTAAATTTTCAATAAGCTACCAAAAAATTCGACATATATAATTGAAGGGTAATGGTATAACAGCGCTTTTAAAAAAATTTAGAGTTTTGTGATAGATTATGAAAGAGACAGCAGGGGCAAAGTTAAACTACCCATATTTCCTATTCAATAAAACCCATTGAAAAAATAAGAGCTATTTCACTTAGATATATTCAATAAGTAACTATATGCTAAAATTACAGTGACACAGGTGGATTATTTACAGAGAAATTGGGAATAGTTTATCCCAGAAAAAATCCCAATATAGGACCCTTAAATAGTTAAGGTTAGGTTAGTGGTTTTGACTGAAAATTATTGGTTATCAGTACTTAGTTTCAGTCAAAACCACTTTTGACCAACCTGTTCAGTCAAAAGTACTTTTGGACTGATTTTGCTAGTCAATAGTACTTTTGACTGGTTATGAGTTTTGACTGTAACATATACATATAAACCTTCATCTTGAATCACTCTATCTATCAAAATCCGTTGCGTAGTTTTAAAGATCTAAGCATACATAGGGACAAACAGACGGGAAGCGACTTTGTTTTAATACTATGTAGTGAAGAAGATCTACAAGATCTACATATTTATGACATTTGTCACGTGATCTCTTAGAAGACAAATTCTCTAGGGATAACGTAGGTTCTACGTCATGTCATGGCGACCAACACACGCGTCCCGCCGTGACATGGGGAATCCAGTTAAATCCCGTCTGCGCAGTGATAGTTGTAATTAGTCAGTGATTAATAGATCACATTCGGCGGGATCATCTTAAATACCGATTAATCGGCATATACACTATAAAGGCTATAATACTTGACATTGGCAAATCACCGAATAACATTAGGTATCTGAAAAAAACTAAATGTATTAAATTTGTTTTACCTAATGTAATGGAGGTACCCACAAATATAGTTATAAAAAATGACAATGTAGAACTTGTAGAATCTACTACATTCCTGGGCATTACTTTGGATGCTAAATTACAATGAATGGGGTTCTCATATTGGTGAATTGGCGAAGAAGCTCAGCTCTGCTGCATATGCAGTCAAAAGAATTAGACAAATATCAAACATAAATACAGCTAGATTGGTATACTTCGGTTATTTCCACAGCCTGATGACTTATGGCATTTTGCTGTGGGGAAACGCCGCGGGTATAAATACGATAATTGTTTTGCAAAAAAGAGCTGTGCGTTCAATTTACCAATTGAAACCAAGAGTGTCTCTTAGAGATAAGTTTAAGGACTATGGCATTCTCACCTTTCCTTCACAATATATATTTGAAAATTTAATTTATGTCAAAAAGAACATTGATTCATATAAAAGAAATAGAGACATACACAACGTCAATACTAGAAATAAAGATAAACTTGTGGGTTGTGTGAGTCGACTTCACAAAATCAAAAATTCCTATAAGGGGTTATGTATCCAATTTTATAATAAGGTCCCCTCTGACATACAAAATCTACCATTTAATGCATTCAAAGTTACAATAAAACTTAAATTAATTAACAAAAGTTATTATAAGATATCTGAGTACTTGGATGATAAGCATCCGTGGGCATAGCTTGTGATCGTTCTGGCAGGCTGTCTCGTTTCAATAATTAGATAGGCATATAAATTAATTTTTAACTATCGATTTCATGTTTCAATTTTGTTTTTTTAATTGTAATTGTATTTTAGTGACATATTATTTAGACATTTTATTATATAAATTGTATTTTACTGTTAATCTGCTAATTCAAAAGTGTATTGTATTTCTAATTGACTGTTTCAAGTGTGCCTTGTGTACCTACGAAATAAATATATTTTGAATTGAATTGAATTGAATGTATCACGTGACAAATGTCATAAATAGACAAACTATACTGCTTGTAGATTTTGTCACACCCTGTACTTTGGCAGTCAATGGACGTCAAATCAGAGCCAGTGAGTGATCTAAGCCACTTTTAATCCCGGAAATTCTCCCGGGAATTTTCATAAACAACTTATCTAACCTTGCGATACAGGGTCCCTGTTACCTAAGGCATAAATAATTTATTATATTGTATTGACTTATCGATACATTTTCTAAAAGCGTTATTATTGTAAGAGTTTGATCCCTCGTTAGTGACATCTCGAGACGTGGATCGGAATAAATAGGTCTATAATTAAATCCTTGAATATTTATTATGCAAATCTGTATTGGATTACAATATGGATATGAGAGGATACCTACCAGAATTTCCAGTGATGTTTATCTTGAAATTTCGATATAATCGTTAATTTAAAAATATATGACTTTGTTTTCACCCGAGGTTAAACGTATGTCAAATAATCCAGGTGCAAAAAAAAACGTAAATAAGTTTAGTTGCTATGGGGAGTTTCCATTTTTTACAGTGACATGGATACGGAAACAGTGTTATGTCCTCCTCTTCTTTTAGTCGATGGTATTTGTGAGGCTATACCTAACGAGTGGCCAGTTCTGTGAACTATATTTAGATGGAATAGTCGCTAAGTTAAATCTGACTCATCTTATTACTAATCAGCTGTCAAATTTTTAATTAATTACAATAGTAGGTAGTTTTTTTTCTTTACGGGTTGCCTCCCCTCTCCCTCTTTTAGCCGATGGTATTTGTGAGGCTATACCTAACGAGTGTTGAGGTATATTTTGAAGAAAAAGTGTGGTTTGTCAGATTATGTACACATACTTACATTTTAATTATAAAAAAACCCAATGGTACATGGCCGGGATGGTATCTACGTGGTCAGGGTCACGTCTTCACTACTCAGCCACCAATGCATCTGTGTAGCTCAAATTCATATCATATTCGAATTACACATAATTCTGCCCCGGCTTCGCCCGTCGATTTTTTTAAATGTGACAGGAATTTATCCCCTAGGATTTTAGGGATAAACAGATAGACATCCCCGGCCTTAAAACTATCTCTGTGCAAAAAACATCCGTTGCTCTGTTTTGACTTGAAAGAAAGACAAACATAGACTAAATGTCCCGTGCGAATACTTCGCACCGTTAGTAGTGTTGTTGTCATAGTTCAACTGATTTCCAATAGATTACGTCTTTTACAAAATAAATAAATTAGTCTAATTTTTAAAGGAAATATTTAATTTTGATTTGTTTGTTTATTTTTCGTCATTAGAGGGAGTAATAATCCTCAAAATGGCATATCAAAACTTAAATATAGAAGAAAGGATTATTTATTTATTCGCATATCATCTGCTTTTGTACCTATCTATTTAAAAGTTGCCTAAAGTTGTTTTAATCCGTCTAAGAATCTAAGAATAAGTAGGTAGGTAATGTAAACTTATTAAGTCTTGTCAGCAAATTGTGTAGGCGTAAAGGGTGTGATTAGATGTAAGGATAAAATAATATTTGCAGACGTCTTCTACAAAGTATTTCGTCTAAATTTGACCCAATGACCTCCCTTATTGCGTATGTGTCAATATTTTGCGTGTGAAATACACCTGGGAACTTATTCTGTCAATTATGTCCCAAAATCGATGGATCTTCGCAGAAATTGAGACACTGTGTAAAGAGTAACTGGAGCTACAAGTTTGGGTTTTCTTATCCTCGCTTAATTTTTTTGGGTTCTAAAGTCAAATAACAAACACACAACCCTTATGATCTGTCATTTGATATTCCGCCATGGGTAGGAATTTAAAAATGCTTTTTATTTACTGACCTTATTTCAGACTACGTCCTCGATTCGTCAATACTGCATTGTTTCGCGCGGTAATTTTGAATTTTACCAAATAAATAATTAATTTTGTTTCGAGTCAGGGACCAGGTGGGGCAGATGCAAACAGCCAACTAAGTCGTGATTAAAAAATAAAAACTGTATTATGCGGTTAAATTAAGAATGCTTTGTGGGCACACATACAATTTGCAATTTTGTACGAATTAAACTTCATTGGGTTATATTATAACTCTTGTGTTGTAATATAAAGAAAAAGCACGCGTATATCTATCTGTAGACTCAAAACTACTGGACCGATTTTGATACGGTTTACACTAAATATGTATATAAAACATCACGCTAAGTATTTTGGGAGCGGAGCATTAACCAATAATATCAATGTTCCTTATTCGGCGAATTGTATCAACGGGAGAGGGTGAGGTGAGGGTTTTTAGTTATATATAGCAGAGATAAGAGGAAAGGACTATAGAATGATTGATAATTATTTGTTTAGAATTATTAATTATAATTAGTGAGGATATTTGAATAGAGGAAGACAAACAGACAACATATCACATTTATATACATAAAGGGATTGAAAGGTACCTTTACAAAGTCATTGAACTAGAAATAGGTACTTGCCTTTCGCATATTCATCGTTGCTTTCCTTAGACGAGGAAATATTATGAATACATTATACAGTAAAATAACACACGTCATTCTAAAGGTGCCCACTCAATCGTCCAATCGCCGGCGCACCGCCATATATAATCGAACACAGACTCGTCCAATTCTTGTAACATCCGTTTTCAAATCGTTGTATTTGTGGTTCATTTCGATAGCCGGAACGATCTGTCACACACACACACACACACACACACGGATGTTTGACACTTTGTTTAATCAAATCTTGTGTGTCTATGTGAGTGAGTGAATTGCATGTGATCTAAATCGTATAATTTACATCGCTAATGTGTGGGCTTAGAGGGGTTAGCATATACATGACGTGACATCTTTCGTGTCGACCGAAATTTGCCCGCACATAATTGGGCCGGACGTCTCGGCCCGGGCATTCCGTGCCGGTCCTTGTATGGACATAAACGTTTTGGCCTTTTCAAGGCCTTTCGGTCGACACGAAAGATGTCACGTCAAATATATGCTCACCCCCTGATTGAATAATCTCGATCATACGGCTATCATACAATTTTTGTACACCAGCTTCGTTCAAATTTCACGTTTCACATTTTGTAATTTAAAATGTGCATAAGTTTTAGCTTTTAATTTTTATGTTGCCAGTAATTACGCATGGATAACGTTTTAGTTAGCAAGAAATATGTTTTATTAACCCCCTTAAATAACAAAATGTAGAAAATATAAAATATTTTTAAATAAAATTTACATGTTTGTGTACATACTATGAGAATTTCAACTAAATATTTAAAAAACATCATAACTTTAAAACTACTAGGCCTAGGACAATAAAGTTTAGTGATTCCTATAGATAATGACCCCCTCAATTACCAACATCCCGTTGGTCCACTACTTACGGGACAACCTGTATATAATTGCTGAAACTTCTAAATTATTGTGACATTTCAAATATTTTAATACATTGATATAAATTCCTATTTATACACGGACGAAGTCTCTGGCATCTGCTAATATTATAATATAGATTTTTCTTAATATTTGAATGATTTTTACAGATTTTTTGGGGGAAATGACTCGAGTAACGATTGATGCAGAAACAATCTCTAGGGAAGTTCGTGAATTAATGGAAACAAAATGTGACGAAGAGGCGGGAAGACAGGTATAATTGGACAATTATTATTTGAATTGATACGTAACTTTAGGTAACTTTATAAATATTTGAATATTTTTTATACGTCATAACGACGCGCGACGATCCAACCCTCGTAAAAATATTAATGAAAAGTCAATAAAATATTTTCATCAGAATTTTCATTCTTTTCAGTAAAGACCGAATGTACTAAGCCAATAATATCGAAAATGGTTTATAATTATAAATATGTAAAATATAATAAAACATTTTTTAGGGTTCCAGTAACCTCATGCGTCTGTCTGTTTTGTCTGTCTGTCCGTCTGTTACAGCTAATTTTCTCCGAATCTACAAGAAAAAAAAGTTGAAATTTTGTTCATATATAGAAATTGATGACCCAATAGCGGTCGTATAGGGTAAATAATCAAATTTTGATTTTAGGTGTTAATTTTGGGGAAAAAATAAAAAGCCTCGTTATAAGGATTACAACTTTAAAAAAAAATTAAAATGCATTGTTTAAATTATATCAAAGAAAATCCTGTCTTAAAGTTCTGACCGAAAAACTGTCGTACTCGTACTGTATATTGTGTAAAATTATTGTTACTTTTTATAGTAGGTTCACTATTTATAATTTTTGGTTGCAAAAATTGTCGAAAGTCTAGTACTTTGACAGTAGCGGATATTATGGCTTCCATGTTATCGATCCCAGCCTCCCAGGGTACAGGGAAGATGAAGGCTAAGAAGGCTGTAAAAATTGGACAACCCACTGATATTATTTCATATTTCCTTTACAAACACAGAAAAGTCACGTATAAAATAAATTTTTATATCCGTTCAAGCTATTCCCAGAAATTCTTATAAAATATTTCTCAGTATTTTTTTGTAGTTAGATACGTTTGTAGAATATTTTATTTACAATTTTGACAATTTATATCTACGAAATTGCTATCCTGAGTGGAAAATGGCAGTAATTTATGACATAGGTAAAGCTTTTCTCCGCCGTGTTATCGTGTATATCCAGGATATTCTACTTCTATATTTAGTCCCATTAAAAAAAACATTTTCAAATTTTAAATACTGTATTGTTTTGATGTGACTACGGAAAATAGAACATCTTTGATTATAAGAGTACCCAAAAAACATATACATGAACAGTTTATCTATCCATCAAGGGTGTCTCAGGGAACCCATAACACATAAGTGACCCTCATTTTGTCAACGACATTCTTGAGGAGTGTTGAATCGGTAGCCCTATTAATTATTATATCCAAGGAATATACTACTCTCATTATATCTGTATGATTTATATCCAAGGTTAGAGATCTCTTTAAAACGTTATATAAAACCACTGAACTGAATTTATAGCAATACTATCTGTCCGCTGCCGGTTTCGCCTGTGGATTTTTATATGAGACAAAATAATTTAATTTATGTTGAAGTGTTTCCGGGATAAAAAGTAGCCTAGCCTATGTCGCTATCCGGCCCTTCAGCTATCTCTGTGCGAGAACATTACGTCTATGCGTTGCTTCGTTTATGAAAGAAGGACACACAAACATAATTTTGCAAATTATATCTATCTATCTATCATTCACGCCTTTTATCCCAAGAGGGGTAGGCAGAGACAATCGAATGCCATTTGCTACGGTCCTGACATATACCTCTTTCGTTTCTTTTATATTCATCATACCTTTCATACGTGTTCGGCGATTGTGTGTACGTTTAATATTGCCATCGATCAATACATTTTTTATATGTTCACTAAAGTACACCTAGGTAGCCTTCTGCCAGCATTTACTTTCACTTCAGCCATATAAACCTTTTTAGACAATTATACTATTAGTTATGATTCTAATAGCCTAATTAAGTTAATTTATTTGCCCAGATTTCCTGGAATAAATTGAAAAATGAAGACCCCGCTCTATTGAAAAGTGCTTTAGAAGTGTTCAAACAGAAATTTGGGAGAACACCGACAGCAGCTGCGCGTGCACCTGGCCGTGTCAACTTAATTGGTGATCATATAGACTACTGTGACGGGTTGGTTTTGCCTATGGTACGTATGTAAAGACTTAGTAGGTAAGTAGGTACTAATAGTGCGCGAATATAAAGAAAGCACGCCAGCGTGTATTATTTTTGATTTTTGAAATAAAAATAATTAAACATAATTAATTAAAGGAAAATAATATATATATAATAGCAGAAATAAAAAAATGCGCCACAAAACATCACAAAATAAACATATTTATTTTTTCCTAAATTAATTAGGCCAGTGTCGACAAAGAGAACATAAGCGCCGAGAGCAAAAGCGGTCAACCAGTAGGGATGTACATTGTACGTACAAGTCCGGCTGGAAATACATTTTCTGCGACAAAAAATTTGAAAGAACCTTGAAACAAACAATAGAAATAAAATGATACAGTTGGAGAGGACTCCAATTTCAACCCCCCAAGACCTATCCGACCCCAAATGTCATCATCACTTGAACGCCTGATCCTCTGCTAGACTACAAACGAGGCTCTGGCGACCGAGCAACCATACACCTAGTTAGGAAACTTGATGGAAAAGGCTACAGCGAGCTTAAAGACCTAAAAAGTCTCAAAATGTCTGATGCCAAAGGCAATGGGAATTGGGAAACCACTGCACTATTCTTCGCAAACAAGTTAACCATGGCGAGTCAATACAAGGCGCGTCGCGCTGTGGAGCCCCTTTTTTTTTTTTTTTTTTTTTACGTGGGGAAATGCATCATGCATACCCGCCCCCTCGGGAGTGAGAGAACGGGTTATGTCGGACTCCAACCGACTAAAACCCCACGGTGTCCTTCGCACCGGTTGTCGGCGGGTCACGGGAACGCGTTAGCAGTCTTCCGCGACCCGCCGCCGAATGGCCTTTTGGCCCCTCCTCTTCTGATCTTGGGAGTAACCAGCTTTTTATTTAAAGGCGCCGCGGCGGACACCACCGCGACGCCTTCCTCCGGGGTCTCCGTTGAGTGCGGCTGGCGAGACTCCCCTCAGGTGCTCTCGGGACATGGGTGTTTCGGGAAGTACCTGTGTCAGATTGCCCGGAGGGAGCGCTGTGGAGCCCTAACCTAACCATAATTTAACCAAAATTGAAGTTTTGTTAGATAGTTGGAGACGAGGCAATGGGCATTATGTGGTTAACTGGATAATATGTGTTGTATCTGTCACTGTAAATACCTACCGAGCCCAGAATTATAGACCGAGAACAACGTGCAATCCATATAATACATTACCTGCATCATTACGTGTTCCAGGCTTGTATAGACTAGTACATCTCTAGCAACCAGCGTTTTTTCTTTAGTTTAGTTTCAAATAACATTACACTCGCTCTCCTAAATTAGGTAATTAAGTTGTAGTTATGGTCTAACCAAATACTATCTGTCATCACGCCTCTTATCCTATTAGGGGGAATCAATGCCATTTGCTACAATCCTGACATACCTCTTTCGCTTCTTCATCATTATTGAGCTGATCTGATGATATCGTGTTTGGATTCATTTGAATCGTCGTAGTGAATACTTATTTTAAACTAGCTTTCCGGCCCGGCTTCGTCCGTGGAGCCCATATTAACTTTCATTGCCTATTATGGTCTCCATTTAAAAAAAAAATCCCATAGAAAAAAACACTTTAAAATTTACCAGAATTTTTCAATTTTCTAGGTAACATTTTACATATTTTATTTCCCTAAAAACCTTATTCAGGCTATTACGAACATTAAAACGGTTGGACAAATCGGACCAGCCGTTCTCAAGTGATGCGCTTACCAACTAACAGCATTTAATTTAGAGGCTTTTCCATCTAAATATACCTCAACAGAACTGCCACTCGTTAGGTATAGCCTCACAAATATTATCGGCTAAACGAGGGAGACTTGACCTTCTGCTGGGTACCCTGGAAAACGGTTTCGAGAGTTGTAAAACCAACCCGTGAAAAAATTAATAAATACATTCTTCGAAATAATAAATTTTATATTTATCGTAAACAAATTTTCGTTACGGCTTATTCATTTTAATTGAAACAAAACATTATAATTAATTTACGGAAGAGATTAATGAGAGAAAATGGAGACTCAGGTGCCTAACTGAAACCAATAACTAATAAATTAATCATCACCAAAAACAATTTATCATTATTTATTGAGTTACTAATGTCAATTTTGGGGAATTAATGTTTTCGAGAAATATAATCGAATAAAACACGAGTGGGTATTAAAAGAGGGCAATGTCCGTGGTGTTAAAATGTCAAAAAGTTTATTAAAGATCATCTGATAATCCTCTAGTGACAAAATTCAGCGGGGAAATGCAGTCGGTATTCTTGCTACTATTCCACGCAGACTTGGTTTATTTAGAGGTTTTTTGTAATATCTTTATAAATAAATACAACAATAAAAGAGGTGTCAAAATGTTTGTATTGACGAGTCCTATTTTATTCTAAAATGTTTTGAAAAGTATTTACCTTTACCCTGGCTTCGCCCGTGAATGGTTTTGTATGGTTGGCTCAGCTCTTTTGCGTTCTCAATATTCTGCTATTTAACGCTACATTTTTTCAAATCGTATTGGTAATTCCTGAAACTCTTAAACTTAATATTAGTATAGACTTGTGACACGCTGAAAAGAAAGAAAAAGAGTTGCTAGATAAAGTAAAGGTAGAATCCCTCCTCCAACTCAGATCTTATTGATGTGGCATGCGTAATTGGTAATATGTGTTATTTGCATGTTGACACAACTCCCAAATGAATAATATTTTAATAAAAAATTGCCTTTTAAAAATAGTGTAATCGGGGATCATAGTACCTACATAAAAAAAAGTTTCCGACGAATTGAGAAGTTCTTTTGAAGTTCGGTTAAAAATGTCAAAAATTTTGCTGATTTTTAAATGTGTGGAAAGAAATACCACTGGTCCAATTTCAATTTGTAATATTAATTAGATTAGAGTAAATTGGCAGACAATATTTTTCTTACAACGGAGAGGTCCCCACAAATGCTGTTCACTCATATTCTGCCAACTGGTAGGAGAGGTTTTTTTTTAAATTTTTTTTCTTCTAAATCGGCTCAGCGGCGTACCGACAAGCGCTGTACCCCTACTCGTCTACAAGAATTTGTAGAGGGGGGCTTAGACTACACGAAAGAGAGATTTTCTGCAGGCAAGTGCTTACAACCACTTTTTGTCTCCATCTCTCTACCTAATATATTAAATATGTATCTACTTCAATTTACAAATTTTCCTGTTACCTATAATCCAATTTTGTTCCAACAATTGCTTTAACTTCTTTATAAGTTCAAATAATATTCTCGCCAAAGTGCTCTATTTTATAAGCAATTAAAACCAAGTGGTCTTAATAATAGAAATTACAAATTACCAGGAAGGTGAAATTTCCAATATTTCCCAAAATTAGTTTACTTATAATAACGAGGTTCCTTAAACTTCTTGTCATTTAACTTTGCAATTTGTACCTGGTGGTTCTCGATTAACTGTATTAATATCTTCTATAAATCTATCCTCTTTATTTGTAAGAAGTAAACGCGAAAACTAATGAACAGATTTTACAACTTCTTTGGATGATTTGATTTTATTGCTGTGTTTTATACATTCTAAAGATATCACGAGTTTAAAAATGTAATTATTTTTTTATAGCGATTTTAGTATTTTGTATGAGAACAATATCCAAAGTTAGTGATAGTGGCAGTGGTAGGGGGTAGGGGTAGGGGTATGGGTAGTGCAGGCAAACCAACTTTTGGGCAGGACAATGTTATATAAATGTTATGTAAATATTATAAAGAGATTGCGAATTTTGTGAGTCTGTGTTTATGTGGAGGGTAATCTCCAATGATATACTATATAAACTGAGGTAGATGCGTGATTGACGCTCAAGCTATAGCAAGGCAAATGAGAGGTAAGTGTCCCACTATAAATTTGGTCGCGCACAGTCACGCACAATCCTACGACTAGTGTACATGTCTCTATTGAGTAGAATAATCCGCAAAAACATCAAGAAAAATTACATTTTGTGTGTTCCGCTTTTGCAGAAATTATACTGGAACTGTAAAGGATAGAAATGATATCTCATTTCATTGGTAAGTACAGAAATTTTATAATTATGGACATAACAATATTTTATTAATAATAATGCGCTGTTGCCAGTTCGCCGCTTGCCTGAGCGAGACGAACGATGCATTTTGTATGAGAGTGATAGAGAAGTCAAAGCGAAATGGCCGCGACAGACTCAGCGACTGATTATGGGGATGGTTGGTAATATCGGACCTGTCAATAAATTACATGAACCTATTTAAAAAAAAAATATATTTTATTAAATGTACGGAAAATGTATATACATAATTATATTTACATTATTATAAATTTATATATTATATTATTGTTGTATGTATAGTATTATGATCTTATTGTATTTATTTATCTTTTAGTCTCCCTAGAAGCGGATTAATAAGAGAAAAATGGATAGAGATAATCAGAACCCAAAGACGAGAATATGATTGGTTGCCAAGTTTTTACTCTAAGATTTAGACGTATGGTGCAACGATACAACCAGCAGTTTTGCGAAGTGGACATATTTTCACATTCTTTGTATATATTTAGGAAAAATATCTGTAACATTCTAAATAGTAGTTAATTGTAGTAAACTTTTTTTTGTATTATTTGTTATTTCTATATTTTTTGGAATTTGCATAAAAATATCCTGTTTTGAATGTATGTATAAACAATACGTTTGCATAAACAAACGTCACTGACTATATGACAGTTATTTTTTTAATATGTATCTATGTTGTAGTAATCTTTGTTGTATAGTTGTTTGTTATCCAGAATAAAAAAAATAAAAAAAAAATTTAAAGACTTAATTTTAAATTACACTACATAATACATCTACATATATAAAAGAAAGTCGTGTTAGTTACTTCACTTATAACTCAAGAACGGCTGAACCGATTTAGCTGAAAATTGGCAGGGAGGTAGTTTAGAGCCAGGAGAAGGACATAGGATAGTGGTAGGGGTTGGAGTAGGGGTAGCTAAAATTATAAATTTTAATTGTGAATATATGGCGTCATCTTGAGTTTTATATGTGTACTAAAATGTATTTGCAAACGTCAATAGATGGCGCTGTATTTTACTTTCTACCACGGAAATGTGTTAATTCCAGAGTCGGTAGGTTAGTTAGGTTATTTATAACTCAAAAACGGCTGTACCGATTTGGCTGAAAATTGGTGGGAGGTAGCTTAGAGCCAGGAGACGGACATATGATAGTAGTGGTTGGAGTAGGGGTAGGGGTAGGGGTAGTGGTAGTGGTAGTTGTTTTCCACGGACGCAGGAAAGTAAATAGCAGCCAAGGGCCCGCTAGTACATAAATAAGTAGCATACTAATATCCTATACCAAGCCATAATCTACCTCTATGCTAAATTTAATTTAGAACTGTTCAGCCGTTTGAGCGTGATTGAAAGACAAATGGTCTATTTGTTGTAAAGTCATTGATTATTACATTATATTTATTAGTAAAAGTTTTTTAATTACATATTGTATATTTTATTATTCCAAAAATATTTCTAAGTAAAATATTGAGTGTTCCATTTAGACAATCTTCCCCTAGTTCCTCCGGAGAAGGTCACGCGTCGATGACGTGTCGCAACTTAAAACATATATTTATCTCTTTTTAACAAATGGATTTCGGTATTGAGGTGTGTTTCTCTATCCCTTTCATCGCTTGAATATATAAACGTAAGTAATTAATAGGTAGCTATAGTATTGTTCAAGCTGTTTATTATCTGCATTTAGTATGGGTATAACGTGTCTACTTATAGTACGTCATTGGTAATCTCTGAAACTTCTGAACCGATTCTGAAAATTCTTTCACTAATAGGAAGCTACATTATCTATGATTACTATAGGCTATATTTTATTTTGTTTGATAATATCCACGGGCGAAGCCGGGGGCGGAATGCTAGTATTATATATTCTGAGTAACAAGTAAATGATTTCTGTGTCTATTCTATGATGTAAGGTCTAAGGTTCTGGGGGAATGATTTTGATAGCATTATAAATCTATTGCTAATAATTATTTAACACCAGCTTTCCGCCCAGAATTGATTTTGAAATTTTTGAAATACTTATGAGTTTTAATTTTTCTCATATTTTACGGGAACACCAACTTCTACATATAATCACACTATAATATTATCAATACGACAGTGTGTTTATATTCTTTTTTTTTTCTTCTTCTTCTTTTAAGTTTTGTATTTTTTTTGGTAGTAGTCTTTCCGAGGAAAAGGCAAAGGTCTATGAAAGTACACACACCAATATTTCACAGACATAGTTGGGCCTGTGACATAGGCTTTATAGAAAGGATTCTTAGGGTTCCGAAAAACGGAAACCCTATTACAAGGCACCGATGTCCGTCCGTCTGTCTGTCCGTCGGTCACCAGGCTGTATTTCATGAACCGTGATAGTTAGACAGTTGAAATTTTCACTTTCATTTCTATTGCCGCTATAACAACAAATACTAAAAAACAGAATAAAATAAATATTTAAGGGGGATCCCATACAACAAACGTGATTTTTTTGCTCGTTTTTGCTCGATATTGATACGGCAACAGGTAGACGCTTGAAATATTCACAGAATATTGAGTTATATTATTCACTTATATTATAATTTTATGGATAATGGTACGGGGAACCCTTCGTGCGCGAGTCCGACTTGCATTAAGCCGGTTTTTTATAATAGTCCAGCAGTTTTGAGTTACAAACAAATAAACTCACTATTTTTCAATTTCTAAGGATAAGATATAATATTTTGGAATATATTATATCTATAATTATAGTGTAAGGTTAAGGATATCCATAAATTTTCCCGTCTGCTAACTTTAACATCAAAACATTTTACATCTGGGAGTTCTGATTGTAATTACTTTATAATAATACTAACTCTGTTCATGGTTTCTATCGTACCTATTCTTGATTCAGTTAAATAAATCATTGTGGTGATATAATATAAGGCATTCTCAGAACACACACGTTCCGGCCATCGAAATCAACCACAAATACAACGATTTGAAAACGGATGGTTGCCGTTTTGTGTAGAAACTCTAGGTCCGTGGGGTTCAAATGCCAAAAAATGTATTAAATATATATCCCCTCGACTGATCATCTCTTCTGGTGACAAGAGGGCTGGCTCCTTCCTCGCTCAACGAATCAGTATCGCGATTCAGCGGGGAAATGCCACTATTCCACGCAGACCTGGTTTATTCAGTTATTTTTAATGTATTGTTGTGTATATTTGATTAAATAAAAAAAAATCTTAATTAAAAAACATTAGAAAAATATCAAAAATAGGAACAATAAATATATAGACTAATGTTTCTGTAATAGTAGTGTATCCTAGGTTAACTAATCTAGTCTTTCTGTCTGTCTGTCTGTATATCTGTGCATTTTTGGGGTTCCAAACCTCTCCGATGAAAAAACGGAAACCTCACGTGTCTGTGCATATGTAGAGTCTCATGGCTTAATCACGGACGTATAGCGTACATAATCAAATTTAGATTTTGGGGAAAAAAATTAAACTATAAAATAAATGTCATAATCTTCTATACCTAAACCACGCTACCCAAATATATTTTAATGATTAAAATTAAAAATTATATTTTCGCAGGCTCTACAATTCTCAACCATAATAGTTGGAGGGTACAACGATGGAACTAAGTGTAACATTGTGTCAGTGATGACTTCAGGAGAAATATTGGAGACAAATTTTCACAGTTCTTCTTTGAAACCTGGAGAGCCAAAATGGAGCAACTATATTAAAGGAGTTGTAGCATATTTTCCTGGTAAATTTTTCCTATATAACACACACACACACTACCAGGTAGTCGATAGCCTAATTGGTAGGACGGTGGACTTGAAACCGGAGGTCCCGAGTTCGAATCCTACCCCCTGCCAAAATGCTAAGCACCAATTTTTTTTAAGAATATGTGCTTAAATCGACTCCTCGTGCTCCGGAGGTCACGTAAAGCCGGCGTCCGGGCACCAACCCGCCTGGTGAGAATTGGCAATTCCTCTCAATAAGCACCACTGCGGTGTGGCCAGACTAAACAGAACTGTTTCTATCTGTCTACTCCACTGTTTGCCTGAAATAGTTAATTGTCATATCTAGTATTTTGCTCTTTCGATTTTAATAGAGCAAACAAAAAATATAAACATATAAATGTAAATGGCTACCTAGAAAACCAAGAATTCTAAATTGTACAAATTTGTAGAGCAACAAGTAGTAATGTAATTAGTACTGTAATTAAGCCAAACTTTGTTAACTTCTGAAAGGTTTTCGTAGAATCCGCGAACACAGGACGCTGATAGCTTTGACATTGAAAATCTTGTTTTTGGTCTAAATTAGTTTAGCTCTAAGCCCAAGATTGTCGTTGCCACCTGTTCTTTTAAATATTGGTATCATCGTTTTTGGCCACAGATCAACTTGTTTTTTTTTATATAGAGATAGTTCGAGTGGCATAAGCTACTTTTTATCCCCGGAAAATATATTATTCCTCCGAAAAACTTTTCTACCTGGAGTCTGTAGAAAACTGCAGAATTGATGTATTTTTCCAATGCCAATGTGGTGTAATGGAATCTGAGGTGGTATGTGAGGAAGCACAACAAATACTAATTTGAACTTAGTTAATTTAATTTATTTATTTAACTTAATTTAATTTCAAATATAGTAAGGAGAGCGTAACGACCGACTAACAAATTATAGTCTACTGAGCAGAGAACTGTACTCTAGCGATACTGACTTGACACTGACTGCCTATTGCAGTGAATAACATTTTATTTAGTTGGGATCCTTTGTATCTCACAAATCTTTATCTAATGAATTTTAGTTATCTTATTACTCACTTCGGTATTCCTTTGGTCTATTGCAACTAACTATCTATCTCTTTATCTAATGAGTTTTACTTAACAATTTCTCATCGATTACTCACTGTGAGACACTTCTTTTCGGCATCCCTTTAGTCATTGCCTTTGATAATTTTATCTAACATTTCAATTATCTAATTATTCACTATGAGACATTTCCTTTTGGCATCTTTCTATTATTTACTCAAACTGACTCATAACATTACGGCTTCAATGATAAATTTGGTCGGTATGTTACATTGTTACATTACACCTCCCCTTTTATTTGAGAAAATTACAATTTATAAAATTTAATTTTCTGAATTACAATTCCAATACATAAGAGGTTATAAAATTATATAAATCATTAAGATATTATAAGTTAAAATATCAATTTTACGAAATACAAAATACAAGTGAAAACTTACTTACTAAAGTACACATGATCCAATATAAAATAATAAACAATATACTCATCTACAACTTAAATGTTTCTCAGTTGTGCTATTCTTGCACTTCTCCTAATTGGTTGTTCCTCAGTTATTTGAGACACATCACTATCATCTCTATTATTACTCAAATCTGATAAGTCAATACTAGTAGACCTTTTATTATCAGAAACATTTAGCGTGATACAATTCGTTACTTTATTACAACATGATCGTGAATCTTCTAAAGCTAACTGTCTTTGAACTCTGTTACAGAAAAATCTTCTCGTAATTAAATATTTAATTAACCTATATAAAACATAAAATAATATCAATTTAAGAATTGAACAAATTATGTGAACAAAATAACTATTACTTGTAACTCTATTAAACATTGTGTCATTATCAATTTTATTCAAAATTTTCTCAAAATTATCAATATTATGACTCGCTACCTTTAAGCCTTCCATATCTAATTTTACAGAGTGTAAAGGACTAAAATCTACTCTTGATATTTTTATTTTTAAATTTCTTACAACGATCGTCATCAGCTATGTGAATGTCTGGTAAATACGAATTTAATTTTGTGTTATGTGATTTTCCTTGAGTCTGTATCATAATATTTTGAGAATACAAATTACAATTAGATTCCAATATTAAAATTCCAGTTCCTGATAACACTAGTTCTTGTGGATCATGGTTTTTACAACTAAGTGTGGTTAACACAGATTTATTAATTACAAATAACCAATTATTGTCGATATGCAATTTATACCAAAGTTCTTCTTCTACTTTTATAATTCTTTTCTCACATTCTACGGGTATTACGTTATTACTTAACATTATTTTTGTTTCACAAGTTGGTCTTGAATGAACTGAATACAATGGTTCGTCTAATTGGCATATATAATGATTTTGCTCAAACATTGATTTACAACTTTTGATATCGTCTATGTTACTGTGGTACAATCTATTAGTTGAAATAATAAAATATTTAGTTTTTGGTAAAATAAATACATAAGCACTATTATTATATGATACGGGTACTGGCACAACTCTATACAAATCATATTCTAGCTGAGTGATAAGTGGCGTTGAAATCACGAATACAAGTTTACCATTCATGTAGTATGAAGTTAAAGTAACCAGGGACATTAATTCGGATGCTTTACTAATTTCCAATTCCACAGGGTATTTAGTAAGTGCTGGTAGAGAAATTATTGTTTTCTTTAATTCCGCGATATATTGTTCTGGTGTCATAATAACTGGATGTATAACGTTATTTTTAGCGAACAAAATAGCGTTAATGATCATAGAATATTCATTATTAACTTCCGTTGCCATTAGTGTTAAGAACGAGAAATGTTCGTCTAAATTTTGTTTTAAATTTATGTTAAACATTATTTTATCTACACCTGTTGTATAATTTTTTAATATTCGTAAGTTTTTATTAAATATCTTTTCATTTTCTACCAAGTTTGTAATAGTACTATTAAAATTTGTCATTGTCGTTTTTACAATCATAGTTTGTGATTTAAATAAATTTATTACTTTGTGTTCATCGCTACTCATTCGTTCTATAGCTTCATCATAATGTTTCGCGTCTTCATAGTCTAATGTTCCAAATAACATTTTAAGCATTGCTCCCACCCCGTCAAGAAGTGATCGTTTCACTCGTTTAGGATTCTCGGTACCTATTAAATCTTGAAGTATTATATCTTGCCTTTTCAGTTGAGGCACTAGTTGATCCAATATTAATAATGATGTTGAACAGAGAGAAAGGTTATTAATTGCGTTGTTTTGACACATTTTCCTAGTCCTACCTAAAGTGTTTTCTATTAATATTATCTTTTTACTTATGCTAGAAATATCGAGATACGTCACCAAAGACCATTGACTATCATAGTGATTAACTTTTCCTATGTTTTCGAAGTATATTCCTGAAGTACCTACTTGTAGTTTCTTGTAAAGTTCGTCGCTCTTTACATTTTTGTTAATGTTCACAATTATTATTATGACGTACCTGAAACAAAAGCATGTTTCAGCCTGTTAGTGTGTACTTTTGATTTTTTATTATTCTTTTGTATTGTCACGTTGACAGGTGTATTTATTTCAATTATTTTAAAAGGACCTAACCAATATGGTGACAATTTCTTTGACTTCCCTTGTTTTATATTTTCGTTGCTTAAATATACACTATCTCCTAATTTAAATTCTACATTCTTACATTTCTTATCATATATATTCTTATTTATAATTTTTGAATCAATTAATTTATGTCTAGCCAATTCTCTAGTCTTTTTTAATTTTAGTTTTAAATCGTCTATATAATTATCGTAACAATATTTAAATTCTGGTGTTCCTTCAAGACTACTAGGGATTGTAGCTTTAAATCCAAATATTAACTCGAAAGGAGTAAAGTTGGTTGACGTATGCACATTAGTGTTGTATGAGAACATTGCGAAATCGATCCATTTATCCCAATTACTTTGATCTTCATTAGTGTAATGTTTTAGGTAATCGGCGAGAGTGGCATGACTCCTTTCTAATGCGCCATTTGTTTGAGGATGATAAGCGGTAGTATTTATTTTCTTCATTTTAAACAACTTTGAAATTTCTTTAATCAAATTTGAATTGAAATCAGCTCCTTGATCAGTTAAAATACATGTGGGTATTCCGAATTTACAGATAAAGTTTCGTACGAAGGTGTCCGCTATTGTTTGTGCATCATGGCATGGTAAAGGATATGCTTGCGAAAATTTCGTTAAGTCATCTTGCAGTGTAAGAATATATTTATTACCACTTTCGGTTAATGGTAAAGGTCCTACGATATCTAAACAAACCTTTTCGAGTGCACTAGTAGATGTGGAAGTTATTACCATTGGTTTCTTATTCTTTTTCCTAACTAATTTATTTTCCTGGCAAGATTTACAATTCTTAATGTAGTTTTCAATGTCAGATTTCATAGTTTTCCATTTATATTTAGATTTTATTTTCTTATACGTTTTATGAAAACCTGTGTGACCTGATATCGGGTTTGAATGACATTCTTTCATTATCTGTAGTATGTCTTCTTCTTTTGGATTAATAATTTTATTATTATATACATTGATTTTAATATCTGTATTTCTAAATAAGAATCTAATTATCGTTCTAACTTTATGCCATTTTAAGTTAAATTGTGTACTTATATTATTCATAGTAAATTCTTTAACGTTATTTTCTATTAATTTATCTCTAACAGTTTTTATACTATCAAATAAATCGTTGTAACTAATATCATCCCAATAATTATCTTTACACAGTACAATAAATATCGAGTATTTTCCAATTAGTATCTTTAACACATCGTTTTTATTAAAGTCTCTTTTTATCGTTTCTATTTCCTTTTCGTACGCGGATAATTCTTCCTCATTTTCTATATTCAAATCACATGATGCGAATATGACTCTATTATTATTATTAGGTAAATTTTCGTCATGTTCGTCTATATTATCATTTATTATCGGTCTATTTCCTATTTCCTTTAAGAAGTTGGAATAACTATCATTCTGTCTAGTTGTAATGTGAATTTTTCGGTTATCAGTTTCTGGCATTTGTCTGCTTAGTGCGTCAGCATTTTTGTTTAATTTTCCTTCTTTGTAAACTATTTCGTAGTCGTACTCTTCTAGTTTCAATCTCCATCTAACTAGTCTAGAACCAGGATCTTTAACGTTAAACAGCCAAGTTAATGGTTTATGATCTGTTACAATTTTAAATTTTCTACCATATAAATAGAGACGAAAGTGTTTTACAGACCACACTATAGCCAATAATTCTTTTTCTGTGGTTGAATAGTTTAGTTCAGCTTTGTTTAATGTCCGACTGGCATAAGCTATGGGCAAATCTCGTGATATTGGACCTTGTGATAATATACTACCTACTCCATAGTTGCTAGCATCCGTTGTTAAATTAAAAGGTTGGGTAAAATCTGGGTACTGCAATATCGGTTGTTTACAGAGTTTATTTTTAATTTCTTCAAATGATTTTTGTTGTAAACTTGTCCATTTATATTCTACATTTTTCTTTAATAATTTTGTCATGGGTTGAACTATTGAACTAAAATTTTCTATAAACTTTCTGTAATATCCAGCTAAACCTAAGAAACTTTTTATATCCTTCGGTGTGCTAGGTGTAGGGAAATTATTTACGGCTGTAATTTTGTTTGGATCGGGTTTGACTCCTTCTTGTGTAATTAAATGACCTAAATACATTACTTCTTTCTTTAAAAACTCGCACTTATCCGGTTGCAATTTTAAGTTATGCTGATTTAATCTATCTAATATTTCGTGAAGTTTCTTATTATGATCTAGTAAGGAATTTCCGTAAACTACGATGTCGTCTAGATAAACAAAACATTTAATACCTTGTAATCCCATTAGAACTGTATTCATCAATCTCTGGAATGTTGCTGGTGCATTTTTTAATCCAAATGGCATTCTATTGAATTCGTAATGACCTAATGGAACACTGAATGCAGTTTTCGGTTGGTCTTTTGGATTCATTTTTATTTGGTGAAATCCTGATGCCAAATCTAGAGTTGAAAAGTACTTACTATTTCCCAATTGGTCAAGGATATCGTTTATCTGGGGTAACGGGTACACATCGCCTACACTAATATCATTCAATTTTCTAAAATCTATCACTAAACGCCATTTCTTGTTTCCCGATGCATCCATTTTTTTCGGAACTATCCAAACTGGGGAATTCCATGGGCTATTCGATGGTTTTATTATTTCATCTTTCAGCATTTTGTCTATTTGTTTATTCACTTCGTTTTTTAACGATTCTGGATACCTATAAGATCTAGTATTAATCGTAACATTACTATTTGTTGGGATTTCATGCATTACACTATTCGTACTCGTTAAACTATCACCTTCCAAATGGAAGTTATTGTTATATTCTTCGCACAATCTTAATATAGATTCTCTTTCTTCTTCATTCAAGTGATCTAGTCTTAAACTGTTTTTTAATAAACTTATACGTTCGCTTCTCATATCATTACTACTATTCTTCTTACTTATACATATTCTAGCTTCACTAAACGTAGTTTCAGTTAAGGGTTCTAATGTAACAGTTGATTTGACTTTGACTGTCCTTTCAGTGCTATTCAAACAAGATGTAACTGCTATATTACCGTTGACCTTAACTATACTTGGACATAAATAGACACCTTTTTCTAACATAGTATTTTCTTTGATTATCCCTTCTTTTAATTCGTTATTACTAATTACCACGCGTATTATTTTTTCACATCTAGGTTCTATTTCAATAAAATCGTTTTCACTATTTTCCTCATCACTAGTGTATGTATACATTTCAAATTTGTCCGTTTCTTTATCGCTTATTTTATTTTCATTAGTTTCATTCTCATCAAATATCTTGTCGTTAACTGAATCTTCTTTTCTTATACGAATTTCGAAATCCTCAATGTTTTTTTTATTCGCACTATTCAATATTTTATGGTTGACGTTTTTAAGTTTTAAAGTGTTACTATCAAGGTCTATAATTGCTCTCGTGTTATGCAGAAAGTCATTGCCTATAACGCCGTCGCTTTCAATAGGAAAGTCGTCAGGGACAATATGAACTGTATGACAGAATCTTTGATGGCCTATATGAAAGTAAATGTTAGTATAGCCTAATGTTTCTACAGGAGTTGCTTTTACATTTATACCTTTTAATTGCAATATTTCGTCAACATAATATTTTGTTCCTTTCTTTAATTTACTTATTTTTATCAAAGTTATTTCGGCTCCAGTGTCTATCAAAAACGTACAATAATCATATCTAAACTCTATTGATTCTAATTGTACATACGAATATATCTTAGTATTAATGAACATTATTCGACCTTCCTTTCTGTCGGGGTCCTCGGGTCGGTCGAACGTTCCCTTGGACCTTGTGAGTTTAAATTATCTTTATGATTATTATTTTCGTTAAAATTACGACTATTGTTCTTGTTAAAATGCCTATTGTTACTATTCTTAGAATCATTATTCGCTCTATTATTCGTATTACTCCAACAGTTCTTTGCAAAATGACCTTTCTTACCACAATTAAAACAACAACTATTATTGTTATGGCTACTGTTGTTATTGTTTCTTGTGTCTATTCTCCTAATATTTATATTTGATCTGCACTGTTGCGCTACATGCCCTATTTTATTACATTTAAAACATCGTTGTAAGTTCCTATTTATTAAAGGTCTATACATTTCTTCTCTAGACTTAATTTCTTGTTCTTCTGAAATAGCAATGGATATCGCTTCCTCGAATGTTTTTGGCCTTTGCGCTTTTAAAAGAATGTGTAACTGTGGTGTTAATCCACTTATGAAAATGTTTAATGATTGATTTTTTAACAGATCTACATTCGCGTTTCGCGCTTCTTTAGATAGTTTTGGATCCAATGATTTTATTAATTTTATATAACAATTTTCTATGCGATTTGAATAATCTAGAACTGATTCACGTGAATTTTGTCTACACGAATTAAGTTCAAGCTGCCACTGCGCAAATGTTCTTTTCTCTGAATAATTTTCTAACAAATGGTGTTTTAAATCCTCCCAAGACTTGAAAGTACGGTTCAGTAGAGTCGACCTTACGTTTCCGTCTATTTTTGTTAAAACAAATTGTATAAATGCAGATTCATATTGTGGGTTTAATAAATCGAAAGCATGATTACAATTATCGATGAAAACATGTAAATGTGATTTATCGCCATTATACCGTGTTAACATTTTCTCAGCAAGCCCTAGGTCTATATATATTTTAGAGGGTGACGACATGGTTTTATTTATGGAATTTACTGTAACCTCTGTTTTAACTTCGTTAGTCATTCTGTCGATTGTAATTTACAAATGAGTACTTATAATTTACACTTAAAATAAGTTTATATAATATACAAGTATTACTTACAAAATAATCTTGGTCAGCATTCTTGAATCTTGAAATGTAGGTCGTAATCAACAGTGTGGTAATGATGAGTGCAAATTTTGTAGCTCTAGGTTGTCTCTTAATGCTCGGTCCTGGTCTTCTCCCTTGGTAGTGTTGTTGTCTCGGTTGTCTCAGACCTTTTAGATTCCGTCCGTTTGAATATCCTTTTGGAGTTGTTCGTCCTTTCGTCAACGCCTTCTTGGATATCCCACCGCTGCCACCAATTTTATGTAATGGAATCTGAGGTGGTATGTGAGGAAGCACAACAAATACTAATTTGAACTTAGTTAATTTAATTTATTTATTTAACTTAATTTAATTTCAAATATAGTAAGGAGAGCGTAACGACCGACTAACAAATTATAGTCTACTGAGCAGAGAACTGTACTCTAGCGATACTGACTTGACACTGACTGCCTATTGCAGTGAATAACATTTTATTTAGTTGGGATCCTTTGTATCTCACAAATCTTTATCTAATGAATTTTAGTTATCTTATTACTCACTTCGGTATTCCTTTGGTCTATTGCAACTAACTATCTATCTCTTTATTTAATGAGTTTTACTTAACAATTTCTCATCGATTACTCACTGTGAGACACTTCTTTTCGGCATCCCTTTAGTCATTGCCTTTGATAATTTTATCTAACATTTCAATTATCTAATTATTCACTATGAGACATTTCCTTTTGGCATCTTTCTATTATTTACTCAAACTGACTCATAACATTACGGCTTCAATGATAAATTTGGTCGGTATGTTACATTGTTACATTACAGTGGTATTATCAAAACACCTTCCTCTCTCAACGAATAAGCCATCGCTTAGGAGAAAATGCAGTCAGTATTATTGCCATTATTTACTGGCAATTTACTGGTGTCGACTAGAAAAAACCTTAAATAAAAAATAAATAAATATAATAAAACCCTTTTGGCTAATGAAGGTGGCAAGTAGGTTCAGCGATATTTGTAGCTACGATACAAAGGTAGACATTTTTTCTGAGATTTTCCAACAAGAATTTTCACAGTTTTGACATGACAAAAGTGGTTGAATTCTAAAAATTACGAACATACCCCCTTTATTTTACTTCGATAACATAATAATCCTAAGAAGTTATATTTATAATCCTAACTATAGCACTGACGAGCAATATAAAAAAGCCACTTGCAAAGTGCCTAAAAAAATCTAAATATTTTCTAAACCATACAAGTTAACTCCATGAAGTAAAAAGAATCCTGAAAACAGTTTCATATTGTACAATAAAACCTATTTACCATCATCATACCTCTAAACCTGAGGAATGTACCAGAATCATTTCGGAAAAATTTCATTATAAGTCATGATAACTCATGATAAAGTGGCTTTTTCTATTCCTATTCAGTAACCAAAGGGTAAAAACGGAAACCCTATTACTATTGCCGCTATAACAACAAATACTAAAAAACAGAATAAAATAAATATTTAAGGGGGCTCCCAAGCTCCCATACAACAAACGTGATTTTTTTTCTTGTTTTTGCTCGATATTGATAACGGCAACAGGTAGACGCTTAAAATATTCACAGAATATTTAGTAAGTAATAAATTCACTTTAAAAATAAATAATTAAATTAAAATAAAATTAATATGTAAGTGGGCTCCCATACAACAAACGTGATTTTTTTGCCGCTTTTGTAGATAATGGTACAGAACCCTTCGTGCGCGAGTCCGACTCGCACTTGGCCGGTTTTTTTATATTGCTCGTCAGTGTATTATAAATTCGAAAGTTGATTTTTTGTTTGTTTTTTTGTTTGTTTATTCTTCTTTGGGACAGACGTGACTTTTATGCACAGAGATAGCTGATGGGCCATTGAAGTGGCATTATCATTACTTACTTATTTTATTACTTCTTATCCCGGGAAAATATAATTCCTAAATAAAAAAGACCTTTGTTTTCAGTTGAATTAAAGAGTTTTGACGCTGTCATAGTATCCAATGTACCACTCGGTGCTGGGTTGTCTAGTAGTGCTGCATTAGAAGTGGCCATGTTTACATTCTTGGAAGATCTAACTGACTCTACAATATGGTAAGTGAATATAATCTTTTTTAAATGCCTGTATTGACATAATAGTAGTTTATGAAACGGGTTCATAATAGGGGTAATTAAAACACAAGTGGAATTAGCATCCACTAGTGTTTTAATTCCAAGTTATGTGCCCGTTCATACACTACTTTATCTAATCCCATGCAATAGGTATTTTAAATAATTGACCAATTTCTTAATCGACAAATTGGCGGCAAACCGCGGTTACCTACTGCGCATGCGCGTTAACTGTCAAGTGACTCTCACATGCGCGTGTCGATATTTTCATAGAGTTTAATATGGCTGTATAAGACATATCCTGTACCCTTTCTGCATTAAAAAAAAAACAAAACATTACGATAACGTTTTTGTATGAAAACTTCGGTCTGTAATACATTACAGTATCGAAGTTTGACATATTACAGACGCGTAAAACATATCATTATGAAGTATAATTCGATTTTGTAATAGAGACTTTACGATATAAGAGTAGATAAAAATATATTACGAACTAACAGCTTGCTCCGACTTCGCCCGGGGTAACAATTATATACAAATTTCATACTAATGTTTTAATTTATTTGCGAGTAACGCCACCCTTCGATGAGGTTGAAAACTGTTTTTTTTTAGTTTAAGTTTTCTTTTTTCTTTCTAAAACCATCTTCGCATTATTGCCTTTCAAAGGGACACATCGGTTGGATGGTTTCAAAGTCTATAACGGATATAGGTAGAAACATTTTTTGTGTTTTATATAAGTATATAGATTATACAATATCAAACACAAATGCTAAAGGAGTCTATCCCTGGTTCAAATGGCACTACCAAAAATGCTATGCACCAATTTTCAAAGAAGTGACCCAATAACATCTAATAGGTCCATTAAGTGCAGCAACGCTTCTTTTTCATATGGACCTGCCACGTGAGCATGATCGTAGAAAAATCTTAGATAGCAAGAGAAAGAGATAATGTCCTATACAGATAAAGCAAGGCAAAAATGATCGGTTTCCGCGACGCTACTTTTTGTCCCACTTTGTTACTACGGGAAATGATACAGTGTCTCTAGCTACACTGTAAAGTATAAAGGTCCGCCGAAATCGACCACAGACTCGTCCAATTCTTGTACGCGCGGTCCGCCATCCGTTTTCAAATCGTTGTATAAATTGTGGTTGATTTCGATGGCCAGAACGATCTGTCACACACACACATCCACCGCTGATAGTTTGCCACTTTGTTTAATCGAATCTTGTGTGTCTGTGTGAGTGAGTGAATTGCATGTGATGTAGATCGTATGATTTACATCGCTAATGTGTGGCCTGTGTTCAATTTCGATCATACGGCTACCCGGACCAAAATTATTCGGTGAGATACCGGACCAGTGCGTGGGCTACTTAAACACCGTGAAGATTGAATTATAATATTGTGTAACTTGTTCCAGTACGAAAAAAAAAGCTTTACTCTGTCAGAAAGCTGAGCACAACTTCCCAGGAATGCCCTGCGGGATTATGGATCAATTTATAGCTGTAATGGGGAAGAAAGAAAGAGCACTACTTTTAGATTGCAGGTATGTGTTACATAACCTTAGTCCTACTTCTTCAACAAAACAGCGGACAACGTGAGGAGACAGATTCTACGTCGTGTCATGGCGACCGACGCACGCGTTCCGGCGTGACATGACGGGGAATCCGGTTTAATCCCGCCCGCGTTGTGATTAGTCTATGATTAATAAGACATATCACAGTCGGCGGGATCATCTTAGATACCGATTAATCGGCATATACACATAAAGGCTATTGGCAAATCATCGTTGGTGGAGTCATAATACATTTTCCGAACCCGTCTTACTTTTTATAAACGATTTACAAATTTTGGGATAATCTCTTATTATCAAGAGATAGGATAATATTAATAAAAAAATAACACCTGTCTGTCTTTTTTTTTTATCAAGTGATACAACAACTCTCATTTTAGTGTAATATTTTTAGCCTCCGTTTGAAGAATGTATGCGGATTCTGGTTTATTCTGAATTCTATACTTAGATGGCGCACACGCATATAACTTTTTTTAAGCTCGGTTGACCAAGGTTTAATTTTTAACCGAAAAAAGGAGGGTTCTCAATTCTGTTGTTATGTTGTGTGTTTTGCGACGTGAATTGTGGTTTTTATTTGTTGATTGTCAGAGAAATTCTTACGGATTGATCCCATTTTTGTTTTGGTAAAAATTATTTCAGTAGTTTTTCAGATTTTTTTATGATTCACAGGTCCCTGGAATCAACTCACATACCGATTACAAGTTCTGAAGTGTCCATTTTGGTAACAAATTCCAACGTAAAACATCAACTAACTGGCAGTGAATATCCATTGAGACGAGCACAATGTGAACAAGCCATTCTTTTACTGGGAAAAGTATCTATGAGGGACTTGAACGACGAAGATTTAGATAGTAAGTACTCTATCATCACGGCATGTATTTTAGGAGTAGAGTGTAGAGAGGTTTATATGGCAGAAGCATAGAGTACTAAGCCTATGGAGGGGCCATAGACGGGCTCCCCCTTTCGCCAATTTTTTGCTCTTTGACCAGTTAAACTGACCAGGTGCGCAGTAATAAGTTACCTTAGATTTCGTTGGTATCGTTTTGTATCGCGAGACAGAGCTCTAGGAAAATAGTTAATTGTGATGTTTTAAATGGGAAAGGCGATCTAGGACGTCAAACTTGCGGAAACATAGTTTCCAATCATGAATTATAATTTATTATGTTTGTATATTAACATAATCATCATATTACGCAAAATCCGTTGCGACAATAAAACGACAGAAAATTACAGTGGTACAAGGGCTAGTACTAGACGTTTACCTCCCCCCCCCCCCGCCAAAAGTGGCAGAAAAAAATGTTCGGTGATTTACACGCTACACTTCTCCTTTGGTATATATACTCAAAGGGCAGAAGTGAATGCAGCAGCAAAAAGCATAAGGTTACCATACCATTGGAAAATGAACTCTATTTCAATATGGTCCAGAACATCCTCGATTCCCTCTCGCAAATGTAATGAGACCACTTCTGATGAAGAAAAAAAACCGCCTTCAATACCAAAGTGTGCTTTCCAAAAGCAAATGCACAAGTCACTATAAAAAAAATACCCAAATCGCTTCAAGTGTGCCTATAAAATTTGAAGAGTTCTCGATTTATCCAGGATCCCATCATCAGAGCCTACCTGATGACCAGGGGACCACCTGGAAAGTATACCCTTTTAAACAAAAAAAAAAACCAAAACGCTCCAGACGTCTTCAAGTAATCGGGGAACATACATAAAAAAAAAGATTTCGACGAATTGAGAACCTCCTCCTTCTTTTGAAATTCGGTTAAAAATCAGGCACAGCTCCCTGATTTACAGAGCGAAGGTACATTCCTAATTGACTATAAACATGCATATTCCCAAAGGAACGCTTTCCATACTTCTCTTTTTAATTGACTGCAGAACCCTAAAAAAATTTTTTTAACAGATCTGAAACAACTAAATGCTGAAGATGACATTATTAAAAGAACACAACACGTGGTGTCTGAAATATCTAGAACTGTGGAAGCAGCCAAGTGTATGAAGGAAGGAGACATTAAAAGGGTAAGTATCCTCCAAAAAAAAGTAGCAGTAAGTAAAACGGAACCCTAACATGTATGAAAAAGTAGCAAAAAAGTTTTTATTCAAAACATCTCGTCTCGGGCCGAGAATTACCGGCCAGAAATGCCCGACCCAGCAGGCATATATGGAAGCCAGTACACAAATTCCTGTCCGGAGATTCTCGGGTTGAGCATACTTTGGCCGGGCAATCCATGGTCGGCATTTGTGCCGAGAGCATGGCGCGAATCCATAAGATTTCCCTTTCCAAAAATCGCTTAATGCGCCTAATGAAGTTTTCAGTTAAAAAGTCATGTCGATCTGTTACTCTGTATCGACGTGAAAAAGACCACATGACCCGGAAAGTTCGGTCTTCAGGAGCGAGACGCTTCGACAGATCCCGACTCTTATGGCATTCAGCAATCAATAATGACCTCAAAACCCTAGAACTAGACGCACTGACGACCCGGAATAGTTCGAGCTGGCGAAAAACGATTGGGAGAGCCGACCCCAATTAAACATGGAATAAGGCCGGAGAAAGCATTCGTCCAATCCCACGGTCGTACGGTCCACCGAAACCGACCACAGACTCGTCCAATTCTTGTAACGAACGGTCCGCCTAGATCGCCAGGTGATTTCGCCGGAATATGAAATTTTCGGTGCGATGCCGGATCATGTGTGGCCTACTTTAGGATTAAGCTGGTATGGAAATGGCTACATACAATACAACAATCCAACGACTATGAGTAAAAGGAATACTCCCCAACGCACAACGTTGGAAAGTTGCATATATACCAATCTATTAAATATTTTCAATGGCGCGATACAGGTTTCAATGAGTTAGTAACGGTGCGACGCGATGTGCCGCCACATGACTCCCCTCCCAGACCAGAGGTCGATACAGTATGAAAACCAACATCCATTTTAGCTTTTGTCAGCAGTGATGGACTGCATCGCGGCTGAATCACCTGTCGTGATGTATGACCTGTCGTAATGTCGGGCCGGCGGTCTGGTCAGTGGGAAGTGGAAGTAGGATGCGGGTTGCGGGGTCAGGAATACAGGCGTGTTCATACGGGGTCACCAATATGGAAATGGCTACATACAACAATCCAACGACTATGAGTAAAAGGAATACTCCCCAACGCACATCGTTGGAAAGTTGCATATATACCAATCTATTAAATATTTTCAATGGCGCGATACAGGTTTCAATGAGTTAGTAACGGTGCCGCCACACTGGTATGTAATAAGTATGAAGTAAACAATATAATATCTTGTTTTCTATTGAGTCTTGAGAATCAATTAGTTTATAACTGTATTTTAACTATGTAAATGATCTTCCTTTGTCTACAAGTTAGTTCGGGCGGAACTTTAACTAGGTATTTCGAACAACTCGTACGTGCGTGTTAAAATTAATATTGAATACAGAATATTGAATATCTACAGCTTTTCCCTACTGAAACCTTTCATATATTTAACTACGAACTTTAAAACGCGGCTTCTGTATTATATTCACGTGGGGTTAGCATTACCAAATGGTGTGTTAATGGGATCGGGTTAGTGGGGTTTGCATACTTAGGAAGGCCAAAAACGACGGGTCCGCTCCAATAGCCACCCAAGCAATGCCCGGCCATTATAACCTAACCGATTGGTAGCTAGGTGTGAGGATTCCTAAGCTTGCATACTTGCAACATCTTCGGGTACACCAATTTGCTTGGACACTATATGTTGCACATTCTCGAGCCCAGACCCGCTGTTTTTGGCCTTCGAGTCGTAACAAACGACCAAAATCGACGGGTCCGCTCTAATAAATGGTATCTAGGTGTGAGACTCTCGCAAGTATGCAAGCTTAGGAATACTTTGACATATAGAAAAGATTTTAAGGTACGACGATGGTCGTCAACTACCTAAGTCGGAAAAAGTCGTGCCTCTTGAGAGCTTCTACGGCGTGCGCTGTGACAATAGTTAAAGTTGCACGAAACAATGTATGGCTGAATTGTTGCACCATATCTTCTAAGTATAACTCACAGTAACCATTTTAATCTTTCAAATTTTGATAATTTTTTTCTTAAATATTTTTGGGAAATTATATTTTCTATGGGATTTTAAAGTTGATATTATGGGGTTGGTTTGGACACGTTGAAAGAATGAAGGATGAAAGATTGACTGAAAATTAGAGGCAATTAGAGGACGGACACTGTTATTGGTGTCTCTGGCCACACCGCAAAATATGAAGGCCGTGAAGAAAAGATAGATAGATCATGGACGTAAAAGATGTTTGAAATATTTTATCACGCGAGTGTACTAATACATAATGTGGAATAATAAGAACATGTAATAAATAATAATGTGTAAAATAAAATAATGCGGAAAATTCGGAATATGTAAAAATAACAATTTGGAAAAATAAGAATGTGGAGTAATAAGAACATGGACAATTTAGAATTCGGACCCTAACTCCGACACCCATGTAATGTGCTTGTGCATCCTATGCACCCCATTACATTTAAACGCTAGACCATCGTCACGAAAATTGACAACTTCGTGTCAATAGCAACCGTTGCTAAGGCTTTTTCTGATACATAATTTCAGCCGTAAACAGAAATTAATTACTGAATTTCTGAAAAACTACTGAACCGATTTTCGTCATATGTCTGTGAGATAATGTCGAGAAATTATTATGTCTTGAAAAAAATAAGTTGTCAAAAACGGTACATATTTTATCGAGATATCAAGAAAAATGTACTTATAACGTCAGTTTTTTCAAAATTTCTGAAAAACTAATGAACCAATTTTTATGAGATAAAAATGGGACCAATCCGGAAGAATTATCTGTCGATTAAAAAAGAAACCATCAAAATCGGTTCACAATTGGCGGAGTTATCGATATACATACATACATAAAAAATAAAAATACGGTCCGAATTGAGAACCTTCTCCTTCTTTTTTTGGAAGTCGGTTAAAAACACGGTGGTTTTCCGAAAGACTGTTGAGGAGATTTTTTGTACGCATGTGTTTTTCAAAAAAAAATTTTAATTTAAAAATTAATCCCATTTAATATATAAATGGGTTTGTCCTTCTTTCACGCCAAAACGTAACGGATCGACATGATTTTTTGCACAGAAATAGTTGGAGGTTCGGAGCGTGACATATAGTTTAATCTCGGAAATTCTTCGGGATAAGTTGGAAATCATTCTTTTTCTTCTTTGTATTTTGTTTGGCCTCCCCCAGTGTCAAATTCTTATGTCACATTTCAAAACATTACACGGGCGAGGCCATTGCAGAAAGCTAGTTTAGCATAATATTTTATCTACTCTCATATCGTAAAAGTCGAATATAAACTTCAAAACGAATTTATATTGACATACTTTATAATCACAATACCGAAACAAAATTAAAAAATCACTTTATAACACACTTTCTCTAACAAAATAATGTTATAAAGTAATTTTTTTACCATTACGATACAGATAAATCCAAAAAGTTTATATCACCAACGAGGTTCCATCAATTATTTTTTTCTAATGGAACGCACATGCAGTTGCGCCATTTTTATAGCATTACAAAAACACACTCGTGTTTTAATACCCCTCATTATACAACACTTTCATAAACTACTATTACTAGAGCAAAGTCAGGGCCTATTATAGGTTTATAAAATATTACTATTAGATTAGTATGTATAAAAAGAAAATTAAACTCTCTAATTTTATGCTTGCTTAAAAAACTTTAGCAATTTTTAAAATAATTTTAACTTTCATATTTCATTAAGTACGAAGTTTATTGCATTTTTTACATACTTAAGTACTTAAACATCTTGAAAAGTAAATCTATCTATATTAATTTACGTTGATGTTACTTACATAGATTGAAAAAGGTTTTTTAATATGTCGAATCTACGTATTTTCAACGTCTTATTTAAGGTTACGCGTATTTAAAGAACCTGAGTAAAGAACTAATAGGTAGAGAGATGGCGACAGAAAGTGGTTGTTAGCACTTGCCGGCAGAAAACCTCTTTTTCGTGTAGTCTGAGCACCCCTCTACAAATTCTTAATGTCGAGTAGGGGTCCAGGGCTTGTCGTTATGCCGCTAAGTCGCTTTAAAAAAAACCTTTCTTAGCTGGCTAGGAAAAATATTTTCTGCCAATTTACTCCCTGCAGTTTTCTTTAAATTCTTTTTTTTCGTTTTTTTTTTGAAAGAATTTTGCAAGTCGCTCCAGGGAGTAAATTGGCAGAAAATATTTTTCTTACAACCGAATGCGGTTCACTCATTTTTTGCCAGCTGGTGGGAGAGGTTTTTTTTCTTTTAAAGCGCCTCAGCGGCGTATCGACAAGCGCTGGACCCCTACTCGACAATAAGAAATTGTAGAGGGGGGCTCAGACTACACGAAAAAGAGTCACTTTACAATCACTTTGTGTCGCCATCTCTCTACCTATAACTCCTCTTCTATTAAAGAAAAAGGCAAAAGATAAACAAGAATGGAAAAAACTATAATAAAAGATAAGATAGGTCTGGGTCTAAAGATAGATTAGGGAAACACACACCGTTATGAAAATAAATCTATATCTATTCTGTAATATTATAAACAGGTAAATTTTGTAAGTTTGGATTAGGGGTAATCTCTGAAAGGATATTTTTTATTTTGATATAGAAAATATCAACGGGCAAAGCCGGGGCGCGGAAATTCTATATAAAATTAATGGTCCTTCGTTTGTCCCTTATATATTCAAAACTACTGCACCGTTTTTATTAAATACACTATTAGATAGATTGATTCACGACAAAGATTTATGTGTATCAAAATAATATATTTTAGCCTAAATAAGTTCGATGTTCCGTGGTTTAGTCAGCCGGTGGTATCTGTCTATTATCACCGGTCAACAAAAAATAAAAAAATTCTTGCGCATGGGGTTTTACTGATTTCTGATTATATAAACAAAAATATATATAAAAGTGCGATTGGACATCGAAAATATTTGCTTTTAAAAAGGTTATAGGGTCAAGTAACTGGAACAGTTTTAAGGCACTGGACTACCATGGTTTCCTTGAAAACATGATTTCGAATTTTTGTATCATCGAATGTAGAATGGTGAATAAAGATGAACCATTCTCATTTGGATAATATGGGAGCTTATTCGGAAGAACAAGGGGAACGCTTCCATCCAGACATAATGCAATTTGAGAGACGTTACCAAGGCCAAGTACACTACAAGCATGATGGGGGATTAGGTATATTTGTGGGTTGATAAGAGAAACTTCTGTTGAACATGACAGGAAAAGCAAAACTGTTCATTTTTAAACATTTGGACTCAATTTTAAGACAAATAAATCATAAATGGACGTTCGTTATCTTTTAATAAATCATTTCTATATACAGATTTTATGTATTTTTATTGATTTGGTTTTTTGCATTTTTTTCACACAAAATCAAATACAGAACAGATTTTTTGTTCTTATTCTTATTTCTAGATATAAAAGCAATAAAAATAAGGTATATATAGGTCCCATGCGCAAAAATGCTGTAGACCTATGTTATTGCTAATATGATATTTACACGATATTTAAGGTTCAATTCTACCTCACATTGATTCACATACGACAATACTGTACCATTATTTTTGTAATTAATACACAATAAATAGAAGATAATATGTACTAAGCGTTATATGGATCAAAAACGCGATTCCTTAATATTTTCTCGATAGGAAAAAATCCAAAGTTACCAATAATATTAAAAATATAAACAGCTGGGATTACGTAAGAACTGTACACAACAATTTCGTTTACTTACTTATTATATGGTTTGTATTTTTAATACAATAAAAGTAGGATCTAAAGTATATTCCAGAAGCCAGGATAGTGACGTTATACTTAGAACAGAGTTCCCTCTACAGCGGAATGCGGGCCTCTTTAAGGTGCCCACTCATTATAGTCCAATCTATGGCGCGACTCGTCCAATTCTTGTAATGAATGGTCCGCCTAGATTGGGAAATTTTCGGTGCGATGCCGGACCAATATGTGGCCTACTTTACCATGAAATTCATAGCGACAGATAGCGACACATAATTACACAATTAGCTCTGTTATTTTTGTAGAAAACTTGGTCACTATCTTGGCTCCTGGAATACACTTTACGACAATCCGAGCTCTATTTGACTTGCATGAACTTTATGTCTTTAACAACTAAGATCAAACTCGTTTGCGCACGCTTTAGCTGACAACTAATCGACCTTTAAGAATAAATAACTGTATTTATATTTTTTTAGAGACAGCTAAATGAAATCTTGAAAATTTCACTACGACAATTTTATTTTATTTTATTGTTTTTCCTATTATTGTATATTTTTGCCTTTTTCCTTCAGTTTTAATAAGTAACATGAGACTTTCGATACGTAAACCAATCTTTCTAATAAAGTTCGTTAACACCACGGCGCCGATCATTAATTTTAATTTGTCGCAGGTCGGAGAGCTTTTCTACGAATCACACGAATCTTTGAGCAATTTGATGGAGGTATCTTGTCCAGAGATTGATGCTCTGATCGATATCAACAAACATGTTGCGGGAGTTCTGGGCGCCAGAATGACTGGAGGTGGGTTTGGAGGGTGCACTGTCTCTTTGGTAAGGAAATTACCTCTAACATAACACACACATCTTCACGGATTTTTAACCGACTTCAAAAAATGGAGGAGGTTCTCAATTCGACTGTATTTTTTTAACGACTTCAAAAAAAAAGACGTTACTCAATTCGACCGTACATATTATTATTTTTTATGTGTGTTCGCGGATAACTTCGTCGTTTATGAACCGATTTTGATGATTTCTTTTTTAATCGACAGATAATTCTTCCGGATTGGTCCCATTTTTATGTCATAAAAATTGTAGCATTAGTTTTTCAGTAATTTTGAAAAAACTGACTTTTAAGTCAATTATCAGTATCTCAATGAAATATGTACCGATTTTGACGACTTATTTTTTTAAGGATATAATAATTTCTCGACATTATCTCACAGACATATAACAAAAATCGGTTCAGTAGTTTTTCAGAAATTCAGTAATTTGTCTCTGTTTACGGCTGAAAATTATGTATCAGAGAAAAGCCTTAGCAACGGTTGCTATTGTAACGAATAGGTACTTAAATCGCACAAATAAATACCTAAACACATCAAGGTCGATAGACGTCTCTAGAAACATCCAGAGAGAATCAAGTACAAACGAAAATGGACCGTATGTGCCTAGCCATAGGTACCAAAATCGGGCGCGGTCGGTGTGTAGGTATTTGGCACCGAGCCGCATCGAGACGCATCTACAACTCTGTACAACAATCTCGGCGTTTCTCGAATGTTCGGAGGGCAATATAAACAGAGGATCGTCGCCGGGAGAACACAGTGCGAATAAGAGCGATCAAAGCGAACACAGTGCGAATCAGAGCGATCAAAGCGAAACAGTGAAGTGGAATTTAGTGCGACTAAGTGATATTCAAGTGTTTTCATTTATTTAACTGTATTTTTGTGGTGTTAAAGTAAAGTTTGTCTATTTATCGGTATTTTAAATCTCTTCGAACCCTAGCTCGTAACAAATTGGTGTCAGGAGTGTGGGATTCAAAAATGCCGATTACACCACGTGACTCGTCGTCATCACGGCGACCCAAAACACGACAAACTACTGCTGGACATCACGGCGAGGAGGTCGACGAGGCTGCTGCTGGAGCCGCTGCTGGTGCTGCTGGGAATGCTGCTGGTGGTGCCGGAGCTGCTGCTGGAGCCGCTGCTGGTGCTGCTGGGACTGCTGCTGTTGGTGCTGGAGCTTCTGCTGGAGTTGATACGGGTGCTGCGGGTTCTGCGGGTGCTCCCCAGGCATTCTATATGGGGATGCTGGTTTGGCTGATGGAGGAACAGACCCGACGTCAGGAGGAGCAGGCCCGACGTCAGGAGCAGCAGGCCCGACGACAGGAGGAGGAGGCCAGACGCCGGGAGGAGCAGACTCGGCAGCTATTGGAGGAGCAGGCCCGACGTCAAGAGGAGCAGGCCCGACGTCAAGAGGAGCAGGCCCGACGTCAAGAGGAGCAGACTCGGCAGCTATTGGAGGAGCAGGCCCGACGTCAAGAGGAGCAGTCTGCTAGCCTAAAGGAGCTGCTTTCAGAATCACTGGGAAAGGTGACTATGGAGGTGAAGCAGCTACAGAGGGTTACAGACATGCACGAGGAGAGAATCGAAGACCTCCAACAGCACTATAAGGATCTCCATAAGGAAATACAGGCAAGGATGAGCGGAGAACAGGATGCAAGACTTAACGACCGCTACGGAGAGTTGGAGGCACGACTTGACAGCCGATGCGAGAGGCTCCAGAATGAAGTGAGGAAACTGAAGCTGACCGCTCCTGTTTCTGGAGGCGCCGTCGTCTCTGGCCCCCGAGTCAAGGTGCCGCCGTACGACGGGACTACGTCCTGGACAGCGTACAAATTGCAGTTCCAAACGGTCGCCTCTGCCAACGGCTGGACAGACGAGCAATCTCTGACCGCCTTGACAGTGGCCTTAAGGGGCCGTGCACTGTCGGTTCTGGAGGCCTCTCCAGACAGCTGCACCACGTACGGGAACCTGATCGAGGCAATGGACTCCAGGTACGGCGACAAACACCTGGAGCACGTCTACCGAGCGCAGCTGAGGGACAGGACGCAACATGCTGGTGAGAATCTGCAACAATGGGCTCTGGAGATCGAGAAGATCGTGAGGAAGGCGTACCCATCTGCCGGACAAGAGTTCATTGCTGCGAACCTCGTTCAAGCATTCATCGACGGCATCCGCAGCATGGAGGTCAGAGCTGCAGTTCGACTGGGCCACCACAGCGCCCTGAAAGATGCACTGGCCCATGCTCTAGAGGTGGAAGCCGTGAGACAGGAGCCTCGTTCTCAGCGATTGCGACAAGTGGCGGAGGAGGCTACTCCAACAACGACACCTGTAACAGAGAGGCGTAGCTACTTACCCCGCTGCTTCTACTGCCACAAGCTGGGGCACCTTAAAGCTAGCTGCCCAGCGCTTAAACGACAAGGCACGGATCAACGAGTGCCGAAACGGGACGTCGGAGCTGATGTCCGTGCCGTAACTACCGAGCTTCGGAGAACAGCTACAAAAGTTACCATCCGACAAGTTTTCGACGGGAACAGTCTGGTGATCGCCGGCGAGGTCAACGGGACGCCATGTGAGATGACGATCGACACAGGAGCAACGCGTACGGTTGTGAGACCTCAGTTGTTGGGACGATCTACGAGCAGAACCAGACGTTCATCTTCCTGTCTGAAACTCTTCACGGCAACCGGTCAGCCAATACCCGCATACGACGAGCTGCCGGTGACACTCAAGGTGGGTGACGGGGAGTACCCACACACCGTTATCGTGGCCGACATTATAGACGACTGCATTCTCGGACTCGACTTTATGAAGCGGTTCCAGTTTGGCATCGACTTGCGCAACGGTGTACTGCAGTGCGGCCAGGAACAGGTATTTTTGAAAGGTGGTTATGCTGGCTATGTGCGCTGTGCCAAGGGCGTCAAGCTGAACCCATATTCGGAAACGCTTGTCGATGTGGAGTTACCAACTAATGGGGACCCCTCCAATACGAGGTGCTCTATCATCGACCACCTGGAACGTTCTAAACATAAAGGCTGGTTACTCACTCCAACTTTAGTAAACAGCCAGAGTGGACGAGCTGTAGTAAGGGTGACCAACTTCAATGGCGCTCCTGTCACTCTCAAAAAGGATCAAGTCGTGGCGAAGTGCGACGAGGCGAATTGGATGCGGAGCTGCACCCAGGGGAAGCTGTCGGCGATGAAAAATAACAGTGCAAACCCCTTGGAACTCGTCGACATTTCGAAGAAGGACTTGTCAATCTCCGAGTACAAACGAGCGAAGGAGATGCTCACTCGTTACATTGACATCTTTAGTGATAGAGATGGGCATCTCGGCAGGACGTCATTGGTGAAACACACCATCAACACAGGCAACGAGTTACCTATACGTCAACGTGCTCGACGAATTCCAGTAGGAAGAGAAGCAGAAGTACAGTGCATGCTGGAAGACATGAAGAAGGCTAATGTCATCGAACCTTCTTTGAGCCCATGGTGTTCTCCGGTTGTGCTAGTTAAGAAGAAGGATGGCAGCACTCGCTTCTGTGTGGATTATCGTCGACTGAACGACGTAACCAGAAAGGACAGCTACCCTCTACCCCGGATTGACGACACCTTGGACAAGTTGAGTGGGAACCAGTGGTTCTCAACACTGGATTTGAAGAGTGGATACTGGCAAGTGGAGATCGATCCCAAGGACAAGGAAAAGACTGCTTTCTCGACCGGAAATGGACTGTGGCAGTTCAACGTCATGCCTTTCGGGTTATGCAATGCTCCCGCTACGTTCGAAAGGCTGATGGAAGTTGTGCTTGCGGATCTCGTTGGAAAAGCTTGCCTAGTCTACCTGGATGACGTCATCATCATGGGACGCGACTTCAACGAGCACCTGGGGAATTTAGAAAGAGTGTTTGCCAAGTTGAAGCTCGCGAACCTGAAATTGCATGCCAAGAAGTGTAGCTTCTTCAAGAAACGTGTAAATTACCTCGGGCATGTAATTACAAAGGATGGCGTAGAAACCGACCCTGTAAAGACAGTAGCTGTACGAGAATGGCCCACCCCACGGAACAAAACAGATGTTCGGGCGTTTCTTGGTCTGTGCTCATACTACCGCCGCTTCGTATACGACTTCGCGGGAGTAGCCAAGCCCCTACATCGACTGACGGAGGACAAGCGTTCGTTTCAGTGGACTGAGGACTGTGAGAAGTCGTTCCAGGAACTGAAACAACGACTGTGTGAAACACCTGTATTGGGCTACCCGGACCAAGTCGGCGAGTTTGTGGTGGACACAGACGTAAGCAACATCGCCATTGGAGGTGTGCTGTCACAACGGAAGGGGGACAAGGAAGTTGTGATAGCGTATTTCAGCAAGGCTCTGTCAAAACCAGAAAGGAACTACTGTGTAACCAGACGCGAACTTCTGGCCGTAGTGAAGACAGTACGACACTTCAACAAGTATCTCATCGGAAGGAAGTTCAAGCTACGGACAGACCATGCGGCGTTGAAATGGTTACTTCAATTCAAGGATCCTGAAGGACAAGTCGCTCGATGGATCGAGCAGTTACAAGAATTCGATTTCACGATCGAACATCGACGAGGACGGATGCATGGCAACGCTGACGCACTGTCACGCAGGCCGTGCCCTGAAGATTGTAAACACTGCTCGAGGCGTGAAATCAGTGATTCTGTCATCAAAGTGATTACGACTAACAACCTTAGTGACGAATGGGCGAACGAAAGGACGAGAGACGAGCAACTCAAGGATAACAACTTGGCGCCGATAATGGAATGGAAGACGCAGAATGTTCCAAGGCCCGGCTGGAATATTGTATCAGCAATGAGTTCCACCACGAAAAGCTACTGGGCTCAGTGGGAAAGTCTAGTGCTGCACAACGGGTTGCTGTACCGCAAGTGGGAGTCGCCAAGTGGACAGGAGACATTGATGCAGCTGGTCGTGCCTAGGTCAAAGGTGCGCACAGTGCTTGAGTCCGTGCACGATGGATCCTCGGGAGGACATCTGGGCATGAATCGAACCCTGGCGAAAATCAGGAAACGATTTTATTGGGTTCATTGCCGGCAAGATGTCGAGGATTGGTGTCGCAAGTGCACAGTATGTGCGGCCGTGAAGGGACCTACGACACGTACGAGAGGACGTATGCAGCTGTACAATGTTGGCGCCCCATGGGAACGAATTGCGGTGGACGTTGCTGGACCGTTCCCGGGCACTGAAGACGGGAACAAGTACTTCATGGTCGTGATGGACTACTTCACGAAGTGGCCGGAGGTCTTCGCAATTCCCAACCAGGAAGCGACAACAGTGGCGACTAAGTTGGTCAACGAAGTATTCTGCAGGTTCGGGCTACCATTGGAGATACATTCTGATCAAGGGCGTAACTTTGAGTCGCAGTTGTTCCAGGAAGTATGCCGTCTCCTGGGAATAAATAAAACGAGGACTACGGCGTATCACCCACAGTCCGACGGAATGGTTGAAAGGTTTAACCGCACTTTGGAGACTCATTTGGCGAAACTGGTTGAGGATCACCAGAGGGACTGGGACCGATATATTCCCTTGTTCTTGCTCTCATATCGATCCGCAGAGCATGAAAGCATAAAGGTGACTCCTGCTTATGCCAACTTTGGGAGAGAGCTCCGACTACCAGTTGATCTCCTGACCGGCGGACCTCCGGATGCGCCGCAACCTGTAAGTGACTACGTATCGAACCTGAAAAACAAGATGTGCGACATACATGACCAGATTCGTCAGAGCAGTCTTGTGGCCAGTACAAAGATGAAGACCAGGTACGATAGGAACTTCAATAGTAACGGTTTTGACGAGGGATCGTTGGTGTGGCTGCACAACCCGAAACGCCGAAAAGGCAAATCTCCCAAGCTGCAGAACCGCTGGGAAGGTCCGTATAAGGTCATCACGAGGATCAATGACGTGACCTATCGGATCCAACGATGCCCGCGTGGGCAGTTAAAGGTTGTCCACATTGATCGACTAGCCCCTTACAAAGGCTCGAATATTGCTCGGGACGAGCAAGTCTAAGCGGGGGGCAGTGTAACGAATAGGTACTTAAATCGCACAAATAAATACCTAAACACATCAAGGTCGATAGACGTCTCTAGAAACATCCAGAGAGAATCAAGTACAAACGAAAATGGACCGTATGTGCCTAGCCATAGGTACCAAAATCGGGCGCGGTCGGTGTGTAGGTATTTGGCACCGAGCCGCATCGAGACGCATGTACAACTCTGTACAACAATCTCGGCGTTTCTCGAATGTTCGGAGGGCAATATAAACAGAGGATCGTCGCCGGGAGAACACAGTGCGAATAAGAGCGATCAAAGCGAACACAGTGCGAATCAGAGCGATCAAAGCGAAACAGTGAAGTGGAATTTAGTGCGACTAAGTGATATTCAAGTGTTTTCATTTATTTAACTGTATTTTTGTGGTGTTAAAGTAAAGTTTGTCTATTTATCGGTATTTTAAATCTCTTCGAACCCTAGCTCGTAACACTATTAACACGAAGTTGTCAATATTTGTATCGACGGTGGTCTAACGGCTAAAGGTATGGTATGGTATGGTGCAGCTCAGGATGCAAATGGTTCAAATTCCATCAACAGCAGTTTTATTTTTCCATTAATTTTTTTTATTTGCGTTATTATTTGTCTCTCAGGGCAGCAAAATCACTTAAAAGGGAAAAATAAATTAACTTTTAAAAAACGACGAAATATTTATTATTTCTTACTTTTCAGTGCAAATTTTGAAGGCAGTACACTTTTTTTTAAAATTTATTTAATTATGTTTGTTACCTACCTCAGAACTTTCTACTAGGTGAACCGATTTTGATTTTTCTTTTTTTTATTTGAAAGCTGGTGCTTCCCGTGTGGTTTGTCGTATTATGCACATAAGTTTTTAATTATAAAAAAACCATTGGTACATGTCCGGGATCGAATTGTGGTCAGTCTAGTTAAAACCAGACGTCTTAACCACTCATACATACATACTAATCTTGTCTTATATCTAATATATTTTCAGGTACTGAAACATGAGGTCGAAAACTTGAAAACACAAATCAGATCTCGTTTCAAAGGAAATCCGCATTTCTTCGAATGCCAGCCTTGCGACGGAGCGCAGACTATATCGCTTACGTAAACTTGAAAAAAGTTAAAATTTATTTTGATCTTAAAAGGAACAATTAAGATACAAATTAAAAGAAAACATTTTAATCAATCTTGAAGAAAGGTGTCAACATTATCCTTGAAGTATCTACATAATTTAATAATTAAGCACTATACACATATTCTTCTCAGTCGTCGGTAGTGCTTTTGACAGAGCAGTCGTGGTCAATCATGGCGGTCCACAGCGCGACGCACCTTGTATTGACTCGCCATGGTTAACTTTCTTGTGAAGAATATTGCAGTGGTTTCCCCTTACCTTCTGCACCAGACATTTTGAGAGGTCTTCAGGATAGCTGTAGCCTCTTTCAGCCTGCCTAGCTAGGTGTATTGTTATACCGTCATTTCTCGATTGCCAGAGCTTCGTTTCTTGTCTAGCCAAGGTAGGAGGAGGGTACCAAGCATGCAGATGAGGATGATATTTGGGGTCGGATAGATCTTATTCCGTTCTCCTAAAATGACAAAAAATGGAGAATAATAAATTTAAAAAAACAAGGTTGTTGCCAAATTAGGATACAAAATTAAATATATTCTAAAAAAGATGTGTTCAATGTTATAGGTATAATATTTTGTAATGAATTATCTAAATTAGTGAAATTTAGAGGTAGGTAATTTCTAAAAATGAATGAACAAAATGGGTAATACCTAACATTTATATTTATATTTAAATAATTAAAATGAATTACTATTTAAGAATATGAACTAATTACTTAATGGGAAATGATTAAATATTAAAAAATATATAAATGTACTTCTAAATTTTATTTACTCTCTTAAAAGAATAAAGTCAGATTGGTAGCGACTTCGTACGTGTTGTATTAGGAACACAATGTTTAAACCTTATTTGCCCTTAGGGGTTGATTTTCGAAAAATCCTTTTTTAGTGTATCTTTACACACCCTAAAGTAGGCCACACATTGATTGGTCCGGCATCGCACCGAAAAATTCCCATTACGGCCGCTGGATGATCTAGGCGGACCGTTCGTTACAAGAATTGGACAAGTTTGTGATGAGTTTCGGTGGACCGTACGACAACGCGCCGGGGATTGGACGAATTTGTGGCCAGGTTTGCTGCCAAGCACGCATACAATCGAGAGGCCGAACGCACCGGTGAGCGTTGTTTGCGTACAACTTTGATAGGTCAGTTTCGTGTCCGGCATCGGACGCAAGTAGTTGTGTTTAGGCCGGCACTGTGCTTGGATATGTCATATGACCCATTACTCGGTGAGCTGGCAGCCAACCTGTTAAGGAATAAACGTCTAGTACTAGCCCCTGTACCACTGTATTTTTCTGTCGTTTTATTGGTACAAAGAGAAGGCGATGTCCAGTGGGGCCGCAACATCTCAGCTCAGTCGTATCCGACGTTTACTGCCATGTGCAAATATCGCCTACGGCATTAGCGCAGATTTCATTAGACGTAGCTGCTCTAGTACGTTAGTAGATACACAATCTGTGCTATTATTAAACATTCCAACACTATTGCAATAATTTCAATTTCAATAATTGCTATTGTGCAATACAATCCTTATCCAATAGTGCCTGATTTCATTTATTGCACAGAACACTGAGCATAACCATCAGTCAAAAATTACAATTGCCGCCATGTTGATTGCAATAATCCCAAACGTCATTAGAGTGGAATTATTTAAGAATAGCCTGATTATTACAATGCATTTATCAGTTAATTCTACGAAGAGTTAGGGTTTTTAACCAGTGTTTAACTAAACTATGTTTTGTCACTTTCTTACAAATTTGTCATTCAATGTGAAAGACAAAGACAGAAATATATTTAAACTAAATACGGTTTTGTAGTACGGGGGTTAATGTTGTTGTAGATGTGACTGTACAAACACACAATATTGTTTTAACCCGAACTAGAATATTCTGTGATATCAACATCAAAGGTTATAGTTTTTAGAATATTATTGTCTGTCTGTCTGTCCTAGTGTTTGTTCATAATAGGCTCCGCAACGGATCAATGGATTATAATGAAATAAAAAAGTAAGGCAACTTCTTAAAAAATAAACTTCATTATATACAATGTTTCTCCTTTTCTCTAAGTTAGATAGCTTCTCTCTTATGAAACGAAGTATGTCTAAACGTGACGCGTCCTTGAAATTTCACGCACAATTCTCGTCCAATTATCGAATCGCTGCCTAAGAAGAATACAAATAAAAACAAAAGCGTCTTCTTCTCTTCTCTCTCTTCACGCGTTGCCTTACAGCTCCCGAAATCGTGTTATCGGTTACTACCATAGAGTACTAAGCCTATGGAGGGGCCATAGACGGGCTCCCCCTTTTGCCAATTTTTCCCCTTTGACCAGTTATACTGACCAGGTGCGCAGTAATAAGTTACCTTAGATTTAGTTGGTATCGTTTTGTGTCGTGAGACAGAGCTCTAGGAAAATAGTTAATTGTGATGTTTTAAACGGGAAAGGCGATCTAGGGCGTCAAACTTAGTGTTTCCAATCATTAATTATAATTATTATGTTTGTATTTTAACATAATCATCATATAACGTAAAATCCATTGCGACAATAAAACGACAGAAAAATACAGTGGTACAGGGGCTAGTACTAGACGTTTACCTCCCCCTCCGTTAAAAGTGGCAGAAAAAATTGTTCGGTGATTTAATACGCTTCACGTCTCCTTTGCTATATACTCAAAGGTTACGACCCATTGAAAGACCATGTCTCCCTCTTGTAGCCGATGGTATTTGTGAGGATATACCTAACAAGTGGCTAGTTTTGTTGAGGCTATGAGTAATTACTCGTAGTGTTGAGGTATATTTTAGATGGAAAAGCCTCTAAATGTGGTTTGTCGGTTTATATTAAAATTCCACAAGCAGAGACGGGATGAAAAGTTTGTATGGATGTTACAATAACTTTAAGTAAATGAGGGGTTAGTTGTGTAACGAATGTACTAATTAAATGGAAAATGTATAAATTGAGTTATCATTGTGAAAAGTCCCTATTTGTCAAGTTATTATGGCTGAATGACTAAAATTGTAATAGCGGGCTTTGATCTTCTGTTTTTAAACCAATTATTTACTACCTTAACGCCGTGAAATGTTTTAAGGTGAAGTGGTCGATGGGAAAATGAGTTGTTAAAAAAGCAGAAAGCATTTATCTAGAATCGCGCGCAAGCAAGCAGGATAGAACGCAATTTAAAAAAAAATCCTAAACAACATAAAAATAATTTTAGAATGAAAAGATAGATAAAATATTCGTGTTAATTTTTGTAATGATACTATCAATATTATAGCCATAGAATTTGATAAATAAAGTTTTCAGATGTGTATTTAGGATTTTTTTCTCGAGTAAAATGTTTTAATCATTATTATTAAAACAATTTTAAAGATTTGTCATATGATTAAAACTTTTTTTTTCAGTTTCGTAAATAGATCAAGTTTTCTGAAAAAAATGATTAAAAATTAGATTTTGATGACTGACTTCCTCTTAAAATAGATATAGAAGTATGAAAATGTATAAATTTGAAATCAAAATTATTAGTGTTTGAAAAGGATGAGGAAAGAACGGAGTGTAATATTTGTGTAAACAGTTGTAAATTAGAGCAAGTGAATTAATTTGTTTATTTAGGTAGTTTCCAGGAAGTGGAAAGATAGACAAGGAAATTGAAAGCGGGAAGCAAGATATTTTCTTGACTAAAATAATGTATGCAGAAATTCACAACTTACAATTAATAGTAAAATTAATATACATCACTTACTTATGGAAGCGAGACTTTAATATGGAATAAGAAGCATGAAAATAAGATAAATGCAGTAGAAATGCGGTCTTTACGTAGAATGTGTTCACTGCATCAGGAACGATGTCATTAGAGAAGAATGAGGAGTGAAAGATGATGTTGTAAATAAAATGTAGAAAAGTAGTTTACGCTGGTTTAGACACGTTGAAAGAATGAAGAATGAAAGATTGACTAAAAAGATTTATATCGCAAATGCTGCCCGACATACATACACATTACACAGTCATCACTCTCACCATAAGGGTATTTTGTTATTTGACTTTAGAATCCTAAAAATTCATACCGAAAAGTAAAACATAATTAAATATTAATTCATTCCCTTTCTAGTGACTTTGATTCTAAGAAACATACAAAATTTATGAAATGTATTTACATAAAAATAATGAACCAAAAGACAAACACATCTACACAGCAATTATACCTTGAAGAGTGGCCAGAGACCAGTTTCAATGTCCACCTTTTACCAGTGTGTCACTTCTTTAACAGACGTGACAAATCTATTATTTTTTAGAAGAAGTGCACTCCGAAGGACGAGATGTCGATAAAAACACATATTCTTGAAGAAACTTTGTTCTTAGTATTTTTATTTTGGCACCCGAGTCCACCGGGTTTTAAGTCCAACGTTCTATCAATTACACAATCGAATTAAACAATCTAGAGAAAGAGAACAAAATATTTTTTATGAAGGGTTTTTAATTAAACACAATCCATTTTCATTGTACTATTTTTCATAATTAAGTTAATAAAGTATCCATGTCGACCATTCAAATTAAGTAACACAAAATTAACAAAAGTTAACCTGAGGCAGTTTTTTCAGAAAAGGCTTTGCGACTGATTTCAGCGTCTGTTTGGAAAAGCGGTGATTACCAGTCAGTCCTTCGGGAGATTTGGTAGGGTAAACACGCGTTTTGCTCAACCCTCGCGATTCGTTACGTTGTTTAGAAATAAAAAAATTGTGTTGTTTTCTAATTTATCGTACAATAAATAATATTGCAGTTATTTTTATTATTTATACGTAAGTATTATTTTTAATTTTACTGTTTTAGGGGTAGTCTTTAAATATTATGTTAATTTAGCGAAATGAGGTCTACATTAAATTACATAGGAAAAATGAAAGGATTTTTTAATTTAATAAAAATAATCCAAAAAACTTTTTTTGCCATTTATTAGATATCATGAAAAAGATTGGCTAAATGAGGAAAACTTGTCTTCCGCTGGGTATCTTAGGAGTCAGTAAGACAACCTTGAAGTTAAAAAAAGCTATTAACAATGACTCCTTGTTATTTTAAATACCTATTATTTTTAATGACCTGTTATTCTGATCTCTTTTTATGACAATTAAACACTAGCGGACCCAGCAGACGTTGTCCTGCCCAAACGTTGGCTTGCCTGCACTACCCCTAGCACTACCACTACCACTAACTTTGTATATTGTTCATACAAAAATACTAAAATCGCGATAAAAAAATGGGGGTTGGGGGGTGAGGGTGAAAAATAGTGTACGATCTATTCTCAGACCTACCAAATATACACAAAAAAAATCATACAAATCGGTCAAGCCGTCTCGGAGGAGTTTGGTTACAAACACCGTGGCACGATAATTTTATATATATAGATGTGTGGAACGCTGTATGAATGGAGATAAAGTTTGTATGGGTTGAAGAAATTAGTGCTTCTTTCTCTGTCTACCCCTTAGGCAGTGAGTTGAGTCCGTTATAGTTAAAACTTTTCTTATGCATACAAGTTTACTGACGCAGCAATTAACCATGCAATTAATTAAAAGGAAAGTTTTAAAGTGACTTTGAGGATGCCAGTGTTTGTTTAGTTTCTACTTCTAGAAAGAGGATAGGTGAACCATTTGTTTATCTGAGATGATGATTGGGTTTTCCGCAAGGCTTTCTTATTTTATTTAGTTATAAAATTAAATTTAAATTTTTTATTTTTTGAGATAAACCTTACCACACGTCTTAGTTCTACACCAAATATGCATATCTTCTAGCCTTTATGGTGTCAAAAATTTTAAACAATATTGAAAAAAAAAAATTAGATTGAAATAGCAGAGGTACTCACGCTTAATTCTACAAACACATATTATATTGATTTGGTACCTTAAAGGCAGTAATTACATTTTTATTAGACTTTCGACTTTCTTTCCTCAATGAAAATTCCAATAATGTCGTCATTTTCTCTCAGTAAAAAATTACAAACTTGTGATAAAAAATCTTGTCACTTTTATATCGACAAACTGAACCTCCTTTCAATCTCAGAATACCTTGGCTACCCTGGTTGAAAGCATTTAAAAAATTAACCACCAATTAATGGCAAATTATTTGTCAAATAAATATTTGTGCGCTACAGAATTCATAATTAGGTGCTACGGTGCTACGGCGTAGAGATAACGCCTACACTTAGTTGTGCTACGAAATAAATGTACTGTAACGTTGTTTTTACTTCGTTTCAAATAAGGAAGTGTTTTTTATGACTAGCTTTTGCCTACGGTTTCACTCTGAGTTAAGTTGGTAGTTTATAAAAAAGTTTCTGAAATAGAAATAAGTTTCAGTAAATAAATTATTCGTAGCAGATGATGTTTACGATTTGACTCGTATATTTGATATTTCAATCTTCAGAGACAAACATTGAAATAGACAAATTCTAAAAACCATTCATGTTAGTATATTTTGAAATCACTATTTTTGGGTTTTGTACCCAAGGGTGCAAACGGAAACCCTATTGTTGAGGCTCCGCTGTCCGTCCGTCTGTCTGTCACAGGGCTGTATCTTTTGAACCGTAATAGGTAGATGCTTAAAATTTTCACAGAGTATGTATTACTATAGCCATTATAACAACAAATAATAAAATTAGAATAAAGTTAAAAATTGAAGGGGGTCCCCATACAAAACACGTGATTTATTCGGAGTTTTTTTGCTCGATCTTAATAATGGCAATACATGTAAACGTCTAACTAGGTAAAATAACAAATAAAAAAAATAGCCGGTTTTTTAGGGATCCGTACCCAAAGGGTGTCAATGGAAATCCTATTACTAAGGCTCTAAAGGTTAGACTAGTAGATTATCTAGGAAACTTTTCTTAGCGGATATCAATTTATTTACATGTTAGCTGGACCAAGACGGTTGACGCAGGGCTTTGATTTCACTCAGTTAATCAACTTTTTCCTGTTTGTTTCTTTTATGTAACAATACTAGCGATCTGCCCCGGTTTCATCCGGGTACAGTAAAATAAATCTATTCAAAACAAACAAAAACACCATCATGTCTTTTGGCGTGGCCAGAGAGAACAGCAATATTATACACATTTGGCAAATCTTTCGCTGCACCTGTTATTTCAAAGGAAGTGTCGATGGCGGCTTTAAGTGCCCTCCGAAGCAAAATAAGCCGAATTATGTAGTAATACAGATTTAATTTCTATGACAGGTTTAACAAAGTGATTCACAGTGTATATAAAAAATCAGTTGTTTCTTTTCCATCACGGGTTGCCTTGCAGCTCCCGAAACCGTGTTACGGTTCCTGTGTACCCAGCGGAAGACCAATTTTTTTAGTGTATACTAGCATACGAAAGGGCATCACGCCTCATGAAAATAACATTTTATTTTACATGTTACGAATTATACCAAGAAATCCCCTGAAATCCGAATACCAAAGAATTCCGCCAAAAGCGCTATTTATCATTTCATATCAGGTTCCCCACGATCAAACTTGAATACATGCGACGTGATAAATTCGACCTTAATTTTTTTACATAACATGTGACTTGCAAATCTTGCAATAATCTGATAGGCAGCGAAACTTTTTAATAAAATTATTACGCATCTTCAAGGTATTTATACCTATGCGGTGTCGTCAGAGTCACCAGTAATTATGTTCACTTTTTGCCAATTGTCCAGGTGGCTGGTGCTGCTCTTAATTTTAGTATGTGTCACTTCTTCAACTTAGGTATGTGTTATTTATCAAAAGAAGTGCAGGTGCCGTTTTACCCGCCATCCGAAGCACGGAAAATTGGTGCTTAATTTATTGGGTACAATGCTTTATCAATTGACAATGTCATAATTTATACTTAGATTTATCTTTATAACTAGTTTTTCGCCCTTCCTTCGCCCGTGAAGCACATATCAATTTTCATTCCCTATTATGATCTTGAGTGTATACAAAAATCCAATAGATTTTTTTCCAGTTTTTCACAGAACTTTCCAATTTACCGGATAACTTCTCTAATTTCATCCTGATTCGGACTACTACGAACATTTAAAAAAATAACCAAATTGGTCCGTTTTCAAGTAATGCGCTTACCAACGAACACTGAATAGCATTACAGTAGAACCTCGATTATCCGAACCAATTGGGACCACCGACACTAGTTCGGATAATCAAAAGTTTTTTAACAATTGAAAAAGTCGAATGCTTTTTAAAATTTTTTTTTTATAAAATCGTCGCCGTGGCATCGAGCAACAATGTATCTTTCGCGCCAACGTTACTATGTCATGGTTCGGATAATTGAGGGTTTGGATAATCGAGGTTCTACTGTAATTTAATTTTTATTTCTAATATAAGGCATGACCTTGGACATTCCAATTAATGTGGTTAAAGGGAAGTAAAGGGAAAATTCTACAAATTTAATTTTTATATCAACATTTTTTTAGTTAGCTAAGATAAAACTAGTACTTATATTAAATTTAATTTATTTTTTATGTATTTACTTATATGATATGGATATCACTTGTGTGAGTAAAAACCTTATCTACAGAAATTAAAAAAAATAATTGACTCTCAGTTCTCGTTTAGATTTTTTTCTTTTTTCATTCTCCTGAAACGGTACCCTGTCTCTCCTGTAGTCTCCATTTTTTAGCCGATGATATTTTTGAAGCTATACCTAACGAGTGGCCAAATGGAATAGTGTCTAAGTGTGGTTTAATACCACTACTTAATACCAGACGTCTTAACCACCGACGCACCAAATAATTGTTTACTATTAAAAATATTGTTTTGCGTCTTTTTAGTTGGTTGCTACACGTGATAAATTAGTAATTCGCGCTGGTAAAATATCCGTTTACAACAATTTGATCAATGTATAATTACAACTAGCTTTTGCCCGCGAGATGACACTGTAAACAAAATATTATTCTATTCATTTAATTATCAAAAAATATAGGACACGTATTTTTTCTTTTGTCAATCAAACAAAAAATGACGGAGATAAAGGGCGTCAAAGTTTGGGAGTGGGGGCTGGTGACGTCACGCCTTGCTAAAAATTGTACTAAGGCGTGACGTCACGCGGAACTTTAGCGGGCTATATCTTCATAATTTTTTGTTTAATTGACAAAAGAAAAAATACGTGTTGAATATTTTCTGATAAGCTAACTGACGGACTAATTAGAATTTTTTAGTCATCATGCCTATTAGGAATAATGACGTAATTTATGTAAATATGTAGAGATTCCCTTAATTTTATTTTTTACCCCCAAAAAATCCCCGTCAGTCAGAATTTCAAAAAAGTATAAATAAAGTACCGACCTTTAAATTAATATCTACCGAGTCCCGTAAAAATATTTCCCCATGCCCAATTTAACAATGTCATAAGGGTTGTTTAAAAAAAATACTTTAGGTCAACTTCTATGTTCTCTAGCTAAGTTTCAAGTAGATTCGACCAAAACAACTCGAACACGCTACGACCTAAAGGTCTAAAAATCCAAAAATACGTATTTTATTATTTGTTTTGAAGTTCCTAAACATTTAAATTATAATAATAGTTTGAGACTTAATTAAATACTCGCAAGTACCTACGTTTAATCAGTGTTGACCTGGAATCATTCTGGCTAATAGTGGTGAGAAAATACAACATTAATTGAAGAATTTAAAAGTATGTTCTAATCAACGTTTGAGGGTAAGACAACAAAATTTTCAAATTCAGAAGATACTTCATTTTTAACTCATTCCGAAGGGAGGCATTGGCATCATTTCATGCAGCCTACTGGTATTTAAATTATAATGAATAATTGTAATTCATGCCATTCTATACTGAGGCAGGAGGAAAGTTTAAGATGTGTATCTTGCTCATCTGGATTTCACTATGCATGTATGAATTATACAGATCAAGAATTTAAGAAGATGCTTCCAATGAACAGGAACAAATGGAGATGTACGCCATGTAAGACGCAAAAGAAGCAGCCCATCCACACTTCTAGACCTGATTATCCCAATAGTCCTGTAGTAGCGGTGGTTTCAGATACAGACGTTACTAGCCAACCTTCGGCCATAGTCAGTATTGATACCAACGCTTTGATAAACTATATGGACGCTAAGCTGTCGGCTATCAGGAACGAACTGTGTGCTGATATTTCAAAGCTTGAAAAAACACTTAATTGTCAGATTCAGGAGGTATCGGCGATGATGCATTCATGGTCTTCCAAGGTGACAGAAATGGAAAATAAAATTACTAATCTCGCGGACGATATCGGTACTCTAGCTGACGAAAACAGACTTCTACGTAAACAAATATCAACCTTGGAAAAGGCACACGATGATATGGAGCAACGTTCGCGACTATGTAACTTAGAAATACAAAATTTACCTGAGAGGAAGCATGAAAACTTATTTCATATTTTGTCGAAATTGAGTTCCGTTTTGAACTTGGAAATCCCTGAAGGCCGTATTAAGTCAGTCCACAGAGTTGCTCGTAATGACCGCAATGAACACAAAGACCGCCCTAAAAACATTGTCGTCCAGTTTACAAACAAATACCTACGTGACGAGATCATTGCGGCAGTCAAAGTTCGCCGTGGGCTCACGGTGGGACAGCTGATGAGAGGTGGTATGTGCGATAACACAGGAGACAGCAACAATATGAATGACGATAGGCCTATTTTTCTCAGTGAACATTTGACACTCAAAAATAAAATCCTTCTCTAGAACTCGAGCTGCCGCTAAGAAGTTGCATTACAGATATGTCTGGGTTAAGAATGCTACTATACAAGTGCGGAAGGATGATAGTTCTCGTGTCATTATAATTCGTGACATTAACGACCTTGAAAAACTGTGACGCCTGTTTCGCCGATATGTCTTATGCCTTTGTATTTCTTCTTTGTTTGTATTAATTGATTTAGTTTTTATAGTTTTATTTAAGTTTAAGTTTTTACGTATTTATGTATCGCCACGTACGGGATTAGTGTCTGTATTAATTATTGATTACTCTTGTGTTACATTTTTTCTGTTTCGCATTCATCACGTTATTGATAATTCTTTTATTTTTCCCGCTGCAAGTAATTATGTTTATTTAAGTACCTTCCTTTTCTCTAGGGAGAATGTTCTCCTATATATATATACTGTATTAAATAATGGATAAACTAAAAATATACTACCAAAATTGTAGCGGGATAAGAAGCAAACTTGTGGAACTGCGACTCAGCATTCTTAACTCAAGTTACGATATTATAGTGTTAACCGAGACGTGGCTTAAACCGGGTATTCTTGACTCTGAGCTCATGGATGGTCGGTACGTGGTGTACCGCAGGGATAGAAACAGTAAATCTTCACGTAAACTTGATGGTGGTGGTGTACTGGTCGCAGTCAGGAGAGGTCTGTCAGCTATTCGCAAACCGGAGTGGGAGGAGAATGAGTTGGAGGAAATTTTCATTAAATTAGTAATTAACAATAGAATATATATAATAGGTGCCATTTATATACCTCCCTCTTCCAATAAGCTCATTTATGAGCAGTATTGCAGAAAACTGGAATCACTTCACGCAGACCAAACTAATTCCACTATGTGTTTCCTTGGCGACTTTAACCTGCCCTTGCTCCAATGGTTGCCAACCAAAGACTGTCTATATATGTCTCCAAATAATACCTACAACATACCTTCAAGAACGTTGGTTCACACAATTAGTGTCATAGACTCACATCAGTACAACAGTTTTTCGAATAAAGATAACCGTATCCTGGATTTATTGTTTTCTAATGAGGTCTGCTATGTGTCACACCCTGATGTTGTGCTTTCTAAGGTTGATAGTCACCACCCGCCCTTTCAGTGCTACTTAGAAATAAGTCATCAACATACCCTGCAAGTAACATCTAGTGAGGCTCCCCTATATAATTATTTTAGGGCTGATTATAGTGTAATTAACAAAGAACTAAGTATTGTAAATTGGGACGAGCAACTTTTGGAGTTGGGTGTTAAAGATTGTGTTGATAGATTCTACAATATACTTTTTCAAATAATCGATAAACACATTCCAAAAAAGCGGAAGAAAAGTACTAAATATCCGGTCTGGTTCTCGCCTGCTCTCGTAAGTACTCTAAAACGTAAGGAAAAGGTTTGGATTAAGTGGAGGAACTATAACTCGCTCACTTACTATTTGGAATATTCGTTACTTCGTGATAGATGCAAAACGATGTTAAAACAGTGTTTTAGAATGTATACTGATAACGTTGAACTATCTCTGAAGTCGAACAACAAGTTTTTCTGGCAATATGTCCACTCCTTGAGGAAATCAAATAATGGCTACCCAAGTACAATGTACTATAACAACGAACCCTCTAATGACCCTAAGGAGATAGCTTGCTTGTTTTCTAAGTTCTTTTCGTCAGTATTTGAGCTTTCTTCCGTTGTCAATATTTCAGAACTCAATGACTTTCAGGCTTCGTACGCATCTCCTTCAATACCTGATTTGGTTGTAACTCCTCTTATTACACGTAACGTGTTGAGACGCCTAGACGTTACAAAGGGAGCTGGCCCTGACCGTATCAGTCCTGTCTTTCTTCAGAGGACTGCCTTTTCACTGTGTCATCCGTTGTGTACAGTATTCAATAAGTGCTTGGAGGCGGGAACTTTTCCCGATTCCTGGAAGCTAGCGCATGTCACTCCTATATTTAAATCGGGCACCAAGAGTCAGGTGGTTAACTATAGGCCTATCTCAGTGCTGTCTACTATTCCAAAGGTATTTGAAACCATTGAAAAGAACTATATCTACAGATATTTGGAGCCAGGCATACTCCCACAACAACATGGATTCATGAAGAATAAGTCAACTACTACTAATCTTCTTATGTACTCCGACTTTTTATTTAATGCAATGGATAAACGTCAACAGGTGGATACTGTATACACAGACTTTATGAAAGCCTTCGATAAAGTTGATCACCTACTTTTACTAAAAAAGCTCGCATTTAACGGGATAAAAGGCAATCTGTTGCGATGGTTTGCTTCTTATTTAAGCAACCGCACTCAGGCGGTTGTTATCAATGGGTACTTTTCTAATATTGAACCGGTTACGTCTGGTGTGGTTCAAGGTTCCATCCTTGGGCCATTACAATATACTATATTCATTAATGATATATCACAATGCTTTCTTAACAGCAACATTCTAATGTTTGCCGACGATCTCAAAATATTCAAGATTATTCAAAATTCTAATGATTGTATTCTCCTACAACAGGATTTGGATAGGTTTTGTTTGTACTGTGGGGCTAACAGGTTGCATCTGGCTCTTGAGAAGTGCAAAGTGTTATCATTTACACGCAATCATACTAAATTGACTTATGATTACAGTCTTAATGATCAACTCCTAACTAGGGTGACCACTATACGAGACTTGGGTGTCATGTTTGACTGTAGGTTGTTGTTCGACCAGCACATCGACAGTATATGCAGTAAGGCGTGCCAAATGTTAGGCTTTGTGTTGCGGTCAACTAAGCATTTTAGGTGTCCTGACTCATATATATTACTGTACACTAGTCTTGTTAGATCACATCTTGAGTATGCTTCGGTGGTATGGAATCCATACTATAAAGTATATCGAGATAAAATTGAGTTGACACAAAAAAAGTTTCTGCGCTCAATGCACTACAGAGTGGCCAACTCAAAGCTACATTATACCGAACTACTCGAAATGTATAACATGTGCTCACTGGCTGACAGACGCTCCTTGCTGGATGCATGTGCACTGTACAACATTTGTAACAGCGTGTACAATTGCCCGGACCTGCTGGAATGTATTCAGTTTAGAGTTCCTGGCTATGCGTCGCGACTACAACAATTATTTGCGACCAGAAAGACACGCACCAACGCTGGCCTGCGTGCTCCGCTCACCAGGATTTGTGACAATCACAACAAGAGCTACCTCTCGGTCGACATTTTTTGTAGTAGTAAGAGTCTTTTTAAAACACATGTAAAAAATATATTAATGGCTAAACTAGATTAATTTGTTTGTACCTACTTATTGTTTACTGTTTTTCTTTATCTTTTTGTTGTTTTTGGGACTAATAATGTACCTATAACTTTGAGAGAATGTAGAGGTGGTGGGCAGAACTAATTTTTTTTAAACTACTTTATGTACCTATATAATGTATGTCTGTCTACTGCTGTTATTTCTCCTTAATAAATAAATAAATAAATAAATAAATAAATAAATATTTAAACCAAGTTTCAAGTTAATTCACGCAGGAAATAAGATTTTCCATACAAACGTATTCAGTATTCACCCCATTTGATTGAAATCCCATCGAAATGTCCTTCCTTATTCCTTGTTTTTTTTTTTTTTTTTTTTTTTTTTTTTCTTCCTTATTCCTTGTATACATAATAAAGGGAACCTGTGTGCAAATTTCAGCTTCCTAGGTCCAAGAGTTTGGGCTGGGCGTTGATGAGTCAGTGAATGAATGAATGAATCGGAACTTCTCTTATTATTTTTTATATATACCCTAGCATAAGTAACTGTTTCTAGATTTATTAGGTTTTCGAAAAAACGGAAATATATATGATCACTCTTGTGTATGACTGTCTGTCTGTCACAGATTATTTTCTTCGAATCTACTGGACCAAAATAGTTGAAACTTTGTACATATATACTTAGAGTTTGATGACCCAATCACGGACGTATGGCGTATATAATCGAATTTCGATTTTGAAAGTTGATTTTGGAGGAAAATATAAAAAAAAAAAATTTCAATTGCATCATGTGACATATCAAATGAAAGGGCTCGTTATAAGCCTAAAGTTTACAGGAAAATCTAAACTAAAATCCTGTCTTAAAGTTCTGACCGATAAAATGACAGAGAACCCTCAGCGCGCTACTCGCAACTTGGTCAATTATTGTATACTGTCTGTCTGTAGGTGTGTCTCAATGTTTGTCCAGAATAGGTTCCGAAACGGCCTTATGGATTTTCATGAAACTTTCATGGATCATACATCATACAATTAATCAATCATGTCAAATCTTAAATACACAATTAAATTACTTTTTTTTTCAAAATAAAATAAAATTGGTACATTATAAATTAAATTAAATGTCTTATTACATAATATTTAGTCAACAACATTAAATTACTTACATTACATTATATTAAATTACAAACATGAAATAAATGAAAATAAAACAAGCAGCTGATACTAAATTAATAATCATTAGATCAGGTGGGTGGGTAAATGTCAAATAACAAATTTTACTCTTGTCATCATGAAATAATTCTTCAATGCTATAAAAACATTTCTCTGTTAGCCACTTATGAAGAGCAGCACAGAACGGTCTATATGGTAGCTCTATCATGGTTTATGGATATTTTGGTTCGTGAAACCCTAAAAATATTTGGAGACATTTGGAATGAAAGAAATCCCCATAATATAATGACATAAATAATTCAGCGGACATGATTCCAAAACGACTATGATATTACATTTTCTTTCTCATAAATTTTCATAACAATATACTCTGGGGATAAGAAATGTGTCACACGAGATGTGAGTTGGATGGTTTATATTAATTTGACTAAACTTTTCTCTATGCCTTGGAACTACACAGGTTAGTATTCAGCCATGCCTTGTGGCATGCGTCTGTTGTGTGCATCATGTGCGGTGCTATACTTACTTATAAATAAAAACCGACCAAGTGCGGGTCGGACTCGCGCACGAAGGGTTCTGTACCATTATCTATAAAAACGGCAAAAAAAAAATCACGTTTGTTGTATGGGAGCCCCCCTTAAATATTAATTTTAATTTAATTATTTATTTTTAAATTTTTGGTTCATAACTTGCTCGTAATAAACCGTCTGTATTTGAGAAACAAAGCAAAATTTCAAAAAAAGCAAAACGTACGTACGTAGATTATAATCTGCTAAAACGTTTGACACCAAAATTATAAGGTTTCGTTATAGTTTAGTAGGTGTAAATCGTTTTCCCCCAAAACGCAATTTTCAACGAAGAACATACCTACGAACACTCACGAGCTGCAGTGTTCTCTGTCGCACTGATGCCCGTGGGAAGAGCGCGCTTGAGACAGAATATGATTTTCTAAATACATATTTCGCTGCGTACGCTGAGCTACACGATCCTCTTAAGGGTTTCCCAAAAAAGAACCATATTTGTCAACGATCTTCATCCGTCTGTCTGTCACAAACAAAATAAGATCGGGACTTGAAAATCACATGTTGTAATATATATTTCCGCGGCACAAAGACGAAGAATGAACAATACCCATACATGCAGAAAGAGGTTACAAAAAAATAAATATTTATTATATCTGTGAAATTTTCCGTGTTGTCGATCACAGGGTACCGAACCGAAGCATTTTAGCTGTTAGTATTTGTGAGGCTATACTTAACGAGTGGCCAGTTTTGTTGAGGTACCTACTTATATTTAGATGGAAAAGCAGCGATCTTTTTCTTTTCTAGATCGATGTGGAAAAGCCTCGTGTAGTTTGTCGGGTTATGTATTGTGATGATACGACCTTATTTTCCTGGCCGCTTACAAGCTGGCCATCATAAATAGCATTTATTTTGATTTTAGAACACGATATTGTTCATTTTAATTCAATAGAACATTGTATGTTATTTTCAAATATCCGATGTGTGGAACCTAAATTAAAATTTTACTCATTCCTTCACAAACTGTTGACTTAGGCAGTTACTCTGCCAATTGTAAAACTAATTCAAGAACTAATATCTATGTTTATATAAAAGGAGCGCAAATAAGTATTTGCGCTCCTTCTCCTTACGGCTCCTTCTCCTTGGTTCCTTTGAAGGCTCCTTGGCTCCTTACGGATCCTTTTACTGGTTGTTCTTTTGCTGCTCCTGCTTGTTCCTTCCTTGTTAATTCGACCAATAAACGAATGGTGAAAGTTTACTACGAGTTTTCCTGCTATACCTACCCATCTACCCGGCCTGGCTACCCCACAACCCGACAGTACATAAGTTTTTAATTAAAAAACCCATTGGTACATAGTTAATACCGATCGTCTTAACCACTTCTTTACAGATATGTGTATGACAAAAAAAAGATTAGGAGCTAAGTACCACTAAGGCGAGTAAGAAAGAATGTAAGAATAAGTTTATATTAATAGTCTATGTCTCAGTGGACTATGACTTTTGGATCTACCAGCTTTTGCCAACATTTATTAAGATATATAATAGCTATTTCTTTCCAAAAAATATGACCAAAATAGTATTTGTGAAGCTTTTGACTTAAGGCGACGCATCACAGCGCAACGAACTGAGTTTTACGCGCGACTTATAATGTCTGTATATCTTTAGAAAGATGTAGGCGATATAAAATGCTATTAAAATCAAAAGATAACCAAGGATAAGATAAGATAGACCAAGATTCACGTACCAGAAACATGAGAAAGTAAGATTTCTCAACAAAACCTGTCTTGCGATAATACACGAAACGGACTTCGCCTGTATGAGCATCATACAAAAACTATTAAAAAAAACATAAAACCGATTTTTAAAATTTTATATCATGTTTAATATATTAATCTTTAGAAAGCAATTTCAATTTCGAACCCAAAAAATATAGTTATAGCGTAATTTACATATATGGGACAAACGTTATGAAGGGAGTTCTTATAAATTAGCTTTTAAAAAAAAGTGTACCGCCTTCAAAATTTGCACTGAAAAGTAAGAAATAATAAATATTTCGTCGTAGAATTTGAAGACGGTTGGTGCCAAATTAGGATACAAAATTAAGTAAACATCTAAGATAAGATTCAATATTATATATGTTTGTACTGATGATCGTAGGTTCCTAATGAATTGTCTAGATTAGTGAATTTGGGAAGTAAGTTGTTTTTAATTTGGCACCAACCGTCTTCAATTTCTTAGACGAAATATTTATTATTTCTTACTTTTCAGTGCAAATTTTGAGGGCGGTACACTTTTTTTTAAAAGCTAATTTATTTTTCCCTTTTAAGTGATTTTGATGCCCTGAGAGACAAATAATAACGCAAATAAAAAAAAAAATGGAATAATAAAAAATAAAAACTGCTGTGGATGGGATTTGAACCATTTGCATCCTGAGCTGCATCATACCATACCATACCTTTAGCCGTTAGACCACCGTCGATAAAAAATTGACAATTTCGTGTCAATAGCAACCGTTGCTAAGGCTTTTCTCTGATACATAATTTTCAGCCGTAAACAGAGACAAATTACTGAATTTCTGAAAAACTACTGAACTGATTTTCGTTATATGTCTGTGAGATAATGTCAAGAAAATATTATATTCTTAAAAAAATAAGTCGTCAAAATCGGTACATATTTCATCAAGGTACTGATAATTGACTTAAAAGTCAGTTTTTTCAAAATTACTGAAAAACTAATGAACCAATTTTTATGACATAAAAATGGGACCAATCCGGAAGAATTATCTGTCGATTAAAAAAGAAATCATCAAAATCGGTTCATAAACGTCGAAGTTATCCGCGAACACACATAAAAAAAAAATATATATACGGTCGAATTGAGTAACGTCTTTTTTTTTGAAGTCGTTAAAAACTAAAAACCTTTTGATGTCGCGGTAATAGGTTAGAGTTATTACATTAGAAGAGTACTAAAACATAATTTAACGTTTCGTTTAATAGCTTTTGACCACTAAAAGGTTTTTATTGTAACTGTATTCAGACAAAAAGGTTCTATTACAGCCTTTGTGTCTTTGGTTTGCTCTATTTATTTAAAAATCATTACTTATTGTCATTTGTTTGTTTGTTTGTCTTTCTTTCACGCCACACAAAGCAACGGACCGACGTGGTATTTTGCACAGGGATAGCTGGAGGGCTTGAGAAATCCTCGGGGAAAATCGGGGGGAATTTTTTGCGCATTTTTAGAATAAATTATATGTCACATTTCTAAATTTTACAAGGACGAAGGCGGGGCGGAATCCTAGTACTTAAATAATATTGAAGTGACTCTCGTGATTTAAAAATTATTATTAAAGTGTGATATGATATTCACATGATATTTAAAGATTTACTAAATAACCTGTGCTAAAACCTTTAAGTGATTTTACAAAATACATAAATGAGTCTAATTTTAAAAGAAATATTTAATTATTTAGAGGGTAAAATAATCTTCAAAATGGCGTATTAAACATTAATTTTGATGGAGTATTAAGGGAGATATGGCGTATAGACAAAAAACACCCTTGAGAAATAATATATAGAGAGAGATAACTGTTTTTTAGAGTTTTATTGTTGTCTGTCTGTGTGTCTAGGTTTTTGCGAAATTAATAGATTTAGATGAAATTGGGCAGTACCTAGATATACAGGTGTAACATCGTAATAATAATATAACCAATAAACTTAATAAACCAATCCATTTAACACCTCAAAACAATAGCCCGATTTTAATTTAATTTTATCTCAGCAATAGTCCAGGCACCTGACGGGGCCTGTCTGTGAGCGCATTGTATTTGATGCATTCAGAGATAGGTCCCGACGGGTGCTAGTCACAACACTTTAGATTAAACACTCTTAAGGGCCTCTACGTGTTGGGCCTATGTCCCCATGCAAGCCTTACAAAGGACCGGGTATTATGCCTGTGAATTTAAAGTAACATATAGCCACTTCTGATGAAGAAAAAAAACCGCCTTCAAAACCAAAATATGCTTTCCGAAAGCAAATGCACAAGTCACTATAAAAAAATACCCAAATCGCTTCAAGTGTGCCTATAAAATTTTAAGAGTTCCATTCTCCAGAATCCTATCATCAGATCCTGACCTGATGACCATGGGACCACCTGGGAAGATATACCCTTTCAAACAAAATAAAATTTTTCCAAATCTGTCCAGGCGTCTTCAAGTAATAAGTAACATACATAAAAAAAAGATTCCGACGAATTGAGAACCTCCTCCTCCTTTTTTTGAAGTCGGATAATAACTGACATACTTATTAAATATCTTTTAGTAATTACTTGAGTAATATATCAGATGTCGCAATTCGCTAAAATACCAGAATATTAGTCGCCATGTGACTAGATATAGGTAAACTTTTACCTCTAAAAGCGTTTCTTTCTTGTCACCATGTAAACACAATCTCTATTTAATAAATTTAGATATCTGTATGTCTGTATTTGTATAAAAATCGCCGAATGTAGCAAATAGAGATTCGTTGCAAGCAGTAGCGGGTTTGAATCCAAAGGAGATTAAAATATGTGTAACAAAAATTATGGTTTTGATCCACCTTCCGTCGGTGACCGAGTGGTTAAGACGTCTGGTTAATTTACTAGGTGAACCAATGGTTTTTTTTAAATTAGAGAACTTACGTACATAATCGGACAAACCACACTTAGAGGCTTTTCCATCAAATATACCTCAACAGAACTCTTTATGTATAGCCTCACAAATACCATCGGCTAAAAGAGGGAGACTTGGTCTTCCGATGGGTACCCTGGGATCGATATAATGGTTTCGGCATCTGTAACACGTGAAGAATAAAAAAAAAAACTGTGTGTGTACGCGCGTTAGAAGTTACCTATACTTTTTTGGCATGTTGCTAAAATCTGAATTCAATTAATTAATTTTATTTTGAAAATGGCTTATTATACGTATGTACTAAATTGTCTATTTAATATAATAAAAAAATAAACTTGCATCGTAAAATTTTGTCCAAATATCACTCTCGGCTACTTCATACTGTAACTTTTTGTTACATCGTAAAATTTCACTCTCATATATTTTTTTCATAACGCGCCTAAAGAAGTATAACTTCAAAAATAAACAATATTATGATTCTTAGTGCTTCCTACTTGGCTCATATTTCATTCATACAAATAACTTTTCTTCGTCTTATTTTCACACGAGCAGAGCAGCGAGGAAAATATAAAATTTAAAGCAAGGCCAAGCTAGGTTGAATTGCTAGTCTAAGATATTATTTACGCACACGCCCTGAGTAAGTTTCCATTAAGGCTAAGTAGATACAAATATGAGATTTAGGTCGTTAAATAGATTGACAGCTTATCACCACGTAGGTACGTCGTACAGGCATCATAAGCTACCCCTTGTCGGTGGCTTAACTGAAATTTCTACCCTTATTTAGTGAAATTGTGATTGGATAGCGAAAAGCTCATTTTAACAAATGAATAATACAAAATGTACAATGCATATGGAAAAGGAAGAAAAATAAATAGGTCTTTACGCTCCTGGTATCGCCTGTAAAATTTTTAGAAATATAAAAAATATGTTTTTTTCTATACAAACTGTTGCATACCCATTATCCTCATAGATTTCCAAATTAGATATTAAATATTAAAATATTAGATTTCAAGATATTCGGATCAACTTTATTTATTTGTATAAATATAAATTAAGGTAATGTATGTAATTACGAAATCTTTGAATAAATATAGAATACTAGATGACCATTGCGAATACTTCGCACTGTTAGTTCAACTGATCTCCAACAGATGGCGTCTTTTAAAAAATAAATAAATAAATAAATAATGTTTGTTTATTTTTTGTCATTAAAGGGAAAATAATCTTCAAAATGGCCGACAAAAAACACCTTTGAGAAATAATGTATAGAGATGAGCAGAGCAATACATAAAATTGAGAATTACCAAACCAAAATACAATTATCTCGTCTAATGAAAACAGTACAAGAAATATTAAAGCTTTATTTCTTTTTTCAGGTAACATAGGAGCTGGGGAAAACACGCTTTTGGTATGAAAGTGAACAAAAAATTAACTTAGATAATGGAGATCGATATGAAAATACTTAGTTTTCTGTTATTATTTCTAATCAAATCTGGATCACTATTAGATGATGAAACTGTAGAAGCAGCTAACATTGTTGAAACGACAAGTAAATGTACAAACAAAACTAAAGAATGTGCCGCAAATATAATCGAAGAAAACATTGGCACTAATAACAATTTAGCTGCAATCGATACTAAAACACTTAAAATTAATGAAAATTCAACAGCTGATGTAGAAGAAACAAATAAAGGTTTCAAAAAATGCGAATTATCCAACAGTAGCGTAGGTGATGATGAATCTATGAAATCGACAATTCTGGATTCAATCTATCTAAATAACATACATTCAAGTGTTACTACGAATTTGATAGAAGAGAATGTATCAGTTGATGATATTGAAACTGATGGGGTAGATCTGTTTGAGATAATTAATAGTGATTGTGGGGGAACGAATAAATGTCCGGATCTACGGAAGAAGTGGTCGTCGGAAAAAACTATTACGATTGGATTTCTGGGAGCTTACGGAAGGAGTCAGGTAAGATATATTTTTAGCGAAAATGTTTTATCTATAGTTCTTAACTATGTTTGAGCATGAGTTTGATTGGTCCGGTATCTCACCGAAAATTTTCGGTCCGGCTACCCGTATGATCGAGATTGAACACAGGCCACACATTAGCGATGTAAATCATACGATAACAGACACACATGATTCGATTAAATTTAATTCCGGCCATCGAAATCAATCATAAATACAACGATTTGAAAACGGATGGCGGACCGTTCGTTACAAGAATTAGACGAGTCTGTGGTCGATTTCGGCGGAACGTATGGCGGCGCGCCGGCGATTGGACGAATGATTGATACTGAACCGATGAACATTCGGAACGATGTCATTAGAGAAGAATGCAAAATAAAAGATGATGTTATGACTAAAATAGGGAAAATGGTTCACGCTGGTTTGGACACGTTGAAAGAATTAAGAATGAAAGGGTGACTAAAAAGGTTTATATGGTTGAAGTGAACGGAAATGCTGGCAAAGGACGACCTAGGTGTAGTTTTATTATACATATAAAAAATTTATTGATCGATGGAAATATTAAAAGTAACACAATCGGCGAGCATGTATAATAGGTATGATGATTTAAAAGAAGCGAAAGAGGTATGTCAGGATCGTAACAAATGGTATTCGATTGTCTCTGCCTACCCCTCTTGGGATAAAAGGCGTGATGATAGATAAATAGATAGATATAATACTGAACCCATTTAAATAAAATCTTTCACTGTTAATAGTGCTAAGTTTTATTAAAAAAAATTCAATTTTCAGTTACTAGTAGGTTTGACCTTGTGAAAACATTAAATTAGTTGGACCTGCCCCCATGTTATTTATAAGTGAATGGCGCAGATCTTCGTACTTTTTGTAATTACATTACCTAATGTAATAATGTTATTTTTATATTCAAAAGCATAGTGCTTACTTTGCATACATAATTCTATACTTAACCCTAAAGGTCGCCGCCGTACGGTCCACCGAAATTGATCACAGATTTTATTTTATTTATTTTTTATTTTTATCTTATTTCTAATACAAACAACACTTACTAAAAAATAAAACAGTAATATACAATAAAGGTAAAATAAATAAGTATCAAAAACGTATCAAATAAAACAAAACATAACAAACTACACACGCGAAGGTACATAATAGATATACATACATATGACTAAGTATATTATATACAATTTGTAAATATTCATACATATAATAAATTAATTGCATACACACACATAATAAAGCATAAAAATAAATACATACACAATACATATTAAAATTAGCAAAAAACAGCACAGCTAACAAAAATAGATGGATGGTCTACCGAGTTTAGTCAACATCTTAACCATACTCAGCAGACATCAGATCAAAGTGGAGTTAAATAAGTCCAATGCAACATATCGAGCATTATGGGTCTCACAATACGACACAATGGGGCCCTCCTGCCAGCGTTAGTGCGGCTGCGCGGAATGGAAAACAATGCCTGTGATCGAGAACGGTAACCTGGGACACAAGCATGTCATGAAAGCACGAAAGATTCGTCTAATTCCTATAACAAATGGCCCGCCTAGATGTTATGGCGGCCGGAATGGGAAATTTTCGGTGCGATGCGTGTCCTACTTAAAGGATTGTATTGTTTGTTCATAAAAAAGTACCCTATACCTCTGTACCTTTTATCTTAAGAGCTCTTGTCAGACCTAAGTATTGATTAATCAAATCTAGGAGCGCCTGAGTTTGACCCTACTATATTAACACTAGAGCGCACGCGCTTGAAAATACTCTTTGAGCGCACGCATGGGCTACTGTGTAGCCCATTCTGGGACTGAATTTTTTTCTTAAATATATTGAACAATTAATAAAATACTGTATATAATTACTCATCATCTTTATTTTTACCAATAAGGGCTATAAAATAAACAAAATATAGATTATACATACATTATAAGTTGAAACAAAAACATATTCTTAGATAAATTAACATCGTTTGTAAGGCTTGTGATCAGAATCTTATTTTCTATTAGGAAAGTAATATCTAACATTGAATTGGTTTTAATGTTAGATATTAACTTATAATCATCTAATTAGGCAAGTAAATCATTATATTGGCTTACATTCTGGACACACAACTCTCTGATGATCGCTAAATATGCGCCTCATACATTTGCTGCACTGTTGTATGAGCACCGCGGGGGTAAGCAGTAGTAAGCACGCTACTGTAGGTGCGGGGATAAGTATTCTAGGAATACAGAAAACCTTAACTCACTAAGATCCCAAATAAAAAAAATATACCACAATATTACCATCTGGGCTACAAAATGTAGCCCGCGCGTGCGCTCTAGTGTTAAACCTAAGTATCAGGGATGAGAGAATGCAAAAAGTCCTAATTGATTCGACTATGTGAGAAGGATTGGTTCATAGAGATAGGTACCAATATTAATAACAAAAAATATGCTTTATGCTTTTCGGAATGTGGACCCATATCAAAATCAGTTTACCGTATACTTGAGAGATATATACGTTGTACAGTTGTGATTAATGATATAAGGTTTATTTGTCAAAGCCTTTGAATAACAATCTTACGTCATATGAAAACCACTATATTATTTTTCACTAACGTTTTCAGGCGGTTTCGCCTGTATTGAAGTAATGTTAAGGAAAATGTCAAGGATATGATGAGGATATGCCATTAAATTTCTGTATCAAATATCATTCAAAGCTGTTTATGTTTTGAATAGTTTTCGGTATGGAATAAGAAGCATGAAAGTAAGATAAATGCATGTGATATAAAGCGTATTGACAGTATCAGCAACGTTGTCATTAGAGAAGAATACGGAGTGAAAAATGATGTTGTGACTAAATTAAAGAAAAGTAATTTACGCTAGTTTGGACACGTTGAAAGAATGAAGGATGAAAAATTGACTAAAAAGGTTTATATGGCTGAAGTGAAAGGAAATGCTGGCAGAGGACGACCTAGGTGTACTTTTATTAAACATGTAAAAAGTGTATCGATCGATTGAAATATTAAAAGTACGCACAATCGCCGAGCATGTATTAAAGGTATGATGAATATAAAAGAAGCGAAAGAGGTATGGCAGGATCGTAACAAATGGCATTCTATTGTCCCTGCCTACCCCTCTTGGGATAAAAGGCGTGATGATAGATAGATAGGATTAAATACTACCCAAGATTTATGTGTATAAAACATCACGGTACCGCTCTTGTAAGCAATGCAGTAACCATTAGGTAATGGCGATGTTCCTTATTCGATGAGTTGTGTTAATTAGAGATTAAAATTCCACAGAGGGAATCGGGGCGGGTCGCTAGTTTTTAGGGGTCCGTCCGTCCGTCCGTCTGTCTATCACCAGGCTGTATCTCATGAACCGTGATATTTAGAAAGTTGAAATTTTCACAGATGATGTATGTCTGTTGCCGTTATAACTAACAACAATTACTAAAAAACAGAATAAAATAAATATTTAAGGGGGCTCCCATATAACAAACGTGATTTTTTTGCCGTTTTAATAGATAATGGTACGGTTCTGTCTAAAAGTGGACACTGTTACGGGTGTCTCTGTCCACGCTGTAATATAGGTACATGCCGTTATAGTATGTTGTGTTTCCCCATTTTCGTCGCACCTATTCATTATTGTAATAATATTATTTCGTTCACGCTAGATCAGATTACTGATGTATTTTCGCGAAAATAAGGTTAGAAATTCGTCAGGAAAACCCCATACCATGTATTATTCATTATATTGTTTGGCATTGAGCTTTTATTGGCGTAAGAAATTTTGTCACATACGTAATAAAGAAGATCTGTAACAAGTGAAGAAAATTTAGCCATGTGTTGTGTTATCTTAATATTGTAAAGGTTAGAGTGTAACCTTGTGTGTGTTGAGTGTATCCTGAAAAATATTTCTTTTAGAGATTTTCACGGGTATTGTGCCTTATAACTCTCGAAACATTGGACCCAGCGTAAGACGAAGTCTCTTTCTTTTTCTATAAAAATTAATATAAATGATTTGATTTATTTATTATTTTAAAATTTTTACACATTTACAACTTAACTAAAATGTACAATAATAAATAAATTTTTGCTACCTGCTCCTTGCTTCTACGACCCTTTTTGGGTCCTTGGCATTTATAAAAGGATGTTTCCTAATGTCTATTTTAGTTAAATATTGGTTATATCGGTCCAGGTGATAGATTGTAATAGTAAGCGACTCGTTGCAATCAAAGCTGTGTTGCAGGACCGCGCTGTATTAGTAGTGTCGGTGTACATGCCTACCGACTCAACAGATAATTTAATCGAGTTTACGGACTGCCTTGGTGAGATTCAAGCCATAATAGAAAGTAACAACATAGAGACAGTATTCGCATTAGGTGATTTTAATGCACACCCAAGGGAACTGTTTAGTGAAGAACTGTTGAGTTTTTGTGCTGAGCAGTCTTTGTCATGTGTCGATACGGAATGGCTACCGGTTGACTCATACACATTCGTGAGTGAGTCTCACGGGAGCAGGCGCTGGCTCGATCATTGCATCGTGACCGACGCTGCTAAGAGTACTGTGACTAGTGCTGCAGTGCTTTATGACACATATTGGTCGGATCATATGCCAATTCAAATAGTGTGCAACATGAACATGATTAGATGTAAGTTAGTAAATTTAGATATAAATAGCACGAACAAAGTGATTTGGGGGGAAAGAGATAGTACTCAAATCAATAAATATAGTGAAATATGTGACAGCAAATTAAGAAACTTTGAATTTCCTATAGAGTTACAAAGCTGTGGTGATATGATGTGTTCTGATACTAGTCATAGGGTAATTTTAAACAATTTGTATGAAAATATTGTTAATATTCTTTGTGAAGCTTCTGAATGTAGTCATACTAATAAAAGACATAATAGGGGGGTCAAACAAATAGTAGGCTGGAATAAACATGTACGGGACGCTCACAGGACGGCTCGGCTTGAGTTTCAGACATGGACATTGTATGGTAAGCCAACTTCAGGTTATTATTACAATAGAATGTGCGAGGCTCGACGTATCTTCAAGTCGAGACTAAAGTGGTGCCAGAATAATCAACAGCAGATTAGAATGGATAAAATTGTGAGACACCACTCCTCCAGGGACTTTGGTAAGTTCTGGAAGGCAGCGAACAGACTGAATCCTAGGCCGAGTCGTCCGGCGAGCGTGGGGGGTTTGCATGAGCCGAGGGACATTGCCAACTTATTTAAGGACAATTTTAAGATAACACCGACACTTCAATCATGTCCCCGTGGTGCTGAGAGCTGTCATGCGGAGTGCACGATAAGTTTCTCAGCTGAGGAAGTAGGCTCGGTTATAAGGGGCATGGTCAGAGGTAAGTCGCCAGGGCATGACAGCCTCAGCATCGAGCACTTGCAGCATGCAGGGATTCACTTTCCTGGGGTTTTGGCCGTGCTCTTTGCTCAGTGTGTAAGGCATCAATATCTGCCAGAGAGTCTAATAAGAACCATTGTTGCACCTATATTAAAAAACAAGACTGGGGATAGTTCGGACATAGCAAACTATCGGCCTATATCATTGGCAACGATCATGGCTAAAATACTGGACGGTCTGCTTGATCGACACCTGAGTAAACATATAAATCTACATGACGCTCAGTTTGGCTTCCGACCTGGTCTATCTACAGAAAGTGCAATTCTGTCGCTCAAGCATACTGTCCATTATTATACGGGCAGGAACACGCCCATATATGCGTGTTTCCTCGACTTGTCTAAGGCTTTCGACTTAGTGTCATATAATGTGTTGTGGAAAAAACTAGAATGTGAAACAACAGTGCCTCATGAACTTGTGTCCATTTTTAAGTATTGGTATAAAAACCAAACAAATAATGTCAGATGGGCAGGAGTGTTGTCAGACTTGTATGGGTTGGAGTGTGAGGTGAGACAGGGAGGATTGACATCTCCCAGACTTTTCAACCTATACATGAATGAGCTGATAGGGGAGCTCAACGGCACAGGTGTCGGATGTCACATAGACGGTGTGAGCATAAATAACATTAGCTACGCCGACGACATGGTGCTGTTGAGCCCCTCTATTAGCGCACTAAGGAAGTTAGTCGCCATATGTGAATCCTATGCGGCGGCTCATGGGCTCAGATATAATGTAAAAAAGAGTGAGTTGTTAGTGTTTAAAGCTGGCACCAAATGCTATAACACTGTGCCACCAGTGTTGCTAGAAGGCACGCCTCTCAACAGAGTCTCGAAATTTAAGTATCTGGGCCATTGGGTAACCGAGGATTTGGCGGATAACATGGATCTGGAGAGGGAGCGTAGGGCGCTGTCCGTCCGGTGTAATATGCTAGCTCGCAGATTCGCACGTTGCACAAATCAAGTTAAGACCACACTTTTTAAATCTTTTTGTCAATCTTTCTATACATGTGCACTGTGGGTCAAGTATACGGGGCGGGCGTATAGCGCCCTGCGAGTGCAATACAACAACGCGCTCCGGGTGCTGCTGCGGCTGCCGCGTTTCTGTAGCGCGTCCGCCATGTTCGCTTGCGCGGGTATTGATGATTTCTACGCCGTCATGCGCAAGAGGTGCGCGTCACTACTTGCGCGAGTCCGCGGTAGCCGCAGCACCATCCTGAACACGATAGCCGACAGATGGGATTGTCCCATCTTAGGGCATTGGGTTCGGTTGCACACAAACAACTGTTCTCCCTCCAGTGTGTGATCAATGTAGTAATGTTGTGTTACTTTTATTTTTCATTAGGTACTAACAATAGATTAAGATAAAAATACTAACAAATTATGGATCATAGTTGTCCGAAATAAAAGATTTTATTTATTTATATTTATTTATTTATATTATACAAATATGAGGAAAATATATATTTATTTCAAATAAAAAAAATAAAAAGCTACAAAAAAATGGGTAAACATTTTAGTATTTTATCTATAAAACATAATTCAAAGTAATTTGATTCCGAGGTCAAATTCTCCAGGCACTCCACTATAAGCCTGGTATAAAAAAAATATAATCTTGTAAGTTTGTTTGTTTGGGATGCAACTTGCGTCGATACCCTCGCCCAGTCCCATCTTCCATTTACTTCCTCTAAGGCAGGATCAGCAGCAGCCATAGCAGAAAACGCAAAGCGGCGCAGATATGTCGGCCTCAGAGACGACTACATATTTGCGCCACTTGGTTTTGAAACACTTGGGCCTTGGGGACCAAGCGCTCATTCAATTTGTAAAGAAATTTCAAAACGCCTAATTAAATCTACAAATGACCAGAAGGCTGGTACGTACTTCGCACAACGCATAAGCCTTGCAATTCAACGAGGAAACGCAGCCAGTCTTCTGGGTACACTTCCAATGTCTGGGGACCTGGGACAAATTTTTTATTTATAAATTTAGTTTTAGATTTTATAATTGTATTAAGTCTATTTTAAGGTTTTTATATTATATTCTTTTTTTATGTAAGTAATTATTGAACTTCATATTTAAATTTATCTTGTAAGTAAAGAGATGTCGATAGCCTAATTGGTAGAACGTAGTCTTGAAACCGGGAGGTTTAGGGTTCAATTACCACTCGTCCAAAAAAGAATGCTAATAACCAATTTTATTTAAGATATGTGATTCAAACGACTTCTCGTGCTTCGGAGAGATCGTAAAGACCGCCCTTCTTCTAAAAATAAGAGATAGGTTCACAGGGCTTGCCACCTGTTCTGTTCAATATCTACACCCCATAAAATTAATAAGTGAGAGACTACCATTGCTACAAGCGTAGCACTAGCAACCCACATACTGTATTTTTTTCTTAGAGATACTTTTTCGGAACTAATTTTATAGTTTTTTTTGGTAATTTTTCTATACAACATAACTTGCTTTTTCTTTTTTTTTAATTTAGATAGATATTAAAATTATCTTAAATACTAAATTATACCTACATATAATAAAAAAAAATAGCATAAACAAATTTCATGTAAATCGCTACCTACGGAGGGGTCCCACGGTCCCATTGTTTCCACACCAAACGCCTCAAGTAGTTTGGAAGAGATGCTTATTTGCGACGTTTGGCCATTTCAGCAACATAATAATATATACAAATAAAAATAAAATTGACGTGTTTGTTTGTGATTACAAAATTAATAAAAAAATAACTGAGTCGCATATAGTTGACGGATTCTTTTGTCTGCCCCAAACGACTAATTGAATTTTGATATAACTTTCTGGAATGGGATTGTGTGGAGACGTGGGTTGACATCTAGTTTTAAATAAATTTGAAATAGGAAAAAAGGCAAACTTTTAAAACTACAATAGAGTTCCTAAACTACTCTGTTCTGAATGTGACTTTGGCGCAACTTCGAACAAAAAATTAAGGCTAGGAAAAATGAGCCAATACTAATGGCGTCGTATCGCCATCTCTTTCACTCCATATAAATATGACAGAGATAGCAAATATTTCTGTACCAAGTAATCCTTAATGTTGTTAGGTTGGTAGTACCTTTCGGCCATAAGTTTGTTTCATTTAAATGTATGGCAGTCCCGACTCAACATAGAGTGATTGCTACTTACTCTATGTTTGTTTTCAGACCGTGCTTGGGGCAGTACCGCTTGCAGTAGCTGCTATAAATAGAGAACGAACTTTACTACCTGCATTACGATTGAGATATGTTGCTGTGGATATAGGAAGACCAAGACGGCCACTACCATTAGACCGGGACAGCTTATCATTGAGGTTTGTATTGTTTTAGAATGATCTGTTCTTTTAACTTCACAAGCCCAGGTTCTATGGTACCCAGTTACAGCTCCCGAAACCGTGTTACGGTTCCAGGGTATCCAGCGGAAGACCAAGTCTCCCTCGTTTAGCCGATGGTATTTGTGAGTTGCCAGTTCTGTTGTGGTATATTTAGTTAATTAGATGGTAAAGCCTCTAAGTATGACTTGTCTTATTATTATACAGTACAAGCTTGTGTCTGCGGTTTCACCCGCGTGGAAATACATACAAAAAGAAATAATTCCGTGGCTGTAATTTGCCCCTCCCTCGCCCGCTTTCGCGGTATAAAAAGTAGTATATGTAATTCTCTGACCCCTAAACTACCACTATGCAAAAAATCATGTCGATCCCGTGAAAAATATAAACAAATCTATCCCACGGGAACCATAATTTTTTCCGGGATAAAAAGTAGCATATTATGTGCTATTCCAGACTATAATCTATCTCTGTGCCAAATTTCATCCAGATCCGTTTTGCCATTCTGCCGTTATTGAGTAACAAGCACACAAACTTTCGCGTTTATAATATTTGTGGGATTTTATGACAGACATAGGTACTTTTATAGAAGAGATACTGCGAAAGAGGTATGTCAGGATCGTAGCAAATGGCATTCGATTGTCTCTGCCTACCCCTTCCATACTAATATTATACATGTGAAAGTAACTCTAAAGTAACTCTGTAACTCAGTCTGTTACGATTTCACGGCCAAACCACTGAATCGATTTAATTTAATTTTGATATGGAGAAAGCGTGAACCCTAGGGAAGGAAAAAGACAACTTGTTTTAAAATCCCCGGCGGAATAATAGAGGATTAAAGTTAAAATGGACCTCACGGACGAAGCCGAGGTAAACAGGTAGTGGGATGCGGCGATATGACACGATAGAGCAATTACGATCCATGCTAATCTCACTATATTCCCTTGAGAAATTTTAAGATTTAAAGCTGTAGCATCAAGTATATTTTAAAAGGATTTAAGTATGTTATTGGAGTGAAAGCTTCTTTAAACTCTTTCTGAACAGTAAACGAAACTGAACCGTCACGCTCGGGTCGGTCGGTGACGCTGAATCTGGTATTATCGGCTCAAGTCGTCATAAGCCATGTTTATCAAATGCTAAAATAATTTTTCAAATCGGTTTAGTAGTTTTTGAGTCTATGGAACACGAACAAACAAACAAATATTGATTTTTATATAATAATAAGTAAATAAAATAAAATAAAATAAAATAAAATAAAAATAAAAAAGCCTTTTATTTCTTGCAAGAAAGTACACACTTTTACACACGTTTACACTTCTATTTAAATAATTACTACTATTTTTAATATTAGATTATAATACGCGTATGTTTTGTATATAATCAGTGTAATATTTCAAGTGTATATAATATCTAATGTGTGTATATCTACAGTTAGAAAATTTTGTGTAAAAATGGATATTCGGGTCAAGTTACTTAAAAACCTTGACTTTCCTGACCTAGTAGTCCTCCCTTTTATTATTAAATATTAACTTCTACTTTCGACAACATTCATCAGTCATCTCTTATTATGCTAATGTAGCTTTTATCAATATTCACTCCAGTTTCATTCAAAATATTTTAGGGTTTGAGTGAACATTTATTTTTAAACACATTTTCTTAAGCCTTGGATTTATGATTGTAATTATTTGTGACCTCTACTGGAAATTTGGAAAACTGGGCTTTATTTATTATGCTGTTAAAAGTTGTAGCTATACAGGAAAAAGTTTTTAAAAGACGTTTTTGCTTGACATTTCTAGTGCATACCTCAGTTAACATATTGATCGAACGCCATAACGAAAGTTTTGTGAAATTTCCCATTTTCTTTCTGATTGTAATATATTTTCATGCTAAGTGTTTTCCAAATTTATGCTTTCGAAAACAGCAGTCTTCTAAAAATTATTTCCCATTAGCAGCAAGCCCCGTTTGAAAATTCCACGAGAACGAATAAATAGGCGTTACACAATCAATAAATTTAACGTTCCGTCAAATTATTTACATTTTTTTTAATCGACATTTCGTAGGTACTTGGGAGATATAGACAAAACGGCGTTCGCTATCTATCTATCATCACGCCTTTTATCTCAATAGGGGTAGACAAACACAATCGAATGCTGATCCTGACATACCTCTTTCGCTTCTTTTATATTCATCATACCTTTCATACATGCTCGGCGATTGTGTGTACTTTTAATATTGCCATCGATCAATACATTTTTATATGTTCAATAATAGTACACCTAGGTTGTTATCTGCCAGCATTTTCTTTCTCTTCAGCCATTATATGTGACCTTTTTAGTCAAATTTTCATCCTTCGTTCTTTCAATGAGTCCAAACCAGGGTAAACTACTTTTCTTCATTTTAGTCACAATATCATCTTTCACTCCGCATTCTTCTTTAATGACATCGTTTCCGATGCGGTCAATACTCTTTATATCACACATTCTACATTTTTCCTTTTTTTTAAATTAATAAATTATCATAACAAATACTCCATAATTTAATAAATATCCCATTTTGCCGGAAAAATAGTTTTTTCGTTAACAATTATCCGAAAAACCGTACAAAAAGGCTTTTCCATCTACATACCTCAACTGGCCACTCGTTAGGTATAGCCTCAAAAAATTCCGCTAAGTGAAGAAGACTTTGTCTTCTGCTGGATACCCTGGGGCCGGGACCGGTTCTCGGGAGCTGTAAGGCAACCCTTAAAAACATTTTTTCATAAACAACAATCAAACTGTGCCATTGCTAATACTTCTATATGTATGGACAATTCGCAAACTTTTGAAATTGTAACAATATGAAGGTCGTGATGCTTAGGTTAATCAATAGTAGTATAGGTACTATTAAATACATACGGATTTTCTCTTATGATTCGTTTCATTGTGTCTTAAGTTTCTTAGCGAAGGGGGAAAAAGGGGTGTAATGGGTAAAACCAGCCTACTCGACGATCTATACCGGCGCCACAAATATATTCATTGTAGTCTTTATAGTAGAGAGAAAACTAGCTTTTGTCCTGACTTTCACACGGGTTTTAGCTTCGAAGCCGTTTAAGGGCGAACGTTTTGACCTATTGAGCTGGGGCGTGTTGTATTTATTAGTTTTTTTATTATTTAAATACTTACGTGAAATCAAAATATTGATTTTTGGGAATATAGTTAATTAAATGAAAAAAAAATAAATAATAATAATAAACTTCTCGGGTTTCCTTACAGCTCCCGGGAACCGTTGCCGGCCTCAGGGTACCCAGCTGAAGACAGAGTCTTCCTCACTTAGCCAAAGTTTTTTTTTTGAGGCTATACCTAGCGAGTGGCCAGTATTTCTGTTGAGGTATGTATATGGAAAAGCCTCTTTGTACGGTTTGTCGGATAATGTAGGTACATATATTTTTTTATTATAAAAACCCATTGGTACATGGTCGGATGTGGGGATCAAACCCGCGACTTCTCAGTTGTGAGCCGACGTTTTACCCACTCGACCACCGACGCCAAACCACACTTAGAGGTTTTCCATCTAAATATACCTCAACAGAACAAGTCACTCGTTAGGTATAGCCTCACAAATACCATCGGCTAAACGAGGGAGACTTTGTATTGGGCTGGGTACCCTAGAACAGTAAAAGAAGAAAAAGAAGAAGATGTCGATAAATTAAATACATGGAAACAATATCGTATATTACATTAACATTATGTACAAATCGTTAATATGGTTCATAAACTTCTGGAAAAAAAACAATAAATACGACATTAACCCATGTTGGGTGGATGCGAATGAATCAAGTCAGGGGAAAACTATTGTATAACCAAATAGCCAAGTGCAGCAGAGGCGTTAGTTGGTATTAATTTTGAAATAACAGACATACACCTTAATTTTATATTATTTTATTATAACTTAATATCATATAGTTCTGCCTTCGTAGCATTACCAAAAATGACACACACATAACACATTATTACGATCTTTGTACCTTACGTAGCCAGAGATTAGTGGTAACAGTGTCCACATTTAGACAGTTGCCAAAGTATATTAACTAAACAGACAAGTCACCCATTTTACTACTTTTTGGATTTTTATGTGTACCTAACTAACTGATTGCCCGCTACTTCGTACGCGTTGTATTAGGAATATAATTCACCCTCTTGAATAATTTTTCAATCGCTCCAGTAGTTTTTGAGTCTGACAACAAACAAATATTGATGTTTATATATTAGATGTCTTAGTTCCCGTCTTTTTCCGTAGTCCCATTGGTTGTCCCTTTGATGGGACTCATTGTCCAATGAAGGTGAAATGTTGGATGAATTTCAATTATTGATTATATACATACTTAATACTAAGTAATTTTGAAAAATATATATAATAATTCAATTACCCCAATGGGAATGGGTAATAATCAATTTGGTTTGTGTCCATGGCTTTAGTATCACCCCATTCGTCCCATAGCCAACCCCTTTTGACTGAATATTCTGGGTAAGCATACTCGTAATACTCTCCCGGAGTATGATTTGCCAATACGTATATACGAGATAAATAATACCTCACATCTGTGAACACCAGGATCTTATCTTCATTCAAATGTATAGAGAAACAACCAATTCCAAAGATAGTTTTGTCCACCGACATTAAAGGTCCACCATAAGGTGCACCCTTGAAATGCTCCCAATTTTTTAAACATATAAACTTACCCCAGAATTTTGGTAAATACAATTCGCAATTCACAACATGCTTCCTAGGCTCAAAGCGGCCAAATCTAATTTTGTACATTTGATGTATATCATTCTCATTCCAAAATCCGCTACCAAACATAAGCAACCCCTCGTGGTTGACCAGAGCATCTCTTTTTTTGGTAATTTCATTCTCTGAGCGTATCGCCACCACCAATCGAAACCTCTAGCATGCCAGACTTGCTCCCACGTGGTTACCACAGCAAGGTCATGTCTTGCAACGTGTCTCTTACGAGGTCCAATAGCATGTTCTGGATTATCACTTCTCGGGAACATCCTTCTTATCCTCCAAATGCGATACCTATAAGGTGTGTTATGATTCCCTTCTCTACCCAGGCAGTAGACTTTAAGTTCTTCAATCATATTCATGTATGGATCTAGATGGTTGGCAGCAGTTAGCAGTGTTCGCCTATTCAGAAGACATGCTGTTCCAAGGTTCAGTTTATTGTGACTGATCCCGCAGACACCGTCGCCTGGTCTTCTTCTTTCTTCGTCTTCCCAATCCCATCCCCAGAGCGCTGGCTGGAATAATAACCAACCATTGCGGACGGCGAAGATCCACTGCCATTGACTGGTACGGACGCTTTTGTCTGTTGAGTCGGGCCATTGAGTTGTAGTACCGGTGTCCCAGAAGGCAAATCCTTCTGATACTAAATATGTGAGGACTACTCTGAAAGTAAATAGACATGTGATTAAATTGAAGAAAAACATAAAAATCGGTTCGATCCTGGCTATGTACCAACTTGTTTTTATAATTAAATTTCAAGGTCAATATTAGGCGCGCCCAAAGTACTACGGATAACACGTCTGATAGTCCGGTAATACTGAGTAATTGTAGTGCGCGACGATTGTTTTATAGTTATTTTTTAATAAAAAAGAAATAATTATATTGTGTTTTAAGTCAATTTACTAGATTTATTATTTTACTATACATACCAGTTTATTTGATCATAATAGAATTGCTCAAAAATTATAAAAAAATAGACCTCATTTATAATTTTCAGAAAAATTGCAATCAAAATATTTTTTTTTGTCATTTTATTAGACATTGGTTCCTAGATACCAAAATATATTTTTTCTGATTAATATAGGTACATTAGCGTAAGGCTTATTTACTCATTTGAAAATGGTGATTTTGTTCTTGAGTGCCTATTACCACAAATCCCATCGTTCAGCTGGGTACCCTAGGACCGTTAACACGTAAAGAAGAAAAAAATAGTTACTAAAAAACAGAAATTTTATCCATCATCGTACTTACAGCGAAATCATTCGATGAAATCTTGACGAATAGTGGGCGAATTTAACAACAAATTTCAATATCTTTAAATATTGTTTTCATGAGAGGAAATGCAATGTTGTGATAATTTTGCAAAATTATTTATTGTTTGTATAACTATCTGATTCAAAACAATAATGACAAATATTTTTAATGAGAATCTTTTATAGTTTTCTGCATGGCCGTTTTAACTTGACGCCTGATAAATAATAGGTATTTCGGTCGATTTGATATTTTTTCAAGTAAGAAATAAAAAACTGATAAACTGAAAACTAGCGGCATTTAAGTACTAGAAGTTCGTTTATGTGTTTTAAAACAAGCAACGATTTTGATTTTTTCAGATATTTTTATGTTTTTTTCCGAAACCGTGTTACGGTTCCAGGGTAACCAGCGAAAGACTAAGTCTCCCTCTTTTAGCCGATAGTATTTGTGAGGCTATACCTACCTAATGAGTGGCCAGTTCTGTTGAGGTATATTAAGACGTCCTAATCGCCGACACATTTTTATATGTCGATTGTATTATTTTGCTTCTTCTTTCTATGAATATAATGACTAACCCTTCTATTCCCATTAGCTAATTAACGGAATGCTTTTTTCTTCAAACTTTAATTTCTTAAGTTCCTGAGTCTCCATAACATATATATCAACGGAAAAAACCATATTGACATTCCTTGATTAAAATTGATCAGCAAATATTGTCTAGAATAACAGCGTAAATAGGAGTGTCTGTCTGTATGTATGATCTGTACACAATTACACATTCACATCACACGTTCTACTGAGGTTATTTTAATTATATCTTTAATTAAATGGTAAATAGGTAAGTATATACTTTGCGTTTCGAATAAGAATAGGTGACCAGACGACTTTTTCTAGATAACTATACGGTCTGCAATAATAAATAATTAAATCTATCTATCATCACGCCTTTTATCCCAAGAGGATCCTGACATATCTCTTCCGCTTCTTTTATATTCATCTTACCTTTCATACATGCTCGGCGATTGTGTGTACTTTTAATATTTCCATCGATCAATTCATTTTTTATATGTTCAATAAAAGTTTATATGGTCGTCCTCTGCCATCATTTCCTTTCACTTCAGCCATATAAAGCTGTTTAGTCAATGTTTCATCCTTTATTCTTTCAACGTGTCCAAACGAACGTAAACTATTTTTCTTCATTTTAGTCACAACATTATTTTTCATTCCGCATTCTTCTCTAATGACATCGTTCCGGATACGGTCAATACGCTTTTATTATATTTTTTTGTCTTTTTTGCGTACTTTATCTATCTTTTTAGAAATATGAATACACAAGATGGCGTAAGGTCACGCCTATCGGAACCCTAAATACGATCTCAAAATACTTCAAGAGAATTTGTTATCAAAATATAGCTGATGAAGAAGATGAAGAGCTGATTTTACGGTTTCATACATTTTTTTTTGCAGAGTAATGACCCAAATGCGGGACATGGGAGTAGTGGCTTTCTTCGGACCGGACAGTACCTGTCACACTGAAGCCAAACTTGCTGCAGCTTGGAATCTACCACTCATATCACATGTAAGTTTCTTAAACTTTTGAAATTAAATTCTTTAGGCGCGGTGAGGGAAAAGCTGGACCGATTTGGATTTTTTTGTTTAAAAGGGTGTACTTTCCAGGTGGTCATCAGGTCAGGATCTGATGATGGGATCCTGGAGAAATCAAGAACTCTTCAAATTTTATAGGCATAATTGTAGCGATTTGAGTATTTTTTTATAGTGACTTGTGCATTTGCTTTCGGAAAGCACATTTTGGTTTTGAAGGCGGTTTTTTTTCTTCTTCAGAAGTTTTCAGCGCAATGTTAATTGTATGTACAAAGTATTATCAAACTAAACTGAACCAAGGCGAAGCGCTATGGAAAACTTTTGAAGAGCTTATGTCTCGGCATAACTATAGAAGCTTAAATTTAATACTTAAACGCATTTCACCATGAAAAGTCAAGGAACCAGGGGAACCCGAGTTGAAATCCCGCATTGCAAAAAAATATCATCACGCCTTTTATCTTAAGAGGAATAGGCAGAGACAATCGAATGACATTTGTTACGATCCTGACATACCTCTATCGATTCTTTTATATTCATCATACCTTTCATACATGCTCGGTGATTGTGTGTACTTTTAATATTTCAATACATATATATGTTCAATAAAAGTAAACCTAGGTCGTCCTCTGACAGCATTTTTTTTTTCACTTCAGCCATATATAAAGCTTTTTAGTCATCCTTTCATCTTTAATTTTTTCAACGTATCCAAATCAGCGTAAACTACTTTTATTAATTTTAGTCACAACATCATCTTTCACTCCGCATTCTTCTATAATGACATCGTTCCGGATGCGGTCAATACGCTGCATTTCCACTGCATTTATCTTACTTTCATACTTCTTATTCCATACCCAAGTCTCGCTTCCATAAAGTAAGTGATGGAACTAAAACCTTTTAGGGCTTCGGAGGGCTTATTCTAAAAAGAAGTGACACGTCTAGGTCTATAAATGCAACGACAGACTTGCCACCTATTCTGTTTAATTACTGATCTGGTGTCTGGGCCATACCGCAAAGTAGAAATGCTGTATGTTAATTACGCTAATGTTCGAACTTGTAGCGCAAACTTGGTTTTGTCCAGTTCTTATAAAAGTTGCTCGAAGGCAACTTAGAAATAGTTAAGCGATTTCAACTTCGTGTGAGCCTGTGAAGTCATTAATTTGATTCTTTGTTGGTACTGACAATGAAAAACGATATTTTGTAACTTTGGATATTATCTTAATTATAAGCAATTTTAGTATTCCCACTCGTATTTTAATGATACATTTTTCCGGGTTATTTAGCTGAGGACATTTTTTGAGGCAACACGCACACCTTCACGGCTTTTATCCCTTGTAGTGTGGTCAGTAAATATTGAACAGAACAGGTGGCAAGTCTGTGGACGTAGATGTCACTGCTTTATCTGTTATTTTTAGAACAAGTGCCCTCCGAAGTAGTTTTTGCGTGAAAAGGGCACAGACAGACTGAGGCTAACTTTTTCCCCGAGTTGATCCACTTGCACTGCCAATGCTCAGCTCCTAAACATGATAGGCTCACGTTTAATACTCGTAAATCTTCCCGGTGAACCACCCTATCTAATAGTTAAAACCGTAACAAAATTCGTTCAGTAGTTTTTGCGTGAAAAGGGCACAGACAGACTGAGGCTAACTTTTTCCCCGAGTTGATCCACTTGCACTGCCAATGCTCAGCTCCTAAACATGATAGGCTCACGTTTAATACTCGTAAATCTTCCCGGTGAACCACCCTATCTAATAGTGAAAACCGTAACAAAATTCGTTCAGTAGTTTTTGCGTGAAAAGGGCACAGACAGACTGAGGCTAACTTTTTCCCCGAGTTGATCCACTTGCACTGCCAATGCTCAGCTCCTAAACATGATAGGCTCACGTTTAATACTCGTAAATCTTCCCGGTGAACCACCCTATCTAATAGTGAAAACCGTAACAAAATTCGTTCAGTAGTTTTTGCGTGAAAAGGGCACAGACAGACAGACATCTTTTTTGCCAGTTTGTCTAAGGAGCCCTAGAAAGGGAGGACTCGTAATTAGATTGTATGTAATTTTCTTAGTTTAGCAACACTTACAAGAAACGTGTGGAAAAGTCTCACACGCTCTTTGTAATTTGATAATATTCTTTTTTAACCGACTTCCAAAAAAAGGAGAAGGTTCTCAATTCAGACCGTATTTTTTTAAAAATGTATGTATGGACATCGATTACTCCGCCAGTTGTGAACCGATTTTGATGATTTCTTTTTTAAGCGTAAGATAATTCTTCCGGATTGGTCCCATTTTTATCTCATAGAAATTGGTTCATTAGTTTTTCAGAAATTTTGAAAAAAACTGACTTTATAAGTCAATTTCTCTTAATATCTCAATTATATATGTACCGATTTTCACGACTTATTTTTTTAAAGATATAATAGTTTATCGACATTATCTTACAGACATATGACGAAAATCGGTTCAGTAGCTTTTCAGAATTTCAGTAATGTGATAATGGAGTTGATATACTACCTGCAAAACTATCGTACTGTATGTCGACTTATATTGAAAACATTAGTGCTTCGGAGGGATATTTAGCAATTCTTCTAAAATAACAGATATTTACGTCTGTTAATTAAGTGCAGTAACAGGCTTGCTACCTGTCCTCAGTTTCCTTCGGAATCTTTTGTAAAAATAACTTCACAGAAATGACTGCGTTTAAACTTCTAATCCGTTTTATGTCACCATATTTGAAGTAAAAACTTCTTTGGGCGCGTTGAGCGATTTTTGATATGATTCGCGACCTGTGTTCGAGACATGTTTTCAGCACAAGACCATGGATTGTACCGAGAATGCCCGACCCGAAAATGTTCTATCCGAGCAGGAATTCGTGTACCTATGCCTGGGTCGGGCATTTTTGGCTGCGTATTTGTGGTCGGCAATTTTTCGGCCAGGACAGAGATACATTGCGAAATGATGGCGTTATTATACTTTAGATATAGGTATAGTTACCACTTCAAGTATCAAGATCTACCTATTACGGCCCTGTGACAGGCGGACGGACGGATGGAGAATGAGATGGGTACTGAACCCTAAAAAGCAAAGCAAAAGTAAGTATCGTAGCAAATGGCATTCGATCGTCTCTGCCTACCCTTCTGAGGATAAAAGGCGTTATGATAAGTATGATAGGATTATATATATATATATATATATAGTAAAGGATGTTATAGTTAATTTTCCCATTATGGGACGGTCCCAAGTATGAATGATACCAGCCTATTAATTTCCCAGAAAATTAGAAGAAAATTAATTCAATTAGTCGAGTTTATTTTGTTAATTGATTTTGGAAAATCCACAAATGGTTTTGTGCTTCAAACTAAATTAAGCGAAAAGCTTTTAGTGAAAATTCACCATTTTAATCTCTGTACATTAAAATGTTGACCACTTTTATATTTAGTTAGGTAAACGCCTTTTCAGGGGTCCTCATCTACTTTTTACAAAGTTAATTTATGTAAGGAACTTGGAGGTCCCGAAAATGCTAAGAACCAATTCTTTGTGCTTCGGAGGGCAAGTAAAGCCGGCAACCATACTTCTTCTAAAAAAATCGGTTGTCTGTAAAGTCGGTTTACTGACGATAGTTGAAAGTGACAACGTCATAAGAAAGCTGTCCACGCGGACGCATCGCTCACTGAAGTAGGAGAGAGACAGATGTCGAACGCTGCCGAACGCGGAGGCCGATTGTGCCTCTTTGTCGCTCGTTCCGCGCTCTCGCTTGCACTTCAAGCCTTAAATGGAACGCCTCAGAGCGAGGTAACGCCGCATAGCGAGGTAACGCCGCATGAGTCATGTATTTTCGTGCGTGCAGCCGGCTTCATCGAATTATAAGACGTTGTCACGTCAATAACAGATATTTATGTCTGTTAAAGAAGTCTAGATCATATAAGTGCAGCAACGGGCTTGCCACTGAACACCTGGTAAAAAGGGGATATTGTTACTCTGGTCACACCGCAAGATATAAAAGCCGTGAACATGTGTTTGTTGTCTTTGGATTTCAATTTGTGGTTTAAAAAAATTCTGTAAAACTATTTTTTATTTGACACAGAAATGCGCCGGTGCAAGAGGGTCTACTCACGATGCAGCTCACCCAGGTCTCGGCGCGACGTTTGCCAGGACTCTACCACCGGCATACAAAGTTAGCAAGTCATTAGTGGCGCTGCTGAAAGCTTTTGGGTGGACGAAATTTGCTATTATAGCTGGCGATGTACCTAGCGCGGCATCGCAACAAATGGACGCAATCAAGGTAAATTAATTATTATATTACAAGCTTCTGTCCGCAGTTTCACCCGCGTGGCTGTAATTTGCCCCTCCCCCGCCCGCTTTCGCGGTATGAAAGATAGTATATGTCATTATCTGACCCCTAAACTACCACTATGCAAAAAATCATGTCGATCCCGTGAAAAAGAAAAACAAATCTATCCCACGGGAACTATAGATTTTTCCGAAATAAAAAGTAGCCTAATGTGCTATTCCAGACTATAATCTATCTTTGTGATAAATTTTATCCAGATCCGTTCAGCCGTTCTGGCGTGATTGAGTAACAAACATACATACATCCATACAAACTTTCGCGTTTATAATGTTAGTGGGATATAAGTTCGTGTAGTTACTAATAATTGGTAGAAGATTCCACTCGAGAAAAGGTTTGGGAGTTTTGTTGGAAAAAATTGTAAGATAAGAAATAATTATAAATCTATACCTACTTTTTGTGTGTATGTTTGTAATGAATAAACTTAAAAAGTACTGTGCCGATTTCAAAAATTCTTTCACCATTGGAAAGCTACATTCACCCTGAGTGACATAGGCTATATTCTATTTTCAAAAAATTAGGGATCCTTACTAAAACTCCAATAATGTAACCCAAGGTGTAAAAAAATGACCTAAAAAATTATTTACATCGCGTGCACTGCGAAAACTATTGATGATATAGAGGTAGTGGTAGTGGTAGAGGGTAGGGGTAGGTAGGGGGTAGGAGTAGAAGTAGGGGTAGGTAGGGGGTAGGAGTAGAAGTAGGAGTAGGGGTAGGGGTGCGGGTAGGGTTATAGGGGTAGGGGTAGGGATAAGGGTAGGGGTAGGGGTAGGGATAAGAGTAGGGGTAGGGGTAGGGGTAGGGGTAGGGGTAGGGGTAGGGATAAGGGTAGGGGTAGGTCTATACCTATGGTATAGGGTATATTTTGTTTTGTTCGTAAATATCCACGGGCGAAGCCGGGGGCGGAATGCTTGTTGAAAATATATTAATAGACAGTAGTAAAAAAATAGAGGATACGAACCTAAAACAGTCTTGATTCTTGGACAAAAAATAAATGTTTAAAAATTGTTTTCAGTTTATTTCCACTAAATATTGCCAAGTTTAATGAGCTAGAATCTTCAGAATCAACATTATGACAATTTAAAAATACCATCGGCTAATCGATTCTGCTGGGTACTCTGGAACCGTAACAGTTGTAAAAGGATCAAGGTTGTTTATTCCAAGAATTGCAGATGCACCTGGTCAGCGTTAAAGTGATTTTATTATAGACAATCCAACAATCAATAATCAAATTACTCGCCTTTCTCAAGTATTCTCAAGTGATCAATTCTCAGTGGACAAACATACTAGTAGAACTATTACTTGATAACAGCTGGACCGATTTGGCTAATTTTGATGTGTAACATCTAATATCGCGTGATAATACGCCGACTCGTATGCCGTGACGGAAAGCGGCATCATTCGCCTTCTCCCCGTCATTCTCTGCTCCCTTGTGTAAGTTTCAATTTCGATGTTTCATATCTGCCTGGCGTCCCGGGATTTTAGGGAAGAAAAAACTGGAATATTTGCTCTGAAAATTCGGAAAATTTATATTACCGATCCGCCCCCGTCAAAATATTGTTTATGAAAAATTCAACTTAACTTTCCCGGGGGAATGAGATATTTTCCCGGGATAAAAGTAGCGTATATTACTATTTTGTTTGTGTAGGGTTTCGTCAACATTGTAGTATTTATTCATTTACAATTTTCTGTTTTTGCCAACTAGTTTTTGATTTCAATCTTGTCTCAGTCGAAGCGAAAAAATTGGTGCAACGGCAATGTACAACCGAATACAATAGAATAGAATGTAGAATAGATAACTCCGACTGAAGTACAACCACGTGACCTAATTAAACTGTCATTCACTCTGACGAAACCAAGGAGTTTATATACTTATTGTATACAAACTTGAGGTATGTAAACTCCTTGGAGAAAACGAAGCGTAAACTCTGCCCATGCCACAACTTAAAACGCCGTGATAGCGCGTTGCGTTAGATATATATAAAAGCCTAGGAAAATACGGAACCATTGAAATATTTCATGAATTTGAACGTAAAATTATTACCCGTTCTCAAAGTAAATGGTAAAAAATTGATTTCGTAAACAAATTGCTCTTTGATATTTTATGTTTGCGTAATTTTTTTCTCGTTTTCGCCTTCGAATACCAAAATTATTAGTTAAATATAAAATGAAAGGACTGGAAGTTCATATGTTTCATATTTTTTAGCTTGCAAACTCGGCAATGATTATATTATTTGCAGTCTTTGGGCACAAGTCGAAACTTCAATTTGCTCACTATTTAATTTTAAGGGTCGATACTACCTCACATTGCTACTCATAAACATTTGCTGTATCGACAATACTGTACCATTATTTTTGTAATTAAGGGTCCTTGGCATTCGGCCATCTTACTTCTGTAAAAAAGATGGCAAATCTCAATTAATCCTAAAAAATTAAGTTTTGCTGATAGTTATTATTTAAATGGGATTAAGCCATATTTTTATTATTTAAGGTTCTAAATAGCCGTAGTTTTTAAAACAAGCATTGCTATTGTGCTTTAAAAACTATGGCTATGTTGAACTCTTAATAATGATCAAATAATAACTATCAACAATTTGAGTTGAAAATGTTGTAAGTATAAATAAGTAAATAAACACATTTTTCTCCTAAAAAAATACCAAATTTACCTCTAAAATTACAAATAAACAGCATTTACTTAGTTAATACAATAAAAGTAAGACCTACCTTTTACGATTTTAAGACAACTATGACGAAATGAGCTGTTATTTTCCTTTTAGCTTTTGCAACCTTCCTGTCAATATTTGGAGCCCCTACCCCGTCCCGTTTTGTAATTTGAATTCTTTTAAATCCATCAAGCTGTTATAAAATATTTCATGTTATTTCAATTACGACGGCGTGATTTTAATTACTTAGGCATAATGAACAACTTTGGAAGTACCTACACTATAAGTAATTAAAATTTATATTTGGATAGGAGTTCAAATGAAGATGACTGAGAACTTTAGATTTTCAGGATATTTTGAAAAAGGTACATCATATCTACCTAAAAGTGCATTTTTTAACCTGCTGAAATTATCTATCTATCATCACGCCTTTAAGCTAACAGAGACAATCCTTTCTCCATTTGCTACGATCCTGACATACCTTTTCGCTTCTTTTATATTCATCATACCTTTCATACATGCCTTTAATTAAATATTTTTTTGTCTACCTTTTTAGTCAATCTTTCATCCTTTATCCCGATGAAAATAAAATTCTTTTGCTAAAGCCACGGACAATCACTTGTAATTTATAAGAAAAGATAATATTATAACTTACTGACAGTGATGGAATATAAAGGATATTCTTGTATTATGTAAATATGTATTTAATCTCTTCATTGAAAGTAAAGGAGATATTTTCATTATGCTTTTTAATGTTCCGTACGTCTCCGATGAAAAACGGACAACCTTATATACAACTAGCATTCCGCCCCCGGCTTCGCCCGTGGACATTTACGAACAAAATAAAATATACCCTATACCTACCCCTACCCCTATAAGGATTAATAGGAAGGTACAAATAAAGAGCCTTTTCTAGCGGCGGCTTTTTAAATATTTTTTAAAAATAAAAGAACACTTATTGTAACTTAACTATAATAGTTAGACATATGCTATCGCGACACTTTTTGTAGATAATGATGTGTTCTGCAAAGTCGTAGTACATTATTTTGTTCTATCATCAATAGTTTTCGCAGCGCACGCGATGTAAGGAATTTCATAGGTCATTTTTTTACATTATTGTTTTAGTAAGGATCCCTAATTTTTTTGAAAATAGAATATAGCCTATGTCACTCAGGGTGATATTGCTTTCCAATGGTGAAATAAATTTTGAAATCGGCACAGTAGTTTTTGAGTTTATTCATTACAAACATACAAACATACACACAAACATACAAAAATACAAATCTTTCCTCTTTATAATATTAGTATAGTATTAAAGACAGGCAAGGCTACACATTAGCAATGTAAATCATACGATATAAGATTACATGCAATTCACTCACCCACACAGACACACAAGATTCGATTAAACAAAGGCGTGTGGATGTGTGTGTGTGTGACAGATCGTTCCGGTCATCGAAATCAACAACAAATACAACGATTTGAAAACGGATGGTAGGCCGCGCGATAAGAATTGGACGAGTCTGTGGTCGGTTTCGGTGGACCGTACGGCGACCGGCCGGGGATTGGACGAATGTGTGGCCACCTTTACTCTTGTGTTTGTCTGTCCATCTGTCACAGCTTATTTTCTCCAAATCTTCTGGTACATACCTATATAGAGTTTTATGTATAAATCACGGACGTATAGCGTAAATAAATCGAATTTAGATTTTGGGGGAAAAATTAAAACGTAAATAATTTTTTTTAAGTGCATCATGTGACATATCAAATTAAAGGAATATTAATTTTTTTTGTTTATTTTAACATGCATAGTTTAATTATATTAAAGAAAATTTACGGAAACTTAACTCCGAAGTCTAAAATTTTCAAAAAAATAAGGAATATAATCTACTTTACAGGAAAACCTAAACTAAAATGTTGTCTTAAAGTTCTGACCGAAAAAATGGTTCAGAACTTTTTATATTCATCATACCTTTCATACATGCTCGGCGATTGTGTCTACTTTCAATACATTTTTAAATGTTCAATAAAAGTACACCTAAGTCGCCCTCTGCCAGCATTTCCTTTCACTTCAGCCATATAAACCTTTCTAGTCAATCTTTCAACGTTATTTGTACGCATTATTTTAAATGTCTACCTTTTCGTAGCGACAACAAAAGGATTTATGATTTCACATGCGTAGGTATAACTACCCTGTTTAACAAGGAAAATTATATGGATATTTGAAATAACAGAAAGTATTGCGTCATTTAAAAAATTTACAATGAATACGAACTTCAAAACAGAAGGAGGTGGTTCTCAATTCATCGAAATCTTTAATTTTTTTTATGTAAGTTCCCCGATTACTTGAAGACGCCTGAACAGATTTGAAATTTTTTTTCTTTGAAAGGGTATCCACAGGTGGTCCCATTTTTTTTGTGAAAATTGTTTTTTTAGTTATTAGAAATTTTGAAAAAATTGACTTTATAAGTACTACATTTTTCTTAATATCTCGGTACATCCCATTTTGACGACTTATTTTTTAAGCATATAATAATTTCTCGACATTATCTTACAGACATATGATGAAAATAGGTTCAGTAGTTTTTCAGAAATTCAGTAATTTGTCTCTGTTTACGGCTGAAAATTATGTATCAGAGAAAAGTCTTAGCAACGGTTGCTATTGACACGAAGTTGTCAATATTTGTATCGACGGTGGTCTAACGGCTAAAGGTATGTTGTGGTATGGTGCAGCTCAGGATGCACATGGTTCAAATCCCATCCACAGCAGTAGATATTTTATTTTTATTTTTCCAACAATTTTTTTTATTTGTCTCTCAGGGCAGCAAAATCACTTAAAAGGGAAAAATAAATTAAGTTTTTAAAAAAAAGTGTACTGACTTCAAAAAATTGCACAGAAAAGTAAGAAATAATAAATATTTCGTCGTAGAATTTGAAGACGGTTGGTGCCGTAGATCTTTTTTGTAACTTTTTCCCGACTTAATTCACTTATATTGTTATTGCTCAGCTCCTAAACATGATAGATCCATGTTTAATACTAATAAACCTTCCCGGTGAATCAACCTATTTAATAGTGAAAACCGCATCAAAATCTGTTCATTAGTTTTTGCGAGAAAAGGCATAGACAGACAAGACAGACGCGGCGGGCGACTTTATTATAATGTAGTGATAGTGATACACCACTTGGAAAAACTCCTTTTCCGTTCGCAGTGGTAAAATAATTTTGGTAAATTATTTTTTGCTGCGAGTGCCGACTTTAAATCACGAACTATAGCGAAGTAGTCTAGAATTGAATCACGAGCGTATAGCCTGTTATCACTACATATTATAGAACAAAGTCGATTTCCGTCTGTCTGTCCCTATGTATGCTTAGATCTTTAAAACTACGCAACGAATTTTGATGCGGGTTTTTTAATAGATAGAGAGATTCAAGAGGAAGGTTTATATGTATATAATATCCATAATATAGTAGAGAAACACTGATAATTTTAGAGGTTTCTAATGTGAAGTCGTAAATAAACACATTTTTTTGCGCTTACATTGCAAACGCTGGCTGAACCTTACGAGATAGATCAAAATAATGTACTACACTCTACAGTATTAAATCTACACCTTAAAAAAGTCCGCGATGGTAGTCTGACGTTGGAAAAAGTCAAGCCGACTGAGAGCAAGGTAGGCATAATTAGCTTTGGTACCCGTGCGAAGTTCTAATATATAGACTACTGAGCACAGTGAGTGATTTAAAGGCACGAGACATAAAAAAAAATTACACTCGTTTGAAACATATAACTTTTCACCTCTACCAGCGAGAAAAGTATTAGGTATTGGTTATATCTATCTATCATCAAATTGGTGCATAGATTTTTTTGTTACGAGTAGTAATTGAACCCGGGATAATAATGTAATTCTCACAGAAAAATTTTTCATAAAAAAATTGTCTTCCCGAGCGAAGGTTTCTAGTATCTTAATATGTAAAATTTTATTTTCTGATGGAAATATTATATTTTTTATTTATTATATAGGATCATCGATGTATAGGATATATTCAATCACGAAGACGGAAGTAGGAAGATTTCCGCTTCATTGACCCTAAAGGGAGTGTGCCGAAGTAAAATAGAAATAAATATATTGAGATAAGTTTTGTCAGTCGAATCTAATACTGTTCTAGGGTTTCGTAGTTTCAAGGTGAGTCGGTGGCTGAGTGGTTAACTAGGCTGACCACGGGTGTTCAATCCCGGATCCCGGTCATGTACCAATAGGTTTTTTTAAATTAAAACTCATGTACATAGCCAACAGAATTTGGCCACTCGTTAGGGGTATAGCCTCACAAATTAATATTTAATCTATGGCATCGTCTAAAAAAAACTTGGTGTTCCACTGGGTACCCTGGAATCTGGAACCGTAACACAGTTTTTAAGCTGTAAATTGTTCTAAAATGTTAAAAAAATTGTTTATTTTATTATTTCACATTCGAATTTCTTCTAAAAATAACAGGTTTTTAAGTGCAGCTATAGGCTTGCCATCTGTCCAAAAAGTGTACCTAGACTGTTATACTGGCGTCTGATGGCCACCTGTTATTTTATAAATAATTTGATATCTTAGAAACACTTTAGGATAATAATAATAATATAATAAGAAACCTAGTTTATACAAGAGTTACGTTGAATAAACGTCACCGGCTCGTTATTTTTTCCCTCATTTAGGTGGATTCAACGTCGATTCGACGTCTAATCGAGGTATCTTGTTTAGGTCACCATGAAAATTGCGACTTAAAATAGGTAAAATATTATGATAATTTCTAACCGAACTTGAAAAAAGAAGGAGGAGGTTCTTAATTCGTCGGAATCTTTATTTTTTTATATAAGTTCCCCGATACTTGAAGACGCCTGGACCAATTTGGATTTTTTTTTGTTTGAAAGGGTATACTTCACAGGTGGTCTCATGGTCATCAGGTCAGGATCTGATGATGGGATCCTGGAGAAATCGAGAATTCTTCAAATTTTATAGGCACACTTAAAGCGATTTGGGTATTTTTTTATAGTGACTTGTGCATTTGCTTTCGGAAAGCACACTTTTCAGTGCATAATTGTTGAAGTCGGTACACTTTTATGTTTGCTGGGCTTTTATTTCCTTATAAATAATTCTTCTTAATAACAAAAAAATAAATAAAAAATATGATTTCTTTTTCTAATGAATTCACATATAAATATTAATTATAAATTCCTTGAAATTTATAATTAATCATTCATTTATTCTCTCAAATATTTCTTCTTTAATTATAAAGGACCTCTCGGCGAGTAGGTATAGGCCTCCTCCACCCCACCTCTCTCCACTTTTCCTATATTGGGCTGTTCTTACCCAGTCGTTTAATAATTATATATTTTATATACACGCGTCTGTAATATGTCAAACTTCTATACTGTAATGTATTACAGTACCGAAGTTTTCATACAAAACGATATCGTAATGTTTTGTTTTTTTTTAATGCAGAAAGAGTAGAGGATACGTCTTATACAGCCACATTAAACTCTATTAAAATATCGACACGCGCATGTGCGAGTCACTTGACAGTTAACGCGCATGCGCAGTAGGTAACCGCGGTTTGCCGCCAATTTGTCGATATAAAAATTGGTCAATTATTTAAAATACCTATTGCAAGGGATTAGATAAAGTAATTTATGAACGGGCACTTACTTCCTTTTGGGTTTTAATTACCCCTATTATAAACTACTATACACTTTAAGATATCAATATGTAAAGTCAAGTAACGTCAAAATAATCTTTATTTCGTAGTTATTATACAATAAACTTGAAATATGTGAAACAAAAAAATACACAGTACCTACAACATAAACAATTTAAACAAGAATGAGAAAGAAAAAAAATCGATACATAAAAGTCCAGCGGCCAATCTATAGCCATGGATTCTTATTCTCCAGATAATCAGAAACTTTATAATATGCCCCCGCAAGTAATCTATTTTTTACAGTTAATTTAAACTGGTGTAAAGGCAAATTCCGAATATACATGGGAATAAAACAGAGATTATATAAATATAATCGCTAAATGTATCAACAAAAGTTATTCAGCAATTTCGTAGCCTATTCTTAACTTTAACTAGGTATTTAAGATACTCAAACTAAAAATCCAAAAATATGTTAATGCTTCAGTAAACACATCGTCACGGTGTCCGCTTTTAGCCTGTTGTCAATATTAAACAGAAATTAAGTGGCAAATTATAAAAATCGTCCACCATTATAACACTTACATACATACCTTCACTCCTGTTTCCCAAAGGGGTAGGCAGAAAGTATGGACCACCACTTCGCTCGATCTTTGCATACTTCTCTTGCTTCATCCACATCCATACATCGTTTCATACATGCACTTCGCTATTTAACTTATTTTAAATAATTAAGTGCACCAAACAGGCTTGCCACCTGTAATATGCACTGGCAAAAAGTGGACACTGTTAAGACCTGGCCCCTCCGCAAGTTCTAAAAGCCATAAAGATGTGTTTGTGTGTGTAGATTATGTTCAAAGATATATAGAACCATACATTCACCAATTTTCCTCAATTTCCTTTTGATAAGTACCTATTCCACACATTATGCGATCAGCGCGCTGTCACATTGAACAAATGTAAATATCAAATGAAATGTAACACAATCTATACAAATAAGTAACATGGAAGTGTCGGTCTGTCTTGTTCTTGAAGGAAAATCAAAGAAATAAATAAATATAATTTAGTATATATAGTACTAGATAGGCAATGCAAAAGAGAAAGCGCATAGATATACGCGTTTGTTAAAGTGAGGTAGATAGACAAGACCGTGTTTAGGGTTCCGTAGGTACTCAATGGGTAAAAACGGAAACCCTATTACTAAGACTCTGCTGTCCGTCCGTCCGTCTGTCTGTCACCAGGCTGTATCTAATGAATAATTAGACAGTTGAAATTTTTGCAGATGATGAATTTCTGTTGCCGCTATAACAACAAATACTAAAAAATAGAATAAAATAAATATTTAAGGGGGCTCCCATACAACAAACGTGAATTTTTTGCTCGTTTTTGCTCGATATACGCTTGAAATATTCACAGAATATTGAGTTATATTATTTACTTTAAAAATAAATAATTAAATTAAAATTAATATTTAAGGGGGGCTCCCATACAACAAATGTGTTTTTTTGCCGTTTTTATAGGTAATGGAACCCTTCGTGCGCGAGTCCGACGCGCACTTGGCCGGTTTGTTGAATACGGTAACAGCCTAGCGTCAGTAGTAATTACGCTTATTTTGTAAAATATCCTGTTTTAAAGTATAATTTAGTGTTTAAATGGTAAAAAATCCATAGAATTACACATTTACACGCACACTGATGTATAAATTTTTTGGTCTCGTTTTAATCGCGACATTACCAATCTAGCAGAGTTTGTTTTTTTTTGTTTGTTTGCATTGAATAGGCTCCGAAACTACAAGACCGATTTGAAAAATTATTTCACCGTTGGGAAGCTACACTATCCCCGGGTAACATAGGCTATATTATATTTTCAAAAAAATTAGGGATCCTTACTAAAACTCCAATAATGTAACCCAAGGTGTTAAAAAAATGACCTAAGAAATTCCTTACATAGCGTGCGCTGCGAAAACTATTGATGATAGAACAAAATAATGTACTACGACTTTGCAGAACACATCATTCATTATCTACAAAAAGTATCGTGATAGCATATGTCTAACAGTTATAGTTAAGTCACAATAAGTGTTCTTTTATTTTAAAAATGTAATTAAAAAGCCGCCGCTAGAAAAGACTCTTTATTTGTAAGGTAAAAATCTATTTTCTATTAATCCTTATCAAAATAAATTACTTTATATGCACGACTGCTTCAATACCTTTATATAACTTTTTGAAATATTCAATTCGGACATTCTATTTGAAAGATATCACGAGTTTAAAAATGTAAGAATTTTTTTATCGCGAATTTAGTATTTTTGTATGAACAATATTTAAAGTTAGAGGTAGTGGTAGTGGTAGGGGGTAGGGGTAGGAGTAGAAGTAGGGGTAGGGGTAGGGTATATATTATTTTGTTCGTAAATATCCACGTAAATATATATATATATATTTCTTAACAAATTATCGTTATTTTAGAACTAATTTAATTATAAATAAGAAAACTTTAGGCTGCGAGACCTCTAATAATTATCTGTGCCGAAAGCTTGGCTACGGCTTTGCCTTGGCTCGGGCTTTATACTTTCTTCCTCGACTGTAATTTCCAACTTCGCGCCCTTGTTAAACAATGTAGTATTGTAATTTCAATTATCTAAGTCAGTTTTTCCCAATTAGTACGCGTACCCCCAGGGGTACCCAAACTTGTTTGAGGGGGTACGCGCGGCAATCTCAGGTTTCTCAGGTAATTTACTATCAGTAAGAAACACTGTCAATTTATTAAATGACGAAAACCTAATTTAATTAATTAATTATTATCCGAGGTGATAACAAGGGGTACGCGAGTTTGGGCTCTTTCTCGAAGGGGTACTTAGGAAAATCTAATTGGTAGGTGTGTGATAATTATTAACGCCCTATTAAACCATAAACAACTGTTTTTTTTATAATGACTGTCTGTCTATCTGTCTCTCTGACCCGAAGAATATTCGACGTCTAATCGAGGTATCTTGTTTAGGTCACCATGAAAATTGCGACCTAGAATAGGTAAAATATTTTGATAATTTCTAACCGAACTTGAAACCGAAGTTTCTCAATTCGTCGGAATCTTGTCTACTTGAAGACGCCTGGGCCAATTTGGAATTTTTTTTGTTTGAAAAGATATAATTCACAGGTGGTCCCATGGTCATCAGGTCAGGATCTGATGATGGGATCCTGGAGAAATCGAGAATTCTTCAAATTTTATAGGCACACTTAAAGCGATTTGGGTATTTTTTTATAGTGATACTTGTGCATTTGCTTTCGGAAAGCACACTTTTCAGTGCATAATTGTTGAAGTCGGTACACTTTTATGTTTGCTGGGCTTTTATTTCCTTATAAATAATTCTTCTTAATAACAAAAAAATAAATAAATAATATGATTTCTTTTTCTAATGAATTCACATATAAATATTAATTATAAATTCCTTGAAATTTATAATTAATCATTCATTTATTCTCTCAAATATTTCTTCTTTAATTATAAAGGACCTCTCGGCGAGTAGGTATAGGCCTCCTCCACCCCACCTCTCTCCACTTTTCCTATATTGGGCTGTTCTTACCCAGTCGTTTAATAATGATATATTTTATATACACGCGTCTGTAATATGTCAAACTTCTATACTGTAATGTATTACAGTACCGAAGTTTTCATACAAAACGATATCGTAATGTTTTGTTTTTTTTTTAATGCAGAAAGAGTAGAGGATACGTCTTATACAGCCACATTAAACTCTATGAAAGTAATCTATTTTTTACAGTTAATTTAAACTGGTGTAAAGGCAAATTCCGAATATACATGGGAATAAAACAGAGATTATATAAATATAATCGCTAAATGTATCAACAAAAGTTATTCAGCAATTTCGTAGCCTATTCTTAACTTTAACTAGTATTTAAGATACTCAAACTAAAAATCCAAAAATATGTTAATGCTTCAGTAAACACATCGTCACGGTGTCCGCTTTTAGCCTGTTGTCAATATTAAACAGAAATTAAGTGGCAAATTATAAAAATCGTCCACCATTATAACACTTACATACATACCTTCACTCCTGTTTTCCAAAGGGGTAGGCAGAAAGTATGGACCACCACTTCGCTCGATCTTTGCATACTTCTCTTGCTTCATCCACATCCATACATCGTTTCATACATGCACTTCGATATTTAACTTATTTTAAATAATTAAGTGCAACAAACAGGCTTGCCACCTGTAATATGCACTGGCAAAAAGTGGACACTGTTAAGACCTGGCCCCTCCGCAAGTTCTAAAAGCCATAAAGATGTGTTTGTGTGTGTATGCAGATAGAGAAGATCATTACCCAGGATGCTGAGAGTATATCACCAGCTCTCTTTAGCTGCTGGTTCACTGCGTAGAAATGGACCATCATAGTAGATTATGTTCAAAGATATATGGAACCATACATTCACCAATTTTCCTCAATTTCCTTTTGATAAGTACCTATTCCACACATTATGCGATCAGCGCGCTGTCACATTGAACAAATGTAAATATCAAATGAAATGTAACACAATCTATACAAATAAGTAACATGGAAGTGTCGGTCTGTCTTGTTCTTGAAGGAAAATCAAAGAAATAAATAAATATAATTTAGTATATATAGTACTAGATAGGCAATGCAAAAGAGAAAGCGCATAGATATACGCGTATGTTAAAGTGAGGTAGATAGACAAGACCGTGTTTAGGGTTCCGTAGGTACTCAATGGGTAAAAACGGAAACCCTATTACTAAGACTCTGCTGTCCGTCCGTCCGTCTGTCTGTCACCAGGCTGTATCTAATGAACCGTGATAGTTAGACAGCAAATACTAAAAAACAGAATAAAATAAATATTTAAAGGGGCTCCCATACAACAAACGTGAATTTTTTGCTCGTTTTTGCTCGATATTGATAACGGCAACCGGTAGACGCTTGAAATATTCACAGAATGTTGAGTTATATTATTTACTTTAAAAATAAATAATTAAATTAAAATTAATATTTAAGGGGGGCTCCCATACAACAAATGTGTTTTTTGCCGTTTTTATAGATAATGGAACCCTTCGTGCGCGAGTCCGACTCGCACTTGGCCGGTTTGTTGAATACGGTAACAGCCTAGCGTCAGTAGTAATTACGCTTATTTTGTAAAATATCCTGTTTTAAAGTATAATTTAGTGTTTAAATGGTAAAAAATCCATAGAATTACACATTTACACGCACACTGATGTATAAATTTTTTGGTCTCGTTTTAATCGCGACATTACCAATCTAGCAGAGTTTGTTTTTTTTTGTTTGTTTGCATTGAATAGGCTCCGAAACTACAGGACGGATTTGAAAAATTATTTCACCGTTGGGAAGCTACACTATCCCCGGGTAACATAGGCTATATTATATTTTCAAAAAAATTAGGGATCCTTACTAAAACTCCAATAATGTAACCCAAGGTGTTAAAAAAATGACCTAAGAAATTCCTTACATAGCGTGCGCTGCGAAAACTATTGATGATAGAACAAAATAATGTACTACGACTTTGCAGAACACATCATTCATTATCTACAAAAAGTATCGTGATAGCATATGTCTAACAGTTATAGTTAAGTCACAATAAGTGTTCTTTTATTTTAAAAATGTAATTAAAAAGCCGCCGCTAGAAAAGACTCTTTATTTGTAAGGTAAAAATCTATTTTCTATTAATCCTTATCAAAATAAATTACTTTATATGCACGACTGCTTCAATACCTTTATATAACTTTTTGAAATATTCAATTCGGACATTCTATTTGAAAGATATCACGAGTTTAAAAATGTAAGAATTTTTTTATCGCGAATTTAGTATTTTTGTATGAACAATATTTAAAGTTAGAGGTAGTGGTAGTGGTAGGGGGTAGGGGTAGGAGTAGAAGTAGGGGTAGGGGTAGGGTATATATTATTTTGTTCGTAAATATCCACGTAAATATATATATATATATTTCTTAACAAATTATCGTTATTTTAGAACTAATTTAATTATAAATAAGAAAACTTTAGGCTGCGAGACCTCTAATAATTATCTGTGCCGAAAGCTTGGCTACGGCTTTGCCTTGGCTCGGGCTTTATACTTTCTTCCTCGACTGTAATTTCCAACTTCGCGCCCTTGTTAAACAATGTAGTATTGTAATTTCAATTATCTAAGTCAGTTTTTCCCAATTAGTACGCGTACCCCCAGGGGTACCCAAACTTGTTTGAGGGGGTACGCGCGGCAATCTCAGGTTTCTCAGGTAATTTACTATCAGTAAGAAACACTGTCAATTTATTAAATGACGAAAACCTAATTTAATTAATTAATTATTATCCGAGGTGATAACAAGGGGTACGCGAGTTTGGGCTCTTTCTCGAAGGGGTACTTAGGAAAATCTAATTTTGAACCACTGATCTAAGTGGCAGGTGTGTGATAATTATTAACGCCCTATTAAACCATAAACAACTGTTTTTTTTATAATGACTGTCTGTCTATCTGTCTCTCTGACCCGAAGAATAGAATATAAGTGAAACCTTCAGTGATATCTACGTGCACGTTCTGAATACCTAGTCCTTTGATAACATAAAAAAAAACATAGATATGTGACTATCACTTTTTTGTGACACCTAATTTAAGAGTCCACGGTCTCATAGATTGTCCGTCGCATTCATAAAAGCTGTCGTTGCACACGTTCGTCACTGAGTGACATCATAAATTTATAGACGTTTAATATAACTAAAATTCCATCTTATGTATTTCGCGGATGCACTAATCAATCAAGATAGTATATCATTGCAAAAACTAAATTAGTGTGGTCACGTGTGGTCTAGCTGGAACGGACCGGATTTTTGGATGTAATGTTAGGACGTAACGTATCTATATTTTTATTTTATCAAAGACCTAGCCCTGGCTCTGTGGCTACCCTAGTCCTGTAGATATATACAGTAGCAATAAAACTAATCCTAACTAATAAAAAAAATTGTCCTTGTTTAACGTCAAAACAGAGGAACGGATCGACTTGATTTTTTGCACAGATATAGTTAGAGTTGGGGATAAATTCATATGTCACATTTGAAAAATTTCCACTTGCGAAACCGAGAGAAAGGTAGTGTTGTCATAAATTTAAATATTGCCATTTTGCGTAGGTACAGTTCTCGAAAACGATTTTAACATAATTTGATATTCCGAGGTTTTTATTTGATCTAGATAAGTACCTACTGTTTTGGGGAAATTTAATTTTCAGCCATTTTAAAGTGTTTAATTAATACAGCATCATTTGGTATTAACAAAACGGATCACGATTCGATACCGGCTATATACCACTGGATTCTTTTTAATTAAAAACTTATGTACATAATCCGACAAACAACGCTTAGACTCTTTTCCATTACGAGTATAGTTAGGTATAGCTTCACAAATACCATCAGCTGAAAGAGGGAGACTTGTTCTTCATCTGGGTACCCTGGAACCGTTAAACCGAAAAAAAACTATAGGAGTCGATAGGTTCCCAGCATCAAATCTCACTTGTGCCAAAATTACTAAGTACCATCTTGTGTTTCGAAAAGCCGGCGTCCGCACTTCTTATGAGATTAGTCTGTTAAAGAAGTGACACATTAGGTCCATTAAGAGCAAGCTTGTTAGCGCAAAGAGGTCAGTAATCCACGCGGCTTATTTTGTCGATATCTCTTTAAAAAGTTGTTAGAGAGATACACTCCAAAAATAATAAAAGAAATATCCAAGGATAAGATAAGATAGGCTACTAGAAACATGAGAAAGAACGATTTCACAAAAAATAGGTCTTGCGAAAATACACAAAACGGACATAATATATGCTCTTCCAGTATTATACAAAAGCTAATAATAAAACAAGTTGTAGTAAATGTTTTTATAAAGTATGTGAAATTATCTATAGGATAAATACGAGAATATATATTAAGAGAACTCGACTCACAAAATTAGGTGTAACTGATTTTCATATTTTCTTTAAATTCATATACTGTGTCAAATATATTTCTCTTTCGAAACTAAGACATATAGTTATCGCGTAGTTTAAGAAGTTGTAAAGCATGTAATTTGCATGGGACAAAAGTTATGAGGCGTCACCTTAAGTGCAGGAACAGGCTTCCCACCTGTATTTAATATACTATACAACTGGCAAAAAGTGGACACTGTGTGTCTCTGGTATAATCGTACATGTTGGTTACCCTGTTACCTATACTTTGGTTTTAGTTACCGGTTACCATAAGTAATTTTTTTTTTGTTTAGGAGTTGGCTCACAGTAATGGCATGACAGTAACGGTGGAAAACAGATTTGCTGACTACATACCTCTACACATATCTGACATGGAGAAGATTGTTGATAGCACCTACGATAAAACTAGAGGCAAGTATTTTTTGAAACAATTAGACGCATTTCCATCTAAATATACCTCAACAGACTCGTTAGGTATCGCCTCACAAATTCCATCGGCTAAAAGAGGTAGACTTGGTCTTCCGCTGAGTACCCTGGGACCGTACCACGGTCTTGGGAGCGGTAAGGTAACCCGTGAATAACAAAAAATATAATATTAGTTAGAAGTTTGTGTTGTTTTTAGAAGGCTATTGTTTCTATTACGATGATTCGAGATAAATAATTCTTGTGCTTCAAATAAAGAGAAGATTGTTTATTACTTTAAATGCTAAATATAAGTACGGAACCCTATACTTTATTAGTGAATATGTCGCGTTAAGTTAATTGGCTTTATTTAAGCAGAAAAGAACCAGTCCACATCGAAGTCAAACTGAGATATTTAGTTAGAGTAATGATAGAATATATCTATTTAAATAAAATAAAATGCTGTTCGTTGGTAAGGGCATCACTTGAGAACGGTTGTACCGATTTGGATAATTTTTTTTAAATGTTAGTAATTATCTGAATAAGATTTTTAGAAAAATAATTTGAAAAGTTGCCTCTAAAATTGGAAGAAACTTGTAAACGCTACATTTCGGAAATTTTTTGAGTCTGTTTGTGAGAATACGAATAAGATTGTGGATACAATTATGTGTCATTTTGAAAATACGGGTCTTGGTCTTCAAAACTGATAGAAGGAAATTTTGAAATGATTTCTATAGTGTTGGTAAATATCATTTTTCAGGACTCGTTTTCAAAAACTTACGTACGAGTGACGTTTGACGATCGATCTTGTAAAGCTCACTGAAGATTTTAAACATTAAAAAACAGTATTGACACCGCAATATGGTCAACTTATATATTGATAGATTAGATTTTTCAACTTTCATAAATAAAAACGAGAAAAAAAATATTTTTGAAAAATTCATTGATATAAAAATGTCATTTTTGTGAGCTATATACAAAAAAAAATGTAATATAAAAATAACACAGAATCTAAATTTTATTTAAGATAGAAAACATTACAAATATAAATAAAAAATAATTTAAAGAATGAAAAATTTGCAATTTTAAGTATTTTTCATTTTCAAATCATCCCCGCTTTTTATTTTGATATCAAAGTCAACATAAAAAAAATCGCGAAAATGATCAAAATTTGAAGGCGCGACTAATTTTCAATAACGCACACACGCGCGTTACTTAACTAAATCTCGAGTGCGGCGTATCGGTAAGGCCTCTTAAAAATTAAACTCCTCTCGTACAGCCAATTCTATTGTCATTGTTGATTGTTTCACTTTTTAAGTTATGTAGGATTCTGTCACAAATTTTTATACTTTTTGAGGCCTGGTTCCTTTCTGCATGACTATGGCCATTTAATGTAACATTATCCGTATGGTAACGAATAAAACGTGTAACTCAATCTAAATTATACACACTTGAGTGAACTTGTCGCAAACTCTGACGCATATTACGCAAAGTCATAATGTAGGCTTAAATGGGTTAATTTAACACGTAATAATAAATCTTTGAAGATGATAAACTTGGCTGTTTTTGGTCCATCGTGTCGTAATGGTACGAATTGAAACCACGCAGCATTACACTTTTATGGAATCTCGATCTTAAAATACCTCAACAGAATTCCGACATGTCATTGGCTAAATGAGGAATACTTGCCTCTTGGTGGGTATTATTTTTTTGAACTACTTTGTTTCCTGTTACTTTATTCTTGTATTCAACATTTACAACTTAACTAAAATATACAATCTATATATATATAAAAATGAAACCCGTTTTCCGTTGTCACGACATAACATGAAAACGGTTGAACCGATTTGGTTGATTTTAGTCTTAAAATATTCTTAGATATCCAGGGAAGGTTTTAAAGGTGAGACAATTCGAATAATTGCCGAAAACCCCCTAAAAACAGCCCTTTTCTTTTTCCCATAATAACAGAGTCAATTTGAACCTTATTGCTATTCAATAAAGTTAATTTTAAATTAAAAGCACTCATTGTTGTCTATGCAATGTAGATGTGTTCCTAATGTCACCGCACAAATTTAAAATTCGCGTGCGTGTTGGAGAATCTAATGTCGCGTTCCGACACTCAACAAAAGTGATAATATCGCGAACGCGACCAAATTGAATAGTCACAAAATGTAATTTAAGTAATTTAATAGATCATTAGTAGTACTGATTTTCAGTTTGGTCGGCTTCGCGAAACTTAATTTTGCCTAGGAGTAGGGGTAGGAGTAGAGGTAGGAGTAGGGGTAGGTGTAGTGGTAGGGTAGGGTAGGGTAGGGTAGGGTAGGGTAGGGTAGGTGTAGGGGTAGGGGTAGGGGTAGGGGTAGGGTAGGGTAGGGGTAGGGGTAGGAGTAGGAGTAGGAGTAGGGGTAGGTGTAGGGGTAGGGTAGGGTAGGGTAGGGTAGGGTAGGGTAGGGTAGGGTAGGGGTAGGGGTAGGGGGTAGGGTAGGGGTAGGGTAGGGTAGGGGTAGGGGTAGGGTAGGGGTAGGGGTAGTGCAGGCAAGCCAACGTTTGGGCAGGACAACGTCTGCCGAGTCCGCTAGTAATAAAAGTCAGCGACGATAACTTTTAAATTTAAAACAATATTGTACTGTTGGTATACTCGAGCACATAACTCATACACAAACATTTAGGTATTCTGGAACTGTATATTTATGATGAGGTAACAAGTTAATTATTTAATAAATAAAAAAACCAAAATGATATACCGCTGGCGGGACAAATAAAGTAAGTATGCTGTTAATTTTGCTTCTTCCGCCTGCTATAACTTTTATCATTCTAGTTATATTTATTCTAAAGCAAATTTTTCAGTTTTTTCAGTTATTTTGCAGTTGGGTTTCTTGTTTATTCAATAATTAACTTTTATTTCAAACTTTTAAGTTATACACCATTTTTTTTTTACAAAAAAATCCTTTTTTTCTGGGCAGTCGGGTAAAAATCTAGTCGTACGAAGTTTCTTACGCTTTTCTGTAGAATTACTAAACTGCTTTAAATATAGACGTCATATCGTCACTTTCGTCTCGTTACGGTCGGTTTTTCTAAGTTACTCTTCATTCATACATCGTCTCATACATTTTTCTTTTTACAGTGTACGTATTCCTTGGAGAACACATAGCTCTGATTGACTTTGTTCGGGTGTTGCAACGAAGAGGTTTATTGCAAGATGGTCATTATGCAGTAGTAGCGGTGGACGATGATATATATGATCCAAGTAGTGCAACCATTACTCATGCTGGTAAGTGATTTTACCTTCTATATAGTGCGTCGGTGGGCGAGTGGTTAAGAGGAAATCAATCATCAAAGTCCAATTTTTAATCAATTTTTCAGAAAACTTGATCTATTTACGAAACTGAAAAAAAAAAAAAATTACTAGCGGACCCGGCAGACGTTGTCCTGCCCAAACGTTGACTTGCCCGCACTACCCCTACCCCTACCCCTAACTCTACCCCTACCCCTACCCCTACCTCTATCCCTACCCCTACCCCTACCACTACCCCTACCCCTACCCCTACCCCTAACCCTACCCCTACCCCTACCCCTACCCCTACCCCTACCCCTACCCCTACCCCTACCCCTACCCCTATCCCTACCCCTACCCCTACCCCTATCACTACCCCTACCCCTACCCCTACTCCTACCCCTACCCCTACCCCTATATGGACCTAGATGTGTTTCACTTCTTTAACAGTCGTAAGTATGTGTTATTTTTAAAAGTCTTCAGCACGTAAAGTCGTTTTAAACACATATTTTTTAAATAAATTTAGTGTTTAGCATTTTTGCCAGTGAGAATAGAACCCGGGACCTCCAAGTTTCAAGTCTGCTGACCAAGATTTTTGCTTTGCCATCTAAATATATCCCAACAGAACTGAACGCTGGCCACTCGTTAGGTATAGCCTCAAGAAAATCTCCGGCTAAGTGAGAAAGACTCGACTTCCGCTGGGTACTTACTGGGGGCGGCAACGGTTCCCGGGAGCAGTACCACACGTGAAGATTTTTGCTTTGCCATCTAAATATATCCCAACAGAACTGAACGCTGGCCACTCGATAGGTATAGCCTCACACATCATCATCAACCTTTTAAGATCCACTGGTCATGGTCTCCCTCTAGCGCACCATTCTAGTGGTTGCTCACTGAGAGGAATTGCCATAGTCACCACACTTGGCAGGCGGGTTGATGACCGGATGCCGGCTTTACGTGCCCTCCGAAGCACGAGGAGTCGATTAAGCACATATTCTTAAAGAAAATTAGTGCTTAGCGCATTTTTGGCAGCGGTAGGAATCGAACCCAGGACCTCCGGTTTTAAGTTCACCGTCCTACCAATTAGGCTATCTACTACCTTAGCCTCACACATGCCATCGGCTAAATCTTCCGCTGTGTACCCTAGGGCTGATAGCATGGATCTGGGAACCGTAAGGCAACTCTTGAACATATTAAAAAAAATGAAGAGTATTTCGTACCATTATTTCCTTTTCGATTAGGTTTTCCTGTAAACTATGATCGATGCCCTGTTTTCCTTTTTTTTTCTTCAAAATGTTAGACTCAGGTGTTTAGGAGATAGGGGGGGGGGGGAGGGTTCAATTTTCGTATATTTTCTAACTATGCATTTTAAAATTATGAAAAAATATATTTGTGTTTATTACAACGAGCCCTTTCATTTGATATGTCACATGAAAAATATTTTTTATAAACTTGAAAAATGAATCATTATCCTCTCTGACCTCTATAGTATAGCTATGTGAAACTAGCATGAAGAAATGTATGTATATGAAATCACCTCATCCGCAAAGTCAATTATTCTTGCCACTATCCCACGCGGACCAAGGTTACTTAGTTATATTTAATTTTAATTTTATTAGCTTCACCTTTAACTATGTACGTAAACAAATCTTGGATTTCAAATTTAACCAACTTCTACATTGTTAAATCGATTTGATACTTTGCAAGTGTATGTAATTCGGATGACAATGCAATAATTTGGTACCAAGTTCATCGATCTGATCTGATGATGGATCCAGTGGATAGTGGAACTCTGAAACGAGACTACGTAACCTCATTAAGTTTGTGGTCATATGATTTATCTTCACAATTACTCTGGTCCTAGTTGATGTCCAGGGTCCTAATGATGAAGCCGGAAGGTGGCCACAGTTAATATGTAAACGAGGTAACCCCATCGAGTTTGGGCTCATTTGGTTTGCGCAAGTATATTTTTTTGACAAAAAGGTGTTTTTTTTGTTTTTTTTTAAACTACACAGGTTATTTTATTCATAGCTGTTGTGTTATTTAAATCTATACTAATATTATAAAGTGGAAAAGTGTGTGAAGTTGTAGGTGGTAACCTCTGAAACTACGGAACCGATTTTGAAAATTCTTTCACTAATAGGAAGCTACTTTGTCCTCGAGCGCTATAGGCTATATTTTATTTTGTTCGAAAATATCCACGGGCGCAGCCTGGGGCTGAAAGCTAGTCTTATATATGTTGAAGCGTACAAAGATACTTTGACGGGGCGTGATATAAAGAAGAAATATGACAGTAATATTTTCCGCCCTACAATAAAAACCTGTCAAATATATCTTGAGTTATAACTCAGTCAGACTAGGTCAAATAAAAATACATTAAAAAAATAAACAAGAAGACTGTCTTGGTATACCCCTTTGCCTTCCATTAAAATGGAGAATGAGAGAAAAAACAATTGCTTGTTTTCAATTTTACAATTTGATTGTAAGCGCATTTTCATTTTATAAGTAGAATTACAGTACGATATTAACTTTGCGGACCACGGCCATGTGTTTTTCTATAATTAAAAACTTATGTAGGTACATAATCCTACAAACCACACTTAGAGGCTTTTCCATCTAAATATACCTCAACCATAGAGTACTAAGCCTATGGAGGGGCCATAGACGGGCTCCCCCTTTCGCCAATTTTTCCCCCTTTGACCAGTTATACTGACCAGGTGCGCAGTAATAAGTTACCTTAGATTTCATTGGTATCGTTTTGTGTCGCGAGACAGAGCTCTAAGAAAATTTACACACTTCACGTCTCCTTTGGTAAATACTCAAAGACCTCAACGGAATTGGCCACTCATTAAGTATAGCCTCACAAATACCATTTATTTATTTATTTATTTATTTATATATTTGGGAAACAAACAGTATACAGAATAACAAATTTCATACACAACATTAATAATACATATTAACCAACAAGGTTTCCACACATTAATTACACAAATAGGTACACAAACACATTATAAAATACAGAATAAAAGACACGAGAATTCAAAAAAATTAATCAAAACTTAAAAAACTTAAAAAACAAAAACCAGTCAGTTATCATAGTTAACATTCAGGGCTTTCTTAAACTTCGGAAGAGTGCTACCGAATATATCCACGTTACCAAATCTCTCATTAAAAACATTACAAGTACGGTTGATGAACATATTGGCATGTAATTTGGTTTTACATAATTGTAAACCAAATACTTGCTTAATCCTACTATTGATACGAGGACATCTGAATTCAAGCATATTCAAAAGAGAAGGAGAATCTACGAATTTGTTTATTATTTTATATAGAAATATTAGATCACTAAAAGAGGAAGGCTTTGTCTTCCGCCGGGTACCCTGGGATTGATAACGCGGTTTTGGAAGCGGTGAGGCACCCTATGAAGAAAAAAAAAATCTTTACACGTTTTTAAAATTAAAAGGTTTTCAGTTTTGTAAGAAGTAAGAAGGTATCTGATTGCAGACAAAAGGGTGCAGCTACGAACTACGATACTCGAGATTTATCTAGCTATCATCACGCCTTTTATCACAAGAGGGGTACGCAGATAGTCATTTGTTACGATCCTGACATACCTTTTTCGCTTCTTTTATATTCATCATACATGCTCGGAGATTGTGTGTACTTTTAAGTTTACCTTCGATATTTTTTTTAATATCTAGGTACATTATAAAGGTTGGTAAGCGCATCACTTGAGAACAGCTGGACCGATTTGGCTATTTTTTTAAATGCACGCAATAGTCTGAATAAGGTTTATAGGGAATTGGAAAAGTTACGCGGAAAATTGTAAAATTCCGGCAAAACAGAGTGCTTTTTCCTATGGAATATTTGTATGAACTCAAGACCATAATTAGGCATGAAAGTTAATATGGGCTCCCTGTTAATGTGGGCCGGGGCAGAAAGCTGGTGTTCAATAAAAGTACACCTAGGTCGTCCTCAGCCAGTATTTCCTTTCGATTTTGCCATATAAACCTTTTTAGTCAATCTTTCATCTTTTTTTTTCTTTCTTCACGGGTTGCCTTACAGCTCCCGAAACCGTGTTACGGTTCCAGGGTACCCAGCGGAAGACCAAGTCTCCCTCGTTTAGCCGATGGTATTTGTGAGGCTATATCTAACGAGTGGCTAGTTCTGTTGAGATATATTTAGATGGAAAAGCCTCTTTCATCTTTCATTCTTTCAATTTTTCCAAACCAGCGCAAACTAGTTTTCTTCAGTCACAACATCATCATTCACTTCGCATTATTTTTTAATTACATCGTTCCCAGAGTAATAAACCTTAAGTTGAATAAACGAACTGAAAACAGCAATTCATTATTTCACAAAAAGATGGATTAATATTATATATTATACGGGCCATATGACCTCTGGCCACCTACCAAAGGATTAAGGTCGTGTTGTTAAACAAGATATATGTATTTCAATATAAACATGACAAAGGTAGCATTGAGTGTGATTAATTGCCTCAATTCGTGGCGAAATGGCTATTTATTTTTTCAACAATTGTGATAGAAGGTTGTGTAAACAAATTGGTGATCTGCATTTAAATAGATTTTTACGTCTGTCTTATTTACTGTATCAATACATTGATTATAAGTTACTCTATGATCAGAACCAATGAGAACAACAGTACGTCTCCTACATTTATATCTCGCGATACTATGTCGGCTTATCAATAACACAGTAATTATGCACGAGCCATAGCAAGTGAACTGAGTTTTGTGAGTACAGATACCACCACCACTTCTAAAGGTGCCCACACATTTAAACGATGGCCGGCGCGTTGCAGTGCGCCTGGCCCACCAAAATCGACCACAGACAGTGATTTTCAAATCATCGTGTCTGTGAACGATGGACTGACTGCTGTCAAAACATACATACACACGCATTACACAGATATTGTGCGACCATTTTCGACCGAACATTTTCGGTGAGATATCGGCCGAGTCTGTAGTGGGTTTAAACTATTCGTGAACTATTGTTATTTTATTTTATTTTTAAGAAGATTTTTAGTAACATAATTATTTACCATGGAGATACATTTTGTGCTACAATGTATGAAACTTAGAATGTAATTGTGCAAATGAAAATTCACGATCGTAAACATGTTCTACACTTTCAATAGCTTTAGATTTTATACCTCGTTTCTTAGTTATTTCAGGGAAATAGACAGTTTAAGTATTCTGGCACTATCTATCTGTTTATCATCACGCCTTTTATCCCAAGAGGGGTAGGCGGAGAAAATGATATGGCATTTCCTACGATCCTGACATATTTCTTTCGCTTTTTTTATATTCATCATACCTTTTAAATACTTTTAAAATTGCCTTCGGTCAATCATTTTTATATGTTCAATAAAAGTCCACCTAGGTCGTCCTGTTCTAGCACTATAGGTTTCCTTTATTCAATTTTTAACATAGCATTTTTGATTTTGAAAACACACAATGTTTCGGTTTAGTTCGTTAATTTACCATTCATTGTTGTAGTCAATGCAAGTAGGCACTTAAGACATTTTTACCTTTTTTAAGTTTAAGAGTCGATTAGTTGTCAGCAAATGCGCGTAAAGTAAGCCACACATTGGTCCGGCATCGCACCGAAAATTTCCGATTCCGGCCGCCAGACGATCTAGGCGGACCATTTGTTACAAGAATTAGACGAGTCTGTGCTCGATTTTAGTGGACAATACGACGGCGCGCCGGCGATTGGACGAATGAGTGGGCACCTTAAGTAATCATAAGTTTAGTTATTATTCAAAATCGTATCCTCTTGCGTAATTTTGGAGGTAACTTAGAACTTTTTTTTCTATCCGGATTTAAAGGAATCGCGTTTTTTGGTCCATATAATGCCTAGTATTTAAATGCTCTATTTTATTGTGTATTAAGTACAAAAATAATGGTAAAGTATTGTCAATAAAGCAAACGTTAAGTAATTAGTTTGAGTTCTGCGGTTGATTTTTATGGGGAGGATGAACGAAATAATCGTATATTTCAGAGTGACGTATAGTTTTTTTTCAGTTTCAACATTTAGTTTTCAAACAACCCGTTTTTTATTTTAATGAAAAATATGTGGAAAATAATATAATCGTATAGATAGTCGATTGGTAGTGTGTGTTGACTTGAAACCGGGTTCAATTGCTACTCGTGGAAAAAATGCTAAGCACCAGAATATGTGCTTTAATAGTAATTAGTATACGGGATCATAATAGGGGTAATTAAAACACAAGTGCGCCGAATTTTTTAATAGCATCCACGAGTGTTTTAATTCCAAGTTATGTGCCCGTTCATACACTACTTTATCTAATCCCATGCAATAGTACAAAACAAATTGAACCAAGATATTTTTCTTAATCGTCAAATTGGCGGCAAATCGCGGTTACCTACTTTCTGCGCATGCGCGTTAACTGTCAAGTGACTGCCATATGCGAGCGCTGCATAACACATATCCTTTGCCCTATCTGCATTTAAAAAAAACATTACGATATCGTTTTTGTATGAAAACTTCGGTACTATAATACATTATAATATCGAAGTTTGACATATTAGAGACGCGTGTATGTAAAACATATAATTATAAAGTATAATTCGATTTTGTAATAGAGATTTTACGTTATAAGAGTAGATAAATATTATATATATTAATGTTTGTTACATATTTCAGAACACCTGGGCCAGAACAGTTCAGAAGACATAAACGCTTTCAGAGCAGTATTGAAGCTTACACCATCTTTTCCAAGCAACCCGCATTATGGGTAAGTTACCATTCAGAGTATTCAGAAGATAATATTATCCAAGAGGTAAAGTTTGTCTCTTAAACTATTGATCCTATTCTGAAAATTATTTCACTAATGGGAAGCTACATTATCCCTGACTGCGGCAATATTTTATTTTGTTCGAAAAGGCTAGTATCTAATAAAAAATCTAAATAAAGCAGGATACGCAAGCATAACGTGCGGCGTCGGTGGCCGAGTGGATAAGACGTCTGGTATTAACTAGGCAGACCACGGGTTCGATCCCAGATCCCGGCCATGTACCAATGGGCTTTTTAATTAAAAACCTATATACACAATCCGACAAACCACACTTAGAGGCTTTTCCATCTAAATATATCTTAACAGAACTAGCCACTCGTTAGGTATAGCCTCACAAATACCATCGGCTAAACGAGGGAGACTTGGTCATCCGCTGGGTAGGAACCGTAACACGCTTTCGGGAGCTGTGGGCAACCCGTGAAGATAGAAAAAACCCGCAGCAACCTTTGCTTTAAACCCACCACAGACTCGGCGGAGATTACCGAATATTTTCGGTCCGTCCGTGATCTAGAGATGTCAGTCACAATATCTGTGTGTGTGTGGACAGCAGTCCAAGGTCTGTCCGGAATCGAAATCGACCACAGACACGATGATTTGAAGACGGACAGGGGACTGATCGTACAAGGATTGGGTGTGTCTGTGGTGTGTGGTAATACATCGGACATTTTATCTTTTCCAATTACGCCTTTGACGCCCTCTGTTTTCGCTTTTATTCCCTCCTATTCATAAAACTAATTTTGGATTTTCTTAGTAATCACCATTAGATTAACTAACTACCTACGTCATGTGTCCAAACCAACGCTTATAAGTTTCATGAAAATTCTACCTTACTAAGAAATAGCTATTAATTAACCTTTTTCTGCAAGTATCTACATAACTGTCTCAAGCCTCTCCCACGTCCCGTTTACGAGTATCATCGGTCTGTGAAGAACCTACCATATGCATCGACTTTGTCCGGGAAAACCTAAATTTTAGCCCAAATTTTTTTTAAACAAAACATATTCTACGTCCATCGGAATTATTAGCCTTCTAACTATGAATGATTTTTAAAATTAGCCTAGAGTTTTCTCTCTTTATAATTACTATTGCAGCGGTTTTAGGGGTTTCATTTAAAAACCGTCTTAAAATCGGTCAAAGAGTTCTGGAATTACCTATGAGCAAATAGACAGACTGACATTGTGTTTTACATATATGTAGTAATATTCCCTCTGCTACGAGTATTCCATTATTATTGATAGCTTGATGGATAGAGCCTCGTGATATTTCTGTAGATCGGAAAAATATTATTTCAATGCGGAAAATTGCGAATTTTTTGGACACATGATACTTTTCAAAATTTTAGAAAATTTATTTATTTATAGAAATAGGTAAGTACCTATTAAAGGTTCTGTTTACTATTGACAACTCACTAAATGTGTCCATGGTCACGGCGTAATAAAAATCCAAGATTATTATGTAGTTACGCATTTACACAAACAGACGTCATTGTAAGTCTCTCAATTGCGTTCATTCGAGTCATAGTATTTTCATTAGTTTGAAAGGGCAGTACATTCTCATTGCAAGAAGAGACGCAATAAAAGTCTATAGTAAATTATAGATGCAGCTTCTATTCCCAAATGTGCTGTGGTAAACATATTATACTACTAGATAGCCCGGCTTTCCACGTGGAAATTTTGAGATTTATCGTAAAGATTATCCCAAAGGATTTCATGGATAAAAAATCGCCAACCGGCTCTCCTACTATCTATATGCAACAAATCACGTCAATCCGTTGCTATGTTTTATGAAAGAATGACAAAGAAACAAACAAATAACTACTTATCTGATAGAGATAATATATACTACCGCGGACTTTTTCGTAGATCAATTTATTATACACAAGCTTCTGTCCGCGGTTACTGCACCCGCGTGGAAATAGACCAAAAAAGAAATAATCCCATGGCTGTAATTTGCCCCTCCCCCGCCCGCTTTCGCGGTATAAAAAGTAGTATATGTTATTCTCTGACCCTTAAACGACCACTATGCAAAAAATCATGTCGATCCCGTGAAAAATAAAAACAAATCTATCCCACGGGAACCATACATTTTTCCGGGATAAAAAGTAGCCTATGTGCTATTTCAGACTATAATCTATCTCTGTGCCAAATTTCATCTAGATCCGTTCAGCCGTTCTGGCGTGATTGAGTAACAAACATACATACATCCATACAAACTTTTATTTTGTTACATCTCTGACGGATAGACAGTATACGCCATGACAACTTGCTAGGGCAATTTTTTTCTCCGACTTGATTAACTTAAACTGTTCATGCTCAGCTCCTAAACATTATAGGTCCATGGTTATTGCTCGTATACATTTCCATTGAATCAACCGATCTATTATTGAAAACCGGTACAAAATCTGTTCAGTTTTAACAAGTTACAGACAGACAGACGCGGCGGCTTTGTTTTATAATATGTACTGATGATGAAGTAGGATTTTAAGAACATCTAAGTTGATTGCATATTTGTATTTGTCCACAGGGAGTTGTGTCAAATGATCCGCAAGCTATCGGCCGCTCCGCCCTTCTGCGTACCTAATTACCACAGAATCTTCGAGAGCATCTCGGTAAGTTAAAATCTATAATCATTTTTATAATTACATTTCATCTAGGTCCAAGACTTGTCACCTGTTATGTGGTGTCACTGGCTAAGTGGGCACACCGCATGATATAAATGCCTTGAATATAAATGTGTGTACGTTTAATTTAGGGGCGTCGGTGGTCGAGTGGGTAAAGGTGGTCACACATTCGTCCAATCCCCGGCCGGTCGCCGTACGGTCCACCGAAACCGACTCGTCCAATTCTTGTACGCGCGGCCCACCATCCGTTTCCAAATCGTTGTATTGGTGGTTGGTTTCGATGACCGGAACGATCTGTCACACACACACACACATCCACACGCCTTTGTTTAATTGAATCTTGTATGTCTGTGTGGGTGAGTAAATTGCATGTTGATCTAGATCGTATGATATACATTGCTAATGTGTGGCCTGTCTTCAATCTCGATCATACGGCGCGGCGGCCGGAACGAAAATTTTCTGTGAAACTTTCTGAAAAGTCGCGGGTTCGATTCCTACATCCGATCATGTACCAATGGCTTTTTTATAATAAAAAATCTATGTACATTATCGTACAAAGGGGCTTTTCCATCTACTTACCACAACAGAGCTGTTCACTCGTTAGGTATATAGCCTCAAAAAACATTGGCTACAATATGAGGAAGACTTTGTCTTCCGTATCCTATGGCTGGTAACGGTTCGCGGGGGCTGTAAGGTAACTCGTAATTAAAGAACAAAAAAAAATTGAAATAAAAAGATTCGGGAAAACAGCGCATTTTTCTGTGACATTTTTTTATGAACTCAAGACCATAATAATAAGGGATGAAATTTAATACGAACGAAAAAAAACAGTGACTCGTTCCTGTGTCGTGCAGCCAAAAAGTGGAATGAAGTTCCGGCGTCGGTCTTTCCTCCTTTCTACAACCTTGGGTCCTTTAAGCGAAGCGTGAAAAAGCATCTCTACGGGCCGGCATAGTGGGCGCGACTGGGGGACTGTATTACGATATATATATATTACGGGATATGTATTTCTCTATAAAGAAAAACATGAGAGGAGCCGGAACGGGAAGGTAGTATCGAATAATAGTAATGTTTTTTTTCTTTCTTTACGGGTTGCCTTTCAGCTCTCGAAGTTAGGTTCTTACGGTTCCAGGGTACCCAGCGGAAGACCAATCTCCAAGATGGTATTTGTGAAGCTATATACCTAACGAGTAGCCACTGGCTAGTTCTATTGAGGTATATTTAGATGGCAAAACCTCTAAGTGTGGTTTTTCGGATTACGTACATAAGTTTTTAATTAAAAAACCCATTGGTACATGGCCGGGATCCGGGATCGAACTCGTGGTCTGCCTAGTTAATACCAGACGTCTTAACCACTCGGCTACCCAAGAAAAGATGATTTTAATTTCTCACTATTTATATTATTCGAAGTAAAATGTTGAGTAATAAAGTTGTAACAAGCCGAAAGTAAAAGAAAACTTAAATTTAACTTTCTATAATTATCTAGATAACTTGTGCGGATGTTTTCCTTTTAACCATTTACACAAAAAGACAAGTGTTTTATTTTATTGTTGTATGTAGGGACCAACTTTGCACTGGATCATTATTCTCTAAAAATTTCGTCTAAGTTCATTCAGCGAAAACGGATATTCTGAACAAACTTTCAGAAAGACAAACACAAATAAAGGCAGACATGGGGTCTGCCGACAGAAGTGAAAACTTATAACTATGAATAACGGTACCAGAAATTGTAAGCCAGTAGGTACACGAATTCCAGCCCGGACATTCTCGGGCCAGGCAATCCATGGTCTTGTGCAGCTCGCGAATCCATAAGATTGCCCCCTACCAAATATCGCTCAACGCGTCTAAAGAAGTTCAAAAATCTGTATTTTTTTATATAAAACTAGCTTCACCTTTCATAGTTGAGTTCATACAAAAATCCAATATAAAAAAGTACTTGTTTTTCTCGATTTTTCTAATTTACTATTAAACATTTCCAATTTTCTTTCCCTAAAAACCTTATTTCAGACTATTACGAATATTATAGGTTATTATTAATCTATTATTATATTATAGATTACTATAGGCACTTATAGGCTTAAAATCTGCATCATGTAGCATTATAAAATAAATGTATAAATAAATATTGAATTGCTACATATTATGCTTAGATAATGGTATGGGGTACGGGTGATATTAAAATACAGACGACGTGGATACCCCAAATGTCATCTTCACCTGTACGCTTGGTACCTACCCTCTGCTAGACAACAAAGGCTCTGGCGACCGAGCAATGGCGGTATAACCATACACCTAGTTAGGCAACTGGCTGGAAGAGGCTACAGCGAGCCTGAAGACCTAAATAGTCTCAAAATGTCTGGTACAAGTCCTAAGAAAGTTAACCATGGCGAGTCAATACAAGGTGCGTCGCGCTATGGACCGCCATGATTGACCACGACTGCTCTGTCAAGAGCACTACGACTGAGAAGAAGTCGTCACAAAACTTTTCATTCTAAAGGTGCCCACTCATTGGACCAATCCCCGGCGCGCCGCCGTACGGTCCACCGAAATCGACCACAGACTCGTTCAATTCTTATCGCGCAGCCCACCATCCGTTTTCAAATCGTTGTATTTGTGGTTGATTTCGATGGCCGGAACAATCTGTCACACACACACACATCCACACGCCTTTGTTTAATCTAATCTTGTGTTTCTGTGTGGGTGAGTGAATTGCATGTGATCTAGATCGTATGATTTTCATTGGTAATGTGTGGCCGGTCTTCAATGTACATCATACGGCGGCCGGACCGAAAATTTTATGTGAGATAACGGAGCAGTGCGTGGGCTACTTTAAACGTATAGTTTAATATAATAAGAGCCATTGACTAGGGATCCCTAAAAACAAGTAGGTACAATAAAATTGTACTAAAAAGTCCGTTAGATAACTTTGTTGGATGTTTTTCTTTCTTTTCGTAGACATTTACCAAAAACAGTCCTGCAAACGAAATATATCATGTCGGCAACAATCTTGTAATGTACTTGCGACGAAAATTGTAGGTACTAGGTTAAGGGAAAATGCTATAAAAATGCTACGCAAGCTTATCAGCTAAAATTTTGCGATTAACAACCAGTCGCGCGACGGTTTTTCAGTCGCTATAGCAAACGGTCGCAAATTGTTAACACTTAACTCTGTTGAATTTTAGTAGTATTAGAAAAGAATGCGATGAGTGAAAGATGATGTTGTAACTAAAATGAAGAAAAGTAGTTTACGCTGGTATGGACACGTTGAAAGAATGAAGGATGAATGATTGACTAAAAAGGTTTATATGGCTGAAATGAAAGGAAATGCTGGCAGAGGACGACCTAGGTGTACTTTTATTGAACATATAAAAAATGTATTGATCGATGGAAATATTAAAGTACACAGAATCGCCGAGCATGTATGAAAGGTATGATGAATATAAAAGAAGCGAAAGAGGTATGTCAGGATCGTAACAAATGACATTCGATTGTCTCTGCCTACTCCTCTTGGAATAAAAGACGTGATGATAGATAGATTATAGTATGAGTCAAAATGTAATGTCATCAAAACGTTTATCAGCAATTATTGTTGTTGCAAATAGTCTTATCACGGGATTAGGAACTATATATCCTGTCAAAAACGCAACTAAACTCAGAACTGATGCTAGAATAATCAAATCAAATCAAATGTTTTATTTGCAAGAATACAATATATGTCTTAAAATTATAGTGAGTATGGACATGTATTCAACCTGCAAGCAGGTGTGCAAACATTAGTTAGATATAATTTTGACTCTAAAAATATTGGTTATAATTTTCCGCAATTTAGAGGTACCTAGTTTTGTGATAGATGTTATTCATTTATCCCATAAAAGCAATGTTCGAGGAGCCATTTTGCCAATTTAGATTTAAAGTTTTTTCCATTCATCAGGCAGATTATTATAAATACACACAGTAACCAAGGAATTAAAAAAATACAAAAAAACGGTTTTGATGACAGCTGAAAGTTTCATACTAAAAATGTCATTTACTTGGGAGCAACTAGCATACAACTGGGTTAAGTAATTGCAAATAGCGACCGGTTGCTATAGCGACTGGTTGTTATTTGCAAAATGTTAGCTGTTTTGCATCTTTTTTAAATGAAAACTTTTTGGTGAGACCTTTGTGTAGAACATTTTAAGTTATTATATTTTTCGTACTTAGTTTTTATGTATCTAATAGCTAATGGTTTTGTCAATGTTCGTCGAATGGGTTATTCTTTAGCTTCATTTCTCGGACCAACGATTTTTCGGACTTCAGTCAACAAAATGCTTTGTGTCGCTAAACGTAGCAGTTTAATATAAGTGGAGAAAATATTGACCAATTTCTGCACCAATTTACCAATTCAAAAGCTGGCATCAGCTAATATATAAAGTTAAGAGCTCTCTTCGTCGCGTAAACTAAAAAACGCACGTGTTCGAAAATTTTGCATCTCTTTCACCCAATATCCGAGCGATAGAAATAAATAGAGAAAGAAAATTTTTAAACAAAATCGGTACAATAAAATATACAAAACGGAATTCAACAATTCAAGTATTGTACAAACAATATTAGAAATAGCAAGTTCTAGATAATGGATCCATAAAGTATGTGAAATTATTTTTACCCGATTTGTAAAAAAATATACAAACATTCTTTATATAAATATAAAGTCGGATGAATTGATCACTTTCAGGGCTTCATGAAACCTAGGTGTAGCTGATATTGACATATTTTTTACATGTTGAGTATAGATAATTTCATATACTTTAAGGATCTATTAACTAGAACTTGCTATTTTTAATAAGTTTTGTACAATACTTGAATTGCTGAAGTCCGTTTTTTTAACGACTTCAAAAAAAAGACGTTAGGTACTCAATTCGACCGTATATATTTTTTTTATGTGTGTTCGCGGATAACTTCGTCGTTTATGAACCGATTTTCATGATTTCTTTTTTAATCGACAAATAATTCTTCCGGATTGGTCCCATTTTTATGTCTAAAATTGGTTTATTAGTTTTTCAGTAATTTTGAAAAAACTGACTTTTAAGTAAATTATCAGTATCTCGATGAAATATGTACCGATTTTGACAACTTATTTTTTTAAGGATATAATAATTTCTCGACATTATCTCACAGACATATAACGAAAATAGGTTTAGTAGTTTTTCAGAAATTCAGTAATTTGTCTCTGTTTACGGCTGAAAATTATGTATCAGAGAAAAGCCTTAGCAACGGTTGCTATTGACACGAAGTTGACAATTTTTGTATCGACGGTGGTCTAACGGCTAAAGGTATGGTATGGTGCAGCTCAGGATGCAAATGGTTCAAATCCCATCCACAGCAGTTTTTATTTTTTATTTTTCCATTAATTTTTTTTATTTGTGTTATTATTATTTGTCTCTCAGGACAGGAAAAATAAATTAACTTTAAAAAAAAGTTGACCGCCTTCAAAATTTGCACTGAAAAGTAAGAAATAATAAATATTTCGTCGTAGAATTTGAAGACGGTTGGTGCCAAATTAAAAACAACTTACTTCCCAAATTCACTAATCTAGACAATTCATTAGGAACCTACGATCATCAGTACAAACATATATAATATTGAACAGGTATTTATCTTCTTAGATGTTTACTTAATTTTGTATCCTAATTTGGCACCAACCGTCTGCAAATTCTACGACGAAATATTTATTATTTCTTACTTTTCAGTGCAAATTTTGAAGGCGGTACACTTTTTTTAAGTCCGATTATTAGAAAATTAGAAAAAAATAAACTAGGCGATGGTTAATTCAGAAACTTAATTTAACTCAACCGTTAGGTACCTTTAATCTCCAAAATTGCAGTAATGTACTTTCAAGTTTTAATATTGTTAATTTTTTTATGTTTTATGAGGGTTTATTAGCTATATTAAACATACTTACTGTTTAATATTGTCTTTTTTTTTTTCTTACCTATAACCTATAACACTTTTCTCGCTGGTAGAGGTGAAAAGTTGTATGTTTCACACGAGAGCAATTTTTTCAGCAAAAAATAATTTTGCTCTCTTGTTGAACAAATAACTAATGTTTATTCTTTTTACTACTTACTGTGTGAACAAAATGAATAAATGAACAATGACATTGTGAGTTGACCTTTATTAAGGGTACATCTCAACCTACGCTGTATTTTTTGGCAAAATGTAGTGATCCGTGAAAGTCATGCACAAACACAGTAATTTTCCATAATTATTTTGTCACCAATTTTGACGAAAATTCTATTTCAAGCTATTTCTCAGAAGGGAATATCAAGATGTTCAGTTTTCTAAGTTAAATCAAAAAGTTCGCTCCCGCTGCTTTTATGGGTAGTTTTTCGAAATAGGGTGGTATTTCGAATTATTCCATCTAGTTATACTGGGTGTATACCGATCAGACGAAAGCTTAATAATTTTTATTCAATACTAGTTGATTGCCCGCTACTTCGTACGCGTTGTATTAGGAATACAATTCACCTCCTTGGGTAGGTAGCGTGATTTTAAATAGCATAGAATTGGGCTATCAAATGCAAAAAGAATATGTATTTCAAATCGGTCCAGTAGTTTGTAAAATACGAACAAACAAATATAGATTTTTATATATTACATAAAGAAGTAACTTTTTGCTGGAAATGTTTTATAGTTTGACGTTTATACCTACATACTGCGCTCCTTTTAGTGAAGTATGTGAAACATTTTGATCGATTTTTTTAAATGATTTAACGCAACCCCATGGAAAATGTTTGTTCTGGTGAATAAGACAAAAGTTGAACTTCCGAAATTGACCGCAACCCCTTTTTTCGCTATTTTGGGGTATTTTGGACAGTTTTAGGGGAAGTTCGTAAAAAAAATTGCTATCTCCAGTTGTATTGGGAATTAAGAAACCAATGTCAATATTTAAGGAACCCCCAGTTCAAAATTCAAGTTAATCCGACCTCCCCCCTCCACGTAATAGATATATATACACATATAAATGCATGGGAACTTGCATGTCGGCTAACTCGGGGAGTTTTCAACCGATTTGGCTGAAATTTGGACTGAAGGTAGGTTTTATACACTCAAAACTGCCCTATTAAATAAAAAATAGCAAAAAGGGTTTTTCAAATTAGACTGTTAGTTCCTGATATTAGCGCGTTAAATTCAAACACAAACAAACATTACTAGATTTCGCCCGTGGGGTTTTTTATATTGACAATAAAATCCCTAAGGATTTCCGGGATAAAAATTATTTATTATAAATTCTTCACGGGTAGCCTTACAGCTCCCGGGAACCGTTGTCGGCCCCAGGGTACCCAGTGGAAGACAAAGTCTTACTCATTTAGCCAATGATTTTTGAGGCTATACCTAAAACAAGTGGCCAGCTCTGTTGAGGTATATAGAGAAGCCTCTGTACGGTTTGTCGGATAATGTACATAGATTTATTATTATAAAAACCCATTGGTACATGAACGGATGTAGGAATCAAACCCGCGACTTTTCAGTTGCGATTTATAATATTAGTAAGTATTATATTTAGGACCATGCAGCAAGGTCAAATACTTATAGTTTCTGTAAAAGTTTAAACATCTCATTGGGTTCTTTTGTCTGTCTCTGTAATATGGGCCTGTTTGGCCAGTTCTGTTTTTATTTGTCGGATTACAAAGTTTTTTAAAGTAGATAGGATGAATATGTATGGCTGAGGCAGGAATCAAACCCGGGTGACTGCAGTAGTATTAGATAACATTATCTATTTCAAAGATCTTTTTTGCAGTTATAAATTTTCATTATCTTTTGAACAAAATACGTTTATTTAAAACACATGTTATCTCTCAAGAGAGTCGTACATTTACTGAAGTGGTGAAAAAAAAATCAATAAGCTATTGTTTTGTTTAAGACGAGGAGATAGTGTGTTGGTGTATGGAGAAAAACTCCAGGGCACCATTTTGTGAAAGAATAAATCGTTATAGTTCAAAAGTATGTAATTTAGAAAAAAAATAAAATCATAAAATATATTTAGCGCCTAGTCATACATTTTTGCAAAAAGAAATGGATACATTTGCGTAACCTTTGCGTTCCGTTAAGGCGACGTCTCCGTACATTTTCTCTAAAACGTCTATTTTTTTGTCGCTAAATGTGGACATATCAAGCCATTTTACAAGTCCGAAAAAAAATTTGTGAATAGTGAAATATATAAAGAAAATATATAAATAATAAAATATTATTAAATCTTTGTAGTATCTTTAAAAAAAAAATCGCAAGTTACAGCACGAAAATAATTTTTGCTCTCAAAATTCTCAATATTTTGAGCGACAACTAACGTTAAAAAAAAACTATATTGTAGGAAAATCAATGTACTAAAGACATTGCTTAAAAAATGGCAAATTAATAGCGTGTTTATTTTTTAATTAATTGAAAAGCCCGAAATTCCGTAAATATCGGCAGATGGCGGACAGATACCGCCGGCAGCGGACGTGTCCCGGACGCTCTGGTGAACTCGCCTGATTATAAATTAGCGATGTTTTTCTCGTAATCCTATTGTCTGTCCCTTTCACACCCGAACTTAAACGTCTACCACTATCCCGCTCTAGCTATCTTATTAGAAACAGCGGGCTTTCTATACATACTAATACTACTTAGTTTTTAATAAACTACCATATGTCTCGGTTTTGCCTGTGTAAATATCTGAATTTATACCTACTTAGGTCTTGATGGACTAGGCTTTTCCCGGCTTTACCTATGTAAATAGGTAACTTATACCTACTAAGTTTTTCATAGACTACCCTAATGTCTCGGCTTTGCCTGTGTAAATATTTTACTTTATACCTACTTAGGTCTTGATGGACTAGGTTTTTCCCGGCTTTGCCTGTGTAAATATCAGACTTTATACCTACTTAGGTATTGATGGACTAGGGTTTTACCCGGCTTTGTCTATGTAAATAGGTAACTTATACCTACTTAGTTTTTCATAGACTACCCTATGTCTCGGCTTTGCCTGTGTAAATATCTGACTTTATACCTACTTAGGTCTTGATGGACTAGGCTTTTACCCGGTTTTGCCTATGTAAATAGGTAACTTTATACCTACTTAGTTTTTGATAGACTACCATATGTCTCGGTTTTGCCTGTGTAAATGTCTGACTTTATACCTACTTAGGTCTTAATGGACTAGGCTTTTACCCGGCTTTGCCTGTGTAAATAGGTAACTTTATACCTACTTAGTTTTTGATAGACTACCATATGTCTCTGTTTTGCCTGTGTAAATGTCTGCCTTTATACCTACTTAGGTCTTAATGGACTAGGCTTTTACCCGGTTTTACCTATGTAAATAGGTAACTTTATACCTACTAAGTTTTTGATAGACTACCATATGTCTCGGTTTTGCCTGTGTAAATGTGGTGTTTTATACATACTTAGGTCTTAATGGACTAAGCTTTTACCCGCCTTTGCCTGTGTAAATAGGTAACTTTATATCTACTTAGTTTTTGATAGACTACCATATGTTTCGGTACTGTTTAGATATATTTACTGTGGCCGAGTGTAAGTATAAAAGGTTATGTACATACGTAAGCTTAATTTCTGTACTCTCACTGTTTTGTAGTATTCGGCCGTAGTGCTAATACAAAATAAGAAAAGAGGAACACCGGGACGAGGAGTAGTGTATAGGCAGAGCGTATGCTACGTGGCAGGCACGCTGAGCGGTTGTATTACTCCATCTTTTCTTTTTACATTGATTGAAGATATTGAATAATAAGGATTTTGTATTATAATTTCAAATATTATACTTACTCAGAGTCAAAAGTATGTTTTTTTATATTCTTCTTACGTCGTTTTCTAATACAAATCTTACGTAGTTCTTTATTCCTTTTATTACCCATTATTTACACTAAACTATAAATTACTACTTATTAGTTAATACTTAATAAAATAAACTATAATATAATCACAAAAAAATACAAAATAAAAATAAATTGTGTAACGAGATTTTATCAACAAATTTACACGATATGAGAGGAACGTGCACTTTCTAGACGTCTCAAGTCAACGGCTGTGACGCGAAATAGTCGCGCGGGATATGTTCGCGCGTGCATCATTTTATGAATACAGCGTGTTTGATATTTGTCTCCCTCACAAAGTTTTATAGACCAATGAAAAAATATTTTTAGTAGGATGTATCTACCTACACTAGTAAGGGCATGTAATAATCTCAATATTCTGATTATCAATATTCCGGTATATATCTTCCATAATACCGATAATTATTACGTACTAGTTTTTATAATATTTTCTGATTCTAATAAAATAACACACTGAAATACAATGTTTATTTTAAATTATATTACTTTATTTAATATTTTATTTCTTCTTAAATTATCTCTGAATAAAATATAGATTTGGTACCTACTATTGGCCACGCACTCGAAATCCACAGTTTACTTACTACTCTAAACAAAATAGGACGTTTGAAGAAGAGGCAGTGTTTATTGGCTTGTGATTGTGATAAAGAAGAAAAATACATCATGCAACTTTTAATTTAAATTAATTTAATACTTAAAATTTCACTCAGTAAATTTTAAAAGATTTTTTCTAACAAATAAAAATAAAGCTTCTAAAGTATAAATAAACAAAATGAAATAGTGATTTTAAATTCACACATTGGTTATAATAATTGTTCTAGATGTAACATCATTACAATGGAATAAGTTTTTATACCTATTCCTTTCGAACAAACAACTTCAGACACAAACTGAACCTTTTTATTGAGTAAATACTTGATAAAAACCTTATAACTATCTATAATTCAACACAGATGTTTGAAATATTTTTACTGTAACAATAATAAACACAAGAAACATCCTGTGAATGTAAAAAGATAGTCGCTAAGTCCTTTGATGCCGTGTGGCTCGCGCCGCGGCTAATCGACCGGCCGCCAGGAGAAACCGCCAAAGGCAAAGGGATGCCGCAAATCGATGTCAAGAGTTGGCAAAGCAAAGTGTCGATTACGCAATTTCTAGTTTCTTTTATAGTTAGGCACCTATAATAATTAGGTGGGTAGAAATAAAAGTACAAATTAAAGAAATTTTTATATGGAAATGACTTTCGGTCAAATTTCACGCAATTTTGAGAATAGATTCGTTTCGTAATTCTGAGCAAAAGTCTCCAAGGACGCGACTTTCGAGTTTCAGAGTTATTGATAAGAATTGGTCTACAAAAAGGCAGCGGTAGCGGTATAATTTTTTTTTTTTTTTTTTTTTTTTAATTTTAATTTAATTTTAGAGAATGATTAACTTATATTACACTTACGCATTGGATGTAAAACATTACTATTATTAGGCACAGTTAAAACTCATACATGCTAAGTCGCTGGCAAAACGAAAATTAATTATTTCAGTCCGATTATTCCTATGTTCCTAGATTGTGATGTCGCGGTCTCGGTATGTTCATAGTAGGCGCGCCGCATCTCCCCGCAAATCGAAGCTTGCATCACTCCGCCTCACCCCCTCTACTGATTTTTTTGCACAAGCAGTGAGGGCCTTAAATCACTTCATTATTCTAGGTTAGTGATTCCCGAGCGGTTTTTCGCGATCTTTCCCCGGACCATTAGAAAAAACCTAAAGATTAATGCTATCAAAATGTAATTTAGGCACATTAATGATCTCTTTTTGTGATGAGCGTCCCTTAATAAATTATAATGGACTATAAAAATATCAAATAAATTAGATTGAGGTGAGAAAAATATTGCGTAGACGTTTTTATTTAATTATTGATTATATTCGTTCATTTTGATTTGATAAAAAAGAGACGGACATTCAGCCTTTTTCAGCTGTCAAAGAGTGTGTGAGTTTGTTTGTTTCTAAGAAATAAAATAGAAAACTACTGGTCTGATTTGAATAATATTTATTCTAGATGGACGAAAGCTATGTTTTATTAAAATATAGTTAGGTTTCCAGTAAGATAGGTACTCGTATATCAAAATCTAAAATTTAGGGTAGAAAGCATATCATTTAGATTATAAGAAAGAAAGAAAATAATTAATTATTATCTTATAAATAAAAATTAAATGCTGTTTATTGGTGTGTGAAGTGATCGTTCACTTGAGAAGGGCTGGACCGATTTGGCTATTTTTTTAAATGTTCGTAATAGTCGAGGGAAAGAGAAATTTGGAAATGTGACCCGGAAAATTTTCTATGGGATTTTTGTATGAACCATAATGGGGAATAAAAGTTAATATGGGTTCCACGGGAAAGCTAATTATTTTTATGTAAATATGATTTTTTTATTACTGAAACCACAGAACTCCCGCGTAACCACATATGCGCTGCAGCATATATTAACATATATGAAATCTTCAGAACTGCCCCTGAAATATAGCCCAAAAAACTAGAAAAAATATCCATTTTGTGCTATTTTCAGTGCAAAAATAATAACCGCACAAATAATTTGGCTAAAGATAGCATAGTCCGTTCAAAAGTTCACAGGCACATGCCCAGTCCTTTGTAAAGTTTGCACGGGCACATAGGTTCAACACGTAGGTATAGATGCCCTTTAGTTTGTTTAATCTAAAGTGTTGTGGCGAATGCATCAGAGGCAATGCGCTCACAGACAGGCTCCCTCAGTCTTTATCTATTGCAGTGATAAAAATAAAATTTGACTATTTTTTGGGGTGAGATCGGTTTATCAAGTCTATTGATCACCTGCCAGTATCATTCATCTTATGAAATGTAAAATTGGCAGGTGGAGACAACCTTTTATTATTAATTGTCACTACAATAGAAAAATTTGAGGCTTAAAAAATTTGAGGTACACCGGTTTTCATAATTCCTATTAACACAAAAAAAAGAAATTAACACAAAATATGTAAAATACAAAATAAAGCAATACAAAATATATTATAGGAAAGAACATACTTTAGAAATTTCATAAAAGTATAATTATAGGATAAAAAAAAATCCAAAAAACAGATAATAGTAGTTTATGATACGGAAGCATAATAGGGGTAATTAAAACTGAAGTGGATCGACAAATTGGCGGCAAACCGCGGTTACCTACTGCGCATGCGCGTTAAATGTCAAGTGACTCGCACATACGCGTGTCGATATTTTCATAGAGTTTAATGTGGTTTTATAAGTCTTATACACTTATACATGTGAGTCACATGATGTACAGTGATTTGAGGCGGCGCGGCTGCATGGTGCTATGAGCTTTCTAACTAAACTTAAAAATTCAGTATCTTTTGATTCTGTTGGTCGAATTTAATGAAATAAACATATGCTACTCAGAATAAAGCTTAATATTTTACAGTAATTAGATTTTGAATCCAATGAGTGGCTTTTACGTGATGCGCGCACAGACGTACAAACAAACCGACAAAAAGACAAATATTTTTTTTACGTTCTATTAATTATTTCTCGCGTCTTCATTTCTTCAAGAACTTTTTTTTCAAAAACCTTTATGGTGATTAGTATCCTCAAATCCGCTGGAATGAGCATTTTCGACAGACTACTGCTCGTTTACTGATGGACTAAAATGTTTGAAAAAATTATGTAGTAATTACCAATTCAATTCAGCTAATCCTAAAAAATATTATTTTGTAAGAGCAAAACTTCTACATTTAAAATAATAATAATGGAATGGTGTTTTTTGGCTTTAATTGTCTACTGCTCTTAAACGGCTATGACGTTTGGAAATATTTACATGCCTAAAAATAAATAACACGTTGTGCTTTTAAACACAACAAAGTATAACTTAATCAATTAACATTTTCCTTTAAATAATATCGAAATATGTCAATTTAGAAGGTATTTCGGGGACAGCGCTCAGTGACAGTTTGTATGGTCAAGGTCATTGGCGAGACTAAACGCCTTAATGTACTTATATTTATATTTATAATCTGCAATATTTTAAAAATGTTACCACTTGAAATTGTTTTTCACACCTGAGGTCAATGTACGAATTTCCTCCTTTGTCGCGTGCTGTTGAAACATGTGGCATATATAACGAAATATTTTTAGGTGCCCATCGAAGCAGCACATCTATACGACGCTATAACACTTTGGGCTCGAGCAGCGACGGCAGCTATGCGCGCCGGTCTACCACCAACAGATGGAGCCACTATCATGAAATTACTTAGACCGACAACCTATCGTTCTGTCCAAGGATTTGATGTAAGTATCTTAATTAGGGAAGTATTAAAGATATATCCCACGACTGATCATCTCCTCTGGTGACAAGAGGGCTGGCTCCTTCCTCGCTCAACGAATTAGCATCGAGATTCAGCGGGGAAATGCTGTTTATTTAGTTATTTTTAATTTTTATACTGCTATGTGTAAATAATTAAATTTAAAAATATAATACATACGTTATAGACTATATAAAGGGTTTAGGATAGTTCTATCCAATACACTTGTGGTACGAATCCCAGATCCAAAACCATCCCAAATTATCATAAAATTATAAAGAATAGAAATATTGAAGAAATTGTATTTGTCACTCATTCACCAGCCGTTATGCCAATATTATATGTGAGCGGAAAGCAAATAGTCATTCAATCCCACTAGGGGCTGATAATCGTCAGCGTCCTTGACGATTTGATGTTTTAAGTCACGCCCTTTTTCCGACCTAGCCTGCGAGAGACTATCATAGTTAGAGAGACCACGCTTTTAGTTGCCGTCTGGCGTCTAATACAAGACAAGAAGTAATTGTCGTCTCACACAGGACTGCATATGATTATTTGTCTCCTAATACTAGTTGTCGTTTAGTAATCTGTCAAAAAATATTTTATAAGATGTTGCTCCGTATTGACGTTAAAAAGGACAAATCAACAAACAAACAATCACTCTTACACGCTTGATGATAAAATGATGCTTTTTGCCCCGGGTTTGCTCGTGGAAATGTTTGAAATGTGACAAGCGAGATCTAATATTTTATTAAAATTCAACATTATACTAGATTTCGACTAATTTTAGGGTTCTGAATTCGAATTTGATATCGATTTCGCAATTCAATATGACGACATCTGTCAATTTCGTAAAATTCGACATTATACTAGATTTCGACTAATTTTAGGGTTGTGAATTCGAATTTGACATCAATTTCAAAATCGAATATGACGACATCTGTCAATTTCTTTAAATTTGACATTATACTACATTTCGACTAATTTTAGGGTTCTGAATTCGAATTTGAATTTGATATCGATTTTACAATTAAATATAACGACATCTGTAAATTTCTTTAAATTCGACATTGTACTAGATCTCGACTAGTTTTAGGGTTCTGAATTCGAATTTGATATCGATTTCACAATTAAATATGACGACATCTGTCAATTTCTTAAAATTCGACATTATACTAGATTTCGACTATTTTTAGGGTTCTGAATTCGAATATGATATCGATTTCACAATTAAATATGACATCTGTCATTTTATTTAAATTCGACATTATACTAGATTTCGACTAGTTTTAGGGTTCTAAATTCGAATTTGATATCGATTTCACAATTCAATATGACGACATCTGACAACTTCTTAAAATTCGACATTATACTACATTTCGAATAATTTTAGGGTTCTGAATTCGAATTTGAATTTGATATCGAATTCAAAATTAAATATGACGATATCTGTCAATTTCGTAAAATTCGACATTATACTAGATTTCAACTAATTTTAGGGTTCTGAATTCGAATTTGATATCGATTTCACAATTAAATATGACGACATCTGTCTATTTCTTTGAATTCGACGTTATACTAGATTTCGACTAGTTTTAGGGTTCTGAATTCGAATTTGATATCGATTTCACAATTCAATATGACGACATCTGTCAACTTCTAAAAATTTGACGTTAATTTCAAAAGACATCTGTAATTTTTTTAAATTCGACATTATACTAAATTTCGACGAATTTTAAGGTTTTCTTTAACATTCATAACACATTAATATTGCACAAAATAGTGACTTTCTTTATAATAACAATAATTTCCATATAAATATGTGCTGCTCACATCAAAATTCCATAGTGAATGAATATTTTAAATTACCTGCATTTTATTCAAATCGTAAAAATATAAATCAAAACAAAATAAAATTCGCAACGTATGGGATTTAGCAGCCACTTCGGCTTGAACTTATTTAGTCGAAATTTGACATTGCATAGACAAGTTAGTATTCACATTTTTAACCCATAACATAATATTCAAATAGTACTTTAATCTAAACATAAATGATGAACAAAATAAAAATATGTACAAATTTAGAAATTGTTAAAACTTAAATATCGTGAACATGTAGGTTGATTGGAGGGAAAATCTTTGTCAACTGTCGGTCTTGCAATTACATTCAGTCTTGCTGTTGCAATACTATATTTTTATCTCCAATCGGTTCTCTTATTTGAAGCTTTCTGGTGAATCTCGGATCTACATTACCTTAAATTACAATACATTAAATTACATTACATTATTATTATAATATAACCTCAAGGTCAGGAACGTCATCGGTAGATTTAGAAAGAAGGGTAACATTTTCTTTAGTTTCTGCTAGTGACACATTATTTAACCTGTAATAAAGTTTACAGTTATATGTAAAATTTCAAATTTTTTATAAACATTACACGACAAGTACAGGATGTAAAAGAATAACTCCAAAAACAAGTGTGTTGTAAATCTATTAATTCTCAATTTTATGTATCGTACGAAGAAACTTACTCTGTCAATGAAAAATCTGACGTTTCAGTTGTTTCACACGTAGTATTTTCGTCCAACTGTTGTTTCTTCCTGATATAATAAAAACATGTTTAATCACATACACTATACTTACTGTCTAGAACTCTAAAATTTGTCGAAATCTAGTATAATGTCGAATTTTAAGAAAATGACAGATGTAGATATATTGAATTTTGAAATCGATGTCAAATGCGAATTCAGAACCCTAAAATTAGTCGAAATCTAGTATAATGTTGAATTTTAAGAAATTGACAGATGTCGTCATATTGAATTTTGAAATCGATATCAAATTCGTATTCAGAACCCTAAAATTAGTCGTAATCTAGTATAATGTCAAATTTTAAGAAATTGACAGATGTCGTCATATTGAATTTTGAAATCGATATCAAATTCGAATTCAGAACCCTAAAATTAGTCGAAATCTAGTATAATGTCGAATTTTAAGAAATTGACAGATGTCGTCATATTTAATTTTGAAATCGATATCAAATTCGAATTCAGAACCCTAAAATTAGTCGAAATCTAGTATAATGTCGAATTTTAAGAAATTGACAGATGACGTCATATTGAATTTTGAAATAGATATCAAATTCGAATTCAGAACCCTAAAATTAGTCGAAATCTAGTATAATGTCGAATTTTAAGAAATTGACAGATGTCGTCATATTTAATTTTGAAATCAATATCAAATTCGAATTCAGAACCCTAAAATTAGTCGAAATCTAGTATAATGTCGAATTTTAAGAAATTGACAGATGACGTCATATTGAATTTTGAAATAGATATCAAATTCGAATTCAGAACCCTAAAATTAGTCGAAATCTAGTATAATATCGAATTTTAAGAAATTGACAGATGTCGTCATATTGAATTTTGAAATCGATATCAAATTCGAATTCAGATCCCTAAAATTAGTCGAAATCTAGTATAATGTCGAATTTTAAGAAATTGACAGATGTCGTGATATTGAATTTTGAAATCGATATCAAATTCGAATTCAGAACCCTAAAATTAGTCGAAATCTAGTATAATGTCGAATTTTAAGAAATTGACAGATGTCGTCATATTGAATTTTGAAATCGATATCAAATTCGAATTCAGAACCCTAAAATTAGTCGAAATCTAGTATAATGTCGAATTTTAAGAAATTGACAGATGTCGTCATATTTAATTTTGAAATCGATATCAAATTCGAATTCAGAACCCTAAAATTAGTCGAAATCTAGTATAATGTCGAATTTTAAGAAATTGACAGATGTCGTCATATTGAATTTTGAAATCGATATCAAATTCGAATTCAGAACCCTAAAATTAGTCGAAATCTAGTATAATGTCGAATTTTAAGAAATTGACAGATGTCGTGATATTTAATTTTGAAATCGATATCAAATTCGAATTCAGAACCCTAAAATTAGTCGAAATCTAGTATAATGTCGAATTAAAAATTTTGGCTGACCAGCGGCGTTGCGGCGTTGTCCAACCATGTAGAAGAGGTTCTATAATTCTACTTCTTTTACTTTTTTCACGTTTTGTGGAACAAGGGATTGACGTGATTTTTTGCACAGAGATAGTTGGAGATATAGATAATGACATAGGCTACTTTATATCACAAAAATTCTTCGGGCTTGCCACTCTTTAAATATTTCCACGGCGAAGCCGGGGCGAATAGCTAGTATATCGTAATTTTATCATCAAGCATGGATAATAGGTAGGTATTGTAACTTCCTTACTAATATTACAAATGCGAAAGAGTGTTTGTTTGTTTTTTCAAATTAATACGGAGCAACGGTTTGACTCGATTTTTTGCACAGAGATAGTTGGAGATATAGATAATGACATGGGCTACTTTATATCCCAAAAATTCTTCGGGCTTGCCACTCTTTAAATATTTCCACGGCGGATCCGGGGCGAATAGCTAGTAGGAGGGTCTATGTAAAACCAATACGTATGTAACATTGTTTATCGTAATTTTATCATCAAGCTTGGATAAAGGGTAGGTATTTTAACTTCCTTATTAGGTAATGTTTCAAATGCAAAAGAGTGTTTATTTGTCCTTTTTTTAATTAATCTACGGATTGACTTGATTTTAATGACATATCCCACAAATCCTTCGGGCTTGTCACTTTTCAAATACTTCCACGCGCGAAGCCGGGGCGAAAAGCTAGTCTATCATAAGTTTTCCATCAAGCGTGCGTGGATAAAATATTACAAACGCGGAAGAGTGTTTGTTTGTCCTTTTTTTTCAAATCAATACGGAGCAACATGGGAGCAACGGATTGACGTGATATTTGCACAGAGATAATGACATGAGCTAATTTATATTTCGGAAGTCCTTGGGGCTGGCACATTTTAAATTTTTCTACGGGGGAAAAGCTAGTATATCATAATTTTATTTGCCTTGCAATGACTTCTGCAATATGTTTCCCGTACGCATTTTCTATGTATACCTACCTACCTACTTTGCTGTTTATTAACTTATTTCCAATACTGGAGTTAATTATTTAATATAATTACGCTCACAAAAAGCAACGCTGACTCCTAGACTAAAGTATACAAATAGCAACTTCCTTATAAAAATATTGCCTAATCGCTACGGTAATGTCATATATTAATAAAGTTTACCATTAATAAATTAAATTTGAGCCAAAAAATACACAAATAATACAAAAACTTGTGAGCGATCGAGTGGCCGCGACCGTCTAGCATCACGATTCAGCCGTCACTGCCGACAAGGCGAGTGTGAATAAAGAAGAGCTAAAGCGTTTCCGCTCAGAGTAGAAATCGTAAGCGCCATTTGACATAATCATTATTTTTTAAATAACTATACAATTTATTTGAATATACAAATGACAATTATATGGGTAATTGAATATTACAAAAACAAATTAAATGTCATAGTACTAAAATCACTAGTACCGCCGTTTTCTTTTTTTGAAAACTTTCAGAGACCACATTTTGGGATTATTTTCTATCGAGCGAAAATTGTGTAATCGCGTTTTCAGAATGACAATTATATCAATTATATCCTGTAGAATAATATATATTTTTTTCAATCTTGGAAATTGTCTTGTTTTTGCTAAAAGATTCTTTAAATAATCGTATATAGGTGTTATTATGTTGGTATCAAAATTTAATTAGTTTCATTATTGGCCCCGTGCATTTGAACCTGACGTGATTTAGAATATTTTGCTTACACCAGCGATTGCAGTTGACCCTATAAGGTGCCCACTCATTCGTCCAATCGCCGCCATACAGTCCGCCGAAATCGACCACAGACTTATCCAATTTTTGTAACGAACGGTCTGCCATCCTTTTTCAAAACGTTGTATTTGTGATTGATTTCGATAGCCGGAACGATCTGCCACACACACGGATGTTTGACACTTTGTTTAATCGAATTTTGTGTCTGTGTGAGTGAGTGAATTGCATGTGATGTAGATCGTATGACACGTGATCCGACATTAAAGATTTTTTTTCATACTAGGTATTCATGGATAACGCGGGAGATGCAGAAGGGAACTTCACGGTTGTGGGGTTGATTCCCGACTCGACTGCTGCTGGAGGATGGAGTGCTCAACCGGTGGCTACGTTCCGTTACACCAACAGTTCGAATCCTTTACCGGTAAGTGAAAAAAATAACTATGTAGGTATGTACCAAATTTTTTATATCCTAAAGTCGTAGTCACATGCTGTAACTCAAACAAATGAAATTAAAAAAACAGCCAAGTGCGAGTCGGACTCGCGCACGAATGGTTCCCTACCATTATCTATAAAAACGGCAAAAAAAAAAAAAAAAAAAAAAAAAAAACACGTTTGTTGTATGGGAGTACCCCCCCCCCCCTTAAATATTAATTTTATTTTAATTTAATTATTTATTTTTAAAGTGAATATATAACTAAATATTCTGTGAATGTTTCAAGCATCTACATGTTGCCGTTATCAATATCGAGCAAAAACGAGCAACAGAAATACATCATCTGTGAAAATTTCATCTGTCTAAGTATCACGGTTCATGAGATACAGCCTGGTGACAGACGGACGGACAGACGGACGGACAGCGGAGTTTTATAGTAAATCCGTTTTTTACCCTTTGGGTACGGAACCCTAAAAACAATTATGTGTGACTGTATAACTACGGCTCTATTTAAAAAAAAAACATTTATAATGTTGTATACTAATTCGTAAATTCTATTCTATTCTATTTTTTCGAGTTATGGCTCCATCAGGGTTTTGATGATTCCGATTCATAGATAGAGTAGGTATAGTCGTTTTGATATATCGTCTTTGATAGTAATGACTACTCATGACAATATCTAAATAGTAATTCTCTATAGTGTCTCTTGAGAGAACACATAGTGTCGTTGAACTTGCGAGAAAATTATCGTTTCCCCGGAGTGGGGATTACACGGCTTTACACGAAAAATAATGAAGATTAGGGATTTTGGGTGGCTTAAAAGGTAACATTGGAATTTTCCATTCAATAGAGCTCCAAGCGTTGGATTTGACAGTAGAGTCCCAGGTTCATTTCTTCAACAAAAAGTTAAAAAAAAGAGGTACCAGTGTCCACTTTTTGCCAGTTGCCTATACAAATAGTCCATACTAATATTATAAATGCAAACGTAACTCTGTCTGATCCGCTTTCACGGCTAAACCACTCAACCGATTTTGATGAAATTTGATACACAGTAAGCTTGAACCCTAAATAAAACAGGTGTTAAGCCTGTTAAATTTGTCAGATCTAAGTGTCTGTTATTTATTAGAGGAAGTTCGGACGCCGCTTATCGTGCCCTCCGAAACACGAGAAGTCGATTAATACAATTGCTGCTTACCATTTTTGTCACGATTGTGATTTGAACCAAGTCCAACGCTCTACCAACTTGTATCCAGTTACTCATGCCTCAAGATCTAAAGGTTATGTTTTGTTTTATCCTCAATTATTTGTGTAGGTCGCTAAATGATATTATGTGGACCCTTTTAATAGATAATGAGTGAATATTAAAATAATGGACATCATTTCTAATCTCCATGGACGCGAGTGCTCATTTGACTTTAATTTAATTTATACTGCATTACATTATACTATAGTAGCTTTCCGCCCCCGGCTTCGCCCGTGGATATTTTCAATCAAAATAAAGGATATTGTAGCTTTCTATTCATTTTTTTTTTTTTTATTTTATTTTATTTATCACAAAACAGTCATTACTTAAACTTACTTAAACTTAAATGAGAATACATAAGACCTATATGTGACGATAATTACAATACTACAAGGTAAAAACAGTACAATTTTCCACAAACCGTATACTTAAATTATGAATAATATAATATAAATCAAGAAGTAAATACAAAAACAATCGAAACAATTAACTAAATCAAACAAAACTAAACAAAACAAATCAACTAAATTAAACAGATAATTTCACTTAATGAATACAAAAAAAAAAAAACCAACAAAACGACTATAAATCTAGCAATTTGAATTTTTCAATTATTGCATTCTTAAATTTGTTCAATGTTAGATGAAATATATCGATTTCTTTAAAGTGCTTATTATACCTACATTTCCAAGGAACTAATAGTAAAACGATTACGAGTATAAATTGAGTGGGCATATTTCGGAATAAAAATGATAGGGCGCATGTGTTCGTGAAGGAATCATTAGAATCGGATCCGTAGTTTGAGATATTATCACCTACATCCAAACTTATCAACTTTATATATATAAAATTCTCGTGTCACAGTGTTTGTAACCAAACTCCTCCGAAACGGCTTGACCGATTTGTATGATTTTTTTGTGTATATTCGGTAGGTCTGAGAATACGTCGTAAACTATTTTTCACCCTCCTACCCCCACCCCCCATTTTTAATCGCGACTTTAATATTTTTCTATGAACAATATCCAAAGTTAGTGGTAGTGGTAGTGGTAGGGGTAGGGGTAGTGGTAGGTGTAGGGGTAGGGGTGGGGGTAGGGGTTGCCAACGTTTGGGTAGGACTAGGGTCCGCTAGTCTCTTTATAATAGTAGTATAGTATAGTACATCAAACCCGGATATTTTGTTCTGTCATGATTTTACATAAAGGTACAAAGAATAAGTAATTAGGTACTCTAAATTATGGGAATTTGAGATTATGTTCGATGCGGAAACAAAGCTGCTATAATTATTAATTCAATTGATCACATTTACGTACACAGTAATGAAATAGAACAGAAATAAATCATTGTGGGTTGATTTGTCAATCAATCTTTGCGCTCCGACTTCGCCCGTTGAGCCCATATTAACTTAGTTCATACAAAAATTCTATAGAAAAAAGTACTTACAGTTTTTCCCGATCTTTACAATTTTCCCCAAAATTTCTTTCCTTAAAAAGCTTGTCCTGTCAATTACGAACACAACAAAAAAATCTGCCAAATCGGTCGAGCCGTTCTCAAGTGCAACATACTTATTAACCGAACTTCGAAAGAAGGCGGAGTTTCTCAATTTGTCGCAATCTTTTAATGTTTTTTTTATGCATGTTCCCCGATTACTTGAAGATTGGACCGATATGGATTTTTTTTTGTTTGAAAGGGTATACTTCATGTGTGGTCCCATGGTCATCAGGTCAGGATTGATGATGGGATCCTGGAGAAATCAAGAACTCTTCAAATTTTATAGGCACATTTGAAGCGATTTGAGTTTTTTTTATAAATTGCTTTCGAAAAGCACACTTTTCAGTGCATAATTTTTTAAGTCGGTACACTTTTTTTTTTAAAATGTGAACCTAAAATCACTTTCGAATTTCGAAATAATAATAAATATCAGACGAATTGGCAGACGGGAACTGTTTTTTAATCCATGTTCACCACATCTAGACTTTCAAAAGACTTGATGAATTAATGGACTTCAACGAACAAAATTTAATTACACTTCCTGGAGCTTGCTTCCTGTATTTAGTTGCCGTCGTGTTGATATAAATTGATAAGGAAGGGAGGAGATTTCAATATAATCGAAAGAAAACAACTTCCAAGATTATTTTCTAAGGAATACCTACTACCTACTTATTTTATTACAATATTCTTACAATTCCAAAGGAATTGTTGCATTTTAATATTTTGTTTAAATCGAATAACACCTTTCAAACCATCGATCCGGGAGCCATATACCCATGAAGTTATCTATATTAATAATTTCGTTTAGGGATACGGTAGACTTGATTCAAACGCATACCAAATTGTTAAGAAAAAAAATTTAATCAATTCTGGGTTAGGAACCATCGTTAGGAACATATAATTATCCACAAAATTCTTTTTTTTTTTCTATATTTAGGAAATTAACAGCACATTTTATAAATGGAATTTTGTTACAATATTATCCAAAGAAGGCCAATTATACATTTCCTATTTAGACCACAGAACATACATACAATAAACAGACATAAACAAAAAAAAAAGGTAAGTACCCACTTTAATTAAAAAATAAATACTGAAAGGAAATGAATAAATGCTGGGATGGTTGTTATTGTTAGATCCTGCATGTCACGTGTTTATTTGTGTACGTGTGCGTGTGTCTGTGAGAAATTATGAATAATTGTTTGTTTTACAACGTCTTGTCTGGAATTATTATAAAAGTCCAGATCGCCGAAGGATTTGTTGTAGGTTCTAACGCAGCGAGTCAATAGTGTGTTTTGGGTGTACCTAGATCTATGCTGGCGGCACTGGAACAAATCCGTGTGTCGAGTGCGTCGCGCGGGAGTGCTAAAGCGGAGCTCGGCCAGCAGGTGCGGAGTGTCGACGCGGCCGCTCATAACATCGTTCAGGAACATCATGTCGAGAAGTGTCCGTCTATCGCGCAGCATTATGAGTCCGTGTTCTTCACATCCGCTTTCGTAGTCCACATACTCCTTACATAATTCATGTACCTAACGAATTTTAGTTGGATCCTCTCGACCTGATCCGAATATCTTATGTACTAAGGACTCCATATGCAGCTAGCATACTCCAGGATACTGCGCACATACGCACAATATACGCTTTTCAAACATTGTGGATCCTTAAGCGGTGTGCAAGTTCGCATAAGGAAGCCGAGATTTTTGTATGCCCTGCTAGTTACATGGTCTATGTGGTCAGTCATCGAGAGTTTACCGTCCAACATCACCCCGAGATCGCGCACCACTCGGACTGGTTGTATGGTGGCGCCACCAATATTGTAACTGAACTCTAAAGGTGTAGGGCTGCGGGTAAACGTAATCTTCTGACACTTGCTAATATTGACAGATATCCTGTTTACTACGTAATAGCCACAAAGACGGTCCACATCTCCCTGAAGTAACTAACTATTGAATAATCCCGTAATTTCAATAAAAAAGTCCAAATTTATTCATTAATGCTATCAGAAGCAATTTTCAATGTGACAGTAACGTTTGTTTGAGCCATGACTCACAAGAACTCCAAAGTCAGCTCGTTATATATAATTATCCAATTCATATTATTACAAATAATACAGTAAAATTAAAATTGATATTAAAAAAACATAGACCATATTACCATATATTAGCATACCTACTACGAAAAGTGTCATTAGTCACTTGTTGTTTTGTTTTGTCAAAAAAAATAAAAAGAAGCCGGATGTAGTAAAAAATAATTTAAAATTTAATAAGGCACCGACGCGACGCAATAATGGACATTTACAATATTAAGAGTTCTAAATGGCCATAGTTTTCAAAACGCAAAAGCAATGCTCGTTTTAAAAACTACGGCTTTTTAGAACCCTAAATAATAAAAATATGGCTTAACCCAACTTAAAATAATAAACGGTGTGGGATGGAAATGTTGTATAAATAAACTCAACTTTCCAGTATTAACTAAGATTTGCCAAATTTTTGACAGATACAAGATGACCTTGACCAACGGCCCTTAAATCCATCATGTAACTATCAAAAGTGCTTAAGTCCAAAATAAAAACCTGTTTACTTTAGTAACTGATTATAGTTTTACCTTTTTCGCAGTATTGTCAGTGAATATTATTTCAAAAGTTTTAACAAAATACTGCTCTCTACTCTATGGTATAATTTGAGGGCCTTGAATAAAGACTAAAGAAGAAAAAAAAATGATGACTTGTGCTGTATGGACTCAGTTCCTTTGCCTAATCCTGAAAAGGAACAAATTAACAAAAAAAAATGAGCCAAATATAATTTTCTGAGAATTAGCTTAATATGTATCGACTCGACTCAGTAATATAAAATGTAAACGAACAAATATAATTGGTCAGATAATTTGAATATCTCGGTTACAAACAATATCAGTAAAGTTTCAGGTATCGTGTCAGCTTGAAATAACCTTTTCAGTAACAACCAGTGTTGCGTAACGAACATATTTCAAGGATTTCACATCCGGTCATGGCGACATACGCACGCGTTTTCGTCGTGGCGTGATGTGGAATCCAGTTTAATCCTGTTCGCGCTGTGATGGTTGTGATTAATCAGTGATTAATAAGACATATCACGGTCGGCGGGATTATCTTAAATACCGATTTATCGGCTATAAACACTATAAAGGCTATAATACTTGACATTGGCAAATCACCGATGAACATTGGTGGAGCCATAATAAAAAAGAAGAAGAAGAACATATTTCAAAGTGTTTTTATTTATAGATACCTTTCGCCGTAAAAAGTACTTTCGCCGTAAAAAGTACCAAGTTTGGATGTAGGGGTTAATCTGCAGTCTCTGAAACTATTGATCCTATTCTAAAAATTATTTCACTAATAGGACGCTACATTATCCCTGAGTGCTATCGCCAATTTTTATTTTGTTCGAAAATATACACGGGCGAAGCCGGGGGCTGAAAATACTTTGCGCGCTCTGTAGTATAACGGATTTTAATAAATGAGGTATCGTTAGATTTGTCTAACTAAATCGTGTGAGGCTATGTAATTTTTTGGGTTCCCTAGGCAAATATAAAAAAATCGTTCAAACCATACTGCAAAATAAGTAAAAAATAAAAAAACAAGCCTTATCTATATAATATTATATAAAGAGAAGTTCCGATTCATTCATTCATTCAGCTGACTCATCAACGCCCAGCCCAAACTCTTGGACCTAGGAAGCTGAAATTTTGCACAGAGGTACCCTTTATTATGTAGACAAGGAATAATCTTAATAAACTTTGTTCAAATATTCTTCAAAACAAATAATAACGTAATACGTATTTTTGGATTTTTAAAAACAACCCTTAAGGAGGGGTGCAACGGGGTGTAGAAGTTTGTATAAGGAAATCGTATTAGCTGCGTGTATCAACTTGAAAGTTTTTACAAATATTCATTAAAACAAGTAATAAAACACGTATTTTTGGATTTTTAATAACGACCCTTAAGGAGGGGTGCAACGGGGTATAGAAGTTTGTATAGGGAAATCGTATTACCTACATGTATCAACTTGAAACTTGGTACAAATATTCTTTAAAACAAATAATAAAACACGTAATTTTGGATTTTTAAAAACGACCCTTACTGAGGGGTGCAACGAGGTGTAGAAATTAAAAATAGGTACAAATATTTTTCTGGGACTGGGAAGATATTAACCAAATTTATACTTTTTTGAAATTCTGCCTGACGGGGAATTTACGGGGGTAAAATATAAAATTAATGGAAATCTCAGCGTATTTACATACATTACGTCATTATTCCAAATTCTACACGAACGAAGTCGCGGGCAAAAGCTAGTTATAAATATAACTACAATGACAAAAGTTATAGCAGGCGGAACAAACATACTTTATTTGATTAATTTGTTCCGCCTTATATAACTTTTATCATTCTAGAGCTTGTTTTTTTACTTTTCAGTTATTTTGCAGTTGGGTTTTTCGTTTATTCAATTATTAACTTTATTTCAAACTTTTAAGTTATGAACCATCCTATTTGAATTCGGTACCCTCAAAATTATATAGTCTATAGCACTCTCACGATTTAAGGAGGCCACACATTGGTCCGGCGGCATTTTCCCCATTTCCCATTCCCAGTCATGCGATCTAGGCGGGCCATTTGTTATAGGAATTGGACGAATGGGTGGGCACCAGTTTTCTGTGGTGGGCACCTTTAGACGAATCTAACTATACCTAATTTCGCGCCAAAGTATTTTGGATGCATACATGGGACAGACGGTTAATTTTTTTGTAAGTAATTTTCTTATTATATATTATCTAATCTGTGATAAATAAACATTTTGTTGGTTTCCAAAATGTAACGTCATAGAATAAGCTCCGAAATAGCTTAATTAATTTTGATACTTAAAACTGTGGTTAAAAAGGTGGGTTAATCAAATACCATCTTTCAATCAATTTACAATCTCGTTATTTAAAAGGGCTTTAAAGATAAAAAAAACTTATTTAATATTGAACCCGTAATAGTAAATATTTTGGTAAATAGAAATTTAAAAATAAACTCCTTTTCGTATTTTTTATTCTCTTTGATGGATCATTCAATGTTTAACAAACACTCGAAAACGTTGAGATTTGTCGAAAAAATATAACAAGGAAAAAGTGAAATAAATGTTACTTTGTTTACTCGAATACTTTTGGTAAATTAACTTTTATTTTTCTCAATGTACTTAATTTACTGCTGTTTTTAAAATATTCCGTTTTTAGGGTTCCGTACCCAAACAGAAATACATCATATGTGAAAATTTCAACTGTATAACTATCACGGTTCATGAGATACAGCCTGGTGACAGACGGACAGACAGACAGACAGACGGACAGCGGAGTCTTAGTAATAGGGTTTCCATTTTTACTCTTTGGGTACTGAACCCTTATAAAAAAAAGCGCCATCTGTAGATATTATTTAGAAAGAACACCGTAGGTATGGTAATACGCGTAATATTTCACTTCATTGGTCGTAATTCATTTAATAAATCATTGTATTGTTGCAAAATCATTGTAGGTATATGAAAATCAAAATTCAATGCTTCTGTGTGACAGAATAAAAAGTATCAGTGAGTAATTTTATTATTTATCGACAAATTTTGAAATTATTTGTAACGTAATGGTTATATTCTCTTTGTTCTTTGACGAAAATCTTATCATGAAAATTTTATTTAATGAATTTCCAACGGCTGTGTGAAGTTGTCACCCCCAAATGCGATTTTTCAGTTTTTTTTTTCATCAGGTTCGTTTGTCCACGATATTTTTTTTATAAATATTATTTTTCTGCTCACCTTCTCCATGTAAACTGTAACTATATCATATAATAAAAGCTTTTATGAAAAACACAAGGAAAACAATATGAATAAATTATCTTATTCATTTGTTCAATTTTAACCGAACTTAAAAAAAGGATATATTCCCGATTACTTGAAGACGCCTGGACCGATTTGGAATATTTTTTTTGTTTGAAAGGGTATACTTTCCAGTCCCTTGGTCCCTTGGTCATCAGGTCAGGATCTGATGATGGGATCCTGGAGAAATCAAGAACTTTTAAAATTTTATAGGCACAATTGAAATTTATAGTGACATGTGCATTTGCTTTCGGAAAGCACATTTTGGTTTTGAAGGCGGTTTTTTTTCTTCATCTGAATTTCATTATAACTAATAGGTAATAGGTATAGATCCTGACTTATATTATATGGGTAGAATTTAATCCTATAACTTTAAATCTCCATTTTTAGCACCAAAAATACTGGATTGCACACTAAATAATACTTATTGTATTGCACTACCCCTGGGGAAAGGACGGGCTCTGTCCTTTATGCGCGGTTATAAAAAAACCCCTCTACATGCCGAGCCCGTTGGGTCCATGCTAACTTTCATCCCCTAACACCCTTAGCGGGGTGGATTTAGACTATGTCCTTCCCTAAGGGTTCAATATTTCTCAATATACTCTTCACTTTCCCATTTAAATTATTTGTAGGATAGAATGTTTCTTTTTAGTTAGATAGTATTGAGTTACTTATAATAATTGATGTAATTTTTACATTTTTCATAATAGTGTCTGAAAACTTTTACAGTTTTATAGTACCTACGCCATTATTATTTTAGTTCTAAAAATATCTAACTAAGATTTACTATAGTCTTGTTAACTTCTAGTGAAAGTAATTTTCCAAATTTAAAATGCCTGCTCTTATTTGTGTAAATAAAAAGTATAATATCATTATTACTGGAGTAATATCAAGTGTCTATAAAGATTTTTATAGACAGTCCTCCACCGCGCCTCTCTGTCTGTCTGTGACCTTTTCACGCAAAAACTACTGAACAGATTTTGATGCGGTTTTCACTATTGTATAGAATAATTCACGAGGAAGGTTTACGAGCATTAAACATGGACCTATCATATTTAGGAGCAGAGCAATATATAAATGAATCAAGTCGGGGAAAAAGTTGGCCCTTGCGAGTTTTCATGGTGTGTGCTGTCTAATCCGTCAAAGATATAACAAAATGATATAGGAAAGAATTGTGTAGAATAAAATATTCTACAATATAGTCCGCGGTAGCATATATCTTTCTCTAATCGATAAATCGTTATAAGCGTATTTATGTAGGTATTAAAATTGTTGTTAACCCATTTTGTACCCGTGCCCCGGCTTCGCTTGTATATAATAAACAAGACATACCTACTGTACGATATCATATATTCGCGTTGTTACCAATGCATCATTTGAGAACGGCTGGACCAATTTGGCTATTTTTTAAATATTCGTAATAGTCTAAATACATTTTTTAAATTTTTTGTATGAATTTAATATTAAGGGCTCCAGGAGCGAGAAGCCAGTAAAACTTGTTGTGAATAAAATCTACTTGTTTCCTACATAACTTCACGGTTTTCTATGAGCATTAAGAAAATAAATAATGTAGCTCATTTACCTTGGATACTTATCTCTTTTTATATGGTCATATAACGTTTCATATATGTACTGCAGTGTTCTACAGTGTTGCGTAGTTGACCTTTTTATGAACCTAATTTATTTTACTTACAGACTAACTATTTTAAATCTCACGGGGATGTGTTTACTACCTCTAAAACACTATGATATATTTTACTTGTCTAAGTTAGATTGTTTTTGTACCAGATAAATTATTTGGACACGTTGAAGGAATGAAGGATGAAAGATTGACTAAAAAGGTTTATATGGAAGAAACGAAAGGTAAAGTTAGCAGAGGACATCATAAAACATTTATTGATAAAGGCATGATGAATATAAAAGAAGCGAAAGAGGTATGTCAGGATCGTAGCAAATGGCATTCGATTATCTCTGTCCTGCTTACCCCTCTTGGGAAAAAAAAAGCGTGATGATAGATAGAATATCTTTATAAATAAAATTTAAGTATCTATCTGCGATCTCAAAAATAAAATCAATACTTACAAATTGTTTAAAAATATTTCCTCCAAATTAAATGATGTTGTTGGTGACCCGAAAGCTGGTCAATATCTAGGCCAGCAAATAAGCTTGGCTATACAGCGAGGAAATGTCGCCAGCATTCTGGGAACATTTGGCAGCGATGGCCTAGAAAACTATATTTTGAATTTTTAGTTTTAGTTTTATTTTAAAATTGTTGTGTTTTTTTACCCGTTTGTGTAAATAAAGAAATCAGATAGATATATATTCTTACACGAAACATATGTTTTTATAGAATATAATTTTTGTCTGCTTTCCTGTCTGCCAGTCTCTTGTCCAGACCGCTTAACTTATTCCATTAACTTAATTAATTAATATGTGGATGGGCCATAATATTTCTTTATTATCTTCAGAACTCTTTGATACCTTTGAATATTAAGAGTACTGCCACTTTTGGCGGGAGGGGAGGTAGACGCCTAGTACCAATCCCCGTATCACTGTATTTTTCTGTCGTTATAACGTAACGGCTTTTACTTTAAAATTTTAAAATAACTAATTAAACTAGGTCCGCGTGTAATAGTGACAAGAATACTGGCTGCATTTCCCCGCTGAATCGCGATGCTGATTCGTTGAGCATGCCCTCTTGTCACCAGAAGAGGTGATCAGTCGTGGGGATATGTCTTTATTACATTTATCCGTTTGTATGGACATTACATAGCCGCGCTAGTCTATCCTCTTAACATAAATTTTGGTACCACAGTTTATTGACCAAACATATTTGTTCACAGGAATTAGTCGGTGGAAACAAAATGCATTGGATCGGTGGCTCACCACCTGAGGCAGAACCACCATGTGGCTTTAATGGTGCTAAATGTGCATTACCCCACGACCCTGGTGTCTTAGCTGCGGCCGGCGCAGTGGCAGCAGCAGCAGTTTTAGCTGCGGCCCTTCTGTTAAGGCACTACAGATATGAACAGAAGTTAGCTTCGGTTTTATGGAGGATTGAAGTTAAGGATCTGACGTTCATAGCGGCTTACAACACATCTGCGGGTGACAAGGTATGCGTTTAATATTTTTGCGCATCCCAGCGTATGAGATCATTAAACTATAATGCGCTAAATTCTGGAACTACCTGTCGAATTTGCAAAAATATTTGCATTTGATAGCCCAAGTATTGAGGAAGGTTATGCTATTTAACATCACGCTATCTATGTACCCTAAAGGGGTAAAATGGGGTGGAAACTTTGTACGAAATCACGGGCAACTGCAAATACAATTTTCTTTTGCGGAAAATTATGTTTCTGCGGATTCTTAAGGCTCCTATATCCATAATTTTTCTGGGATAAACTATTCGCAATTTATCTGTAAATAATCCACCCGTGTCACTGTAATGTCACTATAGTTACTTATTCAATATATCTAAGTGAAATAGTTGTTATTTTTTCAATAGGTTTTATTGAATAGGAAATATAGATGGTTAAACTTTGCCCCCGTTTTCTCTTTCATAATCTATCACAAAGCTCTTAAATTATTTTAAAGCGCTCTTATACCATTACCCTTCAATTATATACAACGCGTTTTAATGTAGCTTATTAAAAATTCAAAATAATAATAATTTTATTATTTTTGTCCAATTAAAAAATTATAAATATTTTTTATTTAGAATTTTCAATAAGCTACAATAAACGCGATGTATATAATTGAAGGGTAATGGTTAAAAAGCGCTTTAAAAAAATTAAGAGCTTTGTGATAGATTATGAAAGAGAAAACGGGGGCAAAGTTTAACCACCCGTATTTATTATTAAATAAAACCAATTGAAAAAATAACGATTATTTCACTTAGATATATTGAATATATGCTAAACTACAGTGACACAGGTGGATTATTTACAGAGAAATTGGGAATAGTTTACCCCCCTTGAAATTATGGATATAGGACCCTTAAATACTACATATTTGCAAAATTTTCTTAACTTTGCGATCATTGAATAAACCTTTAATCAAAGTCATAATGTTGCTGAATATTCATTTTGAGTTAGTAATTTCACTTGGCATTGAGAAAAATCTTTGAATTTATTCGGACAGAAGTCATTAGTATAAAAATAATTTGTCAAGTTGCGAGGCTCCGTACCATTTTTTCGGTCAGAACGTTTCTGTAAACTATAAAAAGGCCCTATGTTCTACCAAGTTTAAATTTTTTTCGTCCAGTAGATTCGGAGAAAATGAGCTGTGACAGACAGACAGACAGACACAAGAGTAATCCTATAAAGGTTTTCGTTTTTTCATTGGAGATGTACGGAGCCCTAGACATATATTTGTAACTATGTAATTTTCCCACAATTTAGTAATTGTATTGCATTAAACATGTATGAATTTGCTTTTGTTGTTGATGATCGAGTACTATTTTTAACCGACTTCAAAAGATGGAGGAGGTTCTCAATTCGTCTTTTCAATCTTTTTTTTATGTATGTTCCCCGATTACTTGAGGACGCCTGGACCGATTTGGAAAATTGTTTTTTTTTAAATGGTTTTATACTTAGGTACCAGGTGGTCATGAGATCCTGGAGAAAACGAGAACTCTTCAAATTGTATAGGCACACTTGAAACGATTTGGGTATTTTTTTATAGTGACTTGTGCATTTGCTTTCGGAAAGCACACTTTTCAGTGCATCATTTTAGTCGGTACACTTTTTTTTAAATAGAAATTATACGATATACCTAAGTAATACAAAAACATTCGCCCAAAGTGCAGTCCCATAGATGAATATAACTTGTTTTGTTGTCGATTAGTTGGTTGCAATAAAATTTAACTTTATCATATTTACGTATAAAGCGCAATGGTTAAAATCGTATAATTTTCAGATATTTCAAACCATAAAATAATGTCCTTTGGGTTTTATTTTATTCTACGTAGATAATAATACGGAATACAAGTTTGAATGTAAACTTTACAATGTAAATTTCCCTTAGGGCAGGATCAAGTTTACAAATTTACAATTTCATCATAGTCTAAAATAAATAATGGACAACATTTAATTTTTTTAATCACCCATTTTTATTAATTTAATTAAGAATATATTAAAAAATAAGTTACACGTATTTTTATATTTTATTTTTGGTTGAGTTTTTATATTTTTATTATGAATTTTTATAAATTCTGAGGACTTATAAACTAAAAACCTTAGCTAGGACTAAAATTAAGAAATATAAACTGTCACCCAAAGAAAGTGACTGATAATGTCAGTCAAGCCACAGAGTATACGTTATAGAAATGCAAAGAGTATAATATACCGTGTTCCAAATAGGTGTTGCCGTAGCCGGAACTCAAATCGCCTACAACATTATTCATAATGTATATAATAATACCAGCTTTTGTCCGCGGTTTCACTCGTAAATATATTTCCTGTAATAGCCCATTCGAAACTAGCAAAACTTCCAAAAAATATTATATAAAAGAAGTATTTTTATAATTATATTAAAAGAATAATTATTAATTTAGCTTCAAATGGAATAAAAATTGGTAAAATTAATAGAAGGCAACACCTGGGTTCAATAACTAACAACTCTGCCAACAGACATTAGTATTTTTAAATTAGAGGGTTAGCACAGATTAGGGCACCTATTAATCCTTATTTTTCAATATTTCAGTATTTTTAAAATAACTCGAAAATTAAAGGATATAAAAAATAAAAAAAATGAAAAATAAGCTTTCTAGCATGTAATCTCCAAACGGTTTTCGAATTTTGGTACCTTACGAAAAATGAGATGTTGTCCATTCAAAAATTTTGTATCTTGTTATTTATTCACTAGCTTTTCACGTGTTTTTTTTTGAATGTGACTTAAATATTTATCACGAACTGTCACACACGATGCAGATAATATACTATACCCAAAGATTTCTATGAAAAGAGATACATATATCTTTATCTGCGTCGTGTGTGACAAGCTTAACGGTCACTGTGCGAAAAAATCACGTAAATCCGCTGAAAGAAGGACAAATAATGAAACACACTTTCGCATTTATTATGTTAGTTAGAATTTTTATCAAAGTTTAGGACAGGACTTTTTATTGTCCATAGCGTTAGTTTGGGCAGAGATATATAAAGTTTTTTTTAAATAATTTTTAACAGACTTTAAAAAATGAGGATCTTTTCTTTATTCGGAATCTTTATTTTTTATTTTTATGTATGTTCCCCGATTACTTGAAGACGCCTGGACTGACATGGAAATTTTTTTTTTGAAAAGGTATACTTTCCAGGTGGTCTCATGGTCATCACGTCAGGATCTGATGATGGGATCCTGGAGAAATCGAGAACTCTTAATTTTATAGGCACACTTGAAGCGATTTGGGTATTTTTTTTATAGTGACTTGTGCATTTGCTTTTGGAAAGCACACTTTTCAGTGCATAATTTTTGAAGTCTATACACTTTTCGGTCCAGACGTCTTCAAGTAATCGGAGAACATACATAAAAAACATAAAAGATTCCGACGAATTGCGAACCTCCTCCTTGTTTTGAAATTCGGTTAAAAAGTACTGGAAAGAAAACAAAAATATTCAAATTATTTTCTTAAAATAAAAATATAAAAAAATACCTTAGTTAAACCATACGGCAAAGAGACATCGTCCATACAGCCAATACATCTTTCTCTACCAAAACCAAACGTCTCTTTTTTAAAACTGATACCAAGCCAACTTAACCATTTAGCCTTTTAATTTAACTCCACATACCTAATATATTATACTACATATCTACATTTCGTATTAAAAAAAAAGGATAGATTTTAAGAGAATCCGAGCTTTATATACTTACATAATTGTTGACAGGGTTCCGTACCTCAAGATATAGAGTCCAGAAGAGCACATACAACTATTGCGTTGTATAGAGGCAATATTGTGGCTGTAAAACGGCTACAGAAGAAAAGCATAGATGTTACAAGGGCTATACGGAAAGAGTTAAAACAGGTAAATTTGTGATTCATATTCTTTGTTAGGTAAATTAGCGGAAATTCAATATTTACGTAGAAGAAATAAGGCGTATTAGGAAATTAGAGAAGAATGCGGAGTGAAAGACGCTATTCTGACTGAAACGAAGAAAATTTGCGCTGGCTTGGACAGTAGCTACATACAATCGATGATGAAAGAGGTATACCTATCAGGATCGTAGCAAATGGCATGCGATTGTCTCTGCCTAACCCTCATGGAATAAAAGGCGCGATGATAGATAGATAAATTAATCGAATATTGGGGGCCGTGGGCAGCATCTATAGTTGTTAATATATTTCAGATTCGAGAACTCCGCCATGAAAATCTGAACGCATTTGTGGGAGTTTGCGTGGAAAATGGCTCAGCTTGTATAGTGGCAGCTTATTGCTCCCGTGGCTCTTTGGCACGAGTGCTAGCTGACCGGGACCTCCATTTAGATGACATGTTCGTGGCTAGTCTCGTGGCGGATTTTCTTCGTGGCTTGACGTACTTACACGATTCGGCACTAATATCTCACGGGAATTTGACTTCGAGTAATTGTTTGGTGGATAGTAGATGGGTGCTGCAAATAGCTGATTATGGACTTCATAATTTGAAATGTAAGATTTATATACACACCCACACCCACACCCACACCCACACCCACACCCACACCCACACCCACACCCACACCCACACCCACACCCACACCCACACACACACACACACACACACACACACATATATTCACGGCTTTTATACTTAAAGGGTGATTCTGTGGCTGAACTTAATGGACCTATGTAAATTTCTTTCCGGCTTTACGTGCCCTTAGGAAGCTTGAGAAGTAGATTAAAGATTATGAATATTTTATTTGAATTTACTAAATTACTAAAATCTTAATAAATTCGGCATGTCGTGAGGATGTTGCTTTCAAATATTAGAAATTTACACGATACGGCAAAACTTAATAACAACAGGACAAAGTCTTCCTCATTAATCCGATGATTTTTTGAGGCTATACCATTAGATTAAATAATAATTACTAACGAGTGGGCTGCTTTTGAGGTATATATGGAAAAGCCTCTTTGTATGGTTTATCGGATAACATGTACATAGATTTTTTATTATAAAAAACCCATTGGTACATGGTCGGATGCGGGATCGAACTTGCGACTTCTCAGTTGCGAGCCGACGTCTTTCCCACTCGAACACTGACGCCCCATCAGTCAATTTGTTATAAATGTATGTTTTTCACACACTTACAATACCAACATATATATTACCTAATTTGTCGTCTTCTCTAGATAATATGATTTTGGAGATAATACATACCATTAGCATACTTGAGGATATTTTGAGGTTTTCTCAGAATCAACTGAATCTGCTAATAAACATGATAAATTAATTTCTGGGAAAGTAAGCTTTACTGTAACATTTAATTTACGGTAATTTTCTGGGAGGTAGGTATTTATGAGAGAATAACAGCATACTTATTAAAATTTGAAATTATAAAGGTACTGAGAATTTAATATTTTTTGAACCAACAACGGTAAACAACTAGTCTAAAATTTTTCTTTAACTTCTTCTGTTTCAGAAGACACGCACTTTTTCGTGTATTTATTGACTACTTAATTTTCCCGCCCAAATCCACATTTGTATGCTTGCAAAAACAGTTAATAAGTTTCGTAAATACATGGTAAAAACTAAACCTAAATTACTTATATTGAGTTCTGAAATAATTTTGTTGTAATTTGTTTTTAAAGCGCCTCAGCGGCGTACCGACAAACGCTGGACCCCTACTCGACAATAACAATTTGTAGAGGGGGCTCAGACTACGTTAGAAAGAGGTTTTCTGCCGGCAAGTGCTTACAACCACTTTCTGGGTACTCATCTTCCACATTTAGCCGATTGTATTTGTAAGGCTATACCTAAAGAGTGGCCAGCTCTGTTGAAGAAGTTTTACATTTCCCGAAATCAACCGAAGGAACATGTATGGTGGAATATAAATTTTAATCAACGCATCTTCTTAATCAAAATGTGTACCAGGTGGATGCGCAGACGCAGAAGATGCGCTACGTATGGAGCGACGGTCATTATGGCGTGCTCCAGAATTACTGCGGGAACCTAACCCACCGCCACGTGGTTCGCAGAAAGGAGACGTATATTCCTTTGGTATTATATTGTATGAGATACTTGGCAGAAATGGACCTTGGGGCGACACTAATTTGACTAATGCTGGTGAGTTGATAAAAATTAAATGATTAAATTCGCCGGAGCGCCGCCATACGGTCCACCGAAATCGAACACAGACTCGTCCAATTCTTGTAACGAACGGTCCGCCATCCGTTTTCAAATAGATATTTGTGGTTGATTTCGATGGCTATTGTGTGGCCTATGTTCAATTTCGATCATACGGCTGGCCGGACCGAAAATTTTCAGTGAAATACGTGGGCTACTTTAGCGCATCACTTGAGAACGGCAGGACCGATAAGACTATTTTTTAAATGATCGTAATAGTCTGAATAAGGTTTTAGGGAAATAATTTAAAAAGTTGCCCGGAAAATTCAGGAAAAACTGAAAGTGCTTTTTTTGGATGGATTTGAATCTCACACATTTTATCTGATTCCCCATTTTTTTCCATTTGCACAGAGATCATTGGTCGTGTAAGGCAGCCTATTGACGGGGTTCTATTTCGACCACCGTTAGCAGGTTTAGTGGCCCGGCCTTCTGTGTTAGCTGTTCTAAACGCATGTTGGAGTGAGCGTCCTGATCGTAGACCGGACTTGCGTTTAGTGAGATTGAGGTTGAAGGATATGCACGCTGGAATGTGAGTACATATTTATATAAAAAAAATAAAGTGTTTGTGATTTCAAAATTAGAACAAAAATTAGTACCTACATTTATTTGAAATAGGAATAAAAATTAAAATTGAAAACGATGGGATGGTCACGCACAAGCCAATATCAGTTTAATGCAATGAGAAAAGGTTTACTTTGCGTTGATAGTTCAATCACATAATCGGCAGTGTTTGGTTTCTGGCCATACATTTTTCTCACTGAATGTGAACGGAGGGAAGTAAATTTCGTAAAAATTTGCGAAATCAGACAGGCTATGCAGAAATGCAGATTTACACGATACTGAAACATTTGTTTTATAGAAATTTTGTCTGTTTGTCTGTCTGGTCCTAAGATCTAAAATCTTAGGTTTGGTCCAATATGTCCAAGTGCCTAATTTTAATTGCAATATTTTTTTTAGTCCACCCCTCTAAGGGGTCTAAGTATGGGGCGAATATAGTTTTTTAATTATGTTTTCTTTTTCAGGAAAACGAACATTTTCGACAATATGTTAGCTATGATGGAAAAATACGCCTCAAACTTGGAAGCCTTAGTCGCAGCTCGAACGGAACAACTTTTACAAGAGAAGAGGCGCACTGATGATTTACTACATAGAATGTTGCCAAGGTAATATATCTATATCTACTAATATTATAAATTTGACTTTTTGTATGTTTGTTTGTAATGAATTAACTCAAAAACTAATGAACCGATTCTAAAAATTCTTTCACTAAATAAAGCTACGATATCTCTTATATATAATTGTTCGAATATATTCATGGGCGGAAAGTCTAGTATAAATATATAAGCGAATGTGCGTTTGTTTGTTTGTTTCTTTGCCCTTCTTTAACGGATCACGGAACGGATCGATAAGGGCCGGAGGACATAAGCTACTTTTTATCCTAAAAGTCCTTGAATAATAGCGGTAATATAAGGCGTCAAAGGCGTAAATTTCAGAAGCTAATAAATTACGAAATAAAATTTTATGATTCTAGTGATGTAAATACGCAACTCTAAAAATTTTAGTATTTACAAAAAATGATATTTCAAAGCTAAATCTACCGTAATGTCCAAGCGCGTTATATATGATACTAGATTTACGCCCCGGCTTCGACCATGGAGCCCATATTAACTTTCATCTCCTATTATGGTTTTGAGTTCATACAAGAAAAAAGCAATTTATAAGATTTTCCCGAATTTTCAAATTTTCCGGGCATTTTCAATTTCTTATTCCCTAAAAACCTTAGTCAGACTATTACGAATAATAAAAAAACTGCCAAATCGGTCCAGCCGTTCCCAAGTGATGCGCTTACCAACGAACAGCATTTAATTTTTATTTTAAGTTTTTGTCTAGAATTTTCTTCGAAACTGCAGAAATTATTTTACACAAATCTTTACGGTCTTTATACCTTGCTGTGTCGCCAGAGACACCAGAATAGTTAACGAGTTATTGGAATGAATTTCCTTTCGCTATACGTATATTCTGCATTAAATAACAAGCACAATAACCATACACCTGGCTGGAAGAGGCTACAGCGAGCCTGAAGACTTAAATAGTTTCAAAATGTTTGGTGCAGAAGGCAAGGGGAAACCACTGCACTATTATTCCCTAAAAACTTAACCATGACGAGTCAATGCAAGGTGCTGCTGTGGACCGCCATGATTGACCACGACTGCTCTGTCAAGCACTACGACTGAGAAGAAGAATACAGGCACAATTAAAATAAATTAACGTTATTTACATAAATGAAAAATAAAAAAAATAAAAATGACACTGATTCTTTTCATGTCATTCTTTTCAAAAAGAGGGGGGGGGGGGGTGGAAGTGAGAGATAGAATAATATTACAGCCACAGGCTTTGTCCTTCTCCTTTATTTATAGGAACATCTTTAATATCTCACATTTTATGAGAAAAAATAAAGTAATGATTACCTGGAAAAATATCGTTTTAAGTTACAATAACAAAATATAGAAAAACATAAAAGTTACGAAATGGCCTTCTATTGAAAATAGATTCCTGTTTAGTTGATACTAAGGACGCAGCCTGGTTTCGCCCGGTTACAATTTAATTTGTCGTTCAAATGTTAGTTATATAAAGTGACAGTAGTTGAGTTTATGATGGCCCCTACAGGTCAAGGATAATTCGAAATTCAATCTCCCAAGTTAAAGCGGGGTTAGAATACTTACATGGAAAAAATGTTATTTTGGTCAGATTTACATAAGGGTTGCCATGTATTTTTTAAGAAATTCGGGACTTGTACTTAAGTTGAATAAAAAAATCGGGACAAAGCATTTTGACGCGGGACACAAAAAAGCGAATAAAATTAAAAGAAAGTAGGTACCTATATTTGAAAAATTGTTTTATTAATATTTTTTTTAAATTTTATTTTTAGAGACAATCGAATGCCATTTGTTACGATCCTGACATACCTCTTTCGCTTCTTTTATATTCATCATACCTTTCATACATGGTTGACGATTGTGTGTACTTTTAATATTTTTATTGATCAATACATTTTTTTATATGTTTAATAGAAGTAGATACCTGGGTCGTCCTCTGCCTGTCCTTTCACTTTAGCCATATAAACCTTTTTAGTCAATCTTTCATCCTTCATTCTTTCGTCCAAACCAGCGTAAACTACTTTTCTTCATTTTAGTCACAAAATCATCTTTCACTCCGCATTCCTTTCTAAATAAATGCTGTTCATTGGTAAGCGCATCACTTGAGAACGGTTGGACCGATTTGGTTAATTTTGCTTTAAAATGTTCATAATAGTTTGAAAAAGGTTTTTAGAGAAAGAAAAATTGGAAACGTTTTCCGGAAAATTGGAAAACTCTGGAAAAACTGAAAGTGCTTTTTTCTATGGGATTTTTGTATGAACTCAATGCCATAATAGGGAATGAAAATTAATATGGGCTCCACGGGTAAAGCAGGGGGGCGGAAAGCTAATTAAAAATGTAAAAGTACAAACCAAAAAAAACCTTTAAAATTAAACCTTAAAAACCAAAAAGAAACGAAAAGTTGTGGATGAATTAAAGAAGTTTTAGAAAGTACTCCTCCTCCAGCTCTGAAAAAAGTCCAACCGTGGCTAAAATACTCGCTCCGTTACCACTTGGAATCTCCAAGCTTATGCGGCGAATGAAGAAATTCTTAGCTGATCACCAGACTTTACCAATTTAATTTTAAACTTCTTGGACTACATGCCAAGAGTCTCACTTAACCAATACATGTACTTACTTATTTAACAATATTTACAAAGGGTAAAAAAACGGAAACTGTCTGTCTCTCCGTCTGTCACCAGGCTGTATCTCATAAACCGTGACAGTTAGACAGTTGAAATTTTCACAGATGATGTATTTCTGTTGCCGCTATAACAGTAAATACTAAAAAACAGAATAAAATAGGCGTGATTTTTTTTGCCGTTTTTATAGATAATGATACGGAACCTATCGTTTAAATGAAAAATATGTTTTTTTATTTAGGACAGTAGCGGAGGCGTTGAAAAGAGGGGAAAGAGTGCAAGCAGAAAGTTTCGATTGTGTAACAATATACTTTAGTGATATTGTCGGATTTACACGGATGGCTGCAACGAACACTCCTATACAGGTGAGTTTTTTAAAATGTTATTAAGGAATTTGTAATCAGCTGCAATAGGGGTGTAGACAGAAAAAGAAAATAAAGACACAATAATATTTTTTCAACACACTTGCTCGTAACGTGAGTCATAATCGCATATATTAAACACGCGTGCTTTTTTCTTTATATTACAGCACAAGACATAATAACGGACGGATAATATAACCCAATGAAGTTAAATTAGTACAAGATTGCAAATTGTATTGTGTCCACAAAGCATTCTTAATTTAACCGCATAATACAGTTTTTGTTTTTTGACCACGACTTTGTTCGCTGTTTGGCGAGTTACCCGTGCTTTATCTGTCACGCGGGAAAAAACAAAAAAAATCCGTAAATATTTGTTAACATTAAAAAAACATGTCGAAGTTTATTTTTTTCTCGCAAGTGTGTTGGAAAACGTCGTATGAAATCTAGTGGCTCGCGCTGATAATACCGCCTCGTACGTAATGACCAACATAGCACCCTTGTATCATTATAGTCTATAACGTATAATCACTGAAAATAATATTTGTTTATTTGTTTAATTACTGTACTTTTTTTTATATCCAAAAGAAAAATCATAAATTCATACTTCCGGTCACGTGAACGCAAACGGGAAGTGACGTCACTATATCCTAAATGTCAAATAAATAACCACAGACTAGTAACTATATTATAATACCTGTCACTGACTAAGTTATTTCCTTGTTATTTTATCTAATCTGTGACCAATATTTTGTTGGTTTACAAGAACGTGAAGTCATTAAAGTTTTCACGGGAATAAAATAAATTAAAAACCAAATAATATTAAGAGATCTCGAGTCGCAAAGTCGGTTGAAAATATGCGTGTAATTGATGACTTTCAGGACTTTAACATTTTGAGAATTCAACATTATGGGTGTAACTGATTTTCATATTTTTTTAATACCTACATACTGTGTCAAATATGTTTATCTTTCGATTGCTATTTAAATTTCGAAACTAAGACATATACCTGATTATCGCGTAATTCGGTATGTAAAGTAAAAGCTAAGGTACGATTTTTATATTTTTATTTTAAATATTAAGCTATTTTAAGAAACTAATTTGAATATTTTTGATTTCTATACAGTAGATTTTTTATAATAAATTATCAAAGTTTTGGCACTGATGACGTCATTTTGTCGGCTGAATACTTCAATACCTTTCATATGTTGGTACAGAAAAAAGAATATCTGTGTTCTTTGAGTTTGACATTTAACAAACAATAGTGTTGCCGTCTCTAAATCCTACAAAATCTACCAAAACCTACCACTTCTACATAAAACATATTAAAACAACAACAAAGAAACACATCTTTACGGCTTTTATACCGTAGTCTGCATAGTTGTTGTGATACAAAATATATACAAAGGTCAAAGAATATCCTACCATAAAACATGCTTAAACATTCTTCCTAAATAATAAACTAGATTAGTTATAAAAACTACTGAAAGAGTAGTATACCTACCTAGTAACAGGGTAACATTGGTTGACAAGTTGACAAGTAAATATTTTGCTTTTATTTAGCCGATATAATGACGTCATGGATTCCACATCCGGTCATGGCGACATACGCACGCGTTTTCGTCGTGGCGTGATGTGGAATCCAGTTTAATCCTGTTCGCGCTGTGATGGTTGTGATTAATCAGTGATTAATAAGACATATCACGGTCGGCGGGATTATCTTAAATACCGATTTACCGGCTATATACACTATAAAGGCTATAATACTTGACATTGGCAAATCACCGATGAACATTGGTGGAGCCATAATAAAAAAGAAGAAGAAGAATAATGACGTCATTCATAGGTGAAATGTAGGTTAAGTAAATTATTTGTTTTTGAAAAAATAAAGACAATCTCACGATTTTAAGAGTTATAAATTGAAAAATACGGATTATTAAACCAATGTCTCGAAACGGTTTTGGATTCAGCATACCTTAACTTTTACTTTACCTACCGAATTTAAGAAGCCGTGAAGCATGTAATTTGTATAGGACAAAAGTTATGAGGATCACAACTGTTGAGTTACCAGTGTCAAGGTAATAATAAAAGGATGTTTTTTATTTCTAATTTATTACCTAAGTTTATTTCGCAGAATTATTTTCACTCAAATCTACATAATTATTTATAGAGAAACTATTTTAGCTTTAAATAAGATGAAACGATTTATTGTAAAATTTTAATACGACGTTTTCGCGAAGTTAAATTAGTTTGATCGTAGAAAATATTGCAAGAAAATTGCTTGAGGTTCAACAATTTATAAAATCGATTAATAAGGCTTTGAAATATTTTATTACACTATTGACAATTATTTTCGTATTTCAAGACTCTCTCTTTTGTGATAATTTTCATCTAAGTTAATTATGTCGGATGGGTAGATAACAAACATCGAAACTTTGTTCTATTAATAGGTATGAGTAAGATCTGGGGCAAATAGATATGAATCTTCGAGAAACTTCTGTGGGCGATATGCTAGCGTGTCTGTCGCGTGGTACTACTCGTTTGTGCCCCGTGGTACCATTCTTTTACCTAGGTAAATGATGACGTCGCTTTGTGGTATGTCGGCAAAACTTGGAAAATTTATTATAAAAAAACTTCTGCATAGAAAACAAAAATAATCTTTATAATAAAAATATACCTTAGTTTTTAGGGATCCGTACCCAATGGTCACCTATTACTAAGACTTCGCTGTCCGTCCGTCTGTTCGCCTGTCGGGCTGTATCTTTTGAACTGTAATAGAACACTTGAAATATTCATAGTATATGTAATTACTATGGCCGCTATAACAACAAATAATAAAAATAAAATAAAGTTAAATAAGGGTCATACAAGAAACTTGATATATTTGGCGTTTCTTGCTCGATCTTAATAATGGCATAACATACAAACGTCTAACTATCAATATAACTAGTATAACTTAGTGCATACTCTTAAGTTAAACGAGTAAAACATTAAATAATAAAAACCGGAGTGTCGCTAATTTGTTCCTGGGTCAAACTTGGTCTGACCTTAGTAGGTACATACTATTGAGTGTACGGAACCTTTCGTGTGGGAGTCTGTCTCGCACTTAGCTGTTTTTTACTTAAGACGCTGGATAGAGCCAACGACCTTGAGAGATGGCACCGCCCCCACGCGGGTACACATACACACCAAACGACGTGGCTGCCATTAATAATATAGCATCAGGCTGCAGCCGGTACTGTCGGTACACGAGCGCTTACGCACACACGCGTGCAGTGCGTACATAAAATCTCGAAAATGATAATAAAGGAACTTGCTGAAAATTTTATTAAAAAATAGAACAGTATTACGATAGTATATTGCTAGATAAAAAATATGTCAAAAGATCAGAATCATTGCACTAAAATAGTACTGTTTCTAGACAGTAAAATATTTTTTTAGAGGTACATTCGTGATTTTTTTCTATCGAATCAATATAGTTGTATTATGTTTTGAACACAGTATCTTAATAACGCATAACCTCAAGAATATCATATATTTTTTTGATTATGGTCACTGCAGTGGATCATGTACTTTTACGCATCATAAAACTCGCATTTAGCTCTATACATCCTCTTAACATACCGAATTTAGAATAGGGTTCCGTAGTCTCTGCTCCAATGTTTCATGTTTATTTTGTATTTCGTAAAGTTTATTTGTCTCGGTGCCCGTTATATTGGTCAAAATTGTATGAAAAAGTCAATTTACTAAAATGTTTCCCTTTTATAGAGAGATTGTTTACACACTACCTACACGTGGCGTATATCTTATTTATGTTGAGACAGAGTAAACAAGTGTTATTACGTCGTAGAATGCAATTATTATACCTACCTCAGACCAACAAAAATAATAGACAAATCACGACGACCGTCGATAGCAGCAAAAACTTGACAATTTAAAATTACATGAAAAAGATGTCAGTTGTGATTTGATCTGATTAGTTCATACCTATTTGAATGTCTTCTTCTTCTTCCTTTATTATGGCTCTACCAATGTTCATCGCTGATTTGCCAATGTCAAGAATTATAGCCTTTATATTGTTTACAGACGATTAATTAATTAAAAATTCAATGTGCAACATAACAGTTGTCAAATGCGTGAAAATGTATGATTTTGACAGTTGATATATAACTAAACACTGTTTAATTTCGACTAGTTCAGAGTTTGCTTTCAAAACTCAGTTGCTAGATTTTCCGTGGCCGTATTGGGATGCGATGGAAACGATGTCATTAGAGAAGAATACGGAGTGAAAGATGACGTTGTGACTAAAATGAAGAAAAGTAGTTTACGCTGGTTTGGACACGTTGAAGGATGAAAGATTGACTAAAAAGGTTTATATGACTGAAGTGAAAGGAAATGCTGACAGAGGAAGACCGAGATGTACTTTTATTGAACATATAAAAAATATACTGATCGATGGCAATGTTAAAAGTACACACAATCGCCAATATTAGATAATACAGTATTTGGATGCTTGTGTGCTTCATGTTTATCGACCATCGTAACTGTCTATCTTTTTTGTTTGTCTGAGACATCCACCTAACTCGCTCATCCATATAAATGTCTCACAAAGTGACATTGGGAAGCGTTGACCGACTTTAAATAGAAATAGGAGGTTATACCTGGAAAAATTAAGGCTTCATATGAACTGAAATAAGTGTTTTAAGTTCTACTCTTGTTTATTCCACCTAGTTCTTTTAATATAGTTAATTATATTTCATTTGTGACTTTGAGGATAAAGGACGCCTCTATAGGAGTGATAGGGATTCCCTGATATGAGTTGTGGTTAGGTGTTATGCAATGATACACTTACAGTTCTTCTGTTTGGTACTTGTTTAATGCACATATACAGTTAACTCATTATATATATATATATTAATTGAAGGAGTATGTCCACTATTTAATGACGGTTATTATTAGGTAACTACACAATTATTAGCTAGGGTAGTAGATTGCGCGGTAGGTCGCGGCTGCGAGACTGCGGCGTCGGCGAGTCGACGTCAGCGCTCGAATAAAAGAGGTAGGTCGAGAGTGCGCGTTTCCATTACACGTCGAACTGATATTTATATTATTTTATTTGTGGTGTCGTAGTGAATGTGTGTATGTTTGTGTGTTGTAGATGATGATCCTACGTCACTCCCGTCCAGAGACCTGGCTAAGGGCGATATTTCCTGTTATTTTTGTCAATGATGAAAGTTATGTAGTTATAGAGATATTTGTACCAAAACTCACCCTGGTTTCATGATTTTATATTTTTAACTATATATTTAATATAATAATTTTAATACATTCTACCGGAACGATATGGCTGAAGTGAAAGTAAATGCTGGCAGAGGACGACCTATGTGTACTTTTATTAAACATATAAAAAAAAAAGATCAATGGATCGATTAAAAGTACACACAATCGCCGAGCATGTATGAAAGGTATGATGAATATAAAAGAAGCGGAAGTCAGGATCGTAACAAATGGCATTCGATTGTCTCTGCTTAACCCTCTTGGGATAAAAGGCGTGATGATAGATAGATACATTCTATAGATAAAGGTCTGCCCACGCTTTACCTCGTGTTTATTTCACACTCACGTTTATATTCTGTTTGTTGCGGTATATATACTTCCATGTTTTAAACACAAAGCCACGCATACATGTTCACGGCCTTTATAACGTGCGATGTGGCCAGAGGAACCAGTAACGATGTCCATAAGCCAATTAGAACAAGTGGTAAGCCTGATGCTTCACCAAATGGACCTATAGATGTGTCACTTCTTTAACAGACGTATAAAATCTGTTACAAGCTTCTGTCCGCGGTTTCACCCGTGTGGAAATAGATCCAAAAATAAATAATCCCGTGGCTGTAAATTTCCCTTCCCCCGTTTGCTTTCGCAGTATAAAAATTAGTATATGTCATTCTCTGACTCCTAAACTACCACTATGCAAAAAATCATGTCGATCCCGTAAGAATCAAAAACAAATCTATCCCACGAGAACCATAAATTTTTCCGGGATAAAAAGTAGCCTTTGAGCTATTCCAGACTATAATCTATCTCTGGGCCAAATTTTATCTAGATCCGTTCAGCCGTTTTGGAGTGATTGAGTAACAAACATACATCCATACAAACTTTCGCGTTTATAATATTAGTATAGATCACGGGAGAAGAAATAGTAAGATACATAAAAATTTGGCTGAGTGCGTGTCAACCCGCGCAAAAACTAGGGTCTGTACTATGTAAGTTAGGCTGACAGATTCTTTTAAAGTAGCGATAGTATAAATAGCAAGTCAATATCTCGTGCTAATTTGTTCCTTCGCACTTAGCCGGTTTTAATCTCATTCCCCAGGGAAAATGAATTTTCATAAACAAGTTTTCCACCAAATATTTATACTGACTTCGAAAAAAGAACAAGGAGAAGGTTTTCAAGTCGGACCGTATTTTTTATTCTTTCGGATTGGTCCCATTTTATTTTCTCTTAAGAATTGGTTTACTGGTTTTTCAGGAATTTTGCAAAAACTGTCTTATACTTTTTATACATTCTATATGCCACAAAGTGGTTACAATTTATTGACTCCACGTGTAATGGGTAAGAAGAAAATAAAAACCCGGTCGTGAAATACCAATTTTACAGACCAAACCCAGCTTGGCGACAGACATTAAATTACCTAAGTGTCTAGGCACTGAATGTACTAAGTACTAGCGGTTGCTTGCGACTTCGTACGCGTTGTATTTGAGATTAATATTATTTATCCATAGAAAAGGGGTTAAATTTCGAAATTCCTTCCGTAATACATCATAAAGGGAACCTCTGTGGAGAATTTCAACTTTCTAGGTACAAGGGTTTGGGCTGGGCGTTGACGAGTCAGTGAGTCAGGACTTTAATTTTTATATATATAGAAAATATTATTTATTTGCTAGCTTTCCTCCCCTTTATTACGGTCTTGAGTTCATACAAAAATCCCATAGAAAAGAAACCTTAGTATTTCCGGAATTTTCTGGCCAACTTTTTAAATTTTTGAAGTTATACTTACTACTTCTTTAGGCGCGTTATGAAAAAATTATATGATAGTGAAATTTTACGATGTAACAAAAAGTAACAGTATGAAGTTGCCGAGAGTGATATTTCGACAAAATTTCACGATGCGCGCGCACGATGCAAGTTAATTTTTTTGACTATATTAAATAGACAATTTAGACACTTTTCAGTGCATAATTTTTGAAGTCGGTACACTTTTTTTTAAAAGGCAATTATTATTTAATTGCCTGCTAAATAAACTTATTTGTATTATGCCAAAAAAGTATAACTTCTAACGCGGTACACGCACCCATTTTTTAAGTGATAGGTACGCTTATCAACGAAGATGTATATCATGCCAGAAAGAAGAGTTTTTATATGTGTTAAGTGGCTAGAAATAAAATTGCTCAAAGGCAATTCGGTAGGTAAAGTAAAAGCTAAGTTACGATTTTTATATTTTTATTTTAAAGATAAAGCTATTTTAAGAAACTAATTTGAATATTTTTGATTTCTATACAGTAGTTTTTTTATAATAAATTATCAAAGTTTTGGCACTGATGACGTCATTTTGTCGGCTGAATACTTCAATACCTTTGATATGTTGGTACAGAAAAAAGAACATCTGTGTTCTTTGACTTTGACATTTAACAAACAATAGTGTTGCCGTCTCTAAATCCTACAAAATCTACCAAAACCTACCACTTCTACACGAAACATATTAAAACTACAACAAAGAAACACATCTTTACGGCTTTTATACCGTAGTCTGCATAGTTATTGTGATACAAAATATATACAAAAGTCAAAGAATATCCTACAATAAAAATGCTTAAACATTCTTCCTAAATAATAAACTAGATTAGTTATAAAAACTACTGAAATAGTAGTATATATCTAGTAACAGGGTAACATTGGTTGACAAGTTGACAAATAAATATTTTGCTTTTATTTAGCCGATATAATGACGTCATTCATAGGTGAAATGTAGGTTAAGTAAATTATTTGTTTTTGAAAAAATAAAGACAATCTCACGATTTTAAGAACTATAAATTGAAAAATACGGATTATTAAACTAATATCTCGAAACGGTTTTGGATTCAGCATACCTTAACTTTTACTTTACATACCGAATTGCTCGAAAAACAGCTGTTCGCATGGAATGTTGCTCGAACGGAAAATTGCTCGAATAAATAGTACGTTTGGGTAATATGAACTTCCGCTCTGTGGGGTTACCATAATTTACTAAGTCGATTAATTTAATTATTATATGAGTTGATGCTATAAATATGCTAAACCCCACAGGGAATCTTTGGCAGATAACAGGTGTTCAAATAAAAACGGTTTTTCAGTTTTATTGTAAAACTTTAATAGCAAAGTACGTGAGCCTAATCAAATTCTAAACAAAAAATGGTCCAGTCCAAGTTGAACCCTTACTCGAGCCATAAAAGTACTTCTAGTGCTTCGGAGGGCACGTAAAGCTGACGTCTGCACTTATGAAATTAGATAAATTAATGAATCCCATTACCACTTTTAAGGGTACTTAGATAATTGCTATTGTCTCAAGCTAAGCCGCAAAGTATAAAAACCTTGATGGTGAGTTTGTTATTCTTGAAAATTTTATTTAGTTGTACTATTAAGAATTCTTGGATTTGTAAACAATTATGTTAATTTGATTTTCCTATACAGTAAATATTTTGCGATGAAAATAACAAATTATTTACATATTTCAAAGTAAATATTTCCTATTTCATAGTTTTTTACATCCATAATTTCCAATAATATCTACTTGTTAGTCATTGAGTTTTCATTATAATATTATTTGCTCTTTTAACCTCGACCTTGGTTGCTTATTAGAGGAAATATTCTTCTTCAGAACAGATACTAAATAACTTACCGTCGCGTCTGTTTTTTGTCTTGGACTGTATTTGAGTCTATCCATAGAGTACTAAGCCTATGGAGGGGCCATAGACGGGCTCCCCCTTTCGCCAATTTTTTCGTCTAAGTTTAGATTTCGTTGGTATCGTTTTGTGTCGCGAGACAGAGCTCTAGGAAAATAGTTAATTATGATGTTTTAAACGGGAAAGGCGATCTAGGGCGTCAAACTTAGTGTTTACAATCATTAATTATAATTATTATGTTTGCATTTTAACATAATCATCATATAACGTAAAATCCGTTGCGACAATAAAACGACAGAAAAATACAGTGGTACAGGGGCTAGTACTAGGCGTTTACCTCTCCCCCCGCCAAATGTGGCAGAAAAAAATGTTCAATGATTTACACGCTTCACTTCTCCTTTGGTATATACTCAAAGAGTCTATCAGAACGAAAGATGAGATTTCAGAATATATTTAAAGTTTTCTTCTTCGATTCGCTTTTACCAGTCAGCTTTTACAATTTCGATTGAATGTAATTTGTAAAAAGGAGTCGATAGCCTGGTAGAGCGTTGTCTTAAAATCGGGTTCAATTCCCACTCGTTCAAAAAAAAAATGCTAAGCACCAATTTTCTTTAAAAATATGTGCTTTAATCGATTCCTAGAACTTCTTTTAAAAGGCTGTGAAAGAAGTGACATATCTAGGTACATCAAGTGCAGCAACACGCTTACCACCTGTTCTGTTTAATATGGACAACTGGCAAAAAGTGGGCAATGTTACCGGTGTACAAGGTATAAGGGCCGCGTAGGTATGTTGTTGTTGTTGTTATATAATTTGTACACCTACACAATACATGATTAAAATTATAAACACACATTGTAGATTATTTAATTTTACATCATCATTTCCTATATGATTTTGTCGGGTCGGTATATCTCTAACGGATTAGGCAGCATATTCAAAGAACGCGTTGGCGGCATGCTTTTCCCTAACTTGATTTACTAATACCCTGAAGGCTCCTATATCCATAATATTTTTTTTTCTGGGATAAACTTGAGTACTAATCAATTAGTGATGTCCTAATTTACATTTTCTTTTTGCTCGATATTTTGTATTGTTATAAAAATACCCAGGCGTTTAATGACTATATTTTATGTATTAAAATAAACCATTTATGTAAAGCATATATCTTAGGGTTAGGTAGGGGTAGAGGTAGGGGTAGGGGTAGGTATAGGGTATATTTTATTTTGTTCGTAAATATCCACGGGCGAAGCCGGGGGCGGAATGCTAGTATTATAATAAAATATTTGTTTGTTTATTTGTTCGTATTCTATAGACTCAAAAACTACTGGACCGATTTGAAAAAATATTTTTGCATTTGATAACCCAATTCTTGGGAAAGGTTATTGGCTATTTAACATCGCGCTACCTACCCAAGGGGGTGAATTGTATTCCTAATACAACGCGTTCGAAGTAGCGGGCAATCAACTACTTTACAATATTTATATTTAATTTACACAGCCACATTTTAAATAATCTTCGTTACATAATATGTGTGCTCAATCAATATCGATATCGATAAATATCGGAGCTAAAGAGCACGTCGCTTCCATTGTAAAGAAAAAACAGCGTCCATGAACTATTGCATTTTTTTGTCTATAGTTGCCTGTCAATAATTATGGAACTTCATAGGCGTGCTTATGTCAAAAGTAAAATACATGGTTGGATTTAGTATACAACTTGTTATTTCTAATAGTTTAAATGTTAGCTGAAGTTAGGCCTGGCTAAACTAAGGACGGACGTAGCTCTGTATTTACAAGTAATGTTATTATCTGTTCTTAGGCCAGTCTGTGTAAATTTTTTGGACCAAAATCAAGATACAGCAAACGAAGATATGTCAAAAATCGGAAATATTCCGTAGAATTCAATGCACTATTTTTAAAAAAACTGACATTAGGGGAACTTATAGAAAATGGCGGCCAAAGTTGGTAAAAAACACTTTATTTCGTTTAAAAAAAAATAGGCTTCGTTTTAAAAAAGTTTAATACACAAGTTGTGGAACTATTTATTTCGGATCGGTCTAGTCCGGTCCGATGTCAATAAATTGTAAAATATATTAATTATTTTAAAAAAACTGTAAAAAATCGCATTATTTTAAAACGCCCGTATCTCTTTGAAAAAAACATTTTTGAAACCGATAAATAGTGAAAATGTAGCTCTTGACAAGCCAACAAAGAGGGTATTTTCAAATTTTAAAAGTATTAAAAAGATCTTGCAGAAATTTGATTTTTCGAAAAACATTTTTTTTTTTAATTCTTATAACTCATAAACCCGTGACTTTTTATAATCGTGTCTGTGCTTAAAATTTTCTTTAATAGTTGCCGTTATATGTGCGAGTATTGCGCGCTTCATTAATTGATCGGTTATATGCGAAATATCGGTCAAAAAATCGGTTTCTTTTTTTTGTTCCAAAAACGTAATTTATCTTTAATAGTTAAAATTGTATAAAATTGACGTTTACGCGATGTTATAGCTGGTATTTTTCTGCAAATTTTAAAAACAATTTTTTTTCTCACCGACCTTCTGGAGCTAAGATGTTTTTTTTTGCTTGAAAAAAATCCTGTGGCGCTGTTTTTTAATATTATCCGCTAAAATTTATATGAGTTAAAGTTCATTATTTATAGTTGAAATAAAAAAATACGAGAACTCCATGGGCCGTCGCTGAGCACTGCAAAATTAATCACACACGGAGCTTAGCGCCGTGGTACCATACTTCAGCTCTAGCGGTGGAGTAGGGGGGGAGAGCCGACCGAGGTCGCATGCATAATGAGCGACTGTCGCGACGCGGTTCCTGCATTTTTCCGAAAAATACCCATTTTTCGACCGATATTTCGCATATTACCGATCAGTTAATGAAGCGCGCAATCCCCTATATAAAAAGGTACTCTTTGCAATACTCGCACATGTTACGGCAACTATTAAAGAAAATTTTAAGCATGGACACGATTATAAAAAGTCACGGGTTTATGAGTTATAGGAATTTTAAAAAAACACTTTTTTTTCGAAAAATCAAATTTCTGCAAGATCTTTTTAATATTTTTAAAATTTGAAAATACGCTCTTTTTTGGCTTGTCAAGAGCTACATTTTCACTATTTTTCGGTTTCAAAAAACTTTTTTTCAAAGAGATACGGGCGTTTTCAAATAATGCGATTTTTTACGGTTTTTTTAAAATAAATAATTTATTTTACAATTTATTGACATCGGACCGGACTAGACCGATCCGAAATAAATAGTTCCACAACTTGTGTATTAAACTTTTTTAAAATAAAGCCTATTTTTTTTTAAAACGAAATAAAGTGTTTTTTACCAACTTTGGCCGCCATTTTCTATAAGTCCCCCTAATGTCAGTTGTTTTAAAAATAGTGCATTGAATTCTACGGAATATTTCCGATTTTTTACATATCTTCGTTTGCTGTATAACGGTTACGAAAAATTTCCATACAGCTCAAAATAGCCAGACTGGCCTATCTGTGGTATTTACGAGTAGTGCGCAAACCCTTTTGTTCATGTGCGGACTGGGTAGTTCCTATTCCGGCCGCCGGATGACCTAGACGGACCGTTCGTTACAATTACAAGTACTGGACGAGTCTGTGGTCGGTTTCCGTGGACGAATGTGTGGCCACCTTAACTCTACAACGAAAAGCAATCCCATCCTCATGTTTACCTTAATGAAGACTAGCTTTCAGCCCTGGCTTTGTCCCTGGAAATTTTTGATTGGTTGAAGATTAAAGTTACTGCTACATTCCTTTGGATCATAGCGTGATGATAGATGTTCTCAATACACGGGCTATTTACCGCAAACATATTTTTTAAATCGTTCCTGACATTTCAAACAGAAACAAACATACAAATATTTATTCAGTCTGGCCGTTGTGGCCTTCGTTCGAATTTAAAAATTCAAGCCTTTTACCTATTATTTCAGGAATTACCTAAGTTTAAGTCAAGGATACTTTGCGGTAACCTCTTGGAATAATTGTATGTGGTTGTATTGTGAATATTTCCAATCGATTTCAATACGGATTATAATTAGATAACGATTCCATTCTAGGCTCTGAAACATCTTGTAACTTCATTAATGTTTGGAGTTTACATAAACTTAGATTCATATAGTCTGGTTGCTATGGCGAAGATAATTCGCTTTGTCTTAAACAATTGGGATGACATATTAATGTTTTAAACTAACAATAGAGCTGTTTTAGGTACAAATACTGTTTGTAATTATGCACTGAAAAGTGTGCTTATCGAAACCAAAAGCAAAAGTCACTATAAAAAAAATACCGAAATCGCTTCAAGTGTGCCTATAAAATTTGAAGAGTTCTCGATTTCTCCAGGATTCCATCATCAGATCCTGACCTGATGACCATGGGATCATCTGGAAAGTATAACCCTTTCAAACAAAAGTAATCGGGGAACATACATAAAAAAAAATCCGACGAATTGAGAACGTCCTCCTTTTTTAAAGTCGGTTAATAAGCGACAAAAATTTAAAGCGCCGGTTTTATGTGTCTTCCAATTTACAAATATAGAAAGTAAAAAAAGTATCTTAAAGTAAAATTCATCTTATTCAGCAGAAATATATTTTCAATTTTCAACAAAACAAACACATCTTCATGGCCTTTATAGCCTTCGGTGTGGCCAGAGACACAAACAACTTGACGCCAGTTGTTCATATTGAACAGGTGGCAAGCCTGATCTTCATTTGGTGCTGATCATTTTTGGCAGGAGTGAGAATCAAACCCATTAAATCAAACCTACCAATTAGGCTATCGACTCCTTTAATATTTATTTCCCTGTCAGATAAGCTGTCAGATCATCACGCCTTTTATCCCAAGAGGGGTAGGCAGAGACAATCGAATGCCATTTGTTACGATCCTGAGATACCTCTTTCGCTTCTTTTATATTCATCATACCTTTCATACATGCTCGGCAAAATTTTTATATGTTCAATAAAAGTACACCTAGGTCGACCTCTGCCAGCATTTCCTTTCACTTCAGCATATAAACCTTTTTAGACAATCTTTCATCCTTCATTCTTTCAACGTGTCCTACTATTTTTAGCGTAAACTACTTTTCTTCATTTTAGTTACAACATCATCTTTCACTCCGCATTCTTCTTTAATGACATCGTCCCGGATGCGGTCAATACGCTTTACATCACACATTCTACGTAAAGACAGCATTTCCACTGCATTTATCTTACTTTCATGCTTCATATTCCATACCCAAGTCTCGCTTCCAAAAGTAAGTGATGGAACTAAAAACTAAATAAAAGCACTCAATCTATATTAAAATTGTTTTTGCACTATGATACGAGTAGTACGAGCGAAACCGTAGGCAAAAGCTAATTTCGAATGAATTGAATATTAATTTACCTAATAACGTATTCAAACAGAGAATATTAAACTCTTTCCCCGAAACATTAAGGTGACCTGACTGACATATATTTTTAAACGAATGAAGGTGCCGTATAATCTCTATTATTATTATGTAACTGTAAAGTTCACGGGCACAATGCCCAGTCCATTGTAAAGGTGGCCACACATTCGTCCAATCCCCGGCCGGTCGCCGTACGGTCCACCGACATCGATCAGTCCAATTCTTATCGCGCGGCCCACCAACCGTTTTCAAATCGTTGCATTTGTGGTTGATTTCGATGACCGGAACAATCTGTCACACACACACACTTCCACACGTCTTTGTTTAATCGAATCTTGTGTGTCTGTGTGGGTGAGTGAATTGCATGTGATCTAGATCGTATGATATACATTGATATTGTGTGGCCTGTCTTCAATCTCGATCATACGGCGGCCGGACCGAAAATTTTCTGTGAGATAGCGGACCAGTGCGTGGGCTACTTAGAGCTTGCATGGGGCATAGGTCCAACACAATGACAATAGGGGAAGGGGAAGTCAGCGATCAAAATCCAATTTTTAATCAAATTTTTCAGAAAACCTGATCTATTTACAAAACTGAAAATAATAATAATTGATTTTAAGGATATGACAAATCCTGTCATTGTATTGAAAATATGATTAGAAACATTTTACTCGATAGAAAAAAATCCTAAATACACATCTGAAAACTTTTTTTATCAAATTTTATGGCTATAATATAGATGGTATCATTACAAAAATGTACACGAATATGTTATTGGTAATTATCTATCCTTTCAGTGTAAAATTTTGTCTATGTTGTATAAGATTTTTTTTAATTGCGTTTTAAGCAGATTGTCGCTTACGTTAAATTCAATATGACTCACGTATTTCTATACTGCTCGCGTGCGCACGATTCTAGATAAATGCGTTCTGCTTGCTTAGTCCGGGGGAGAACTCCGTGCTAATCAGACGTGTACCACTTTGTGCCAGGTCGAATAAATCGTTTTTATTCGTAATTATAGTAAAAAGAACGGTTATAGTAAAAAGAACGGGTGCGCGTGCCATAATCACCTCATCATCGTAAGAATAATTAAAAAATTTATAAAAAACCAAAATGTGTACCTAAATGTGTCTAATACTGGATAATTTACCCTATTCTCATATAGCGTGTGGTGCGGGTCTAGCCACGCCTCCGCGCGGGGGACGAGGTAGAATCTCGTGCATTTTCCCATCGACCACTTCACCTTAAGACTACGGTCACCTGCCATCATTCATCTCATGAAACGTAAAGTTGGCAGGTGGTGACTCGCCGTTTACTAAATGGGCCTCTCAAAACAACCACCGTTTTTAAGCATTTCTACTGGCAGTAAGACAGGCAACATTGTTGTAAGCGGCTGGGGGTGTCGAGAGGTGTGACACCGGTATATGAAGATATTTACATATCCCTCCCTATGTGCGTGATTTAACATTTTTATATGAATAATCTTTAGGCGCAATACTTTGGGAGTTTTATTTAAAGCCTTTTGACTATGGTACTCTAAATTAGGTACTGTATTAGAATTTTCTTTTTTATTGACTTTGTGTAAGGTAAGCATTGTCTATTTGGAAGTCTAGTTTTAACTTTTGAATACCATGTATAACATATAACTTTATCTATTTGTATAGTTGTTTACATCAAACCATTACGCCTGTTTCTCATAGAGGTAGCTATAGATTACCATCATCTATACGTTTTTTTTAATATAATGTCTGATAAGCCCATAGAGTACTAAGCCTATGGAGGGGCCATAGACGGGCTTCCCCTTTCGCCAATTTTTCCCCCTTTGACCAGTTAAACTGACCAGGTGCGCAGTAATAAGTAACCTTAGATTTTGTTGGTATCGTTTAGTGTCGCAAGACAGAGCTCTAAGAAAATAGTTAATTGTGATGTTTTAAATGGGAAAGGCGATCTAGGACGTCAAACTTGCTGAAACATAGTGTTTCCAATCATTAATAATAATTATTATGTTTGTATTTTAACATAATCATCATATAACATAAAATCCGTTGCGACAATAAAATGACAGAAAAATACAGTGGTACAGGGGCTAGTGCTAGACGTTTACCTCCCCTCCCGCCAAAATTGGCAGAAAAAATTGTTCGGTGATTTAGCTCTTCCCGTCTCCAGTCTTAAATACTCAAAGGATGAGCCTGATGTGAAGTGTAAAATTTATTATGTAATTTTTGCGCAAATGTAATTATCTAAAAATAAATTTAATCTACTAGGTTATTTTTTTATAAATACCGTAATATGTGAACATAATACATCTTTTTCTTAGTCGTAGTGCTCTTGACAGAGCAGTCGTGGTCAATCATGGCGGTCCACAGCGCGACGCACCTTGTATTGACTCGCCATGGTTAACTTTCTTGGGAAGAATAGTACAGTGGTTTCACCTTGCCTTCTGCACCAGACATTTTGAGACTCAATAATCTTTAAACAGAAGACCTAAATAGGTCACCAGGCTCGCTGTAGCCTCTTCCAGCAGTTTATGAGGATGACATTTGGGGTTACCATTCGACCCGTTTATACTCTGATCTGATACTAAATAAATTTTGCTCGTGGACGCCGCCAGTCAGGCCCTTACCTTTGTAAGTATGTTAGAACTTAGATAAGCCTTTTGAAAAAGGTTCCTGTACCTAGATAATACTAGTCGAGTTTGCTTCAAATACCAAATTGTTATTTAGTCTATATGTGCGTCGGTGGCCGAGTGGTTAAGACGTCTGGTATTAACTAGGTAGACCCCGGGTTCGATCCCGGATCCCGGCCATGTACCAATTGGGTTTTTTAATTACAAACTTATACAGTACATAATCCGACAAACCACACTTAGAAGCTTTTCCATATAAATTACCTTAACAGAACTAGTCACTCGTTAGGTATAGCCTCACACATACCATCGGCTAAACGAGGGAGACTTCGTCTTTCGCTGGGTACCCTGGAACCGTAACACGTCCATTTTAACATTCATCCCCAAATATGGTCTTGAGTTTATACAATAATCTCATAGAAAAAAGCACTTTCAGTTTTTTTCGAATGGACAACATTTCATTTTTCGTAAGGTACCAAAATTCGAAAACCGTTTGGAGATTACATGCTAGAAAGCTTATTTATAATTTTTTTAATTTTTTATATCCTTTAATTGTCGAGTTATTTTAAAAATACTGAAATATTGAAAAATAAGGATTAATAGGTGCCCTAATCTGTGCTAACCCTCTAATTTAAAAATACTAATGTCTGTTGGCAGAGTTGTTAGTTATTGAACTCAGGTGTTGCCTTCTATTAATTTTTCCCATTTTTATTCCATTTGTAGCTAAATTAATAATTATTCTTTAAATATAATTATAAAAATACTTCTTTTATATATTATTTTTTTGGAAGTTTTGCTAGTTTCGAATGGGCTATCACAGGAAATATATTTACGAGTGAAACCGCGGACAAAAGCTAGTATTATTATATACATTATGAATAATGTTGTAGGCGATTTGAGTTCCGGCTACGGCAACACCTATTTGGAACACGGTATATTATACTCTTTGCATTTCTATAACGTATACTCTGTGGCTTGACTGACACTATCTGTCACTTTCTTTGGGTGACAGTTTATATTTCTTAATTTTAGTCCTAGCTAAGGTTTTTAGTTTATAAGTCCCCAGAATTTATAAAAATTCATAATTAAATTAAAAATATAAAAACTCAACCAAAAATAAAATATAAAAATACTTGTAACTTATTTTTTAGTATAATTTTAATTAAAGTAATAAAAATGGGTGATTAAAAAAATGAAATGTTGTCCATTCTCCAATTTTCAGAGCAACTTTTCCAAATTTTTTTTCTTTCTTGACGGGTTGCCTTACAGCTTCCTAAACCGTCTTACGGTTCTAGGGTACCCAGCGGAAGTCTCCCTCGTTTAGCCGATGGTATTTGTAAGGCTGTACCTAACCAGTGGCTAGTTCTGTTGAGGTATAGCCTGGTGTGGTTTGTCGGATTATGTACATAAGTTTTAATTAAAAAAAAACATTTTTTATCATATAAATTGATTTACTAGTTTTTCAGCAATTTTGAAAAAACTGACGTTATAAGTATAATTTTCATAAAATCTCGATGAAATATACGTACCGATTTCGAATACATATTTTACGGAATTTGGGTGAAAAATTAACACTGATTTTTTTTTGTGAAAAGTGACATAATATCTCCGAAACTATAGGGCCTTTCTTATCCAATTTTTTTCAAGGTTCTTCCCGTTTCTGCTTAACTTTTCTCTATGTAAGACATATTTTCCTGAAACAGCGCAATAAAGTAGTTTTCATATCCTTAACCCCGGAATACCTACATATAATAAATATATTAATTTTACAATGTAAACATTATTCATAAACAAAACGGTTGTTGTTTACTTTCTTCTCAATAGCGGTTGTTTTACCAAAATAGTACATGAAAATGGAATACACAAAATTATTCAAAATTTACTTTATGCACGAGTGACCATGTTTACCTTTAGCTAGCTTTGTTAGAACGATGTCATTAAAGAAGAATGCGGAGTGAAAGATGATGTTGTGACTAAAATGGAGAAAAGTAGTTTACGCTGGTTTAGACACGTTGAAAGAATGAATGATGAAAGATTGACTAAACAGGTTTATATGGCTGAAGTGAAAGGATATGCTGGAAAAGGACGACCTAGGTGTACTTTTATTAAACACTAGCATTCTGCCCCCGGCTTCGCTTGTGGATATTTACGAAAAAAATAAAATATACCCTATAATACCCCTACCCCTACCCCTACCCCTACCCCTACCCCTACCCCTACCCCTACCCCTACCCCTATCTCACCCCTACCCCAACCCCTACCCGTACCCCTACCCCTACCCGTACTTCTACTCCTACCCCCTACCCCTACCCCCTACCACTACCACTACCTCTAACTTTGGATATTGTTCATACTAAAATTCTAAAATCGCGATTAAAAAAATACTTACATTTTTAAACTCGTGATATCTTTCGAATGGAATGTCCGAATTGAATATTTCAGAAAGTTATATAAAGGTATTGAAGCAGTCGTGCATATAAAGTAATTTATTTTGATAAGGATTAATAGCAAGGTACAAAAAGAGCCTTTTCTAGCGGCGGCTTTTTAATTAAATTTTTAAAATAAAAGAACACTAATTGTGATTTAACTATAATAGTTAGACATATGCTATCGCGACACTTCTTGTAGATATTGATATGTTCTTTAATATTGTAGGACATACTTTTGTTCTATCATCAATAGTTTCCGCAGCGCATGCGACGAAAGACGTTTTAGGGCACTTTTTTACACCTTGGGTTACGTTACTTAAGTTTTAGTAAGGATCCCTAATCTTTTCTAGCAATAAATATAGCCTATGTCACTCAGGGTGAATGTAGCTTTCCAATGGTGAAATAATTTTTGAAATCGGCACAGTAGTTTTTGAGTTTATTCATTACAAACATACACACACACAAAAATACAAATCTTTCCTCTTTATAATATTAGTATACCTAGTTATAAAAAATGTTTTGATGTATTGACGGCATTATGAAAGGTATGATGAATATAAAAGAAGCGAAACAGGTATGTCAGGATCGTAACAGATGGCATTCGATTGTCTCTTCCTACTCCTCTTGGGATGAAAGGCGTGATGATAGAGAAACCTATTTCCATCTCAGAATAGTCTGTCATTTTTCATTTGCAATAATAAGACTAACTTGTTGCGTTAACTTCAGAGCTGAAGACAAATTTTCTGCATTATAATATGCTACCGCGGACTTTCTTGTATATCATATCATTCTACATAATTCTTTCCTACAACATTTTATACGGATTAGACAGCATGCGCCATGAAAACTCGCTGGGGTTAACCTTTTCCCCGACTTGATTCACTTATACTGTTATTGCTCAGCTCCTAAACATGATAAGTTTATGTTTAATATTCGAAAACCTATGTTGTTGTTTTATAATATCTAGTGATACTTAGGCATGATATTTTTGAGTCTATCTCTTTAAATTGAAAAACCCATTGGAACATGACCAATGCGAGAATCGAATTTGAGCTCATACAAATCCACAAACGTTAACCACTGGGACACCGAAGCGCTCTTTCGTATCATTGCACATAGTTACTGTTATTTTATGTATTGAATATTATTGCGAACTGTATCAGCTGCATATTGTGAAACATATTCCTAGATATTTTATTTTTGTTGCAGATTGTGGAGATTCTGAATGATCTATACACTTGCTGTGATGCTATTATCTCCTACTACAATGTTTATAAGGTACCTACTTATAATCCTACTAATTTACCCAACTAACATAACTAAGAAAATTCTGAACCGATTTTAATAGCATTTTTCCGAGGAGTAATTAAGAACAAAAAAAATATATATTTACTGGTTCGTAAATCAAATATAAACAATCATAAGTACGAGGCACCACTAGAAGCTAAATATCTCGTAAACAAAACCTAATATATTTATTCTGTTTTTTAGTATTTGTTGTTATAGCGGCAACAGAAATACATCATCTGTGAAAATTTCAACTGTCTAACTATCACGGTTCATGAGATACAGCCTGGTGAGAGACAGACGGACGGACGGACAGCGGAGCCTTAGTAATAAGGTTTCCGTTTTTACCCTAAAAGTATCAAATTAGACGCAAACATTTTTTAATGACTGGGACGGCCTTGTTTTACTACAGAAGCCTAAAAATGCTAATGAAATGGTGTGATGGAATAAATTTTTTTTTCTCGGAATCCATAAAATTTTATTTTTTACCAGGTCGAGACAATCGGAGACGCATACATGGTCGTTGGTGGATTACCAGAGAGATGTTCACGACATGCAGCAGAAGTAGCATCGTTAGCGCTTCATGTACTGGATGCTGTACCTAAAATACGAACCCGACACATGCCAGCTGCAAAGCTACAGATAAGAATAGGTTTGTGAAATTGACATTTTAATACAAAATACAAGGCAATTGCTGTCAATTTTTTTCCACTTTGTTGACAATATTTTTATTCATTATATTTTTATACTATTTTGATACCCTCTTTTAGGGGGTGGATTTAAAAAATTATCCTATGTCCTTAGGGTTCAAGCTTACCTACTGCGTATCAAATTTCATGGTTCAGTGGCTTAGTCGTGCAAGCGGTGATCCTACTACTAACTAGACACACAGAGTTACTTTCGTATTTATATTTTTGTTGTAAACGTTGGCTTGCCTGCACTACCCCTACACTTACCCCCTACCCTTACCCCCTACCCTTACCCCTACCCCTACCCCTACCCCACGCTTTTTGTAGATAATGATGTGTTCTGCATAGTCGTAGTACATTATTTTGTTCTATCATCAATAGTTTTCGCAGCGCACGCGATGTAAGGATTTTTTAGGTCATTTTTTACACCAGAGGTTACTTACATTATTGGAGTTTTAGTAAGGATCCCTAATTTTTTGAAAAATATAATATAGCCTATGTCACCCGGTGTATAGCTTCCCAATGATGAAATAATTTTTCAAATCGGTCCAGTAGTTTCGGACGTGACGTGATGGGGAATCCAGTTTAATCCCGTCCGCGCTGTGATTAGTCAGTGATTAATAGGACATATCACGGTCGGCGGGAACTGTTGTTACTGTGACGTCTATAATACTTGACATTGGCGGAATCATTAAAACCCTGATGGAGCCATATTGAAAAAAAAATTAATAGAATATACCTATAGTTTTGCCCTGATTTTTCCAATACCATATTTTACCACAGGGAAGCCCGTAAAGTGACATACATTTTTCAGGATAAATTCGTCGCATTTCAAATAGCAAAGCTAGGGCGAAAAGCTATTAATTATATGACGAGCAATATAAAAAAGCCACTTGCAGTTTTTTTGCAAAATGGCGCTATTTTGTTTTTACATTTTTTAACACATTTAATTAAATTTGTTTTGTTTCCATTGGGTGTTGTTTTGACCGTTATTAATACACTTGAATGTTCCTTTTTACTTCAAAAAGCTATCTGGCGAGGTTTCGGAAATATTTCATGATAAGTTAGGCTTTTTTACATTACTCGTCAATGTATATATGTCGTGGGCCGATCGTAGAATGTAAAATAAATTAGCAACTTTTCATGTTAATTTTTGCTTTAAATTTTGTATGAATTCAACGATATTCCATATTTTAGTTAGCCATATCATTAAATGGTCAATTTTACGATCAGACCACGACATATACCTATATATCGCGAAACGTACTAATCAACTTTTTTTTTCAGGGATCCATAGTGGTCAATGTGCAGCCGGGGTAGTTGGTATGAAGATGCCCAGATATTGTCTCTTTGGTGACACTGTCAACACAGCAGCTAGGATGGAGTCGAGTGGAGAGCCACAGAGAATACATATTAGCAACGACACGTATCTGCTATTGAAACAACATGGCGGATATCATTTTAAGGAACGGGGCATTATTAATATAAAGGTAATTATATACTAAATAATACCTCAACAGAACTGGAAGCATGCTTATTATGATCATGCTTCTTTCTAGCACGTTGCAGATACACATGTTTATGGATGGATTCAAAATGGATGCCTCTTTGCGAAGTGAATCACATTCTATTACGTTAAACCTTTTAGTTAAAAAACTTATTATAAAAAGGAACACTAGACGACAAAACAAATTTGCATAATGACGACCGTAGCGATTCCACAAACATTCATTCATGGTTGTGGTATAGAATACAAAAATTTAAAGTTTTTTTATCAGCCCATCGAGCCATTGCATCCTTTGTAGATTGTCAAGAAAAGAGAAGTAGCACCATTTCCAATGTAAGACACGTTCAGACATGCTTTTTAACATACACTCCTACACCCGCACCTCAAACCGTGTGTTATTATGCATGAAATAATAGATCGGCGTGCGATTACGTAGCATGCTTTTTTACAAGCATGCTTATTTCGTATAGACATATTACTAAGTAGCACCTGCTCGATAGTAACATTATGCTTCTGTACGACTACATAGCATGGGATATGCTTAAAGGTGGCCACCCATTCGTCCAATCACCGGCGCGCACCGAAATCGACCATAGACTCGTCCAATTCTTGTATCAAATGGCCCGCCTAGATCTTACGGCGGCCGGAATAAGAAATTTTCGGTGCGATGCCGGACCAATATGTGGCCTACTTAATACTCGGAAACCTTCCTCGTGTATCAATATAATGTTGAAAACCGCATCAAAATCCGTTGAGTAGTTTTTGCGTAAAGTCACAGACAGACAAAGGACAGACCCGCGTTTTGTTTTTATACATTTCTCAGGACTTTCATAGCCTTTTTATTAATGTAATCTAAGTTCAGTCACATTTTCAGAGTAATTCTTACATAAATATTATTATGTAACATAAGAAACTTGATTATAATATGTAGGTTTTGACCACGTTTTGACATTGAGTAGGTTTTGACGAAGGTCCGCCCACATCCATATGCATAATGGAAAATGCAATTAACATATACTCGTACATGAAAAGACGGTGTAGCTTTCATATTAGTGCGTCGGTGGCCGAGTGGTTAAGACCACCGGTTCGATCCCGGATCCCGGCCATGTACCAATGGGTTTTTTAACAAGTATGAATTGACTATTAGACCTTAGATTTTTGTTAATCTAATAGTAAATTTTCAGGGAAAAGGCGAAATGAAAACTTGGTGGTTAGTAAGTGAGAAGCATGAGCGGAGGAGGAGCTCTTTGTGCAGAAACTGTAAGTTATTTATATAATACTATTAGGAATACAATTCTCCCCCTTGGGTAGGTAGCGTGATGTTAAATAGTATATAACCCCAAGAATTGGGCTATCAAATGCAAAAATAATTTTTCAAATCGGTCTAGTAGTTTTTTAGTCTATAGAATACGAACAATAAACACATTTTAATTTTTATGAGTTTTCGCAACCTTAAAATCCTGATGTTTAGTTAGGAGCAACAATGATACTCATACGACATTGTTCTTTTAAAACGATGTAGGATCATCATCTACAAGTCTACATTAACACACAAACATACACACATTCACTACGACACGACAAATAAAATAATATAAATATCAGCTCGACGTGTAATGGAAACGCGCACTCTCGACCTACCTCTTTTGTTCGAGCGCTGACGTCGACTCGCCGACGCCGTAGTCTCGCAGCCGCGACCTATATATATTATTTACATTCTGTGTTGAAATTGTCCAAGCTATTACCCTACTTACCTAATAATAACCGTCATTAAATAGTGGACATACTCCTTCAATTAATATATATATATAATGAGTTAACTGTATATGTGCATTAAACAAGTACCAAACAGAAGAACTGTAAGTGTATCATTGCATAACACCTAACCACAACTCATATCAGGGAATACCTATCACTCCTATAACACCATACAACGTGCGGGTAGTTTAATATTCCAACCATTTATTTTACTTTTGACAGCTCGAGTACTAGTCAATTAGTGATGTCCTAATGCGTTACATACATTTTATTTTTGATCAACATTTTGTATTGTTTTATAAATATACACAGGCGTTTAAATTACTATATTTTATGTATAAAAATAAACCATTTATGTAAAGTACTCCTATATTTATTGTTTGACAACATCAATCAGGCAGGTCAATGTGGGCTGTGGGCTCAAAAAATATCGATATCGATAAATTTCGAAGCTAAAGAGCACGTCGCTTCACTATTGTAAAGAAAGGCTTGCTTATTGTCAAAAGTAAAATAAATGGTTGGATTTAGGATAGTTTGTCTACATAAATTCAAATTCAAATAATTTGTTGTTTCACATAATACATGTGCTGCCTATTAAGGCGTACAATACTTTATCCTATGTTACAATAATATAATTCTACAATAATATTAAAATTATATAAATTTTCAACCCAAGTTTCCGATATAATTTATACTTACTTCAAACTCAACTACTTGTCTAGAGCAAAAATAATAAAAGACGTATTTCATAATTTGTGGGGGGTTGATAAACTTCTAAATCGGTTGATTAATTTTTAAGCAATAGCGCGACAAAAATGTATTTTTCGGTATTTTATTTTAATTTTTTTATTGCATAACTTGTAAATACTTAATTAAAATAAATCTATAAAATTTACGCCTTGCATAAAAGGCGTGATGACAGACAATTTTTTTAAAGAGAAGACTACATGTGATTATTAAGCATAGGTGGCTGGTCCATGAATGCGCGCGACTGGCTTGGAGGACCCTAGGTTGTAGAAAGGAGGAAAGACCGACGCTGGAAGTTCGTTCCACTTTTTGACAGTGCGACACAGGAACGAGTCGCTGAATTTTTTCGTTCGTATGCAGAACGTGTCCACTGTGTGAGGATGAAAACTGTATCCTGTGCGAGCAGTGCGGGGGCGAAAATATATGACTTTCTTATGATAATATAATATACAAACTATGACTTTCACTAACTCATTTATACTTATATACTTTTCAGTTTTGAGGGTGTTAACAGTGAACGAAAATAAATACACAATATTTTTTATTATACCTATAATGTAAATTCACTGAAAATAATTTATTATACAAATAAATATATCTTTTTTATTTCTAAATCTTTAATTCTAATTCTCTTTTTTAAATGAAAATACAGCTATAATTTAAAAATATAGGTGAAGTGTCCATTTCAAAGAATGTCTACGAACGTGATGTAGAACAAATTAATTTAGTTGAAAGTTAATTTAATTGAAAAATGTTTTACCTTTGCTTGTTTCAAGAATTAATTGATGAGTCATGACATTAGTAAAAGGGCGGACGGCCATATTCATGTTTTGAATGCTAAAAAGTTGTTCTGTACAATTTAATTTAATTAAATACCGAATTAATTTAAAATCCTTATCTACTAATATTATATATGCGAAAGTAACTATGTCTGTGTGTTACCGTTTCACGGCTAAACCACTGAACCACTGAACCGATTTTGATGACATTTGATACGGAAATAGCTTGAACCATTGTCACGTTGCAGTTTTTGTGATATTTGGATCATTAAAATAAAGTAAATTCAGTTATTGATGATTATAATTATATTAGAAAAAAGCAATTTTGATGTTTAAAAGTTATTACCATTGCCTAAAAGGAAAGTTAGAAAAAAGGGAATTCCCTTTTTGTAAATGTTATAGGAATAGTAAAACGTTTTCTCCATTTGGATGAACATGGGTACACTAACTAAGAAAATTGGTAAACTTTTTGCTTGAGTGAGCATTGAATTCGGGATCGCTTTCCAATATTCTTAGAAATTCTAAGTACCAATTAATTTTATTTTTCAGAATAACAACAATAAGATATTTTCCCAACCCCAGAAATGTAAAGCCCGTTTCTCTTGTATAAAAAAATTACATAATTATTATAATATTAAACAAATATTACAATTCAAAATTTTAATAATAAAAAGACATGCAAAGGTATATTTTATTCTATAAATCTTATCTATACCTACTTATATATAAAAGGCAAAATCTCAATCACTGAGGATAGATATTTGAAATTTGGAGAGGGTGTTAATTGATTGTTGGCATCGTTTAAGAAGGAATTTCAACCCTTAAGGGGAGAAATAGGGTGGCAAAGATTATATGGGAAAACTTATTTATCTAATCAAAACAATTTGATTTTTTGACACAATTTTAATGAAACACATATTTCGGTGTTTTTCAAAATCAACTCCTAAATAATATTATAAAGAGGTGTTCATTAGACTTTTAAATTTCTTTCACCAATATTTAGAATAGACCTTCAGGCAGGACATAGGCATATAGCTGTTAAAAACCTTTTTGTGGAGAACAATTTATAAATATCGCAAATGTAGCAACATCACCAACCATTGCCATTTTCTTTCTCAGACGTTACGGGATATTCTATTTCCACGCGGGGGAAACCGTGGACAAAAGCTAATTCATCGATTCAGGTCAAACGAAAACGTCAACATTTCTTAATATTTTTACAACAGCTTTTCAAATTATACAATTTTTCCCCAGTTTCCGGCATGACTTTGGGTGAAGACAACATTGAAAACGAAGAAACTTGGTGGGGAGGTGGAAGGTCAATTCTGAGTCTACGTGATCGTGCCAGGTTATCATGCGGAGGATCCCTTGGCCCAGGGTCCGCTTTATCATCCCCTGGCCCACCCGCCTGCGCCTGCTTCGTACCCCCAAGGGAAAATCATTCAGCTCCCGTCGTGTCCTTTTGTGACGACTGACGCTAACCCATCAAAATGCCCGGATCATAATCAGCTTCAACTATTTTGGGGGAAAAGTGAGGATGAAATTTCATTAATTAATGAAGAAGCAAGGACTGATAGAAGTGTAATGTTTAACCCTAGGATTGTTATACATGATGATACATTGGATGATAGTGAGATATCGAACAACAGTGATGAGTTTCGTAATATCAGTGATAGTAATGGTTATAATCTCGTTTATGAATGTAAAATTGAAGAAGATGATATTTTGAAAATGAAAGTGGAAGCTGATTTGAGAGCCAAAGGACTCGCTGCTTTGCAAAGATTTTGTTCTATTGATTATGAATATGGAACTTGGTTATAGGATAACTTAATTAATTTTTGGGATTATAACCAGTCATTCCTTAAAAACATATTGATCTCTTAATTGCATTTTTTATCTATCATCACGCCTTTTATCCCAAGTGGGGTAGGCAGAGACAATCGAATGCTATTTGTTACGAACCTGAGATACATCTTCTTCTTGAGATGCTTCTTTTATATTCATCATACCTTTCATACATGCTCAGCGATTGTGTGTACTTTTAATATTTCCATCGATCAATACATTTTTTATATGTTCAATAAAAGTATCTGTCAGCATTTCCTTTCACTTCAAACATATACACTTTTTTAGTCAATCTTTCATCCTTCTAGCTTACTTCCATGCTTTTTATTTCATACCCAAGTCTCGCTTCCATAAGTGATGGAACTAAAACAGCATTATGTATATGCATTTTTTTATTAAATTTTAGATTTATAATAAATTGTAATGTTGTACTTACCAGAAATTAAGCTTTACAATTTTAAATAAGAATTAAAAGATGTTTAAAAAATATTAACCATGTTTACCTAAGTAAATTTTATGTACTTATGTAAATAAACTATTAGTAGGTATTAAACTAACTCTAAATAATTTCACTAAATATAGATTATTCCCAGACATATTTTGTTTAAAACGCGTGCCAATTAGGCATGCCTCAATTTCATTGAAAATACCTTTATTAATTACAAGTACCTACGTTAAAACCACTTAGATTATAATTATTATAATAATTTGAAAATATTCTTTATAAATACTTTCTTAAGAAACTGTATTGTATTATATTTTTCTTAACAAGGAAAAGAAATAAAATCTTAACATATTTTCCTTTTCACCATATCAAGGCCAAGTGCGCGTGAATTCTCATTGGATGGTACAATGAAAAGCGTTCATTGAATATTAATAAGTAAGCCCTATACAAAAGGTACTATTGTCTTTGAGTTAAACAGCTTTTATCTCAATTGAAAGCTTTACGAAGTTTGCACAGATATTTTGACAATTAAAATATTTTCTATAAATCTAATAAGTATATCTTACAAAATTGAATTTAAATTATTTTGGCTAACACAAAAATAAAAATAAGATATATGTAATTACTTATTGGTAGTTAGGAAATAAATGTTTAATATTAAGCATTTTTATGTGGGCCAATAAAAAAGGCTTCAAGTAATTAAAAAAATAGTACATAATAATTAGTTATATATTTTTATAAGAACATGATATATGTGTATAGGTATGTATTAAATAAATATTTTTAAAATTAAAATCTATCCTTCCATTTTAAATATTAGGTACTTAACCAATACTTGAAAAAATTATACAAAACCGGAAATGTTGCCTACTTATCAATCTTTTCTCTAAAGTATATTTTGCCCGCATTTGGGAATCAAACTTGGAAACGAATGTCACTAGGCCAATTAAAAAAAACACGTATCGACTTAGATAGAAATTATAATAATATATGTGTTTACATATTATGTAAATTGTTTTAGTTTTATAAAAATTATGTAAGTATGTGAAATTATTGCTGGTGATATGAAAAATTGAATGTTACTTAAAATAAGGCTGTGTTTTTTTAAATAAAGTTATAAATGACATTTTGGATTTTTATTTCAAATTAAACTTTTTTAGCTAGCTTTTTGAATGTTTAAGTGACCATTCAATAAAACTATACCTAATGTAATGTAGAATGTAATTTCACAATCTATATCTATACACCACCTTATTTTTCACTGGATTAGAGGAGTTTCCATGAAGAGGGTGATATAAGGCATCAACTAGCTTCCCGCCCTGACTTCGCTCGTGAATTTTTTGAATGTGACAAGAATATTATCACTAAGGATTTCCGAGATAAAAAATAGCCTATGGCACTCTCCGGCTTTCAAACTATCTCTGTGCAAAAAATACATCAATCCGTTGCTTTTTATTGTTTTTTTCTTTACGGGATGCCTTACAGCTCCCGAAACCGTGTTATGGTTCCAGTGTACCCAGCGGAAGACCAAGTCTCCCTCGTTTAGCCCATGGTATTTGTGAGGCTATACCTAACGAGTGGCTAGTTCTGTTGAGGTTTCTGGAAAAGCCTCTAAGATGAGAGATTAAGTGTGGTTTGTCGGATTATGTACATAAGTTTATAATTATAAGAAACTTCCGGTCACAACTTTATGTGCACTTAGAAACACGAGAAGTCGATGTAAGAAAGAAAATGCTTTGAAGAAAATATGTAGGTACTTTGTTCATTTTAAGAAGGTATGGCTCATCCAAATCTTTAACTTTTGAGATAGGTATTTAACATCATACCTACATACTATACCCAATTAATTGACTACAGTGAACAGAGTATAGTAGAATTTTTAGATCGAAATGTAAGTACCTACTTAAGGACGCGTTTACGAAATGACGCTCTTCTATACTTAATATTGAGGCAACTACTAAAAGACAGATATAAGTCCAAATTTATTCATTAATGCTGTCAGAAGCAATTTTCAATGTGAAATGAAATGAAAATTTATAACTCAGAACAACTCCAAAGACAGGTCGTTTTATATAATTATCCAATTCATGTAATTACCTAAATAAATATACCTACAGTAAAATTATTTTCAACACACTTGCTCGTAATGTGAGTTTTATTACCTCAATTTTAGACTCACACGCGTGCTTTTTCTTTATATTACAGCACAAGAGTTATAATATAACCCAAATACCCAATGAAGTTAAATTCGTACAAGATTGCAAATTGTATGTGTGTCCACAAAGCATTCTTAATTTAACGGCATAATACAGTTTTTATTTTTTAACCACGACTTTGTTGGCTGTTTGGCGAGTTATCCGTGTCTTATCTGTCACGCGGGAAAAAACAAAACATTTCTATAAATATTTGTTAACATTTTCGCCGTGTTGTGGTAATTATTAAAAATGTCGACTTCAAATGGCGAAGAATACGTAAATTTGGCTCCATGAAGTTTATTGTTATCCTCGCAAGTGTGTTGAAAAACGTCGTATGAAACGCGTGTGCATTGGTCATTACCACAGAACTGAAGATCTGTGGTCATTACATACTCAGCTTTCTTATAGCGCTCGCCTAGTGGCTCGCGCTGAAAATACTGCCTTGTACGTAATGACCAACATAGCACCCTTGTATGTACCTAGTTGAATATATTTCCCGTATCATGTTATTTTTATCATTGATGAAAGTTACGAAGTTATAGAGATATTTGTACCGAAACTTACCCTGGTTTCATTATTTTCGCGGGATGACAGTAAGGAAATATCAGTTTATTGCATTTTTTATATTAAAAAATACGTTGGAATTAAGGGCAGGAACGAATAATTTTGGTTGATTTCTGAACTGAAATTCCCGAATTTTACGAATGCTATGAACATGCAATTTGGGCCTCGAAAACTAGAGGATTTTATTTAGTATTGTGTAGGATGAAAACATGATTGGTGAAAATTTTCTCGATAACTTACATTTTTGAAATCTCCTCTTCAAAAACACCTTTTTAGTCATACGACCATACTCTGAAGGAATTTACGTTTAAATTTTATACGAATCTGTAGGTAATTTCAGTACCTAGTATTGATTAAGAAGATTTTTCCCTGCATGTGATCGTTTTTTAATAAATTATTTATTTGTAATGTGCCGCTTACGTCATTTATTCCGAGAAGCAATACTTGATGGCCTTCTCACTTCTGCAGCAAGAACGGACAAAGCGCCGCTGTTTTCTTGCATGACGTGATCGTTGCAGTCGAACCACTCATGCGCCCGAACCACGAGTTTAGGGCGTGGCTTACGATTAAAAATTTCTGAGTCGTTCCTCGTCTTAACGTAAAATGTACCTTAAAACACAACATTTTACCAGTTTCCGTAAATACATCCTTAAGTATCTAATTTGAAATCCAATAAAATTGGTACCATTATATTCACACGCATTACCCCACTCTGCCACCGAACTTTATTTACGTTATTCATCCAATATGTGATATTTGCGTTACTCACCTCACGTTTTTTCTCGGAAGGGCTTATAATACCTTAAAATTTTCTTCCAGCAAAACCCGTAAATACGTAGGTAGTTACCTATCTACGCAATACACGTTGCAATTTCCCCGAAGCCCATACTTGTTATTCTTGCTAGAACTTTCTATTGACTTAGGACGGGAGAAGCGAGGCAAATATTTATATTAAAAAAAGTTTCAACTCTTGCCTGCACAGTAATATTTTCTATTTTCGATTTATTTATTCTGGATTAGATGCAATCAAAAGTGACTTTTTATAAATTGAATTTCTAGCACTTGGTGGTTATAAACAAGTTTGTTTATTATATTTGTATTTTGATCCACGCTCCTCCGAAGGTTTTGCGACGGTAAATTAAAAAGATGCGATCAAGTGTGTTTTGGACCACGCAGGTTAGGTTCTGCAGACTTTATTGTGACTGATTAAATATATAGTGGGTATAAACTTCAAAGCAACTGCAATTGGCCGTGCTAACTTTTTGAACAGAAACGAAGATCTCGAAACCGTTTCGAGATATAAGCTTTCAGTACAATTTCTATTTATCAGATTTTAAATTAAGTGTATACTTTTTAAGATATTCAATAACAAACAATAACCTTAATTTGACCGATGTATGACGTCATCTTAAGCAGTATGAAAAAATGATACCTTTGCCTACAAAAAAGGGCAATCGTCAATCTTTGAATGACATCTTTATAAATTATATTTTACGTGTAATTATTTTCTTTGTTATTAGGACATGACGGGATGAAACACTATTTACTTGCCATTGTAAAAAACTATTCAATTTAAATAAATATAAACACGAGTATATAAACAAGAGTAATTTTTAGGTTAGTCGACCTTGACTGACGTTTGCTTGACGTTAATTTGATTGACTGTCACTTTTTATGAGTAGTGGCCAAGATTATAATCCTGTTCTAAATTCTTGTGACGTCACGTTTACTTTTCGCGGGTAAAATTTGTAAAATATATTAAAAATAGACGCAATGGATAAAAAACAAAAATATCGAAATTAGTTTCTTAAAATGGGCTATATTTTCAAAACAAATTATAAAAAAAAGTATATTATAAATATGTAGCATGGCCAATTTCATTCGGTTGCCTCGTGACGTGATTTATCTCGGGAACATGCAATTTTCTCTATATTTTTTTAGTCAGACAGCGTTTACTGTAGGTAGATAATTTTCAGATTTTCTGGAATTAAAATTGAAGGGCCAAGGAAATTTCTCAATATTTAATAACTATTCCCAATGGTTTGGACATGTTGGAGAATGAAGGATATTTATCCTTGACTGTACCTACTTTTATTGAACATTATAAAAAATGTAAATATTAAAAGTAGGTACACACAATCGCCGAGCATGTAAGGTATGATGAATATAAAAGAAGCGAAAGAGGTATGTCAGGATCGTAACAAATGGCGTTCGATTGTCTCTGCCTACCCCTCTTGGGATAAAAGGCGAAATTATAGATAGATAGATTATTCCCAAAAAATCCCAATAGAATCTAATCTAATATTTTTTTTGAAGTTGTGGCTCTATCAGGGTTTTGATGAAATAAAAAAATATCTGTGACACACTATGGAACCTTAAAACCGTATATTTATTCAAGTTTTTAGAGTGCGTATTTACATTTTTTTTTTTCGTTTTTTTATAGGTTTTGTACAGGTTTGTAATTTCTATTTTAAAATGAAATAAAAACAGTGAAGTACCAATTTGATTTAGGGGTAGGTAAGTAACAATAAATATGGCGATTGGTAATTTTTAACTTTTGAGGTACCGAAATATTTTCGATATAGATTTCAATATTTATTTATATAACAACTCCATATACCTACTTATTTACACATAACATAAATACCTTAAATCTAATCTAAACATTAAAAATAAGTAAATAAACCAGGTCCGCGTGGAATAGTGGCAAGAATACTGGCTGCATTTCCCCGCTGAATCGCAAATCGTTGAGCGAGGAAGAGGAAGGAGCCAGCCCTCTTGTCACCAGAAGAGATGATCAGTCGAGGGATAAACTTTTTGGCATTTACACCCCACGGACCTAGATTTTCTACACCAAACGGCACAAATTTGTAGTTTTAATAATTAATTTAACTATATTTGCGACATTTGTTAGACTGCGATTTCCGCCGCAGCTCCCGCTTTGATTGCTGTTTCCCTGAGATGAGACGGGGCTAATATCGCTCCCAGGGAATCAGAGTCATTCCATCGGGTGTCTTGCCATCTTCCCAAATTGTTCCATACTTTTTGTTATTACGAGTATATGAACAATATTTGTATATTAAGGGGCTGATAATCGTCAGCGTCCTTGACGATTTGATGTTTTAAGTCACGCCCTTTTTCCGACCTAGCCTGCGAGAGACTATCATAGTTAGAGAGACCACGCTTTTAGTTGCCGTCTGGCGTCTAATACAAGACTGTATGTGATCAGTAATTGTCGTCTGACACAGGACTGCATGTGATTATTTGTCTCCTAATACCATACATACTGTATGGGATTAGTTGTCGTTTAGTAATCTGTCAAAAAATATTTTATAAGATGTTGCTCCGTATTGACGTTAAAAAGGACAAATCAACAAACAAACAATCACTCTTTCACGTTTGTAATATTAGTAAGGAAGTAAGAATACCTACCTATTTACACGCTTGATGATAAAATGATGCTTTTTGCCCCGGGTTTGCTCGTGGGAATGTTTGAAATGTGACAAGCGAGATCTAATATTTTATTAAAATTCAACATTATACTAGATTTCGACTAATTTTAGGGTTCTGAATTCGAATTTGATATCGATTTCGCAATTCAATATGACGACATCTGTCAATTTCGTAAAATTCGAAATTATACTAGATTTCGACAAATTTTAGGGTTGTGAATTCGAATTTGACATCGATTTCAAAATCGAATATGACGACATCTGTCAATTTCTTTAAATTTGACATTATACTACATTTCGACTAATTTTAGGGTTCTGAATTCGAATTTGAATTTGATATCGATTTTACAATTAAATATAACGACATCTGTAAATTTCTTTAAATTCGACATTATACTAGATTTCGACTATTTTTAGGGTTCTGAATTCGAATATGATATCGATTTCACAATTAAATATGACATCTGTAATTTTATTTAAATTCGACATTATACTAGATTTCGACTAGTTTTAGGGTTCTAAATTCGAATTTGATATCGATTTCACAATTCAATATGACGACATCTGACAACTTCTTAAAATTCGACATTATACTACATTTCGAATAATTTTAGGGTTCTGAATTCGAATTTGAATTTGATATCGAATTCAAAATTAAATATGACGACATCTGTCAATTTCGTAAAATTCGACATTATACTAGATTTCAACTAATTTTAGGGTTCTGAATTCGAATTTGATATCGATTTCACAATTAAATATGACGACATCTGTCAATTTCTTAAAATTCGACATTATACTAGATTTCGACTATTTTTAGGGTTCTGAATTCGAATATGATATCGATTTCACAATTAAATATGACATCTGTAATTTTATTTAAATTCGACATTATACTAGATTTCGACTAGTTTTAGGGTTCTAAATTCGAATTTGATATCGATTTCACAATTCAATATGACGACATCTGACAACTTCTTAAAATTCGACATTATACTACATTTCGAATAATTTTAGGGTTCTGAATTCGAATTTGAATTTGATATCGAATTCAAAATTAAATATGACGACATCTGTCAATTTCGTAAAATTCGACATTATACTAGATTTCAACTAATTTTAGGGTTCTGAATTCGAATTTGATATCGATTTCACAATTAAATATGACGACATCTGTCTATTTCTTTAAATTCGACGTTATACTAGATTTCGACTAGTTTTAGGGTTCTGAATTCGAATTTGATATCGATTTCACAATTCAATATGACGACATCTGTCAACTTCTTAAAATTTGACGTTAATTTCAAAAGACATCTGTATTTTTTTTAAATTCGACATGATACTAAATTTCGACGAATTTTAAGGTTTTCTTTCACATTCATAACACATTAATATTGCACAAAATAGTGACTTTCTTTATAATAACAATAATTTCCATATAAATACGTGCTGCTCACATCAAAATTCCATAGTGAATGAATATTTTAAATTACCTGCATTTTATTCAAATCGTAAAAATATAAATCAAAACAAAATAAAATTCGCAACGTATGGGATTTAGCAGCGCGGTGCCTCCCACCTAGCCACTTCGGCTTGAACTTATTTAGTCGAAATTTGACATTGCATAGACATGTTAGTATTCACATTTTTAACCCATAACATAATATTCAAATAGTACTTTAATCTAAACATAAATGATGAACAAAATAAAAATATGTACAAATTTAGAAATTGTTAAAACATAAATAAGTGCTGTATTCGTCTTTAATGGTTGTACTTTTAGTTTAAACATTAAGAACTCATGTAATTATATATAAGTGTATTACTGTATCAACTGGTGATGGATCTAAATAAATAAATAAATAAAAAAAAACTTAAATATCGTGAACATGTAGGTTGATTGGAGGGAAAATCTTTGTCAACTGTCGGTCTTGCAATTACATTCAGGTCTTGCTGTTGCAATACTATATTTTTATCTCCAATCGGTTCTCTTATTTGAAGCTTTCTGGTGAATCTAGGATCTACATTACCTTAAATTACAATACATTAAATTACATTACATTATTATTATAATATAACCTCAAGGTCAGGAACGTCATCGGTAGATTTAGAAAGAAGGGTAACATTTTCTTTAGTTTCTGCTAGTGACACATTATTTAACCTGTAATAAAGTTTACAGTTATATGTAAAATTTCAAATTTTTTATAAACATTACACGACAAGTACAGGATGTAAAAGAATAACTCCAAAAACAAGTGTGTTGTAAATCTATTAATTCTCAATTTTATGTATCGTACGAAGAAACTTACTCTGTCAATGAAAAATCTGACGTTTCAGTTGTTTCACACGTAGTATTTTCGTCCAACTGTTGTTTCTTCCTGATATAATAAAAACATGTTTAATCACATACACTATACTTACTGTTTAGAACTCTAAAATTTGTCGAAATCTAGTATAATGTCGAATTTTAAGAAATTGACAGATGTCGTCATATTGAATTTTGAAATCGATATCAAATTCGACATCAGAACTCTAAAATTAGTCGAAATCTAGTATAATGTCGAATTTTAAGAAATTGACAGATGTCGTCATATTGAATTTTGAAATCGATATCAAATTCGAATTCAGAACCCTAAAATTAGTCGAAATGTAGTATAATGTCGAATTTTAAGAAATTGACAGATGTCGTCATATTGAATTTTGAAATCGATATCAAATTCGAATTCAGAACCCTAAAATTAGTCGAAATCTAGTATAATGTCGAATTTTAAGAAATTGATAGATGTCGTCATATTGAATTTTGAAATCGATATCAAATTCGAATTCAGAACCCTAAAATTAGTCGAAATCTAGTATAATGTCGAATTTTAAGAAATTGACAGATGTCGTCATATTGAATTTTGAAATCGATATCAAATTCGAATTCAGAACCCTAAAATTAGTCGAAATCTAGTATAATGTCGAATTTTAAGAAATTGACAGATGTCGTCATATTGAATTTTGAAATCGATATCAAATTCGAATTCAGAACCCTAAAATTAGTCGAAATGTAGTATAATGTCGAATTTTAAGAAATTGACAGATGTCGTCATATTGAATTTTGAAATCGATATCAAATTCGAATTCAGAACCCTAAAATTAGTCGAAATCTAGTATAATGTCGAATTTTAAGAAATTGATAGATGTCGTCATATTGAATTTTGAAATCGATATCAAATTCGAATTCAGAACCCTAAAATTAGTCGAAATCTAGTATAATGTCGAATTTTAAGAAATTGACAGATGTCGTCATATTGAATTTTGAAATCGATATCAAATTCGAATTCAGAACCCTAAAATTAGTCGAAATCTAGTATAATGTCGAATTTTAAGAAATTGACAGATGTCGTCATATTGAATTTTGAAATCGATATCAAATTCGAATTCAGAACCCTAAAATTAGTCGAAATCTAGTATAATGTCGAATTTTAAGAAATTGACAGATGTCGTCATATTGAATTTTGAAATCGATATCAAATTCGAATTCAGAACCCTAAAATTAGTCGAAATGTAGTATAATGTCGAATTTTAAGAAATTGACAGATGTCGTCATATTGAATTTTGAAATCGATATCAAATTCGAATTTAGAACCCTAAAATTAGTCGAAATCTAGTATAATGTCGAATTTTAAGAAATTGACAGATATCGTCATATTGAAGTTTTAAATCGATATCAAATTCGAATTCAGAACCCTAAAATTAGTCGAAATGTAGTATAATGTCGAATTTTAAGAAATTGACAGATGTCGTCATATTGAATTTTGAAATCGATATCAAATTCGAATTCAGAACCCTAAAATTAGTCGAAATCTAGTATAATGTCGAATTTTAAGAAATTGATAGATGTCGTCATATTGAATTTTGAAATCGATATCAAATTCGAATTCAGAACCCTAAAATTAGTCGAAATCTAGTATAATGTCGAATTTTAAGAAATTGACAGATGTCGTCATATTGAATTTTGAAATCGATATCAAATTCGAATTCAGAACCCTAAAATTAGTCGAAATCTAGTATAATGTCGAATTTTAAGAAATTGACAGATGTCGTCATATTGAATTTTGAAATCGATATCAAATTCGAATTCAGAACCCTAAAATTAGTCGAAATCTAGTATAATGTCGAATTTTAAGAAATTGACAGATGTCGTCATATTGAATTTTGAAATCGATATCAAATTCGAATTCAGAACCCTAAAATTAGTCGAAATCTAGTATAATGTCGAATTTTAAGAAATTGACAGATGTCGTCATATTGAATTTTGAATACTGGAGTTAATTATTTAATATAATTACGCTCACAAAAAGCAACGCTGACTCCTAGACTAAAGTATACAAATAGCAACTTCCTTATGAAAATATTGCCTAATCGCTACGGTAATGTCATATATTAATAAAGTTTACCATTAATAAATTAAATTTGAGCCAAAAAATACACAAATAATACAAAAACTTGTGAGCGATCGAGTGGCCGCGACCGTCTAGCATCACGATTCAGCCGTCACTGCCGACAAGGCGAGTGTGAATAAAGAAGAGCTAAAGCGTTTCCGCTCAGAGTATAAATCGTAAGCGCCATTTGACATAATCATTATTTTTTAAATAACTATACAATTTATTTGAATATACAAATGACAATTATATGGGTAATTGAATATTACAAAAACAAATTAAATGTCATAGTACTAAAATCACTAGTACCGCTGTTTTCTTATTTTGAAAACTTTCAGAGACCACATTTTGGGATTATTTTCTATCGAGCGAAAATTGTGTAATCGCGTTTTCAGAATGACAATTATATCAATTATATCCTGTAGAATAATATATATTTTTTTCAATCTTGGAAATTGTCTTGTTTTTGCTAAAAGATTCTTTAAATAATCGTATATAGGTGTTATCTGCCCCTTAATTCTCTTAATTGCATCCCGGAGTAAGGTGCGTCGGTTTATTATCAAGGCTACCTAGCGAGTGTTTTAATTCAGTCCAACTACATAATTTGCAAGTAGTTTATTTTGTCATAAAGTCTACAGCAGAAAGATGGACTGTTATGGACAGTCTCTAAATTTGTAATAACAGGTACAAAAAATAATCATAAGTTTGACGTGCGGCGATTATATCGTCTATCAATCAATCAAATGCCCTTTGCCTCCTCTATATTCATGACATGCCCGGTTGTGTGCGTTTCTAACCTTTTCTAACTTTGATCTAAGTTTTTCCCCTTTTAACCAAACTTCCTTATAATAATAATATGACCAGACTAAAATATTTTGAAGAAAGTTAAGGAACTGACGCTTATAAATGGATATTTTATTGAAAAGTGAAATATATTTGTGATTACGTCATATAAAATATTTTTTCTTAGAAAAGGAAATCAAGAAAAATAATATAAAAGTTAAATTTTAACTTATATTTTTCATTCTTAGTTAACATAAGTAATTGTGTGAGATACCTCTGCAGGTGTTACTCAAGAGGTAGAGCTCCACTTGTTTCTACCCATCTGGTGATTTGAAATAATAAATTAGTGAACTGTATTTTAAACTGTTTATTTGTCATAACAATTTATATATACAAACTTATCGATACCTAACTAATGGACCTAATTACTGACCTTGCATATCTTCCGGGCAAGATGATATTGTTGATTATTTTACTTTCTTTAATTTCGGTATTCAGGTTTCATACTGATACTGTCAAACACAAAAGGTGTTTCTTCGTGCAATCCCAAGGTAAAACTCTTCACAGCATGTCATCTTGCCCGAATATGCCCCACTTATTCTAAGTATAAATTCAAAATACACTAAAACTTATTGTTCATATAAAGATCTCGGCTGCCAGTCTTCACAAAGTCGCCAGCAGCAAGTGGCTGATCAATCGAGTAGCGCACAATAATGTTACCAACCGTTTTTTTCTTCGCGGCTCCCGAAACCTTGTTATCAATCCCAGGATACCCAGCGGAAGACCAAGTCTCTCTCTTTTAGCCGATGGTATTTATTAGGCTATACCTACCTAACGAGTGGCCAGATCTGTTGAAGTATATTTAGATGGAAAACCCTCTAAGTTGCGGATTATGTTTTTAACTGAGTATAAAAAGCCTATTGGTATTTTTTTCTATCGAGTAAAATGTTTCTAATCATATTTTTAAAACAATAAAAAGATTTGTCATATCCTTAGAATCATCTATCTATCTATCTATCTATCATCACGCCTTTCATCCCAAGAGGGGTAGGCTTATCCTTAGAATCAATATATTATTATATTTTTTTCAGTTTCGTTTTCTGAAAAATTTGGTTAAAAATTGGATTTTGATGACTGGTAGGTATATAGCAATCTCTAACGCCCAATTTCTGAAAGTCTAGTCAAAGTTAATCAGAGATTAGTTACGCCACGTTCTGAAAAGTCGCGGGTCCGATCCCCACATCCGACCATGTACCAATGGGTTTTTATAATAAAAAATCTACGTACATTATTTCGACAAACCGTACAAAGAGGCTTTTCCATCTACATACCTCAACAGAGCTGGCCACTCAAAAATCTTCAGTTAAGTGAGGAAGACTTTGTGTTCCGCAGGGTACCCTGGGGCCGGCAACGGTTCCCGGGAGCTGTAAGGCAATCCGTGAAGATTTTTTAAGTATTTTTTTAAAACAATTAACTTTGGCTAGACTTTTAGAAATTGGGGCCTTAGAGATGCTATCAAAAGTTTTTAGACAAATCAGAGATTGCTTTCAGAACTCAGTTGGTATATACTCAGAACCGGTTTTCTTAACTAATTCAAAACATTCAGGCGAAATTAAGTTAAGTAAGTAAAGTAGATTTTGATATAGATTACTACGTAGAAATATAATGTATGTGGACATCGTTACCAGTGTTTCTGGTCACGATGCAAGGTATACCTAATAGCCGTTATGGTGAGTTTTCAAATACTTTCACGAATAATATTTAGCAAGGATTCTTTGGATGTTCTGTTTCACAATGCATAGTTGATTTAAAACTGAAATAAAACCTTGGTAAAAAAAATCTCGGATGCGGCCTTGAGAATATGTGCCTTAACCAACTTCTGGGGGCACGTAATATTCGTTCGCACTTTTTCTAAAAAAATAATAGATAACAACAAGCTCCCAACATCCTCTCACAGCTGTCCCAAGCTTCGCATCAACAAGTAGCATCTTAAGTAGGCCACACCTTGGTCCGGCATCGCTCCGAAAATTTCAAGAATTGGACGAGACGTCTGTGGTGTTTCGGTGGACCGTACGGCGGCGCGCCGGTGATTGGACGAATGGGTGGGCACCTTTAGCAACATACTGTTAATCTATGAAAGGATTGACTTACATGATTTCAGCTTCAGTGTTTACTTGGTACAACGACTCTAACACCAGTATTCAAGAACAACACTAAACGGTCCACCGAAATCGACCAGACTCGTCCAATTTTTGTAACGAACGGTCCGTCATCCGTTACGAAGTTATAAGGAATACAATTTTTCTTTATAATTTTAAAATTATTAAAGAAAATATACGAAGATGAACGCTCCTTATCTCCAAAACTACTGAGGCTAAAATTTTGAAAAAAAAATTAGAGAATATAGGGCCTCTCTTATAGCTTACAGAAAAATCTAAACGAATTTTTTCTGGGATAAACTATTCCCAATAAAACTAATTGAAAAAATATAACGACTATTACACTTAAATATATTGAATAAGTAGGGGAAAGGTGTACAAAACGATCCCCCTAAGGGGAAAAGTTTACTGTGTCTAAAATATTAAAGTTAAATCAAATATTGTTGGAACTTTGGATAAATAATTTAAGTACCATACCATTTCTTTTTAGTTTGTTTATATTTTCAGATTTATTAAACATTTTCCAGAAGTTTACTAAAGGATCATTTTGTACACCTGGGTGTATAAAATGATCCCCGGGGTAGGGACAAAACGATCCCAGGGATCATATTGTACCCCAAGTTAAAATAAAATATATATTTATGATAATCACATTTATTTTCAAGTGTAGCAATAATAATTATACTCTAAATCAGTCTGAAATCGACAACCTGACACAGATTAACAGTGTCTATTGAATCTACTATATTTGAAAATAGTCTTCTAACGTAGTTTAGAAAGTTCTTTGTTCCTTTCTCTTCTTTTGATTTTTTTCATTTCCCGACTCTTTTTCCTATAGTTTTCTTTTTAGGGGTCAGTTTTTTAGGTTTGTCTTTGCGTGCCCTTTGCTTTTCTTCTTTTTCTATTTTCTCTTCTGCACTTCCTCTTTTAAATAGTTTTTATAGGGTGTCCAAGTAATATTGATGTGTCTATTTGTCTTTTCTTTATATTATTATTTCTTTTTCATTCTATATTTGGCAAAGGTCGAATGTCTCGCTGTGCAAAAACTCCAAATGATGTGGAAGGTAAATCAATAGACGTAACTAAAGTAGAGGTTGTAAGAGGATCACTCTCTTGGGCTTGCGTATTTTTTGTGGGCGTAATCTGGTTTGAAATCAAATTATAAGCTTGGTTTTGAAGAGATTCTCACGATAACGAGATTCTAACGGTGTATCAATAGGGGTATTCACATATTCTGTGGACGGCAGAGCGGGCGGTTCGCATTCATCGTTACTATGATCATGCATACAAACAAATCACTCAATTTAGCATTATTTTTTGCAAAGTGTCAAAAAGTTATGGGTAAAATGATCCCCGGGATCATTTTATACCCACAGAAAGGGATCGTTTGACCCCAAATGTAATATTTGCAAAACTTATTCAAAAATAACCACAAATATTATCTTAATGAGTATCAAAACGTGCTTGAAATGTTATTGACTATCAATAGAAACCGGCACTAAAACAGCCATTACCCAAAAAGTAACAAAATGGCAACAATCTAACATTAATTTTAAGCTTACCTTAGATCAAGCACAGCGATTTTCTTTTTTTATCGTTACACAACGCACAGTAATCACAACGCCATGTCACTTCGCCGGACAACTGAGCGGGTAGCGGGGTAGACGTTAGCGAGTAAATCAGATAGATGGCACTAACAGTTTGTTTAAAACAGTGGGGAATCTTTTACCTCGAGGGATCGTTTTGTACACCTTTCCCCTAACTATATGCTAAATTACAGTGACACAGGTAGATTATTTACAGAGAAATTGGGAATAGTAATATCCTCATACAAATTATGGATCGAGAAATACGGAACCCTCAGCGCGCGAGTCGTACAAGCAACTTGGCTTTACTTCTTTATATGACTTAGGCAGCAGCATTCTGTCTTGGCATAGCTTCAATCTTCACAAACCGAGAGTTGTTCACCTTACTTGGAATTAACTGCGCCGATGAAGAGTTTTTACAACAACTGTGTGCTAGACTGCTGTTCAGTGAGGAATCTATATCATCGAGGAACCTCGTAAGTACACCATAGATATTATTAAGTTTGTATGTTTTTGTATGCATTGATCTCAGGAACAACCAGGCAATTTAGATACCCCGTTTATTGATGAAGGTTATACAGGTGGGTAAGGGGGAGAACGGAATAAGATCTATCCGACCCCAAATGGATCCTCACCTGCATGCTTGGTACATGCTGCTAGACAACAAACGAGGCTCTGGCAGCCTAGCAATGGCGGGTTTATCCATACATCTAGCCTACAGCGAGCCTGAAGAACTAAATAGTCTCAAAATGTCTGGTGCAGAAGGCAAGGGGAATACACACTTGCGCCCTTGTTTCTAAAATAAAACAATAATTTAAAGGAGAAATTTTATTTATTAGTTTTATTAATAAGCACAATTATAATGATGTAGACGACCTTATATAAATAAGAAACAGGAACTTAATTTCCTAAACAGACTGAAAATTAAATTACATAATATCAAAGCTAAATTTGTCCAGCCAGATCAATTTTAGGTAACTGGCCAAACGCAGACATTTTTATCAGTGTTGGTAAGTATTGTAAAAAGTTGATTCAGAAATTGTTGTGAGTATTGAACATCAGTTTAATTAAATTGTATTGTGAAAAGTATGTATGTTAGAAAGTTATAAGAGGTTCTTTGACAGAATATCTTTTATTATCAATTGTGACCATAAATAAAAATTAAATGCTGTTCGATAGTAGGTACATTTGAGAACGACTGGACCAACAAGATCCGAACAAGGTTTTTAAGGAAAGAAAAATTGGAAAATCCGAGAAAAACGTATTTTTTCTATGGAATTTTTGTATGAACTCAAGACCTTAATAGGAGATTAAAGTTAATATGGGCCCCGCAGGCGGTGCACTAGTTAAAAATTCACCATTTTTATGGTTAAGGGTCCTATATCCATGATTTATCAGGGATAAACTATTCCTAATTTCTCTGTAAATAATTCACCTGTGTCACTGTAATTTAGCATATAGTTACTTATTGAATATAGGTATCTAAGTGAAAGTGCTATTTTTTTAATGGGTTTTATTGAAAAGGAAATATGGGTGGTTAAACTTTGCCCCCGTTTTCTCTTACATAGTCTATCACAAAGCTCTTAATTTTTTTTAAGGCGCTATTATACCATTACCTTCAATTAAACGTCTTGCGTTTTTTAGCTTATTTAAAATTCAAAATAATAATAATTTTATTAATTTTGACCATTAAAAAAATTATAAAATAATTTTTATTTTGAATTATTAAGCTACCAAAGAACGCAAGACGTTTAATTGAAGGGTAATGGTTATAAGGGGAAAATTATCCTTTATTTTACCACCCATATTTCCTATTAAATAAAACCAATTGAAGAAATAACGACTATTTCACTTAGATATATTGAATAAGTAACTATATGCTAAATTACAGTGACAGAGGCGGTTTTTTTACAGATAAATTGGGAATAGTAATATCTCCATACAAATTATGGATATAGGGCTCTTAAGTTAGCATCGTTTCCCAAAGTGGTCTAAATGGACCCCTGGGTGGTCGATTTCTACTTGCTGAGGGGTCTACCACAGCAAGTTAAAAGTACTACCGGGGGTCAACAGAAAATAAAATATCTAGAGCGGCGGGGTGAGCATATTTGACGCGACATCTTTCGTGTCGACCGAAAGGCCAAAAACGTTTATGTCCGTACAAGTGCCAGCCACAGAATGGACGGACATAAACGTTTTTGGCCTTTCGGTCGACAAGAAAGATGTCGCGTCAAATATATACTCACCCCGCTGGGGTTACGCCATAAAAACGTTTGGGAACCTCTGAGCTAGTTAGTGCCACCAGTTTCATACTTATCTCAAAGTCTTATTTTAAAGTAAGCTATAAAAAGCAGGTTATATGTTGACTAGAATTAATATGGCATACATCTATAGTACCTACTTATATAAAAGAAACCAGTAATTATAAGAATTATTATTACGATCGAAACAATTAGATGCAATATACAAAATAATTATAATAGTTCTTGCTTCATTTTATAAATAAATGTAAATACATACCTACCTACTTATACTAAAACAATGTTGAACAGCTGTTTAGTTATACGTATAGTAAGTTTTTGTCACTCTAACAAATCTGTCATAAATACATATTATAAAACCAAGTCCCCCGCCGCGTGTCTGTCTGTCTGTGACAATTGACATGTTGTGGTTTTCACTATTAGATAGGATTAAACATGTATAGGAGCTGAGCATTGACAGTATGTGAATCAAGTCAGAAACAGTCATCCTCAGCGAATTTTCATGACGTATGCCGTCAGTTGTGTGGGTATTACAACCGGGGTCTATAGTTTTAAATAATGGAGGGAGACCAAAATTATAACTGAACAGTTGGTCAAGTCAACTATGTTTACACAAGTGCGGCTGCATATTAGAAGACATTTTCTTGACTAGATAAGAATAATTTCTTATAGTGTCTCATAATTATCCATAGATTTAGTAAAGTCGCTCGGATGCTCTACTAGATAGGCAATACAAAAGAGAAAGCGCATAGATACGCATATGTTAAAGCAAGACAGATAGACGAGACCGCTTTTTGAATACTGTAAATGCCTAGCGTCAGTAGTAATTTCGCTTATTTTTTTGAAGTATAATTTAATTACGGTTGAGGCTCCTATATCAATAATTTTTCTGGGATAAACTATTCCCAATTTCTCTGTAAATAATCCACCTGTGTCACTGTAATTTAGCATATAGATACTTATTGAATTATCTAAGTGAAATAGTAGTTATTTTCTCAATGGATTTTTTTTAATTGGAAATATGGGTGGTTGAACTTTGCCCCCGTTTTCTCTATCATATTATTTCACAAAGCTCTTAATTTTTTTAAAAGCACTGTTATACCATTACCCTTCAATTAAACGTCTTGGGTGTTTTGTAGCTTATTGAAAATTCAAAATAATAATAACTTTATTATTTTTGACCAAATTAAAAAATCATAAAATAATTTTTATTTTGAATTTTCAATAAGCTACCAAAAAACGCATGACGTTTAATTGAAGGGTAATGGTATAAACAGCGCTTTAAAAAAAATTAAGAGCTTTGTGATAGATTATGAAAGAGAAAACAGGGGCAAAATATTCCTTTATTTTACTACTCATATTCCCTATTTAATAAAACCAATTGAAAGAACAACGACTATTTCAATTAGATATATTGAATTCGGTAGGTAAAGTAAAAGTTAAGGTATGCTGAATCCAAAACCGTTTCGAGATATTGGTTTAATAATCTGTATTTTTCAATTTATAACTCTTAAAATCGTGAGATTGTCTTTATTTTTTCAAAAACAAATAATTTACTTAACCTACATTTCACCTATGAATGACGTCAACTTGTCAACCAATGTTACCCTGTTACTAGATATACTACTATTTCAGTAGTTTTTATAACTAATCTAGTTTATTATTTAGGAATATTTTATATATATATTATTATATATATATAATATATTTTATGGTAGGATATTCTTTGACCTTTGTATATATTTTGTATCACAACAACTATGCAGACTACGGTATAAAAGCCGTAAAGATGTGTTTCTTTGTTGTTATTTTAATATTTTTTATGTAGAAGTGGTAGGTTTTGGTAGATTTTGTAGGATTTAGAGACGGCAACACTATTGTTTGTTAAATGTCAAAGTCAAAGAACACAGATGTTCTTTTTTCTGTACCAACATATCAAAGGTATTGAAGTATTCAGCCGACAAAATGACGTCATCAGTGCCAAAACTTTGATAATTTATTATAAAAAAACTACTGCATAGAAATCAAAAATATTCAAATTAGTTTCTTAAAATAGCTTTATCTTTAAAATAAAAATATAAAAATTGTACCTTAGTTTTTACTTTACTTACCGAATTTACTTACTATATGCTAAATTACAGTGACACAGGTGGATTATTTACAGAGAAATTGGGAATAGATTATGGGGATAGGGCCCGGTGCAGTGCCTGGATGTAGGTCATCTAAGATTAAAAAACCACAGAATTACACATTTTTGTTAGGCACACTGGTATTCATTTTTTGTCTCGTTCTAATCGCGACATTACCAATCTAGTAGAGCGCCAGCATACTACATCTATGGTATTATCATACACATTATGTCATAATATGTCAGACTGACACGGCTTGTACTTAAGGACCGTTGGTCAAGGTCATCTTGTATCTGTCAAAAATATGGCAAATCTCAGTTAATCCTGGAGCCATATTTTTGACAGTTATAAGAGATGACCTTGACCAACGGCCCTTAATGCTTGTCTAATGTCTAGTCAATAAAATGTATTATAATGTCAGCCGCGCTAAGTATCTTACCTACGTCTTACATAATATAGGTCCATAACTAGCCAAGTCGACATAACATAACTACATCTCTAAACGTTAATTTAAAATTAACCTACTTAGATCTTACGTCTTACATAACATAGGTCCATAACTAGCCAAGTCATAACATAACTACATCTCTAAGCGTTGATTTAAAATAACCTACTTACTAAAACTATTATTATAAATCTACCCACTTATTTATAAACGTAGTTAAACAACTGTTTAGTTATAATATGTTTTGTCTCCATCTAACAAATCTGTCATTTAATATGATAGAGGGAGATGGAACAAGTTAACTAAATAGTTGTTTAACTATGTTTTTGTATAACTTACCTTACGAATAATGGCATCGTCATATCGATTTTTTTTAAATGTACATACCTATATTATTTCTATTTCTAATCTAATCTAAAAAAGGTGTAGATAATTAATGAGACATCAAATTGAGTTGTCCATGGTCAAGCTCCGTTTTGTATTAAAACTCTAGAAACTTCACGGCGGGAAAAACATTTTTGACAATTAATAATAAAATTCGCATACAAAAAACATTAGAAAAATATTTATCCAACAAAATCTGTCTTGCGAAAATGCATGGTAGATCTGTGATTGCTACATATAGTAAGTTGCAGATAACTTATTCTCAAATTGTGTGAAATGATCTACTACTTAACATGGGAGAAATTTGTAATTTTGTAAAAAATATATTACGAGAATTTGAAACTTGTATGATAAAAACAATTTTAAACTTTCGACATAAAGGTACGCGAATGTATGAGGACCACTGAACTGATTTTAATGAATATTGATACGGAAAAAGCTTGAACCGTTGGAAACGACTTAGGATACATTTCTTAAATCCACCCCCTAGGGGATGAAAATTTGTATGGGCCCACGGGCGAACAGCTAGTACCTACCTACCTAATAAACGCCATTTATAAAAGTCTTTTTAATGTACAAATGTTATTTTCTAACTTAAGGTTATAATAAAAATAGGCCTACATATTATTGTAACGACTTATTCAATATTTGTAATACCTAATACCTACATCATTGCAGTAATCTTTTTTAATATACCTATGTACATATTTAATTTCTATCTTAATTAAATAGTTGTTCAGTTATTATATTTGGCGATTCTCTAACAAATTCAATACTTATAATAAAGGGAGACAAAACATATCGTAGGTATTTAATTGGCCATGCTAACTTTTTGAACAGAAACGAAGATCTCGAAACCGTTTCGAGATATAAGCTTTCAGTACAATTTCTATTTATCAGATTTTAAATTAAGTCTATACTTTTTAAGATATTCAATAACAAACAATAACCTTAATTTGACCGATGTATGACGTCATCTTAAGCAGTATGAAAAAATAATACCTTTGCCTACAAAAAAGGGCAATCGTCAATCTTTGAATGACATCTTTATAAATTATATTTTACGTGTAATTATTTTCTTTGTTATTAGGACATGACGGGATGAAACACTATTTACTTGCCATTGTAAAAAACTATTCAATTTAAATAATTATAAACACGAGTATATAAACAAGAGTAATTTTTAGGTTAGTCGACCTTGACTGACGTTTGCTTGACGTTAATTTGATTGACTGTCACTTTTGTATGTGTAGTGGCCAAGATTATAATCCTGTTCTAAATTCTTGTGACGTCACGTTTACTTTTCGCGGGTAAAATTTGTAAAATATATTAAAAATAGACGCAATGGATAAAAAACAAAAATATCGAAATTAGTTTCTTAAAATGGACTATATTTTCAAAACAAATTATAAAAAAAGTATATTATAAATATGTAGCATGGCCAATTATAGGTTTTAATATCTGAACTAGCGAAACAAACATTATCGCCGGTGATAAATGGCAACCCGACCAAAATAATAGAACCAAAGTTTGTATGCGGCGCTATAATAGTAGTCGTATATTTATTTCTTTGGGGTTACCGTTTATCACGGGCGATAGTCCATTTCGCTAGTTAACATACGCGTTCATATAATATACATCAACATTAGAGGTAGATACAGGGAAAAGTTATGCAAATTAAATTAGTACTTATCCTGTTAGAGATGTGTATGGTTTTAATTTTTACCCACAGAAAACGGTGAAGAACTAATTATAAAGTTTTGTAAATTCTGCCCGATAGAGTTCCCTTAACGGGGGACCCTTTGACTGCGTCAGACCAGTTGTTAAAATGTGGTATTGGTATATGTAACACGTGCTGAGTAAATGAAGTTATAACGAAATGAAAAATAATCAACACTATTCTATGTTATACGTAATTATATTTAGCAGTACCTACAACATCTGTTATTACATATACGACAATATTTGTATCTAATAACTAATAACCTCCTTTATAAAAGTATTTTTTAATGTACACAATGTGTTTTCTATCTTAAGGTTATAATAATAACTAACGCCTTCTCATAAACGTTGTTAAGCGACTCTTTTGTCACTTTCTTCTTCTTCTAACAAATCTTGGTGAATCATTTGAGAACTGACAAAAAGTGGACACTGTTACCGGTGTCTCTGGTGTAAAGGCCGTGATGGTGTGTTGTACAAATGTTCAACAACATTTACTAAGTATGGCGGTTACTTACAAATTTATCCACTAAGTATTTTATTATTAATTAATTAAATAGACGTACCTAACTTGACTTTTACATAAGTAATTTAATAATAATAATAAATATACTTTTTATCTAATGCAAGTTAATATAATTATAATTTCCTTAAAATCTACCTATAATTAATTCATTATCTTCCGATACCATTTCTTTTTTAAGCTTGTCACAGACGACGCAGTTAGTAAGATACCTGTGTCTGAACGCATTATTATCGCTGTTTTATCTGCGGTGTGTGTGTACGTAGACACCCAAAGATTTCTATGAAAAGCTATATAATGTAAGTTATGCAGATACGTATATCTTATATTATCTGCGTCGTCCGTGACAAGCTTTACTTATATTATTTTGTAATAATTATTTTTTAATAGCTAAGTACTTAACCTAATTATTCCATCTATAGATAATTATATTATGTTTATGTACATACTTACTATAATAGCTTAAAATAATTTATATTCGATTTAACAATGACAGCTTGAATTATGTATATTGCTTATAAAAAAAAAGACTGAAAAAGGAAGCAGCCCAAAATACTTTTACTTTTAATACAAAAATAAACTACAGTACGACCAAAGAAGTAATGCGCATAGAAATCTTCGCCATACTTCGTATATCCGACAATAACCGAATCACGAAACACAAGGCGCCTCACGGAATAAAACACGTATACCTGTATATGAAAGACCGAGTGCGCATGGTACACTCACTCTCGGCCTGTCAATTTACTAATCTGTGAACGGTTACCAACGGTGTTTTTGTTAGCAACAAAGTAATTGTTTAGTTGCAGCGATTTTCCAGTATTCTTTTTTATTAGCCAAGCTGTATTCATTTATTCAAGCTAATTATAATTAATTAATGTTATTTTGATTTGTTCCCAATGTGCAGTTTCTTACTTATTTAAATACCTACATATTATATAATTTACTTAGTCTACTATGTTAAGGGTGAACGTTTTGGCCTAGCTAGATTAAAAAAATGGCGCTAGTGTCGTATTTATTGTTAAAAAAAATTTTTTTCTTTTCAAGGTTGCCTTACAGCTCCCGAAACCGTGTTACAGTCCCAGGGTACCCAGCGGATGCCCAAGTCTCCCTCGTTTAGCCGATGATATTTGAGAGGCTATATCTAACGAGTGGCCAGTTCTGTTAGTTACGGTATATTTAGATGGATTTAATAAAATCAAACGAAATACCTGACTACCTACAATGGTAATCTATATATATATAAATGAAACCCGTTTTCCGTTGTCACGACATAACATGAAAACGGCTGAACCGATTTAGCTGAAAATTGGCAGGGAGGTAGTTTAGAGCCAGGAGAAGGACATAGGATAGTGGTAGGGGTTGGAGTAGGGGTAGTTAAAATTATAAATTTTAATTGTGAATATATGGCGTCATCTTGAGTTTTATATGTGTACTAAAATGTATTTGCAAACGTCAATAGATGGCGCTGTATTTTACTTTCTACCACGGAAATGTGTTAATTCCAGAGTCGGTAGGCCAGGTAGGTTAGTTAGGTTATTTATAACTCAAAAACGGCTGTACCGATTTGGCTGAAAATTGGTGGGAGGTAGCTTAGAGCCAGGAGACGGACATATGATAGTAGTGGTTGGAGTAGGGGTAGGGGTAGGGGTAGGGGTAGTGGTAGGGGTAGGGGTAGGGGTAGGGTAGGGGTAGGGTAGTGCAGGCAAGCCAACGTTTGGGCAGGACAACGTCTGCCGAGTCCGCTAGTTTATAATAAAAATGAAATGCCGTTCGTTGGAAAGCGCATCATTTGAGAACGGCAGAACCGATTTGACTAATTTGTTGTTCATAATATTCGTAATAATCTCAACAAGGTTTTTAGGGAAAGAAAAATTGGAAAAGTTGCCTGGGATATTTAGGAAAAACTGAAAGCGCTTTTTTCCATGGAATATTTTTATGAACTCAAGACGATAATTAGGGGATGGAAGTTAACATGGACTTCACGGCCGATGCCGGGGCGGAAAGCTAGTGTCATATAAAATATTGTTTCAATATTTAATATTGTTGCTTAGTTAGATATTGTCCACATTTTTATATAAAAGAAATCCAATAAATATGACACTATTAGCGCTATATGTAATGAAAGCTTGGCCAAAACGTTAGCCCTTTTTACAAATTATATATAATCATATATGATAAAAAATATTTGTAACCATCTATATACACTAGTTCATTAAATTTGTTCGGGGTGCCACCATAAATGTACATTTTTCATACTCATCTAGATTCCTATAGTCTTTGATCAATATCAAAGAAATAAATGGATCATCACAGCGTTTTGTCATACAAATACTTGTGATTTCGTGTGAAAGGGACATAAGCACGGAAATATGAATCAAAGAGCGAGACAAAGGATCATATTGTGTGAAATTTGTTATTTAAACAACAAAAGAAACATAATTTAAATTCATTTACTTTGGTTTGATGGTTGATAACTTGATAAGCAATCCATGGATTCTACATCAATAAATATCATTTGATTTGAATATGCTTAGCGGTTGCGTTGCTTCATTTAATTCTTTCATATTGATTAAAGTTTATAGTATTATAAATAGTATAATTTACTTAGTCTAATTTTATGTTAATTACATTTATTTATAAATGAAGCAAGATTGAAATGATAACCTAGGTACATTAAACTTTTATTATGTCCAAATCCAAAGCTATAAAAAAATGATTAACTGAAAATGGTTCATATTAATGTATGGCGCTCTGAAATTAATCGTACGTAAATCACAACTGATAAAATTTAACCAATGACAGATAGCCTGTCTTTTTCAATGAACCGAGTGAAGCCGGGTTCCCAGCTTGTCCTACTAATATTATAAATGTCAAAGTTTGGAAGTTTGTTGCTAAATCACGGCTAAACAGATTTAGATGAAACTTAAGAGTATAAATAGAGTAGGTATGTCCTGTATTAGAATGCTACTTTTCTTTAAATATAAGTATTACTTTTCTTTGTTCTATTCTATTTCCACTATTTATTTAATCCTCGCAACCTGAGTTCCAGATCTAAATACGCCTTCATTGATGGATCTTCTACACTGTCCATTATTTTCTTCACCACATCAGGTCCAGCATGCTCCATCTTGGCTGTGATAGCTTCCGCCCACACTATGAAGACACAGTTGGCGCAACCCGATTGGCAGCAGGCTGTTGGTGGCTCATCAATGGAGGCCTAGAATTTAAAATTTAAACATTAACAAGTTATTATATATATATTTGAATATGCAATTATACTTTTTTTTTATTCTTCACCGATTGTCTTACAGCTCCCGGGAACCGTTGCCGGCCCCACGGTACCCAGTGGAGGTTAGGCAATGATTTGTTTTGAGGCTATACCTAACGAGTGGCCAGCTCTGTTGAGGTATGTAGATGGAAAAGCCTCTTTGTATGGTTTGTCGGATAATGTACATAGATTTTTTATTACATATAGGACATGGTCGGATGTAGGAATCGAACCCACGACTTTTCAGTTGCGAACCGACGTCTTAACCACTCAACCACCAACTCCCTAAATTGCAATTATCACATACAAAATAATAAAGAAAGAATACCAACACTGACATCTCTTTACCAAAGCTACACATAATATAACTTCTTTTAAAAGTATACAGACTTCAAAAAATATTTACTGAAAAGCAAGCAATAATTAAATATTTCGTTTTGCCGTTGAATTTCCAGGAACTATTTCAGATTTAAAAAATTTTATTCTATTCAATTTTTTTTTTCAATATGGCTCAATCAGGGTTTTGATGATTCCATTAATCGGTAGGTAAGATGTTCCCACCGACTGGGATATGTCCTATTAATCACTGACTAATGACAACTATCACAGCGCGGACGGGATTAAAATGGATTCTCCACACGTCACGGCGGGCGTGTGCGTTAGTCGCCATGCCATGACGTGGAATTGATTTGAAAAAATATTTTTGTGTTAAATAGCCCTTTTATTTATTGTGAAGGATTATAGGCAAAGGAATGGACCCAGTAATCATAAACATCAATTTTAGAAAATTTCCATAGGCAAATGGAAGCTAGTCTAATAGAAGTGTACAGTACAAGTAATGCACATCAGGCTTTATAGTCCATCTGTTGACTAAAAGAAGGATAAACTATGTGTGGTGGATACTGGTAGAGAACTGTAGGTATATCTCCTTCAGATTCATAGACAAAACAATTAAAATCAAATGAAAACTTAAACAATTTCAAACTAAACAAATTTAAAAAAGTCCATTAGAGGGACTTGGCAGAGTTCTAATACACTTGCAGCATTGCCACATTAAATAGCAATTTGTTAAGTAACTGTCATTTCATCAAATTCTAGGAATACTCGTCTCCTAAGTTCGTGAAGGAATTCTTGAACTTCAGAAACCACCAGAAGTTTCATCTCAAAATATTACAAAGTGATAATTTCCTAAGTCCCGGTATTTTATCTGCTTGTGTGACTCTAAGCAGTTTTGAATTATCCATATAGGCAATGTAGGCAACTGCCTATGAGCCCGGTGCTCCCAACCTGTGATAAAAATAAGTTTTAGTTTTAATTTGATGCTCTATTATGGTTTTCGTTTCACAAAAGCTTTGTTCGTCAGTGCCAAAACTTTAAAAGGTTGTGTAGGGTGAAGAAATGAAAATGAATGATGTTAATAATGTAAATAAAATATACAGGGATTTTTAATTGAGGGAGGTACCCTGTAACCAAAACCTACCTGCAACCCAAGAAAATCGGGCGCCTAGGGCAGGTGGTGAGCAGGTGGAAAGCGCTCCGCTACGGGCCGGCCGGACAACTCATCTGAGAGCCTTGGACCTCTAATCTCAAGCCAGGGTGGAGCTTCCTACTAGTGGCTAACAAAGCCTCAGAGGGCCTAAATAGGGGGCAACAACTTAAACAAAAAGTTTATAGGACAACACAATTTATTTATCAACACTACCTATCCACTTCACTTCACTTTACTTCCAACTCAGAACACGAGTACCCGGGTAGCCGGCATGGCCACCAAACTCGGGTCCACAGGGTCGGTGGGCCTCGCAGGAGGTACAGCGTCCCATCCGATGAGCGGGGCACGCCGCGTGCAGGGGCCGCGGCCAAAATACATGGCCCGCACGCTGCAGGTCGAATTCGAGCAACCACTTCTCGGGCCACGATCAATTCTCCGTCCCCGGATCCTCACGGATTTCCAAATGGAGATTTAAATTTACACTTTTACAATAAAAATAAAAAAGCGTCCATCTGCTTTTAATGTCGGTAGTCCAAAAAAAAAAAAAATCTTTTATCAATCTGTCTGATTGATAGTCAACGCTCCACTGACTGTCAAAATTGACTGAAATAAAACTTTATAAAAAGTCAGTGGGCGTTGACATCCTTGGCTTAGGGCCACAACAACAAAAGCAATTTATGTAACGGCAAGTGAAGCTTGCACGTTACAGTTGGTATATGGTTCAATTTTAAATGCTACCTACATACCTATAAGACATGAACCAACAAGGAAATGTGTGATTGTGATTGTGCAAAGGAAGTTTAATATTATTTTTATAGAATCTACTTTAATCTTGTGGAGTGTTGTTAAGAAGCACCTTTCGAGTAGATTACGAATTTCATTTTATGTATTTTTAACCAAACTTCAAAAAAAGGAGGGAGGTATGTACTAGGTACCTATACAATTCGTTGGAATCTTTTGTTTTTTTATGTATGTTCCCCGATTATTATTTTTTTGTTTGAAAGGGTACCTATACTTTCCAGGTGGTACCATGGTCATGATATCTGATGATGGGATCCTGGAGAAATCAAGAACTTCAAATTTTATAGGCACAATTGAAGCGATTTGTGTAAGTACCTATTTTTTTATAGTGACTTGTGCTTTTGCTTTCGAAAAGCACATTTTGGTTTTGATGGCGGTTTTTTTCTTCATTAGAGTGGTTATATTATTTGTTGTTTGTTTGCATTAAATTTGCAGTTCACAAAATGTGCAAAATTATCTAAGTAGTTAATTATAGATCTATTAAACTAACCTTCTCAGCTATCCTTTGTAACTCTTTTTCTTTCTCTTTTTCTATTTCGTCAGATGGTGGTGTGCAATATAATTTTGAATTGATTATTCTTGTTTTACGAAGGGCTCTTGCCGAGGTTCTTGCCCAACATTGCAAAGCTGGTTCCTGTAAGTAAACAATAGACTTAGTGATAATGATAGGAATATAAACAGTATTATAAAGGTAAAAACAAGGGGTAATTACGCACCATTATATAAGTAATGGAAGTACTTATCGATCTCAGTATTAGAACGATCACAAATGTACACTGTTCACCTCACTTTTCTTTTCTTCAGGGGAAATTATTCAGTTTTTGTGAAAACATTCCTCAGAATACAGAACTGTTTGTTCAGATTTGTTGTGTATTCTGAGAAAAGTTACATTTTAAGCGGTTCTGAAAAATTTCCCCTGAAGAAATGAAAATAAATAATCGATAAAATCAAAAATAGATAAGATAGATTTCAAGTTTCGAGAAAAGTTTTAAAACAAAATATAGGCAAAGAATAATAAAGCTTTTAGCTTAGCTCTTAGCATAAATATGCTTATTCAAAACTAGCGCACTTTGAAACAATATTTTTACTTTATTTTATGTAATTAAAACATTATATTTATTGGATATAACCAATGCTAATGGATATTAAGGAAATATCAAACCGGAAGCCACATTATCCACCACCATAGACAAATATGGCCGATACGATACCGGATATTAGGTTTCCGTCATATTTGATTTTTGATCTATAGATTTTTTATGATTTATCCATCTGTTTTAATTTGTGGTTGCGTTATTTTGTGCTTTTTATTGCAATTTTCATAGGCATTTTGTTAATTGAGCTTACATATTTGATTTAATTTTCGGTAAGTACGTTTTATTTACACTATGTATGTTTTATAATTTGTTATTGTATGCGGCTGTTTCTTGCTGTCGTATGATCGTATCATCCTGTGGAGTCGCTGCACTTTAGTAGCCAAAAATATCTTTCATTCTAGACAGAGTAGCGTCGGTGCCATTCATAACCAAATATAATTTAAATTACAGTGCTGTAAGGTCTAACTGGCAGTTTGATTTGCGCCGTATAATCCTATTTGCCACGCTTTTTTTAACATTGCACCTGTAATTTCTAATAGGCTACTTATTATTATTGTTTCGAGCCATTGTGTCGAATGTATTAGCACTTATTCGAGGTATAGAACAATTACTTTTTTATAAACTCAAACGAGATGATGAGAGTGTAGATTTTCTCATAGGTTATGACAGTTTTCTATAGAAGTAACACCACATTTAGAGCTTTTTGAAGACTGTCCTATGATCCCAGATTAATATTTATATTTTGCATAATGATTGGCCCAAAAACCCAACACCCAAGGCAAAATATAGTGCATAATAGAATAGCCTGAACCAAGTCTGACCCAATTAGAGGTCTCCGATTCAACAGTAGATGGATTCTTATTGAATTTAATAATGGAGTGATAGAGGCAAGCCAACCCCGGTATTATATCCTCGGGTCACACACTCAATTCTTTTCATGTGTTGTTTGCCTCAACTCTCACTGTGATACCTATACTGAGAGGAATTCTTAACCTTCTTACCCATAAATCCTGCAGTCATAATCTAAACCAAATTTGTATGTTTTGTAGCCATGTCTGGAGAGCCAGAGGTAGCATGCACTCCCGAGGAGGAGGAAGAAGTCAAATCCACATACAAGCCTCCTCCAGAAAAGTCTATTGAGGAAATCCTCGCTGCTGACCAAGAAGATGAGTCACTGAGGAAATATAAGGAAGCACTCCTTGGGCAGGCTCAACAAGGGACTGTTGTTGTTGGTAAGATATTAATCACAGCTTCACAGCCTTTATACCTTGCAGTGTGGCCAGAGAAATACACCAGTAACAATGTCCACTTTGTGATATAATTATTAAACGGAACATGATATGGAAGAATTGCGAAAGGAGTGTTGTGGCATGTGAAAGTCCTTAATCTTTAATCTTATTGTCATTTGCTAACTTATTTATTTATAAGTTATCTTTTAATCTTAGATCTGCCATTTTTAGGGTTCAGTAGCATCTATCTGTATTGTAGCAGGCAATTTTTCTATCTTCAATTTAATTTTCTACTTAATTGTACTTCACATAAAAAAATACACTTTATACTTTGACACCAAAATGTTCTAATTAAATAAAAAAGTGTATTGACATAGTTTAAATAATAATTACTACATGGACATATACACTACTGATGCAATGGTCTAAAATCACCTTACATACTCTGCCCTGACTTCACCCAGGGTAACAATTATATATACAAAATAATATCTATATAATATAAAATTCTCGTGTCACAGTGTTTGTAACCAAACCAGCTCCGAAACAGCTTGACCGATTTGTCTGAGAATAGGTCGTAAACTATTTTTCACCCTCCTACCCCCACTTCCATTTTTTAATCGAAATTTTAGTATTTTTGTATGAACAATATCCAAAGTTAGTGGTAGGGGTAGGGGTAGTGCAGGCAAGCCAACGTTAGGGCAGGACAATGTCTGCCGGATCTGCTAGAATAATGTAAAGTATAGCCTATGTTACTCAGTGATAGATTCTACTGGTGAAATAATTTTAAAAATTGGTCCAGTAGTTTTTGAGTTTATTCATTACAAACAAACATACAAATCTTTTCTCTTTATAATATTAGTATAGATATGTCTAAGGCAGTTTCTTAACTTCACCATAACATTGTGTTTTCTATTTGCAACTTAGCTTATCAATGATTATTGAGTCATTGATTGTTTATCAATATCACAAATGTTATCAATCTTGTCATATCTGTCATTCATATCTGTAATGGGAACTTGAGTTTCAAATCATTTAAAATTTTGAAGCTGCATATTTTTTAACCGACTTCCAAAAAAAGAAGTAAGGTTCTCAATTCGGACCTTTTTTTCTTTTTAAGTTTGTAAGCTTTAGAATAAAAATTAAATTTTAAATAAATTTAAAATTATACAAAAACAAATAGGTAGGTACATAGGTAGTGAAAAAGTTTTCCATTTTCAAAAGTCAAAATTATATATTTATTACTTTAATCGTCTTCTCGTGCTGCTGAGGACAAGTAAAATCGGCGGCCGCACTCCAAAAAATAATAGATACAAAAGATCCATTCCATTTGCCACCTGTTCTGTTTAATATGCACAACTGGCTATAAGTGGACACTGCTACCAGTGTCTAACTACATGCATAGTCATACAAGACAAGATTACTCTAATTAAAGATTTGGTCAGTTATTCAGGCAATTAAATTTGCTGGAGTACAGGAAGTTAAGTGTGGTTTTTGTTCCTGTAAATTATTTTAATACTAGATGTGCCTTGCGGTTGCACCCGCGTTAATGGTTACTGCTCCGTTCCTTTGGGTCGCAGCGTGATGTTATATAGCCTATAACCTTCCTCAAGAGTTGGGCCATCAAATGCAAAAATATTTTTTGATTAGCCTGGTCAAACAGACTCTTCAGCTTGATTATTATTATAGATTATCATACATACCATCATGGCAATTATGGCTTGCAGTGTCTGTGTCACTTTTTAATGGATTCTACGTTATGTCATGGCGACCAACGCACGCGTCTCGCCTTGACATGATGGGGAATCCAGTTTCATCCCGTCCGCGCTGTGATTAGTCAGTGATTCATAGGGCATTGACATTGGCAAATCATCGATTAACATTGGTGGAGCCATCATAAAAGAAGAAGAAGAAGTCGCTTCTTAAATTCTAATCTATAATAACTAATTCGGTAGGTAAAGTAAAAGTTAAGGTATGCTGAATCCAAAACCGTTTCGAAACATTCGTTTAATAATCCGTATTTTTCAATTTATAACTCTTAAAATCGTGAGATTGTCTTTATTTTTTCAAAAACAAATAATTTACTTAACCTACATTTCACCTATGAATGACGTCATTATATCGGCTAAATAAAAGCAAAATATTTACTTGTCAACTTGTCTACCAATGTTACCCTGTTACTAGGTATACTAACTATTTCAGTAGTTTTTATAACTAATCTAGTTTATTATTTAGGAAGAATGTTTAAGCATTTTTATGGTAGGATATTCTTTGACCTTTGTATATATTTTGTATCACAACAACTGTGCAGACTACGGTATAAAAGCCGTAAATGCGTTTCTTTGTTGTTGTTTTAATATGTAGAAGTGGTAGGTTTTGGTAGATTTTGTAGGATTTAGAGACGGCAACACTATTGTTTGTTAAATGTCAAACTCAAAGAACACAGATGTTCTTTTTTCTGTACCAACATATCAAAGGTATTGAAGTATTCAGCCGACAAAATGACGTCATCAGTGCCAAAACTTTGATGATTTATTATAAAAAAACTACTGTATAGAAATCAAAAATATTCAAATTAGTTTCTTAAAATAGCTTAATCTTTAAAATAAAAATATAAAAATCGTACCTTAGCTTTTACTTTACATACCGAATTGCCATTTTTGCAGACGTGAACGATCCCCGGAAGGTGATTGTTAAGAAGTTGGCGCTGTGTGTGACAGGCCGCGACGATGTCGACCTGGATCTTAGCGGGGACGTCACCAATCTTAAGAAACAGGTGACTAATTTTACAAACAAACACATCTATCATCACGCCTTTTATCCCATGCAAGAGGGTTAGGCAGAGAACTCTATCGCTTCTTTTATATTCATCATACCTTTCATACATGCTCGGCGATTGTGTGTATTTTTAAAATTGCCATCGATCAATACATTTTTACCTATAATGTTCAATAAAAGTACACATACTCGTAGGTCGTCCTCTGCCAGCATTTTCTTCCATATAAATCTTTTTAGTCAATCTTTCATCATTCATTCTTTTAACTTGTCCAAACCAGCGTAAACTACTTTTCCACCTTGTGGTGTGGCCATGTACACTAGTAACATTGTCCACATTTTGCCAGTTTTCCATATTACATACTTAACAGACTTAAGTATCTGTTATTTTCGTTTTGTGTTTAGCATTGCCATGAGTAAATGATGGTAATAATTCAGAACCGTTTCGCCGTTTTGGCATGAAAGGTAGACAAACTTAAGACGTCTGGTATTAACTAGGCAGACCCCGAGTTCGATCCCGGATCCCGGCCATATACCAATGGGTTTTTACACAGTTTTCCATTTCCATCTAAGTATTATCTCAACTGAACTAAGTAGCCACTCGTTAGGTATAGCCTCACAAATACCATCGGCTAAACGAGGGAGACTTGGTCTTCCGCTGGGTATCCTGAAGGTAAAGAAAGAAAAAAAAAAGGAAGACAAACAATCACATTTTCGCGCATTTATAGATTTTGATGCGCCTGTGGGGCTAGCACACAGGACAGCGACATCTCTCGTTTTGACTCGCGACGGGTCCGCCAAGGAATGCTCGGCCCTAGAATGTCCAAGACTAGAATGCCCAGCAAATGGCTGGGTCGGGCAAAGATAGTATAATAGGTGTCCCATATGTTTAGCTGGTCATTTGAGCGGTTTGAGGGGCGAGACGGGACGACGGATTTCGTAACTTAATTATTATGATGTACATACCTATATAAAGCGTGCGTGCAAAGTCGTGGGCAATAGTATAGCTAAAGATCAAATGACACCCGATGACACGTCAGTAAATTGTTCGAAGAGCGATTTGATGAATGAATTCTCTAATTAGCATCAATTAGCGCTTGGGATATTTGCACCCGCCCAGTTCACGATAGATCAGTGCAGCAGGTGCTTTTTAGTTTTGAATATTGGCAGTGTGATTGGAGCACTAGAAATTTTGCAAAATTGCTGCGTGAATCCATGAATTAAAATGGTTTAAAAACATTGTAACACTAGCGTTTCGCACCCGGATACGCATGGGTAGGTACAACAATTCACAACAATATGAATAAATATCTACAGTTTAAAGACGTAATTTAAATTTTAAATACACTTATTACTACATATATATAACGAAGGATTTAGGTCTTGCGTCGACATAATTATGGATCGATCAACTATTCTTTGTAAAAATCTTGTCCTTCCGAATAAAAATTATATATCTCTTAAAATGTACCAATAAACTAAAAATTTATATCTTTAACAGTAAGTTAGAATACAAAGCATTGATTTTAAAAATCATTTAAATATGAAATTTAATTTTTTTTAATAAAATTTATGGTAACTTAGTTGACAAGTTATCCTTCCCATACAAATTAGTCCTGTCCCCACGACTAGTTCACTTGTTTTTTGACTCATTAATTTGAAAATATTGTATAAAAGGGAAATCATTTGAATATTTTGTCATAAACTACAATATTTTCTAAATTCTATTACATTTTTTCCAGATTTTTTATATTTTATTTTGCAATTTAAAAAAAATAATAACAAACTGTCCTCAAATTGCTATTCAAATTGGTGTCAACTAAGTTACAGCCCATAAAAGTATAAATATAAAAACATAGATGCTCTAGTAGTCACAAATGAACCAATGCATGTCTGAGAATGATGCAATCGCATTCAACCATTTTGTTTGCGCGGTTGTATCCTGCTAGTCGCCCGCCAGTCGTTCAAGGAAGAAGGTGTGTTTATTTGGTGTCACCTAAGTTGCTGTCTAAAAAGTGGTAAATATACATTGGTTTTATTTATTAATACTTGAATTTTGTTATAATTGTGTCTTAGTTGCAATATTAGTAAACATATTCCTGTTTATTAAACAAGATAGCGAGAACGTGGCTATAACATACAAAATTGTCTCCTGTGTTACCGGTCACCTAAGTTACTATGATGGTAACTTAAAAGACATTATGATAACTTAAAAGACATCGTGGTCATTTAAGTAACATTGAAGCCCTGTGAAGCCCACTAATTAAATTGAAATTAGTTGTGATCTTATTGACATAGTTCGTTCATCTCCTTTGTCATCTGATGATGAAGTTCCTTTAAGCCAATATATACCCACACATAATAATTTCCCAATAAGTTACGCAGATTTAGCAGCACATACACATCGTACAAACATTTACAATGTTATTTACGGTTCGGGTGATGTTTCAGAAGAAGAAAATCAGCCTTCTTGTTCCAACGAAGGTAATGTACTGCCACATCGTGGAAATTTTTTGTTGGTGAAGGTTCACACGGGTAAGAATAATACGTATACTTATGCAAGCAAAGCATTAGGAGATATTGAAAACGATGTCGAGATTAAAGTCATGTTTCTTCGGGCTGTGAAATCGGATACCAAATTTCGATTAGACGAAAAAGATATAGCGTATGTAAAATTCCATGACATTATAAAGATTCTTCCTGAACCCAAAATAGTCAATGACAAAGGTCAAGTTTACTATAAATTTGAAGAATCTTTAGATATTTTTGAAAAATGACTGTCTTGATGTTTATATTGATAGGATAACACTTTTTAAGATGACTGATTATTTTTGTTAAGTGAAAGAAGCTACTCGTATTATGTTATGATTGATTATTACTTTTATACGAAAAATAATTATGTTTTTTTGTCGTTTTGGTTTATTACAATAAATATTTTTTCGTTTCTTTTTATTATATAATTGTTTAATTTACCTAGACACCTGTAGTTATTACCTTGCAGTTCCGAAGTCAGTATTGCAACGGTAACATTAGAGACAAATGTCACTTATGTTACCATGTTGTCCCTTGGCGTTAATTCATAGTATTTTGAAATAGTTTACAGTCCTTAGTTCATGGTTAAGAACTTAAGGGTAATAAACTCTTTCTAAATATAAACTAGTATGTATAGGTAACACACATGATACGTGTTGGCGGATTACCGATTTATTTTGAAAAATACCTTTTAAAATATGTTTGGGTAACATAAGAGACACAATGTCGTGCATTATTGTTCACAATTTGCTTATTAGACCTTACCATATACATACGAATGAAAGTTGTCAGGTAAATCTTTGAAACAAAGTAATTATAATATATAAATTGAGCCTGAAAATATAACTAATTAAGGTAACTTAGGGGACTACATTTAAGCCATCAAGTGTCAAAAACCTAAAAATAAGAGAGAAAAATTAAAAAAACTGTACTGTCAATGACTGAATAATAGGGATTAATATATATCCTAATAAATTGTATAAGAAAAGTAAAAAAAATCTAACATTTTTATTTTCGTTTTATTTTTTTCAAAAAGCTGTGAAATGTACAAAGAATAGTTGATCGACCCTTATATACCTTTGGAGATAAATATATTTTTGTAGATCATTGTATTCTACACAATTCTTTCCTACATGATTTTGTTATATCTCTGACGGAATAGACTAGACCATTTGGTGGTCGTTTGATTAGACGATATGGTATACCCCAAGAAAACTGGCTGGCGTTTCCCCCGACATGATTAGTGAATCTGACTGTTAATGCTTAGCTCCTAAACGTGATAGGTCCAAGTTTAACCCACAGTTTCTGAAAGGTCGATCAACAGTTAATCTACGATTAGTAAATATGACAGTTGTCAAATACGTGAAAATGTATGGATTTTGACAGTTGTTAATGAACTAATCTTTGATTAACTTTGACAATGCTTTCAGAAACTGGGTGTGATACTTGTAAACCTTCCCCGTGAAAACCATTATTTTCATACGAGTGGTCAACAATTTCCCCCGACTTTATTCACTACTTTCACTAGTACCTACAGTTATTTCTCAGCTTTTATAATTAAGTAGTTTTCCGCCTCTCGGCATCGCCTGTGCAGATTTTTGATTGGTTTACGTGTACTTACTAATATTATAAAGAGGCAAGATTTTTGTGTGTGTGTGTATGTTTGTAATCAATAAACTCAAAAACTACTGTGCCGATTTCAAAAATTCTTTCACCATTGGAAAGCTACATTCACCCTGAGTGACAGGCTATATTCTATTTTCAAAAAAATTAGGGATCCTTCCTAAAACTCCAATAATGTAACCCAAGGTGTAAAAAAATTACCTAAGAAATTCCTTACATCGCGTGCGCTGCGAAAACTATTGATATAGAGGTAGTGGTAGTGGTAGAGGGTAGGGGTAGGTATAGGGTATATTTTATTTTGTTCGTAAATATCCACGGGCGAAGCCAGGGGCGGAATGCTAGTTCTAAATAAGCGCGTTCAAACATACAAACTATTATAGAGGGAACTTTTTAATACATATAAACAAGAAATACAGATACCGTAAAAAGCGCTTCCAACTCCGTCCGGTGGTTCTGGAGATTAATCAAATTTCGGTATAATATTTGTCCTTTCTGTCGCGTTTCAGGTGTTCGTGATAAAGGAGGGCGTGCAATATAGAATTAGGATTGACTTTATAGTGCAGCGGGAGATTGTTCACGGACTCAAGTATGTGCAGAAGACCTATAGGTTGGGAGTGCCCGGTGAGTCTTATTAAATTCCTCAATTCTACTCATTAAAATGACTTTTTCTTCAACTGGGTACCCTGGGGCCGATAACACGGTTTTGGCAGCTGTAAGGCAATCCGTGAAGGAAGTACTAATTAAAATTTGACTGCAAGGTAAGGTGGTTTAAAGAGCGAAATTGAAACAGGAGCCACAGGAAAATTCAGTTAAATAATCTGCTTAAAATTATTCTTATGCCTTTTGCTGTTCAACCCGACTCTTTAAATAACCGACATTACCTTGCATTCTGATTGCAGTCAATTTTTTTTTAATTTCTTAGAAAATGTTCGAGTAATAAATTGATTCAATTCGATAATGTTATTGTATATTTTACGTAAGGTAATTGGTTCCAAGATTTAAGTTCACCTTGAAAATGTGCAGGAATATAAGAGATGACGTGGTACCTATAGGAAATTGATATATCGGATTTGTCCGTATTGGAAAAATGTCGGATATTTTGTTGTTATCAAAATCAAAGAATAAAAGTAAACTTGTTCATACTTTTTTGACACAATATTTTATATACCAAAGACAATATTTTAGTTGATCCGGGATTGAAACCCGGGACCTTTGTTTTATAAGGTCATCAAATGTTGCAGGGTCCACTGAGATTGTAGAAGACAAGCCGGACGGTATGTTAGAATAACTAGTGAACCTAGATTTTAGTGCTCAACATTATGGCACTCGCTTTTTAGAGGTTATCTAGATGACAAGCACTTGTTGATAATAGACTCGTAGACTGTTTGGTTTTGTTTCAGTAAATGAGTTGAGTTGAGGCTATTCAAATTCACCCATTTCGTACTGCGCACCAAATGTCAAAACGCTCGACTTATTTGGCAGTTTCTATGCTTCTTAAAAAGCTTAAACAGACAGATGCAAATTAAGGAGGCGTGTACGAAATTACACTTTTCCTTATTAGATATTTAGGCGACTACTAAAAGAAAAAAAAACCACAACTGAGAAAATTATCAAAGTAATTTAAACCATATTCATTTAGAGTTAGGTAAATTGAAATTTGTTTGAGTATTTTATCAAGAACATATTGAATATATTTACTATATTATAATTGATGAAAGTTGTGTAGTTATAGAGATATTTGTACCGAAACTCATCCGGCTTCATTGTTTTATATATCAGTTTATTGCATGCCAATTATATAGATAAAGATTTATGGCCATATTCATAAACACATTTTTGAAGCGTTTTAGTTAAAATATGTTTTGTCACTCTCTAACAAACCTGTCTTTACTAATAATAGAAAGAATCAAAACACATTTTAACAACAACGTTGCTAAAATACGTTTATGAATAAGGCTGTTATTGTGTACAAAATGAAAATTTTACCAGTTACTGTAAATACGTCCTTAAGTTATATATCGAGTAAAAACAATTTCACATACATATGTACTTTATGTATCCATTAACTAGAACTTGCTATTTTTAATAAGTTTTGTACAATACCTACTTGAATTGCTGAAGTCCGTTTTTGTATGGGACAAAAGTTCTGAGGCGTCTCCTTAATCCTCAGCTCCTAAACGTGATAGGTCCATGTTTAAAACTTCCTCTTGAAACAATGTTTCTAATAGTTTCGAAGTGAATCTGACAGACAGACGCGTCAGGGGGATTATATGTATTGATAGATGGCATACTACGTGCCTGCACCCCTATGCCAAACAGGCGTGAATATAATATGTGATATTAATGAATGTTTCATGCTTTATCCATATTGGACAGTGCCCGGTATGTATGGCATACTAATTGATACACAATGCACATCTATATTAGGTTCCTTGTAGAATTGTCATCTATGTTGTGAATATTAATTAATATTTTTGTTGATACATTTTTAAGTCTAGATAGAACTGTATTTGTTTGTAGTTTCCTTGTGTTTGCGTCATTAGGCATGAGTTAAGGTAAAGTGTATTTTTTTTTGACTTGTCATATTTGGTAAACAAATTTTGCGTGTCTTTTTATTGTAAAATATTTAAATAAAAGTTATTAGTTGAAAAAAATGCAAATGTTAAAAAAAAAATTAAAAAAGACATGCGTCGTTTTTTTTACCAAATAAGAACACTTTATGGTGTTTTATTAGGTGAGTGTTCTTTATTTTCCTAAGAAACGCAGGGATACCTAATATGTAGTTGGGCATATTGTCTTTCACAGTTGTGCGAGAACGCTAGAAAAAAGTCCAGTAATAAGAATGTTTCTTTTCCTCGCCGCTCTATTTCCTTGCACAGCTCTGCTAGACAACCATCCTTAGGAATCTGTGTATGACGTGACGTGACACATATATTTGGGTCAAACGTTTTTTTAAATCTTTGATATTTATTGTGTTAAAAACCTCATACTTAATAATTATGTTTTAATAGAATTTATATATCTAATAAATAAAAAATCAATATATTTTGTTTGTTACGAACAGCCTTAAAAACTACTGGACCGGTTTGAAAAAATATTTTTGCATTTGATAGCCCTGCAATTCTCGGGAAAAGTTATGGATAGGCTATTTAACATCACGCTAACTACCCAAGGGAGTGAATTGTATTTCTAATACCTACAACGCGTACGACGTAGCGGGCAATCAGCTAGTTTTATATAAAAATGCATTTCAGTAATATGTTTAAGAAATTGGTAGGTAATATAAACAAACCACACTAATAGGCTTTTCCATCTAAAAATACCTCAACCGAGCTGTCCACTCACTAGGTATAGCTTCACAAATTTCATCAGCTAAAAAGTGACGGCTTTGTCTCCCGCTGGCTGGGTACCCTGGGACCGATAACCCGGTTCCAGGAGTACTAAGGTTAACAAAAATCTAATAACATGTCATCCTCTCCCCAAATTCCAGTGGACAAAATGACCCACATGGTCGGCTCTTACCCGCCCAAGACGGAGATCCAGTCGTACACCACGCCGCCTGAGGACGCCCCCTCCGGCCTGATGGCGCGCGGGTCATACACCGTCAACAGCCTGTTCACCGACGACGACAAGAATGTCCACCTGCAGTGGGAGTGGTGCTTCGAGATAAAGAAGGACTGGAAAGATTAGAGGGTGGTATATATAACTTGGTTGGACCCGAGATGTGCGAGTGAGTCAGTGAGAAAACTAAAAGTATACACAAAAAAAAAAGCTTTAGAATTCATATAATCTAATTTAAAAAAATCCTAGCCTACTTAAAACCCTAAGCTTTCTTTAAAAAAAAGCCAGTCTCTTTTCGCATGTCAAAGTGGCTAAACTTTTTTTCGGGATAAATGCAGGGACCGTATTGGGCATCATAAGATGACATAGAAGCATACTTTGTTTAACGCGTTCAGCTTGTGAAAACGTATTAACTGTCAAATTACACTCAACAGACAAGCAGTTTATTTTTAGCAGGCCTGCTATTGAACTGACTTGCATTTGAATGGATTTATAAAAGATTGTGGTACAGTTTAAAATTTCCCCTATAAAAGTAATATTTTGTTTCTCATAAACTCGCTCGCATCTCAGGGAATGCCAAGTGTCTAGTTAAACATAATCCTAAAATCAAAGTGTCTATGTAGTGGCCTTCCCCTAATGTAATGTATTGATAAATTCGTACGGATTCGGTGTTGGTGGTTTGGCAATTCACGATTATACAATTACTCTAGTCATACTGTTCTGTTTAATATGGACGACTCGCTAAATGTGGACATTGTTATCTTTCCCAGATTAGTCATAATTATTGTATATTTTAATGCAAATATGTGAAGGACTGTAATATAATCGTGAAATGTTATACTTTTGACGCCTGTGTCCAAATTTAAAGTGCTTTATACATTTTGTATGGACGTATGAACAGTTTGCTGATGTCGACATTTCGGGACTGACTGGAAATCAATTGCAATGCAATACGCTGCTGAAAGCCGAGATTGAAACGAAACTTGAAGATACTGATCATCTATCTATTATCATGCCCTTTATCCCAGGGGGTAGGACAATTGAGAGCGAATGACGCTACGATTCTGGCAACATCCCTGCTACGTTTTTGTACATGTTATCGTATCTTCAATTTTTGTGAAATAAAAACAAGGCTGGGTGTGGTGTTTTCGATGTTTCCATATTTTTTTTATAAGTACATAGTTTTAATTTTTCGCTTTGAACAACAGAAGTTACCTTATGTTATACTGACTATTTATAGATTTAAGATTATGATAATAATTGATTTTAATTTTGAATATTTCGATTATTTTGATTTGCAGCACGGTCGGTCAGTGCTTTGTAACGACATTATTTAAAAAAATACTTCACTCAAAAAACTAATTATATGGCAAAATAATGCATATCTCTTCTATTAAGAGTCTTCTAGCATTCCTGAATTGAAAGCATTTTTAAACCAAGCTAGAATGGGTAACTAATAATAAAGTTGTATATCAAAATTTACAAATAAATGTGTATTTTGGTGCATATATACAAGAATAGTATTAATGGAAATGCTGTGCTTTCAAAATGACTATATTAAATGTGCCAGTTTAATAAAAAATAAGGCAATAATGTCAAGTATTATTGTGTGTTTGTAAGGAGTATTATGCTTTTGATAATTGTAATGTTAATAAAATTAATTGTAGAGGAACAAAACTTCACTTTTGACATTGAGAAACCAAAGTATATTTAAAATTTTCTAACATGTACTACTTATATTTCGCCCGCGGTATTTTTCGGGGCCATTTAGCTAACATTTTGAAGTGAATACTCATCTGAGATATTGAATCGGCATTTATTACTGTTTTAATTGTTACTGTGAATTTTGTTTTTTGGAAGAAGTATATTTAGATAGTGGAATGTAGTGACCTCTAAAATTGTAAAGATTGCATTTAAAATTTTTGGATTCATAGTTTGTATTATTGGTGTTAAAATTGTGTTATAGATCAGATAGTATTAAATCCGCCGGTGCTGAACACAATATTAAATTAATATTATATAAATTACTTCAGTAGTCGTCTTTGGTCAAATGTGTCCACATGTTAGTTATCCTGCAATATTAATTTTATGTCGTAGTTGTAGTTTCAAAGTAATTTTACAAGAATTATAACTCATACATAGTTTGGCCAAAATATAAAGCTTATTTATTCTAAATTTTCGTTTTATTTGTAAAATTTGTCTCTGTTCAACCACTATGGCGTTACCTACGCCATATAAAAAGGAAAACTTGTAGTGTAGTGAAACTTCTTATAGTAAATTAAATCTTATAAATATAAATGAATTTATTGTTAATTTGATCTGTTAGAATTGTAGAAACTTTACGCTGTTAATGGCAGCGTCATCTGTATTTTTTAGAAAAAACACCTTACGCGTAACAAACTTTTTCCTCTACCCTGCCTAAGAAGTTTCACCTTAAATAGTTTTCGTATATTATTTATAAGATTTCCAAAGGTAAAACATTCATAAGTGCATAACATGCTTTATTAATTACAATAAGTATAGCCACAACTTAAAGCTAAGAGAATAATTTTAGATTATTTACAGAGGTTTTTACACAACAGTGTTTCCGGATCAAGATACAGAACTAATTTGGAAACATTTTAGGTAAGCATAGACTACGAATTTAGCTATCTATGATAAATACGATCTTATAGATAATTTTGCTCTTACAAAACTACCAAAGATACAATGTCACAACCACCTAACTTACGTAAATATTGCACTAGTAATAATATAGGTACAAGATACTTAAATTAATCGTTGGTTTCTCATCCATATTGCTTTGTGCTTCGTTTAGTATAACCCAGAAGGCATGTCGGCAAACTTGGACATTCCAACTAGATTGTGGTTGGCAATGCTTTTTGGGCCCACGGGGGACAAAGTTCTTTTTAAATCTGCATGACTATGGGTCCCAGTCATGACCAAACTAGTCATGCTCTGAGGTGCGTCTCTTAAACCAGAATAAAATCCGGCATTTAGATGACCCCTTTTAACCAAAAACGAAGGGCTAGTGTATGTTGAATTGTCAAAGGAGCCAGTGCTTAACTTTGGATGAGACAAAAAGAATTTCTGAGGGGTCTCATCGTGCCCTTTGGATTTGCTTTCATACCTTTGGTTATGATATGTATTATTACGTTTACTGTTTGATCTAGTTACTGGAATCAAAGGTGTTTCCTTCCCCGTATCGCTGCTTGTTCTAGAAGCTGATCTTTGTCTTCTTTCATAAGGCCAAATACTTTTCTTTGGTTCTGCCATCATCACAATGTCAACCATCGAGTTTAAACCTTCATCGATACGATCCAGACTCTTCGTTAATTTCTTAGCTTCTATCAGATTTACTATTTCATCCACACGACTGCATTTAGAACTGGATCTCTGAACAGGAGTTGAGGTTTCAGTAAACATACTATCTATGTAGTCCCTTTGTCTGCACCCTTTTTCAGAATTTTGGAACGATTCGCTTCTTTTCACAGACGTCCTTTTTGTAAATTCTTCACGGGACCGAGTTCTCGATCTTTTCACCCTATTAGCACCATCATCTTTTGATTCAGCAAAGGCATTGAACATGGCTCTGCACTCATGAAAATCTATACTCGAGAGCGAAGACTTTTTCGTAACTTTGTTTGGATACCGAGACGTGCTTAGCAAAGAATCAGAACCCTCGTCGCTGGAGTAATCGTCATATAAATCTGGTGGTTTATTGTATACCAGACCTTGGTCGACAGGTGGAACGAACAAATGGATTAAGCTTTTAGATTTTCTTGGAGGATGTGGTAGTAATTTGCTGGGAACTATTTCAGATTCCGCATCATCATCTTTAAGGTCGTTGAGGAATTCAGTACTATCTGTTATATGAATGCTATGTCTTGTGCTTGTTATTGAATCTTCCTTATCAACATCTTGCTTTTTACATTCCATAGCTTTTACTGACACATTAATTTCTGATGTTTGATTGCACCTTGATAGTTTATCATCGGTGTAATGTCTGTCTTTATTATATTGCTCTGACTCGGCATCGTTAACTATATTTCTTAATTCTTGAATGACTTCGTCGATTGTTGTTTCCTCTTCGTCATCCGATGACTTTTTGTCATTAGATTTTTTTGTAGAAACAAGTTTCTTGTGCGGTGATCTTTTATTTCTGTACGGATCGAAAGTTTCATTCTTTATGTTAAATACTTCGTACACCATAGATTCTCTTTGAGGGTCGCCTTCAGGACTTAAAGATCTTTCTGATGAACTTATACCTTCATCTTCTGGCGGTGACGATTCATCTGTGAGTTGTAAAACAAGTAAATATGTTTAGTGATAGGAAATTACAAGCTCAAAATCTATAGCTGTTACTATTTGCACTTCAAAATAATTTAACACCTTACCTCTGTTGGTATGGAGCGAGTTTTTCTTTTTGTTAACAAATGACTTCTTCCTGTTAGAGTTCCCGTGTTCAGATCTCAGTGACGTCACTTCTTCCTGTAGCTCGCAACATTTTTCTTTTAAACATTTCTCCAATGATAATAGTATTCCTTTTTCTTCTTGAAGTATCTGAAAAAGTTGATATAGATAAGTTTATATTCTTCTATTTAAAAAGGGGTTGTTCTTAAATTTTAATTTCACACGATATTTCCAAAGTTCCTTTTGATTGTCGAATCCATGCATTTTAATTAGTTGATAGTTTTTATCTAATCGGCTACTTGATTTCAACTTGAAAAAGTCAATAATAAGTGAAACATGAAAGCTATTTTAACTTTAAATTCTAGGAAGCCAGTTGATTTTTTTTTAAGTTTAGCCCACAGCCCTTGCAAATTCAGACGTAATTATATACTTACTTTAACTCTTTTTTCTAACAGCTCAAGTTTGTGCCGTAAATCATCTTTTTCTTTCTGAGCCTCATTTGCCTGCTCACTCAGGGTGTCAATGTCAATAAGTTGTTTCTCATAGTGTTCTACTTCCTTGTATACTTGTTCGTTGACATTTGGTATTTTTGGGATCATCTGTAATGTATTTTTTAATCATTAGATTAATTCAAAGCACTTTAGCTATAGATACTGTCAGCAAAGGAAGTTATATGAAACATCTCAGGACATAATATCGCCTTAAATATCTGTGTGATAAACAATCAACCATATTGTATTGGTTTTTAGATTGATTATTGCGTGTAATTAATTTATTGCCTAACAATAGGTACAAAAATTGTTTAACATTATGGTTCCAGGATTTGTTTGAGGGGAAGGCGAACGTCCCAGGTTTTGTTAGAGAAGGGGTGGGGGGCACAAACCCATTTGAATAGCCCTAACCTACATAAGAAAAGCCAGAGAGGGGGATAACCTCAAAATAACTTACTCTATGTAACAAAATAGGGGAGATAAACCTCAAAAGCTATATTAAATAATCCGCCATTGTTAAAAACAATATTTTATGCTCAAACCTGATAAAGGACAATTTTGCCTAAAGTAGCCTATAAACTAGAAAAAATATTGAATGATGATTGGCCAAACAAAGTGACTTTGGAATCATTTTAGTCGAGCGTACAATTATTTTGCTACAAAATATTTTCTACTTACCTTTTTCAGAGTAACAATATCAAATCCAGCCTGTTCCAATTCAGCTTGAATGTACAATTTTCTTTGCGGAGTCGGTGCACTGACTAGTAATGCATTTATGAACGCCAATCCGGCTGATTGCAAGTCACCAGTGCCTCCGATACTTTGAAGCATGCCTACAAGAAATCTAAAGCGAACTGGCTCTCCATACCGGAGACGTAAGGTTGATAGCGCTTCCGAGACTGCGCTGTGGCCGTTGGCAGGTGGATAGCAGGCTTTCGTTAATAGCTGAAACAAGGTTAAGTTGGTAGGTAATGTTTTTAGAATAAACTCTGAAAAATAGCATCGATATACCAATCGTTACAGTGATGAACTACCAACCGCAGGTTATAGTTTTACTCCTGACTCGTACCTATAATAATGTTATCTGTCCTTAGGGCCGTTATGACACGTTATTATATAGATGGATATAGTTTAACATTTCTGTAAAAAAATATTCATCGTGAAATTATGCAGCTTTTAATTAAATTTTTTCATCTATACTAAATTCTACCTACATAAATTTTGTTTGATTACACTGATTTAAAAAAAAAACTTTACTATTAGGGTGACGCGTTACGTTTGAATATAAGCTAAATACCTAGGCTACATGTAATATTTTTCACATTTCAATAATGTTCTCGGAAAATTGTGGTTCTATGTGGTATTATTATGTCAGCTATCATATTCATCTCTGTCCACAAAAAAAGTTACCTGTAATCCCAGAACTCTAGATTTGTTGACAGTAGACATGATGCACACAGTCAATGTATAAATACTATTAGAGCCAGCTACAAGTCTCCGTACACTGTCTGGATATCTGCTGCAGCAACTCCAAAGGCATTGTCTGAAAAATATGGATATCATTTTGAAAAATTTGGAAAACCTGCGACATTTTTGTGTAAAAATAATACCTACAACTAAGATTCGCACGTTGCACAAATCAAGTTAAGACCACACTTTTTAAATCTTTTTGTCAATCTTTCTATACATGTGCACTGTGGGTCAAGTATACGGGGCGGGCGTATAGCGCCCTGCGAGTGCAATACAACAACGCGCTCCGGGTGCTGCTGCGGCTGCCGCGTTTCTGTAGCGCGTCCGCCATGTTCGCTTGCGCGGGTATTGATGATTTCTACGCCGTCATGCGCAAGAGGTGCGCGTCACTACTTGCGCGAGTCCGCGGTAGCCGCAGCACCATCCTGAACACGATAGCCGACAGATGGGATTGTCCCATCTTAGGGCATTGGGTTCGGTTGCACACAAACAACTGTTCTCCCTCCAGTGTGTGATCAATGTAGTAATGTTGTGTTACTTTTATTTTTCATTAGGTACTAACAATAGATTAAGATAAAAATACTAACAAATTATGGATCATAGTTGTCCGAAATAAAAGATTTTATTATTATTAAGGTAAAACGAACAAGTGTATCAGGTTTTGATCAATATTTTTATATTATAGCGCATGACATTGGCAAGCTTCCCGCGCGTGCCAAGAGAGGGCAGTGTCCGTCTAGGTTTATGGATTATGAGATGTAACGTGTACTCTTTATCTAGTCTTTGGCTAACACAGCGAGACAGTCTGTGAGATTATGCAAGTAGCGTCTCGGAATCTCCTTTTAACTTTTAGCATTATTTTTATCTTTCTTTTGACTGTTTCATTAATGTGTGTTGTGTTAATTAAAGTGTTAACGAATAATAACTCTTTCTGTTACGAACCGCCATAAGTGGCGCCCAACGTAAAATTATCTTGATACGTTCTTAGTAATATTATACAAGCGAAAGTGTGTTTGTTTGTCCCTTTTACACGCCAAAACAAAGCAATTTTATGCATAGCGATAGTTGTCGGGCCCGGAAGTGACAGAGGAATTTTTGTCACAGAAATCCCTCCGGATAAATTCTTATGTAACATTTAAAAAAATCTACGGGCCAAGTTAGTAGTAGGTATTTTAAAAAACCTGAAAGATTTCGGATTCTTGGTTATGGAGACTAGGAATTGTCGTTTGTTCTTGTCCAACAAATCTGTCATTCAGTATGATAGAGGAGCCAAAACATATAGATAATAATTAAACAGCTTTGTTTAACTAATTTTACCAATAAGGCCTTTAGATATGTTATGAATTAATATAGGTAAGGGCTTAAATTGTTTTACAGTATTTAGCTGCAACTACCTAATCTGTCGAATAAAATTCAATTACATACTTACAAAACATTATTTGAGATCAAATTACAACCATCTGTAATAGAGGCCGAGGTCCCTATAAAGAAATTAAAGTCGAGCGGGGCCTGAGCATTTTTTTGCGTTTTTAAAAGTTAGATTAGGTAGGTATACTTTGATGACTTAATTTGCAGAAGAAAAAAGCTACTTACAAACAAGCTAGTTCATCCAGAAGTGGTCTTCGTTTAACAGCTGGAGGACCTTTGGTACCTTCACCAGTCTGACTGAGCTGAACATTACGAAGTAGTTCCAGAAGTAACGTCACGCCATCTAGCGGCTCGCAGGCGAACTCTTGGACGAAACTGTAAGGAAAATTTTGAATGCGTAAAAATAACTATCGTACCGAACCCTATCTTTAATTTTAAATAAAACATAAGTAATCTGGAATCTTTCAGTCCAATTTGAACTACGATTGTCCTAATAGAACAGATTGAAAAAAAATCTGTTACTTTATATGTGATTTGTATTTTGTAGCGACAAGCATGTCAATTTGCCTTTTATTTCAGGCACGTATATAAACGGTCACAGGATAAATTTGACCTATTTTCACGTGGGTATACCTAAAACCGCGAATTATGATATAACAAATATTGTTTGATTCTAAATTCACGGACGAAATGCCCGGTCTTTTGTAAGGCTTGCATGGAGGCATAGATCCAACAGGTAGTGGCTGTTTGGAGTGGCTAGCACCCATCGAGACCTATCTCTGAATGCGCTCACAGAATTGAACAACAATTGAACAGATCTTCTTTAGAATCTATTTTAATTTTGTAGCCTAATTTGGCACCAACCGACATAAAATTCAACGGCGAAACGAAATATTTAATTATTTCTTGCTTTTCTGTGAACAATGTTAGAAGTCAATTTATTTAAAACTAGCTGTACGCCCCGGCTTCGCCCGTGGATATTTTCGAACAAAATAAAACCTGCACTACCCCTACCCTTACCCTACCCCGACCCCTACCCCTATCCTGTTTCCCACGACTTCGTACGTGTCTATTTCAGAATGTTGGCAAACATACACTTCATACATAGCTTTTGTCATGTTCACCTCTGCCCACCCCGTTCCCGTCGTCATGCCGTGATGGTATATAGCCTATGTTACTCACGAAGAATGTAGCATTCTAATGGTGAAAGAATGATCAAAATCCGTCCAGTAGTTTCTGAGCCTATTCATTACAAACAAACTTACAAATTTTTCCTCTTTATTATATTAGTATAGAAAAGCCAGTTAATTTACCAAGCTACCTAAAAAAGGGGAGCATAATATCGGAAGAAAAATGTGGCGCGCATTATACTATATAAAGCTCGATTACCACTCACTGACTCACCGACTCACTGACATCATTGTTCTCCCAGAAAGAGTTGTGATGGGGGGAAACTTTTGGTGGGATCGTATAGAGGGGGTCCCGCTGAGTACCAGAAAAATCCCAAACCCCCCTTTTTCGCCCCCCTTATTTTTTTTGTTTTTAATCTCGAGAAGTATAAATCGGATGGGGTAGGTGTCGAAACTAATAATGTTTAGGATCTGTTCCTATTAGCGAATCCATTAAAAAAAAATGTTCTCCCATACAAAAAAAAATACTCCCATACATTTTTTTTTGTTTTTTATCGCGGAAACTACAAATCGGAGGGGGTAGGTGCCGAAACTAATAATGTTCAGGATCTGTTTCTATTAGTGAATCCATTAAAAAAAACATTCTCCCATACACAAAAAAAACTCCCATACAAATTTTCATACATTTTTTATTTTTTCTACTAAAAGCGCGAGCGAAGCGAGCGATGCCGCGGCAGCGGCCGGAGAAGCGCCAGTTAGTACCAGAAAAATCTGAAACCCCCCTTTTTCGCCCCCCTTCTTTTTTTGTTTTTTATCTCGGAAACTATAAATCAGAGGGGGAAACTGCCGAAACTAATAATGTTCAGGATCTGTTCCTATTAGCGAATCCGTTAAAAAAAATGTTCTCCCATACAAAAAAAAACTCCCATACAAAAGTTCATACATTTTTTCTTTTTTTATTCCTATGGACTAGGAATTGAATTCTACCCCTTTCCACTTTCCCCGTAGCCCCCTCCCCCCCCGTCTCCCATACAATTTTTTTTTAAATCGCGAGCGATGCCGCGGCAGCGGCCGGAGAAGCGCCAGTTATCATAAATCCGAAACCCCCCTTTTTCGCCCCCCCTTTTTTTTTATCTCGGAAACTACAAATCGGCGGGGGTATGTGCCGAAACTAATAATGTTCAGGATATGTTCCTATTAGCGAATCTGTAAAAAAAAACTCCCATACAAAAAAAAACTCCCATACATTTTTTTTCTTTTCTCCAATTGATTTCAATCGAGCAGCGGTAGGGGTAGGAGTAGGAGTAAAGGTAGGAGTAGGGGTAGGAGTAGGGTTAGGGGTAGTGGTAGGGGTAGGGGTAGGGGTAGGAGTAGGGGTAGGGTAGTGGTAGGGGTAGGGGTTGGAGTAGGGGTAGAGGTAGTGTTAGGGGTTGGAGTAGGGGTAGAGGTAGGGATAGGAGTAGGGGTAGGGTAGAGGTAGGGGTAGGGTAGGGGTTGGAGTAGGGGTAGAGGTAGTGGTAGGGGTTGGAGTAGGGGTAGTGGTAGGGGTTGGAGTAAGGGTAGTGGGAGTAGTTGGAGTAGGGGTAGTGGGAGTAGTTGTGGTACGAATAAGGAATTATTTAGAGTGATAGGTGGCGGGCTTATCGCAGACTTGTTGCATGTCTTCTTTGGTGTGGGCAGCAGTTGTTCCCTCACAGCAAACACGCGAGTTGCTTGCAACTCGCGCACTACACAACATACTAGTTATATATATATAGGTAATTATTTCATAATAATAACTAAGGTATATTGCCACTGATGTATTATTAGTTCGAAACGCACTTCGGTTTTTAACGATTAGATAGAGCGTGAAAACTCATCACGCATACTTTCATAACCAAGGCACAGCTATTACAGTCTATAATATACAAGTGACTCCCGGTTTACGGTCCGGTAAGTGGGTGGTCTTCAGGTTCTATTGGAAATTTTCGTTACCACCACGTTTTTACCACAGATTACAATAAAATTACAAAATGAGTAGATAGCCTTGGGATATAAAAGTAAATATAAATTATTTTATCTTTAATCCACATCGTGTCAAAAATACTAAGCACTAATTTTCTTTTAAACTCTTCGTCCTACAACTTTTAGTTGCCTGTGGGTACAACTATTATTTCTAAAACTTGCCTAATATTCATTCATCAATCAATTCAGCCCACGACTGATCACTCCTTCCTCGCTGAACCAATCAGGATTCAGCGGGGGAAGTTGTGTTATTTAAATATTATCTTATAAAAAAATATTTTACTTTAGTATTGCGAAATTATAGAGACAGTATTCAGCCGGTATTACAAATGAGTTTTTGTTATCCATCTGAGTTTATACAATTAAGATTAATCCAGTGTGAAGATTGGCAGCTCAGAAGAACAACTACCGTGTAATTTGAGGGAATAAAGAAAAGGTAGCATAGCTTTACAATTACGATTCCTGGAATCCTCGTAATCTGAGAAATAAAAACGTAAATATAGCGTCCTAGTCACAAGCGGAGTGATAAGCGGAGCGAAATTTATTTAGTACCTAATTACCCTAAAAACTATGTTCAGAGTCTTAAGGTGGTCACACACTCGTCAAATCGCGCGTCACCATACGGTCCACCGAAACCGACAACAGACTCGTCCAATTCTTGTAACGAATGGTCCGCCTAGATCATCCGGCGGCCGGAATGGGAAATTTTCGGTGTAATACCAATGTGTGGCCTACTTTATGTAGAACACTGATTTGTCGTCAATTGTGATATCGTACTTTTCACTAGATGGTCTTAGTTTAGGTATAATATTCATATCTTCTAACTACTCGTATTTTAAATAACTACCTACTAGCTTTCCGCCCTGCGTTCGCTCGTGGAAAATTTTGAAGTGTGACAAGAATTTATCCCGGAATATAAAGTAGCCTACTTCACTATCTGTGCAAAAGGATCACGTCGATCCCTTGCTTTGTTTTGACGTGAACGAAGGACAAACAAACATACCGTGCCTATTAGACTCGTCAAAAACTACTATAATAATCGTAAAAGCTATCAAAAACGCGTTTTTTCTCATTTTTATTTCGGATTATAAACACTTGGACCTCAGTAAAAATTGTCTGTAACTAATTTAAAGCATATTAAAACCACATCTCACTGTTTTGTAGTCGTAACCGAGACGTAATAACACTGCAAATAAACTTATTTTTAACTTCCAAAGAAATCATTACTAAGTGCTTGACAAAGGCCTTAATTTGTTTCTATTCTTTTATTTCACACTAACGCCGTATAAATATTTGTTCAGCTTTTCTCCGCTTTTATTTGCAACGTCAGCGCTCTTTAGTTATTTATTGCATTTTAACCCTAATGTTAATAGGAAAACTGAGTTTTAAATTCAATTACCGAATCTTCGACAGTTGGCCCATTTCAGAAAGGTTTATCATTTGTAAATATTTATAATTTGATAGTAAATAAAAATACAATACTTTGACATACAGAAATAAACGTATTTATTATTGATGATGAATGAATGATGATTTTTAACAAACAAACTATAATTTAGATTATTTCTCTCCATAGAAACATAAGGAGTTTTTTAGGCATGCAATAACAAAATTAAATGGAAACTTGATAATTAAAAACTCCATTATCTTATAAAATTTACGACGACTTTTAACGATTCAAAAATAGACCACAAAAATATATTTGACATCATAATTTCACTATCAAATATTTTTGTCGTAAAATGGTAAAAAAAACTCCTTGTCGTAAAACTATATAAAGATTATATTTTAAACAATATTAAAGGTTTTTAATGTCCTTGTATTTAATGAACAAGACTTCATTAATATTTTAGATTGTAAAAAATTCACGATCGCTGAACTTAATGCAATCATTAAGTTACTATTAAAGCTTTCAAAATTGCAAAAAATTTTCCTTTTTTTTAAATACTTTACCTACTTTGTTTATAATATACCTACAAGCGAAGTCACTTAAGACGGTTAACGACTACAGTTTGTGAGTTTTTTATGTCCACCTGCATGGACTGCATGTGTTTGTGTGCGTAAATAATGTATTTTCTGTCATTATATCGGCAAGTGATTTCAGATATTAGAAGTTTGAAACTTGATGATGAAAGCGAAATTGAGAAAAGCCGTCTCAATTATCTTGTTATAATTCAAAAATTCTTTATTAATTTAGAAGTTTTCTTAATTAACTTTTTAGATAACAAATTCTCTATTGGATAAATAACAGGTAATTTCTTCAAGTGCTTCATGGAAATTATGCTGTTCAAAAAGTACAGTTTTCGATCCAAAAGTACGATTTACTCTTAAGGGGCTGATAATCGTCAGCGTCCTTGACGATTTGATGTTTTAAGTCACGCCCTTTTTCCGACCTAGCCTGCGAGAGACTATCATAGTTAGAGAGACCACGCTTTTAGTTGCCGTCTGGCGTCTAGTACTAGACTGTATGTGATCAGTAATTGTCGTCTGACACAGGACTGCATGTGATTATTTGTCTCCTAATACCATACATACTGTATGGGATTAGTTGTCGTTTAGTAATCTGTCAAAAAATATTTTATAAGATGTTGCTCCGTATTGACGTTAAAAAGGACAAATCAACAAACAAACAATCACTCTTTCACGTTTGTAATATTAGTAAGGAAGTAGGAATAACTACCTATTTACACGCTTGATGATAAAATGATGCTTTTTGCCCCGGCTTTGCTCGTGGAAATGTTTGAAATGTGACAAGCGAGCTCTGATATTTTATTAAAATTCAACATTATACTAGATTTCGACTAATTTTAGGACTCTGAATTCGAATTTGATATCGATTTCGCAATTCAATATGACGACATCTGTCAATTTCGTAAAATTCGACATTATACCAGATTTCGACTAATTTTAGGGTTGTGAATTCGAATTTGACATCGATTTCAAAATCGAATATGACGACATCTGTCAATTTCTTTAAATTCGACATACTACATTTCGACTAATTTTAGGGTTCTGAATTCGAATTTGATATCGATTTTACAATTAAATGTAACGACATCTGTAAATTTCTTTAAATTCGACATTGTACTAGATCTCGACTAGTTTTAGGGTTCTGAATTCGAATTTGATATCGACTTCACAATTAAATATGACGACATCTGTCAATTTCTTTAAATTCGACATTATACTAGATTTCGACTATTTTTAGGGTTCTGAATTCGAATATGATATCGATTTCACAATTAAATATGACATCTGTCATTTTCTTTAAATTCGACATGATACTAGATTTCGACTAGTTTTAGGGTTCTAAATTCGAATTTGATATCGATTTCACAATTCAATATGACGACATCTGACAACTTCTTAAAATTCGACACACACATTTCGACTAATTTTAGGGTTCTGAATTCGAATTTGAATTTGATATCGAATTCAAAATTAAATATGACGACATCTGTCAATTTCGTAAAATTCGACATTATACTAGATTTCAACTAATTTTAGGGTTCTGAATTCGAATTTGATATCGATTTTACAATTAAATATAACGACATCTGTAATGACATGGGCTACTTTATATCCCAAAAATTCTTCGGGCTTGCCACTCTTTAAATATTTCCACGGCGAAGCCGGGGCGAATAGCTAGTAGGAGGGTCTATTATGTAAAACCAATACGTATGTAACATTGTTTATCGTAATTTTATCATCAAGCTTGGATAAAGGGTAGGTATTTTAACTTCCTTACTAGGTAATGTTTCAAATGCAAAATAGTGTTTATTTGTCCTTTTTTTAATTAATCTACGGATTGACTTGATTTTAATGACATATCCCACAAATCCTTCGGGCTTGTCACTTTTCAAATACTTCCACGCGCGAAGCCGGGGCGAAAAGCTAGTCTATCATAAGTTTTCCATCAAGCGTGCGTGGATAAAATATTACAAACGCGAAAGAGTGTTTGTTTGTCCTTTTTATTCAAATCAATACGGAGCAACATGGGAGCAACGGATTGACGTGATATTTGCACAGAGATAATGACATGAGCTAATTTATATTTCGGAAGTCCTTGGGGCTGGCACATTTTAAATTTTTCTACGGGGGAAAAGCTAGTATATCATAATTTTATTTGCCTTGCAATGACTTCTGCAATATGTTTCCCGTACGCATTTTCTATGTAATACCTACCTACCTACTTTGCTGTTTATTAACTTATTTCCAATACTGGAGTTAATTATTTAATATAATTACGCTCACAAAAAGCAACGCTGACTCCTAGACTAAAGTATACAAATAGCAACTTCCTTATGAAAATATTGCCTAATCGCTACGGTAATGTCATTTATGAATAAAGTTTACCATTAATAAATTAAATTTGAGCCAAAAAATACACAAATAATACAAAAACTTCTGAGCGATCGAGTGGCCGCGACCGTCTAGCATCACGATTCAGCCGTCACTGCCGACAAGGCGAGTGTGAGTAAAGAAGAGCTAAAGCGTTTCCGCTCAGAGTAGAAATCGTAAGCGCCATTTGACATAATCATTATTTTTTAAATAACTATACAATTTATTTGAATATGCAAATGACAATTATATGGGTAATTGAATATTACAAAAACAAATTAAATGTCATAGTACTAAAATCACTAGTACCGCCGTTTTCTTTTTTTGAAAACTTTCAGAGACCACATTTTGGGATTATTTTCTATCGAGCGAAAATTGTGTAATCGCGTTTTCAGAATGACAATTATATCAATTATATCCTGTAGAATAATATATATTTTTTTCAATCTTGGAAATTGTCTTGTTTTTGCTAAAACATTCTTTAAATAATCGTATATAGGTGTTATCTGCCCCTTAAATGCTCTTAATACCTAAATAAAAAATATACCTATTCTGCTTTATATAAGTATTGTGTTATTTATTAATGATGATATCGATTAATAATAAGATAAAATGATTGTAACCAACCTGAAGACATGACAATTGTTTTACCTTGGAAATGCGAGTCTGAGATCAGCCCGTAGTTTGGTAAGGAGCTCGCTGGCTGTACCGAATTGTCGTAAACTCATTTCTTCGCCAACATTCAAACAAGGGTTCCTGGTAGAAAAAAAGTTAGCTTAACATTTAGGATTTCATAGCAAGCACATCTCCGATGACAAAACGGAAACCCTTATAACTCACTTTTGTGTCTGTCTGTCTGTCCGTCCGTCTGTCACAAGTTATTTTCGATTTTGGGGGGAAAATTAATTAACATGTCAAATAAAAGTGCTCGTTATAAAGAATAATATTTTTTTAATAATTTTAAAATGCATAGTTCATATTATATTAAATAAAATATACGATAATATACTTATAGGAAAATCTAAACGAAAATCCTGTCTTAAAGTTCTGACCGAAAAAAAATAGTACTACGGAACCTTCAGCGCGCGAGTATTAGTACTCGCACCTTCTAAAAAGACCATACATTTTCACATATTTGACAGTAGCTATGTTTACTAATCGTAGATTAACTCTTTAGACAGTTGCACTCTTATTAATAAACTCGAAGTAGCGACGTAGTAACTAAACTGTATTTCGTCTCCGTCTAACAAATCTGCAATTTATTATGATAGACGGAGACGAAACACAGTTTAGTTACCACGTCGCTATTTCGTGTTTATTAATAAGAGTGGTTGTATAACTACAGATTAATTTTAGAGGTCGCTTTCAAAACTCAGTTGGTAGATTTTGCTTATTCCGGGAGGGGTATCGTGTTACCGGCCCAGGTACCTACCCAGTGGAAGCATTAGATATATTTTACATATTCATTAACATTTTTAACCTATTTTACATTAGAGCTTACGGTTATTTAGAAGTCCAAAGTTTGTTTACCAAACGAGACAAGTGCAAAACAACAGGTATTTTAAGATTGAGTGTACTAAGACAATTATCGGATGTGCACTTTGCAGTGCTGGAAGATAAAAGTTCGTCATTATAGGCAAAAATATTAATGTTTCTGAAATTCCAATAAGAAGAACTATTCCAACACTGTATCTAAGATTTTTACTAGAAAAAATCCTTGATAGGTACAGTGCCTACCTCTACCCTGCAGAAAATATTGCTCATCGGACTGTAGAAAAGTCTTCAATGTTTTATTAACGATAGGAATTTTCTGATTCCTTACATTAAATACAGAAAATTAAGCTTAATAGAGTTTAAATCTAGCTAGGTATCTAGCCAAAAATGCTACACAGTGTGTTTGTAATTAGCTTTAAGCAGAAACTAACCTATAATCTTTGCTCCCTTGAACAGGTAGAGTTCTAGCTTTCTGTGTGTCCGGCCCTGACTCTACCATCTCGCTGTACAGTATGGCTGTTCCTCCAGATTTCTTGCTCCATTTCTTCAGTGATGTCACGTAGTCTTCAGGATTGTATATGGGAGGACGTTGTTTGTCCTGAAAAAGGGGATTCTTTAATATTTCTGTAGTAGGTAATAATTTTGTGGATTTTTTTGGTTGGGTGATGTATATGGTAATAACCATACGCTCTTTTGTGTCATAGCGTGATGTTAAATAGTCTATAACCTTCCTCAATAATATCCTATATAACGCAAGTAATTTTTCAAATCGGACAGGTAGTTCTTGAGATTAACTTTTAGTAGGTATTTATAGATTAAGATTAACTGCATACTGCCTTTGCTCTTAATTCTAACTAATATTACAAATGCGAAAGTGTGTTTGTTTGTCTTTCTTTGACGTCACAACAGAGCAATAGATCGACTTGATTTTTTGGTTTGATAGTTGAAGGATCAAAGAGTGACAGGCTCTTTATATCGCGGACATCCTTTGAGATAAATAATGTCACTTTTGACGATATAAAGTAGGTATGGTAATAAAAGGAGTTTGTATAAGTTATATTAAGTTTCTTTTTAAAATGTTTTGACATTATAGTTTGTTTTTGTTATTTTTTTGTTGTTGTAATTTGCAATATTATTATATCGAGGCAAAGAGATTAAAATTATATTAAATGTCTTTGTATCGAGCTAAAAAGTAATATTATATTTAATTTAAACCTACTATACATTACCCAGTCGATTACAGTCACATCTACAGCCGAGGCGAAAAGCCAGTTATTTATATTTTCAGCTAGGATTAAAATCTACCTATTAAAAACGAAACCCATAGAGTATCGTTCTTGCATCTGCCACAGCTTATTTTCTCCGAATCTACTGGACGAAAAAGGTTGGAATTTCGTACATTATAGAGTTTGATGACACAATAATGGACGTATAGCGTAAATAATTGAATTAAAGAAATATATTTATTTTTTATAATTTTAAAATGCATAGTTTAAATTATATAGTATAATATATTATATTATCTCAATCAATATATATTATTAATTTTTGCTATTGGTCCATGCATAGGTATTTGCATTTTTTGTTAGTTTTTTACTTTATTTTAAATTTATTATACACACACACATAAGGGGACATCCATTAATTACGTGAGCTATTTTTCTTTAAATTTAGACTCCCCCTCCCCCTTGGTGAGATTAAGTGAGATTTAGTGGGGACCCCCCCTCCCCCATACATGAGATTTCTGCTATAGTTGTTTTTTTATTTTTATTTTTGGGATAATAATAGGATCAGCATCGCCATTCACCAGCCTTATGGGCACTCTCCCAGAAGGCAGCGATCTTGATGAAATTTTTTATTTATAGGTTTATTTGTATATATAATGTTTAGCATTGTAGATATATTTTAGTGTACAGATACATTTCTTTAATTTAATTAACTATAAATTATACTATAGTTGTTAAATTTTTTTTTATAAAATCGGTATTGTATATTACCTTTTTTTTTTCTTTTAAAAACTCAAAATGTTTCATTTTTTTACTATTTTTCTTACTCTTAAAATAAATGTTTTTAACCATGAGATGTTTGAGCGGGCAAAATGGGACATTTTAAGTGAAGAAAAGAAAATATTAGCAATGTTGACGTGAGATTTTCAATTATATATAATTATGCTGTGATTGCTTTTGTTGTTTTTTTTGTTTTCTATTAAGTTAGACATAAAAATTGTTAACCTTTTTTTCTTTAAGATTAGTTTTAAGAATGGATAATCAAGTTTAATTAGTTGCTGTGGTTTATGTAATAAATAAATAAATATTAAAGGTGATATACGATAATTGTGCGTCTTCCACTCTTATCTCTGAAACTACTAAGTCTAAAGTTTTGAAAAATCCTGTAAATAGTGTTTTACGTTTATCAAGCTTCTAAACCGATTTTTAATTACATGCTTAATTTAAAATACATGCAAATTTTAATAAACAATAAATTAACTAGTAGGTGGGAATTACTCATGATCATCCATCAACAACTTAACAATAGTATACTTTGACAACGTCTAAGCTATAATTTTACGTTGTGAATAGAGAAAGCTAAAATGGATTAGATTATACTGGTAGAGATGGCTTTTGAATCGCCAGTTTTTAGGATTCCGTACCCAAGGGTGACAACGGAAACCCTATTATTAAGGATCCACTATCCGGCCGCCTGTCACAAGGCCGTATCTTTTGAACCGTAATAGGTAGACACTTAAAATTTTCACAGTGTGTGTATTAATGGCCGTTATAACACAAAGTAATAAAAATAATTTGCTTTAATCGACTCCTCGTGCTACAGGGGCACGCAAAACAGGGGGTCCGGACTTCTTCTAAAATAACAAATATTTACATCAGATATGTTAAAGGAGTGACGTGACACATAAGGCCTATTAAGTGCAGCAACGGGCTGGCCATGCACCTGTTCTGTTCAATATGGACAACTGGCAAAAAGTGGACACTGTTACTGGTGTCTCTGGACACACGGCAAGATATAAAGGCCGTGAAGCTATGTGATATTTACGTTTAGTTTAATCTACCTCAATTGGATTTATCCATGTGTAACATATTTACTCTCGCTTTCCTGCAATCTGTGGGAGTGATTTCGTGAAAAGTGACGCCGGGGGAACGCGCGCTATTTGATTTGACCAATGAGCCCGCGCGGTGGTAGAGTTTGCCTTTAGATGGTACCAACCAATTTTCGGAGAGGTTGGTACTGTCAGGCAACAGTGTGACGAGAAAGAGAAAGGGAAATAGAGAAGGAGAACGCATCAGCTGTGCGCTTAACCTACAGTGTTGTGTATAAAATGTTAATGCAGATGTTACACATCATACTGTAAGGCTCGCTAGTTTTTTTTGTTCTTATTAACACGAAAAAAATACTAGATTTATCTAAATATTTCCTCTACTTTTCATAAATCGCCTCGTGCACTTTTTCAGGAAATAAGTTATAATAAAGAAGTGACACGACTAGAATAAGGATATTGTGTATCTACGTATTATTTTATAAAAGCCGTGATGGCGTGTTTTGCGTCAAAAATATACTATAATTATTGTTATGGCATCTTTTGTTTAAAGATTATTATCTTGAAGTGAATTGTCCGGAACAAGAGTTATAATTTAAGAGAAAATAAAAACTGTTGTAAACTTAATTACTCAGTTCATAATAAATGGTTACAAAGAAGTTTCGACACTTGCTGGAGGAAAGTTGATAGCTATCTACCAACGAGCAGGTATCTACTTGTGTATTTTGCTAGGTAACTTCACTGCGGTTGATGAGAATCGAACTGTACGACCTATCGAGACCTATTGAGGCAAATAACACCTAGGTTTCAATTCATTCAATTAATTTTTCACCCCGAATTTTCCGGAAGAAATGTTTTAAAAGCGAATAGACATGGGAAAGTTCCTTACAAATTTCACTAGGTATACCTTACGGAATCCTTATATTATAAACTAGATTTTCATCCCCGGTTTCGCCCGTGTATATTTTCGATCAAAATAAAATGTAGCCTATGTCACTCAGGGATATCGCAGCTTCCTATTAATGAATTTTCAAAATCGGTTCAGTAGATCCGCCTCGTCTGTCTGTATGTGACTGAACTTGCTAATGTCATTAAGGTTGATTCACAATGATTACATGGAATAAGTGAATCAAGTTGGGAAAAAATTTGCCCCAGCGAATTTTCATGGCGTGTGCTTCTTTTATATTCATCATACCTTTCATACATGCTCGGCGATTGTGTGTACTTTTAATATTGCCTTCGATTAATATTTTTTTGTATATGTTCAATAAAAGTAACCTCTGCCAGTCTTATTTTATCCTGGAATTTTTACAATGATGATAACAACCCTTTTTATATTTTCAAAAATACAGATGTATCTATTTCTAGTAAAACCTGTTTCACTTCAACTATTAAATATGCAGACGCGATTAGAAGGCACTATGCCTACCAATCAACTTGTTCGTCTATGGTTTATTTTTAAATTCTTTATGCATTAACTGCACTGCAGACTATTTTGAAAATGCATTTCATAAAATATAGTAAGAAATAATAGATACTATTTATGAGTTAAAATGTCTTTTTGTCTGACATAAAATTAGGTATTGATTCATTTATTGATTTGGATTGGGATACAATAAAAAACTAAAAATTATGATCCGATTTTTTATTGCAAGAACCAAAATTCTTACACAAACTAGGTATATAACAATTTTTTTATTTCTCTATTTTGTATAATAATAATAATTGCCTATACCTATATAGAAGAGAATTCTGTTTTTTTTATCTATTTTTCTTACAACGTTTTCAACAGTTTTCATAGTTTAACATTATTTTTATTTGTAAGTAGGTAGTTCTTAAACTTATGTTTGTACCAGTCAGTCACTTGTCAACATTTCCATAAATATAAATAATAAACAAACTTTATTGATTTATTTATTATTTAAATTTTATCTCAAATAAAATATTTTGTCAAGCTTATTAAAATTCAAATAAGCTTTATCAATATTAAAACAACAATATAATAAAAATTCCATCAATTTGAGGCTTGGCGCACTAAAGTCTTTTCAAGTATTAAAAATCTTAGAAAGATAGATAGGTAATTAATGTCAACTTTCTATATTATAATTTCAAATATAACTTGTGCCCTTATTTTTGTTATTTTATTTTGATAGTTAACAATGATACAATATTTATATTTATCATCACGCCTTTTATCACAGAGGGGGAGGCAAAGATAGACTGCGGAAATATTTAAGGATTACTCTACCCTTTTTTGCCTTACAACTCCCGAAACTGTGTTACGGTTCCAGGGTACCCAACTTTATCTATAAGAAAATATTAGATACTATAAGTGGCGTGCATTTGCTTATCCCACATTAAAGTCTAGAATCAAGAATAAATCGACCATACGTAACATTTCTTACAAAACAGTTTCAAATTAACAAAAAACTTGTTAACTGGTTCACACACAACCGATAATTAACGCGTTATTTTTGTTAATTATTGCAGAAATCTTTATATTAATTCCTAGACCGAGTGACATCGTATAATAATTATTTTTAATGTGGGAACATTCAATTATTATAGTTATGAAATCACAACATAGTTTAGCTTTCCGCCCCGGCTTCTCCCGTGGATATTTTAAAACAATATAAATATATAATGTATAAAAATTACCTGAAAAGAACCTGAATATCATCGGCTAATTTGCCTGCGGAGGCTACCCCGAGGCGGTTAACACGGTTTAAAAAGATACATTTTTTCCGCCCTAGGCGTCGCTCGTGTATATTTTTTTGAACAAAATAAAATGCCACTCAGGGATATCGTAGCTTTCTATTCTAATCGGTTGAGTAGTTTGAGAGATTATCCCCTACATCCAAACTTACAAATTTTACCTCTTTATAATATTAGTATAGATAGAAACAAGAATTGTAATTATAAGTTGCATGTTAGGTCGACATATTGCGACTACAAAAAGGTCAATGTTACACCTGTCAAATAAAACAAGTATGCATGCAGTTGTATTACATGTGCGGTTTTGTAATGTCACTGTTTTATAATTGCCACGACATAAGGCAAAACACTTTAGGATTTTTGTAATTTGCAAACACACCTTTTGTTTCACCCGCGTGGAAATAGATCCAAAAAGAAATTTTGCGGTATAAAAAGTAGTATATGACATTCTTTGACCCCTAAACTACCACTATGCAAATAATCATGTCGATCCCGTGAAAAACAAATACAAATCTATCCCACGGGAACCATACATTTTTCCGGGATAAAAAGATAGCCTATACTTTCGCGGTTATAATATTAATGGGACTATTACAATATGGGTTCGGATGGGTTCACAACAATTTTAAAATCCACATAAATACGCATAACTTTTTATATTGATGTAAGCTACCACGAACTTTTTTGTAGATAATTTTATTCTACACAATTATTTCATACATCATTTTGTTAGATACAAACGCCATTAAACGGGAAAAACAAAATATCTGATTTGTATGGGACAACAATCATGAGATGTCTCCTTAAACAGTTAAGGCTCCTATATCCATATTTTTTCTGGGATAAACTATTCCCAATGTCTCTGTAAATAATCCACCTGTGTCACTGTAATTTAGCATATAGATACTTATTGAATATATCTAAGTGAAATAGCTGTTAATTTCTCAATGGATTTTTTTTTATATGAAATATGGGTGGTTAAACTTTGTCCCCGTTATCTCTTTTTTAATATATCACAGAGCTCTTATTTTTTTATAAGCACTGTTATCTTGCGTTTTTTTGGTAGCTTATTGAAATTTCAAAATAAAAATTATTTTATGATTTTTTAATTGGTCAAAAATAATAAAATTATTATTATTTTGAATTTTCAATAAGCTACAAAATATCCCAAGACATTTAATTGAAGGGTAATAGTATATAACAGTGCTTTAAAAAAAATAAGAGCATTGTGATAGATTATGAAATAGAAAACAGGGGCAAAATATTCCTTTATTTTACTACTCATATTTCCTATTCAATAAAACCAATTGAAAAAATAACGACGATAAAAATTGAGTAACTATATGCTATATTACACCTGTATACAAATTATGGGGATAGGGCCCTTAATTGCCTATATTATTAAGTTGTTCAAATAAAACTTCTGCATCTGGCATATTATGTCTGAAAAGTATGATGAACATAAATGAAGCGAAAGAGGTATGTCAGGATTGTAAAATGGCATTCGATTGTCTCTTATTCTATTCTATTTTTTTTTTCAAAATGGCTCCATCAGGGTTTTGATGATTCCGTCAATGTCAAGTATTATAGACGTCACAGTAACAATAAGCCGATAATCGGTAGGTAGGATGCTCCCGCCGGCCGTGATATGTCCTATTTATCACAACCATCACAGCACGGACGGGATTCCCCAACACGTCTTCGCGGCGCGTCTGCTATCCACCAAGGCGTGTCGTGGAATCCATATATATTTTTCATTGATAGTAATACAGAATTTGAAAAAAAAAACCATAAAACTACCTTTGATACAGGTTCATCGCTCCATGCTCCGCAGCTCGCCATCCCTTCAAGGAATGTCAGTTCACTGAAACAAGACAAAAATAATTAAACGCTGGTAACAATGTCCACTTTCAGCGAGTTATCCTTATTGAGTCATGAGATAGTTTGTTGCCATTGAAGTAATATAGATTTTTCAAAATTTAAGTTCTTTAAAGAAATAAATATTTCGTCGATAAATATAATGTACTAATTTTTTTCGTCCGTGAATTTTTTTACGGGTTGCCTTACAGCTTCTGTAACCGTGTACCGACTTCAAAAGTTTGCAGTGAAAAGTAAGATATAATAAATATTTCGTCGTACAATTTGAGAGACGGTTAGTGCAAAATTAGGATGCAAAATTAAGTAAACATCTAAGAAGATAAAAGATCTGTTCAATATTATCTATGTTTGTACTGATGATCGTAGGTTCCTAATGAATTGTCTAGATTAGTGAATTAACAAACAAAAAAAAAATACAGTCGAATTGAATACCTCCACCATTTTTTGAAGTCGGTTAAAAATATAATTTAAGCGTAACATTAATTAAGTTTCATAAAGTTAAAAAAATATTAAATTGGTTCAGTAGGTATTTTAAGACTTTACAATAACAATTACTTTATCATAGATAATTTCTGTCCTTGAATAGAAAATATACCTAGAACAAACAGTTTTCCCCAAGCACTGAATCGTGGAACATAATGATATTCATTCAATAATCTATGGGAGATGTCTACAACGGTTCTGACCTACTGACTGCGAAGATTGAGAGCCGCTGGGCACAAGACATTTACACAACACGACACGATAACGGGACGACAATTTAATGATATTCTAAGTAGTGACATCAGAACTATCTGTACAGTAATGTTAAATATACCGTATTAGGAATGGGAGAAATAATAATATTGGGTTATGTGTAATCTATCGACGATTTGCATTGCAAGGTGTCTTTTCTATACAGCGGTAATAGCTGTCGTTAGTCAAAGAATCCTACTAATAATAAAACTATCGTTGGATGTTTGTAAGGTACTCATTTACAAATAAACCGATTTAGTTGAAATTATGTTACAGGCACTAGCAGAAATTATAATAATAAATAAATAATAATATTAGTAGGTATTATTAATATTAATAATCTATTTTATTTATATATTTAATATTAATAATAAGGGCGCAGGGCGGCTTGTGGCGAGCCGTGGGTGAGTAACGACACCGCCGAACCCGAGTGCTCCAGAGAGTAGGTTAAGGTAGGCGTCCCCACTGCCAGACCTGAGATTCTCGACCCTGGCTAGCCTTAATTGGTTGTCCAGGGTGGAGTCGTTAGAGTATAATATTATGTATTATGCTCGGGGGTGGAAGTGTCTAAAGGCGTAATAACGGGGAAGCTATATGTGAAACCGGTGTCACACCTCTCGAAACCCCCAGCCGCTTACACTAATGTTGTCTGTCTTACTGCCGGCAGAAATGCTTAAAAATGGTGGTTGTTTTAGGAGGCCCATTTAGTAAACGGCGAGTCACCACCTGCCAATTTTACGTTTCATGAGATGAATGATACCGGCAGGTGACCGTAGTCTCAACCAATAAACTTGATAAACCAATCCATTTAACATCTCAAAACAATAGCCCGAATTAATTTTAATTTTATCTCAGCAATAGTCCAGGCACCTGACGAGGCCTGTCTGTGAGCGCATTGTATTTGATGCATTCAGAGATAGGTCCCGACGGGTGCTAGTCACAACACTTTAGGGCCTCTACGTGTTGGGCCTATGTCCCCATGCAAGCCTTACAAAGGACCGGGTATTATGCCCGTGAATTTAGAGTTACTTAATAATAATTATTATATTAGAAATTCTTTGAGAAATTTCATATTGTAGCTTTTTCGGAGCAGACAAGTAGATAGATTCCAAAAATAGTTACTGAATATCATGTAAATAGCATAAGTGTCCTACTAATTAATTATTTCCGATAATATGAAAAAAAAAAAAATTAAAAATGAAGGCCAATTTAATACTTTTAAAATCGCTTAATAGTTCTGACATTTTTTTTTAGTTTATGGGAAACCCATGAGTTTACTGTTCAGACATAAAATTTATAATAGCTCATCACATAAAATTTAATTTAAGTCGTAAGATGTGTAACAGTAATTGACGATTGTACAGTTGATCGATTTCTGATAACAGCTTTTTGGTTTAGTACTCTTGTCGGTAATCATTTCATTTATAGCTGCCCATGGGTATACACATAATTTTGTTCAGGGGTATTACGGTTCCAGGGTACCCAGGTATATTTTAGCCGATGGTATTTGTGAGGCTATACCTAACGAGTGGCCAGTTCTGTTGAGGTATATTTAGATGGAAAAAGCATCTAAGTGTGGTTTGTCGGATTATGTACAATAACATTTTTAATTATAAAAACTCATTCTTACAGGATCCGAGATCGTACCTGAGAGAGAATAGGGCTGCTGTAGTCTGCCTAGTTAATATCCGACGTCTTAATCTTAACCATTCGTCCACTTGAAAACAGAACTTTTGATTTCACTCCAAATTCAGAAGAGACAGCATTTTAGTAATAAAGACAACTTTTAACTAGAAGAATATTGTCGATAAGAAATTAAATTCTAGATTTTAGGATTTGAAATTAACAACATCAAGAAACCAACTACCTGCTCATTGTATTTTGGGACCTGGGGTCCAAAAACTACGAACTTCGTTAAAGATTTCTCGATTGTCTTTAAAACTGTTATTTAGAAATTGTTAACAAGTTCTTACGCTTGATACAGTTGATGCATTTACGGAATTTCTTATTGATTTTACAATACGCAAGAAGACGTGCGACTTTTTTTGTAGTTCGCGTGTTCTGAGAGGTAGCGGTGAAAACGATGCTTGTTTTTAGGGTTCCTTACGAGCTGTGACAAATTATATTATTATGTTATTTTCTTTGGAGTAAATATGTAGCCTAAAAATACTTTAATTTGTGCTTTTATCGATATAAACCCGGTGTTCGCACTTCTTCTAAAAATAACAGCTACTTAATAATTAATAAATCGGCAAAACGCGACTTGAAAAGTATTCCGTAGGCAAAATTAAAATTATACTTAAGAATAAAATTATATTTTAATCAAAAGAGGTTGTTTTAAAGACTTATAATTTTTTTACATTGAGAATATCTTTAAAACTGCGAAGAAACGTAGGGATTCAAAACGCCTTTTCATTCAGTACTTCAGTAATACCTGTGTGTAATACAGTAAAATTTACTTTCATCTAACTATATATCATCACGCCTTTCATCCCAAGAGGGGTAGGCAGGGACAATCGAATGTCATTTGCTACGATCCTTACATACTTCTTTCGCTTCTTTTATATTCATCATACCTTTCATACCTTTCATTCATGGCCTTTTTTAGAACCTTAGTAGTGAAGAAAACTTATTAGGCGCGGACTCTATCTTGTTTACCTACTTTTAATTGTAATCGGCGGTGACAGAACAGACAGACAATCAGACAGAATACATATTATTGTCGCTTCTGCAATAAAATTTAAAACCAGTACTTTATGACGATATGCAAAAAAGTTTCTTTGGAAAGTTGATTTGAACCAGATTTTGCGAGACTTCGTCTACAATAAAAATCCATTCAATTATAATTTCTGTAGTTCTAAACTTTATGTAAAAATCAGAAGGAGCTGTCAACTATATAATGTTTGCATTAAGTCGGAGATTGGTTCCGAATTAGTTTTTTTCCAAATTATACATTTTCCAAATTCTATATTAAGTATACCTAATCTTAATTTTGTAAATTATCAATTTTATCATACCTAGGTAGGTATATGCAGCCAAAAAAGACGAGGACTTTTTTTGGTTGTAAAAAGTTGAAATACATTTCAAATTAAGACTTAGGTATATGTACCTATCTAATGTAGAATACAATTTCTAGATTTAATTGAATCGATTTAAAGTAGATCGATTAATGTGAATGATTGAATCGCTAGTTTGCTTCAAGTGAAGAAACTGTATGAAAGATGAATGACAGACACAAAACAATTATTTACACACGTATTCCATATTTCTAATTACATTTTAGATGGTGAAGTGGCACGAGGGGAAACCATCCCTCTGGATCTGGGACTTTATCAAACATTTCCGAAAAAAATGAAGTTCAATTCATTATTTTAAATAATAATATAAAGTATTTCTTTTCAAGATTATTATAAACTAGGCTTCACTCGGGGTGTTCTTTACTGTACCTACATAATGACTTTTTTTTACTTAGACATTATTTTACTATATTATTTAGGTAATTATATAAATTGGATAATTATATAAAACGACCTGAATTTGGAGTTGTCCTGAGTTTTAAAGTTCATGGCTCAAAAAAATCAACTTTTTTAATAATACAAAAAATAAAACGCATTTCATGGCTTAAACAAACGTTACCCAATGCCCACTCTTTTCTTTGACTCAAACAAACGTAACTGTCACGTTGAAAATTGCTTCTGACAGCATTAGGTAATGAATAAATTTGGACTTATTTATTGAAATTACGCGATTATACGAATTTTGCGGATATAATAATAATATGTTCCTAAACCAGAATTGAATTTTTTTTCTTAACAATTTGGGCGTTTGAATCAAATCCACCTTACCCCTTGACGAAATTATTAATATAGATATTTCAAGTAATTTATTTGGAATTAACTCTTAGGGTTTTTTATACTTAAAAATGTATGAACATAATCCGACAAACCACATAGGTTAGGACTTGGTTTTCCACGCAGTATCCTGGGACCAGTAACATGGTTTCAAGAGAAAAAAACTCTTGGGTTTAGTAAAGTTTAAGTGCACATTAAATAGGTGCCTATAAGCGAGCTTTGTGGCCACCAATTACCGTGGACAACTGGACAAGACGGTAAATATTACAACAACTTAAAACTAACGGGGCAGGCAGACACCGTATATCTAGTACTGTTAGCATAAGTTTATTATACATAAATAGGAGAATTAAGGAAAAGTCGTACATACTGACAGTATGAGATCAGTTCTTGCTACCACGTTGACGTATCAAATTATTAACTACTTAAGGGCCATATCCATAATTTGTATGGGGATATTATTATTCCCAATTTCTCTGTAAATAATCCACCTGTGTCAATTCAATATCAATCAATATAATTAATTGGTTTTATTGAATAGGAAATATGGGTGGTAAAATGAAGGATTATTTTGCCCCTATCACAAAGCTCTTTAATCTTTTGACCAATTAAAAAATATAAAACATTTTTTATTTTAAACTTTCAATAAACTACAAAAAACGCAAGAATGGCAATGGTAACAGCGCTTTAAAAAAAATTGAGCTTTGTGATCGATTATGAAAGAGAAAACGGGGGCAAAGTTTAACCACCCATATTTTCTATTCAATAAGATCCATTGAAAAAATAACAGTTATTTCACTTAGATAGGTATATTCAATAAGTAACTATTTGCTAAATTACTGTGACACAGGTAGATTATTTACAGGGAAATTCTAGAAAAATTATGGATATGGATATTAACTATTATATAAAAGCAAAATCACAATAGGGTAGATGTAAGGGTAAACAAAATATTATTCTATTTAGTCCGTCAGTTAGATTATCAAAAAATATTGGACATGTATTTGTCAATTAAACAAAAAATTATGAAGATATAGCCCGCTAAAATTCCGCGTGATGTCACATGTGAGTACACTTTTGACCTAGAAGTGACGTCACCAGCCCTAACTCCCAAACTTTGACGGGCTTTATCTCTGTCATTTTTTGTTTGATTGACAAAAGAAAAAATACGTGTCCAATATTTTTTGATAATGTAAATGACGGACTAAATAGAATAATATTTTGTTTACCCTGTCATCTATCCTATTGTCGAAATATTTGAACGCAAAAAAATCTGTATACCAGCAAATAATTACGCCTACCAAATCTTTTATATGGGGTAGCCACAATAGTGCAGCACCAGATCCTTACAGAAAATATCGTTGACGGTTTATTTAGTATGAACCGTAGATGGGAGTCACGATTCACTAAGAAACAATACTTGAGTACATTATCAGAATAAACGACTACCGTTTTCTGTTTAGAGTATCTCCATAAAACAATCAGATTTATTATTATATAACGGAACTGAGGGGCAATTCACATACAACGGGTCTAATTTATTCCTAGGTAGAAAGCCTATCTCCGACTTTCCGTGCAAAAAATCACGTCTATCCGTTTTCTTGGTTGGGCCTGAAATAAGATTATTACACATATCATGATCACGGCCTCTACAATTTGCTGTGTGGCCAGCGACTCCAGCCACAACATCTTTTTGCAACTATTGTAAAAATATTCAAAATAAGTGCGGAGGCCTGCTTTTTGTGCCCTTCGAAGTACGAAAGATGTTGAAAAATGGGCCCCTAAAGGCCGATTTAGACGTTACGAGTGTTTAGTAGAGTGCGTAGGTGGCACTCGAATGCCAGTGCATTAGTAGGTTTCCAGTGGCGTTTATACTTCTTCCAGTAAATTGCCATTTTGTAGGCCAAAACACACATAACTCTCCTTGTCAACTTGTGCAAGTTACTAAAACTGACCGTTTAGACTACAGCGAGTAGCGAGTCAGGAACGCGCGGGGGGTTGAGCGGGCGCGGGAGGGTGTCACTTGAAACAAAAATAAAAAGCGATTCTATTTGATTCTAGTTGAAAGGCGAGTGGAACGTACTAGTACAAGTACTGGAAACTACCGTTTACATGTTTCAACTAATGTACTATCCTAACGCACTCTACTAACCACTAGAACCGTCAAAATCGGCCTTAATGAAGTGATTTCCAATGTTAAAAAAAACCTATCTGTACCTGAGCTTCTCTTGTTTTGGGACATCTTAATTTTTTTTATTATTTCCCAATATTGGCATGATTTGTGTTGTTTATGTATAATTTAGGCCCTCCGTTCAGCTTCACCATACCATCGTCATCTGCCTGTATATTTGTTAGTGTGCTAATTTTAAACGTAGTTCAATGAATAGTCCCCCTTCGCAGTATCAACCTATAACAGAATATAGGCCAGGCCGCATTACCTATGGAATGTTTAGAATTAAATTATGGACATGTTCCTGTAGGTGCTTTAATCTAAAACTTTATAACTCCATATTGAAAGTATTTAACATTTTTATCTCTTTTACGCCTAACTGTTAGGTTTAGGGTTCCGAAGATCTATGATGAAAAAACGGAAACCTTTATAGGATTACTCACTCATGTCTATCTGTCCGTCTGCACAGCTTATTTTCTCCGAATCGACTGGATCGAAAATGTTGAAACTTGGTACATATACAGAGTTTCATGACCCAATCACGGACGTATAGTAAATAATCGGATTTTGAGGGAAAAATTAAAACGTAAAAATAAAATCTTTTTTCAAGTACATCATGTCACATGTGACATATCAAATGGTATAGGGGTCGTTATAGGGGATACATTTTTTTTATAATTTTCTAATGTATAGTTTAAATTATATTAAAGAAAATATACGAAAATTGCTACTGAGTCTAAAATGTAGTTTACAAGAAAACCTAAACGCTGACCGAAAAATTGGCCAATTATTTTCAATAGCTTTCCACTCCGGCTTTGCCCGTGTAAATTCACTCTCTGGCCCTCCAACTATCTCTGTGTAAAAATATCACATCAATCGGTTGCTCTGTTTTGACGTGACTAGAACAAACAAGCAAATAAGCACATATTTTTTAGTGTGATAAAAATACATGTCCAATATTTTCTGATAATCTAACTGACGGACTAAATAGAATAATATTTGGTTTACCCTTACATCTACCCTATTGTGATTTTGCTTTTATATAATAGTTAATATTTTTTAGTTTAGTTAATTTTTTTGTCATCATTTCGATGCGTTCGTTAAATATTCAGTTACCTACATAGGTAATTAGGTCTATCTATCTATCATCACGCCTTTCATCCCAAAAGGGGTTGGCAGAGACAATCGAATGCCATTTGATACTGTTACGAGCTAGGGTTCGAAGAGATTTAAAATACCGATTAAATAGACAAACTTTACTTTAACACCACAAAAATACAGTTAAATAAATGAAAACACTAGAGTATCACTTAGTCGCACTAAATTCCACTTCACTGTTTCGCTTTGGTCGCTCTTTGTCGCACTGTGTTCTCCCGGCGACGATCCTCTGTTTATATTGCCCTCCGAACATTCGAGAAACGCCGAGATTGTTGTACAGAGTTGTAGATGCGTCTCGATGCGGCTCGGTGCCAAATACCTACACACCGACCGCGCCCGATTTTGGTACCTATGGCTAGGCACATACGGTCCATTTTCGTTTGTACTTGATTCTCTCTGGATGTTTCTAGAGACGTCTATCGACCTTGATGTGTTTAGGTATTTATTTGTGCGATTTAAGTACCTATTCGTTACACTGCCCCCCGCTTAGACTTGCTCGTCCCGAGCAATATTCGAGCCTTTGTAAGGGGCTAGTCGATCAATGTGGACAACCTTTAACTGCCCACGCGGGCATCGTTGGATCCGATAGGTCACGTCATTGATCCTCGTGATGACCTTATACGGACCTTCCCAGCGGTTCTGCAGCTTGGGAGATTTGCCTTTTCGGCGTTTCGGGTTGTGCAGCCACACCAACGATCCCTCGTCAAAACCGTTACTATTGAAGTTCCTATCGTACCTGGTCTTCATCTTTGTACTGGCCACAAGACTGCTCTGACGAATCTGGTCATGTATGTCGCACATCTTGTTTTTCAGGTTCGATACGTAGTCACTTACAGGTTGCGGCGCATCCGGAGGTCCGCCGGTCAGGAGATCAACTGGTAGTCGGAGCTCTCTCCCAAAGTTGGCATAAGCAGGAGTCACCTTTATGCTTTCATGCTCTGCGGATCGATATGAGAGCAAGAACAAGGGAATATATCGGTCCCAGTCCCTCTGGTGATCCTCAACCAGTTTCGCCAAATGAGTCTCCAAAGTGCGGTTGAACCTTTCGACCATTCCGTCGGACTGTGGGTGATACGCCGTAGTCCTTGTTTTATTTATTCCCAGGAGACGGCATACTTCCTGGAACAACTGCGACTCAAAGTTACGCCCTTGATCAGAATGTATCTCCATTGGTAGCCCGAACCTGCAGAATACTTCGTTGACCAACTTAGTCGCCACTGTTGTCGCTTCCTGGTTGGGAATTGCGAAGACCTCCGGCCACTTCGTGAAGTAGTCCATCACGACCATGAAGTACTTGTTCCCGTCTTCAGTGCCCGGGAACGGTCCAGCAACGTCCACCGCAATTCGTTCCCATGGGGCGCCAACATTGTACAGCTGCATACGTCCTCTCGTACGTGTCGTAGGTCCCTTCACGGCCGCACATACTGTGCACTTGCGACACCAATCCTCGACATCTTGCCGGCAATGAACCCAATAAAATCGTTTCCTGATTTTCGCCAGGGTTCGATTCATGCCCAGATGTCCTCCCGAGGATCCATCGTGCACGGACTCAAGCACTGTGCGCACCTTTGACCTAGGCACGACCAGCTGCATCAATGTCTCCTGTCCACTTGGCGACTCCCACTTGCGGTACAGCAACCCGTTGTGCAGCACTAGACTTTCCCACTGAGCCCAGTAGCTTTTCGTGGTGGAACTCATTGCTGATACAATATTCCAGCCGGGCCTTGGAACATTCTGCGTCTTCCATTCCATTATCGGCGCCAAGTTGTTATCCTTGAGTTGCTCGTCTCTCGTCCTTTCGTTCGCCCATTCGTCATTAAGATTGTTAGTCGTAATCACTTTGATAACAGAATCACTGATTTCACGCCTCCAGCAGTGTTTACAACCTTCAGGGCACGGCCTGTGTGACAGTGCGTCAGCGTTGCCATGCGTCCGTCCTCGTCGATGTTCGTTCGTCATCTCACATGGCGTCCCGTTGACCTTGCCGGCGATCACCAGACTGTTCCCGTCGAAAACTTGTCGGATGGTAACTTTTGGGGCTGTGTCACGATCAGCCAGTACCCGCCCCGCGGCTCTGGCTGTTACTCGTTTCCCGGAAGCTCCGTAGTTACGGCACGGACATCAGCTCTGACGTCCCGTTTCGGCACTCGTTGATCCGTGCCTTGTCGTTTAAGCGCCGGGCAGCTTGCTTTAAGGTGCCCCAGCTTGTGGCAGTAGAAGCAGCGGGGTAAGTAGCTACGCCTCTCTGCTACAGGTGTCGTTGTTGGAGTAGCCTCCTCCGCCACTTGTCGCAATCGCTGAGAACGAGGCTCCTGTCTCACGGCTTCCACCTCTAGAGCATGGGCCAGTGCATCTTTCAGGGCGCTGTGGTGGCCCAGTCGAACTGCAGCTCTGACCTCCATGCTGCGGATACCGTCGATGAATGCTTGAACGAGGTTCGCAGCAATGAACTCTTGTCCGGCAGATGGGTACGCCTTCCTCACGATCTTCTCGATCTCCAGAGCCCATTGTTGCAGATTCTCACCAGCATGTTGCGTCCTGTCCCTCAGCTGCGCTCGGTAGACGTGCTCCAGGTGTTTGTCGCCGTACCTGGAGTCCATTGCCTCGATCAGGTTCCCGTACATGGTGCAGCTGTCTGGAGAGGCCTCCAGAACCGACAGTGCACGGCCCCTTAAGGCCACTGTCAAGGCGGTCAGAGATTGCTCGTCTGTCCAGCCGTTGGCAGAGGCGACCGTTTGGAACTGCAATTTGTACGCTGTCCAGGACGTAGTCCCGTCGTACGGCGGCACCTTGACTCGGGGGCCAGAGACGACGGCGCCTCCAGAAACAGGAGCGGTCAGCTTCAGTTTCCTCACTTCATTCTGGAGCCTCTCGCATCGGCTGTCAAGTCGTGCCTCCAACTCTCCGTAGCGGTCGTTAAGTCTTGCATCCTGTTCTCCGCTCATCCTTGCCTGTATTTCCTTATGGAGATCCTTATAGTGCTGTTGGAGGTCTTCGATTCTCTCCTCGTGCATGTCTGTAACCCTCTGTAGCTGCTTCACCTCCATAGTCACCTTTCCCAGTGATTCTGAAAGCAGCTCCTTTAGGCTAGCAGACTGCTCCTCTTGACGTCGGGCCTGCTCCTCCAATAGCTGCCGAGTCTGCTCCTCCTGACGCCTGGCCTGCTCCTCCTGACGCCTTGCCTGCTCCTCCTGACGCCTTGCCTGCTCCTCCTGACGCCTTGCCTGCTCCTCCAATAGGTGCCGAGTCTGCTCCTCCTGACGCCTGACCTCCTCCTCCAGTCGTCGGGCCTGCTGCTCCTGACGTCGGGCCTGCTCCTCCTGACGTCGGGTCTGCTCCTCCATCAGCCAAATCAGCATTCCCATGTCGGTTGCCTGGGGAGCACCCGCAGAACCCGCAGCACCCGAATCGACTCCAGCAGCAGCTCCAGCACCACCAGCAGCAGTCCCAGCAGCACCAGCAGCGGCTCCAGCAGCAGCTCCGGCACCACCAGCAGCAGTCCCAACAGCACCAGCGGCGGCTCCAGCAGCAGCCTCGTCGACCTCCTCGCCGTGATGTCCAGCAGTAGTTTGTCGTGTTTTGGGTCGCCGTGATGACGACGAGTCACGTGGTGTAATCGGCATTTTTGAATCCCACACTCCTGACACCAATTTGTTACGAGCTAGGGTTCGAAGAGATTTAAAATACCGATTAAATAGACAAACTTTACTTTAACACCACAAAAATACAGTTAAATAAATGAAAACACTAGAGTATCACTTAGTCGCACTAAATTCCACTTCACTGTTTCGCTTTGGTCGCTCTTTGTCGCACTGTGTTCTCCCGGCGACGATCCTCTGTTTATATTGCCCTCCGAACATTCGAGAAACGCCGAGATTGTTGTACAGAGTTGTAGATGCGTCTCGATGCGGCTCGGTGCCAAATACCTACACACCGACCGCGCCCGATTTTGGTACCTATGGCTAGGCACATACGGTCCATTTTCGTTTGTACTTGATTCTCTCTGGATGTTTCTAGAGACGTCTATCGACCTTGATGTGTTTAGGTATTTATTTGTGCGATTTAAGTACCTATTCGTTACAATACGATCCTGACATTCGCGTCTTTTATATTCATCATACCTTTCATACATGCTCGGCGATTGTGTGTACTTTTAATATTTCCATCGATCAATATATTTTTATATATTCAATGGAAGTACACCTAGGTCGTTCTCTACCAGCATTTCTTTTCACTTCAGCCATATAAACTTTTTTTAGTCAATTAATTAATTAATTTATCAAGGTAATTAATTATTCAACACAATTAGGCATATTTTGCGGTGTGGCCAGAGACTCCGTAACAGTGTCTACTTATAGTCACTTGTCCAAGATGTGTTTTTGTGTATTTATGGTATAATTTCGAAACAGCAAAGAAAAATTGCGAAAAACTAATAGAAAATTGCGCTACGCCAAGTCTCACGTGTTTTTCTAGAAAATATCGTAATGTGGAGCATAGATGTGACATAATACGTGTTAATAACACAACCGGTGTAACTACATCTGAGATTATGTAACTTTCTACATACCTAACATACCATTTTATTTCTACACGACTATTATATTAATGTAGATATATCTGTATGTCTGTTTGTGCCATATAGACTCAAAAACTACTAGACCGATTTTGATACGGTTTTCATTACTAGATAGACTGATTCACAAGGATCCATCATCACGTGCTATACCAGGCGGCTCTAATATAGCTGGCACGTGGACAGTGGCAAGGGCCCTACGGATGACATCATTAAGACTGGTGTGGCGTGGTATTCTACCAGCACTTTTCGTACATGATAGATAGGTCAGTGCATGATAGTCCGTGATGTCCCAATCATTTTTGAAGTGAATATTTCTTTAGGCGCTTTGAACGATTTTTGGTAGGTTGGAATCTTATGGATTGCTCGAGCCGAAAATCTCCGGCAGGAATTCGAGTACATGGCTTCCACGTATGCCTGAATCAAGGATTTTTGGCTGCGCATTTCTGGCCGTATTTTTTTTAATTGAAAACTTTATTCATAGTTTAAAGTTCTTACTTCTGTCGGCCGTCCTTGTTACTCCTGCCTTTGCTTTACGGCTCTTAAAATCTTGTTATCGGTGAAAGGGTACCCAGCGGAAGAGAAATCTCCCTCTTTAAGCCGTTGGCCAGTTCTGTTGAGATATATTTAGATAGCAACCTTATTTGTTTGTTTCTTTACTTATCCATTTTTGTTTGTTTTTTTTTTAGAGTTGGAAGGTTATCCAGTACATTCTTGTTTTAGGAGGTACCTACGCGCGGCAATCTCAGAATTCTCAGGTAAATTACTGTCAGTAAGAAACACATTAACGCAATCTGCAATTTTGTGTCAATCAATCAATTTAATTAAGATTTTAAATTTATTAAATGACGGAAAACAAATTTATTTTATTATTTTTATCACCTTGGCTACAAAGGGGTACCTACGCGAGTTTGAGCTTTTCCTCGAAGGTGTAGTACTCAGGAAAATGTAATTGGGAACGACTGCCGTAAAATGCTTCTTATGACATCAACAACAGTGGTATAAAATATAAACTTTCTCTATCTAAATACCTGAATTTATTAATTCAATTTACATTTCCATAATGTTTTGGTGTTACATAAAATATATGGATCGAAAGTTTTTTGGCCAAGTTAGGTAATCCATGCATGGTAACGATATTAACATCTATCATGACACTATAACAAATGTGAATATTAATTTTAAAACCTTTTGCGGATATTACGTGAATTTGAATAATCATGATTTTTATGTCTTGTGACCAAAATACATATTCCCGACTAGGGAATACAATCCCGCAAAATAATTTCAATCCCGGTATTTGCGGGACTGTACCATCTTAATCCCGCGGGATCCAGGTATTTGCGGGATCCCGCAGGGTCGACTTAAACCTCTGAAATCAATCGTAAATAATCGTAATAAAGACCTAATCTAATAGACCTCGTTTTCACGGTTTTAATTTTAATCCAAATTAAATAAGCTTTTTGTTACATTTTAAATGGTTTATTAATATATTAAATATAAAAAAATAAAATTCTTAGAAAAGGTCGCAGGTGTGACGCAGGTGTTTGCAGGGTATACCCGGCCCGATGGGTCCAAAAATATTATTATTTCTTATAAAGTTCAGTTTGATTTTGATTTATCTAAAGATTCTATGACAATCAAAGTTCAATGAATAAATCATTGCATTGCGTCATAATTACAAGTTGTAACTGGCAAAATATAAGTAATCAAACGCCTTCAGACCGTTCCCCTAGGGCTCGGCGCCCCGCACCTTAGAGAAACACGTATGTACCACGCTTCTCTGCAATCCCGCCAGTCCAGCGGGATCCCGCAAATTTTTCGACCGAGATTAGTCCCGCAACATGTATGCGGGATCCCGGTATTTCGGAATCCCGATATCCCGGTATTGCATTCCCTATTCACGACCTTTGGGCATGGCTAGAACAAACAGAACAAGTGGCAAGATTGTTGCTGCACTTAATGGACACCTGTTATTATTTTTAAATGAAGTCCGGACCCCGGCTTAACGTGCCCTCCGAAGCACAAGAAGTCCATAATTTGTATGGGGATATTACTATTCCCAATTTCTCTGTAAATAATCCACCTGTGTCACTGTAATATAGTTTTATTCAATATATCTAAGTGAAATAGTCGTTATTTTTTCAATTGGTGTAATTGAATATTAATTATGGGTGTTTATATAGAAGCCTTAAAGCAGTCGATAGTCTAATTGGTATATTTTTGATATAGAATATGGAAGGCTCTGGTTCAATACTCACTTGTGCCAAAAATGCTAAGCACGTTAAGCTTGCGTATGAGTTTCCAAATTTATTCTGAATACATCGATCCATATACAAATTTTTGCGCATCTTATTGTAATTTACGCCTTGGACAATCTCTTATTCCACTATTATTTGGTACTACGACATCTATTAGTTAAAACGGTATATGAAGGGCACGCGATAGTCTTAAATATTTACAGCTTAGTCCGTTGTTACATTTCAACTACGTATAAGGTATAATGCGGCGCAAGCGCAGAAAATTATGCAAATTTTCCCCTTTGTAAATCTCGTTAAAGGAAGCGTAACAGAGTAGCTGTATAGCATTATATTCTAATAACGATGGGATTAAAAGGCAATGAATCGATTTGTTTGCGTTAAAATTTCCAATTCAAATATAAAGGATATAAATATGAAGATATATTTTCTAGGAGGTGCAAAGGTGTACCAAGAAATATAGTTTCGAAAATCAACCCCTAAGGGGGTGAAATGGGGTGTAAACATATGTAATGAAATATATCAACTTAAAACTTGGTACAAATACTCTTCAAAACAAATAATGAAACACGTGTTTTAGGAATTTTCAAAACAACCCTTTTAAGGAGGGGTGCAATGGGGTTTTAAATTACCTATGGGAAAATTGTATCGTATTTAAAAAAAAATCACGGGGACGGGAATATCAGGTACCAAAATATATTTTCGAAATTCTAACTCACGAGGCAACTACGGGGAGAATATTTTTAAGTAGGTATTTACATAAACTATTGACCATTCACAATTTAACACACATATAAATATAATATAACATCACACAACCCAAAGCAGCGAAGCAGTAACCATTAACGCGGGTGCAACCGCAAGGCATCATTATTATCAACCTTTTAAGATCCACAGCTGGATCATGGTCTCCCTCTAGTGCACCATTTTTAGTGGTGCTCATTGAGAGGAATTGCCATAGTCACCACGCTTGGTAGGCGGGTTGGTGACCGGACGCCGGCTTTACGTGCCCTCCGGATCACTAGGAGTTGATTTAAGCACATGTTCTTCAAGTAAATTGGGACCTCCGGTTTCAAGTCCACAGTCCTACCAATTACACAAGACATAGTACGATAAATATATGTTCTTAGAATTGTTGCTTGTTTATCTTAATATTTGTAGAAACGAAAAATTTGTTTTATATCTTTGAAGCAAAATCCAAAACAGAACAGGATGGACGTGATGTTATGTAGAAAATATTTTAGGATGGATTCTCATGTATGTATGTATGTCTGTTTTTAATATCAAAATATATGCAATATCTTAAGTAGCCCACGCACTGGTCCGGTATCTCACAGAAAATTTTCGGTCCGGCCGCCTTATGATCGAGATTGAACACAGGCCACACATTAGCAATGTAAATCATACGATCTAGATCACATGCTTTCAGATTCACTCACTCAAAAGCGTGTGGATATGTGTGTGTGTGTCAGATCGTTCCGGCCATCGAAATCAACCACAAATACAACGCTTTGAAAACGGATGGTGGGCTGCGCGATAAGAATTGGAGGAGTCTATGCTCGATTTCGGTGGACCGTACGGCGGCGCGCCGGCGATTGGACGAATGAGTGGGTAGTATCTGTAACTAAAGTAAAAAAAATATATAAAAAGCGAAAATGTATTATTTTTTTAACGTTCGATACCATCGCAGAAAAGGTTGTCTACAGAATCACTTTCTTTTATATTAAAATAATTTACACTCTAATAATTCACTGTGGATTATTGACACAGTTTTCACTGAAAAACCGCAAATAACTGGAAATTTGCATCATTTTTTTCATATTTGATGGTACAGTGGTTAGAAATTAGTAAACCGGGTTCGATTACCAGTTTGCATAAAATGTTTTTGTAATTTATGTGTCGGTGGCCGAGTGTTAAGACGTCTGGTATTAACTAGGCAATCCCGGCCATATACGAGTACCAATGCGTTTTTATAATTAAAAACTTATATACATAATCCGACAAACCACACTTAGAGGCATTTAAATATGCCTCAACAGAACTGGCCACTCATTAGTTATTGTCTCACAAATAGCATCGGCTAAAAGAGGAAGAATTGGTCTTACGCTGGGTACCCTAGGGGACCGATAACAAGGGTTTCGGGAGCTGTAAGGCACGCCGTGATGAAAAGCTTTTGTTTGTCATTAGATTACTCATGGATATCGATAAAAACAACAGTATACCCTAAAAACAGTTATTTAATAGAAACATTGTTTTTAAAAATTCACACACCACGTACAAAATGCCACCAACGAATTTCACGTGAATGATTTTATAGTATGAGAATATATTTACATATAAAAACACATTGGGACGACTCTTGAATATATACATTTTTAATTTTGTACTGCGGATTTTTTATTGTCTTTTCTTTTGCAAGTAAACATGGCTATTGTGTTTAATTCGGTGCACGGAATCTGTGTCAGACATCTTTAAATTCAGTATAAGACAGTACATTATATTGCCACCATCTCTGTTTTTTAAGCACCAAATCTATGTACTTAATAAAGATACTCAATCAATAAGAGATACCTGAACATGATTCTATCGATTAGTAGAATAAAATAGCAAGGTTTATTTTTTGAGTTTTTACCTGGTTAGATTCCCGGGTGAGGCAAGCGAATTTCAGAAAAATAATCTTTGAATGCAGTTTTGTTTCTTTTTAAAAATAAAGGGTAAAATGATCTATTTTAAGGATATCAGAGCAAAGAAATTATATATACTCGTCTAATCGACATTTCAGGTGACAAGAGGGCTGGAGCATACCTTGGGCAACGTATTAGCATAGCTATACAGCGAGGAAACGCTGCTAGCCTTCTTGGCACTTTACCGCAGGACAGTGATTTCGAGAAGGTTTTCTATTTATGAGTATGTATCACTACATATTCATGATTAGAGTAGAGAGCCACTCATGGGGTTCCCTGTGTTTAAATTTTTAATTATATTAATAAAATAAAGGATTTAAAGTGGTTTCCCTTCAGGGCCCATTGTGAGGTCATCTCTGGATCTACTGAACCGATTTTGAAAATTCTTTTACTAATAGGAAGCTACTTTATCCTCGAGCGCTATAGGCTATTTTTAATTTTGTTAGAAAATATCTACAGGCGAAGCCGGGGGCGGAAATCTAGTTATATATATAGCATTATTTGCAACTAATACCAAAAAACATTTTTAGAATACAAAACACACACCTTCATAAATTCCCACTCTCACTCACACATAGGCCACCAAAAACACTGAGGAAATGAGGATGCTGCGCTGGTCAGCAGGCACCACCCTCTTGGACAAGGTGAAATGAAATGAAAATATTGAGATTTTAAAATTTAAAGCAACTACAGAACCCCCTTAATTAGTTTCTCAACACTTGACCAGTTTTTTACATTCTTCTATCGCCCGGACGTGCAAACAGCTTTAGGTTTTCTTGTTTTCAAAGTCTCGTAGATTAATCTGATATCGTGGTACCATCTAACTGGTTTCTACTGCAATGGTAGCTGCCATACAGCTTACCCGATTACAAAAATAAGCCATCCTATACTTTTTGTATATCTTCACGGGGTGATATTTGTGAGACTGTACCTAACGCGTGGCCAGTTTTTTGAGGTATTTAGATGGAAAAGCCTGTAAGTGTGGTTTGATGTTTTTATTCCAGGGTACCCAGCGGAGGACCAAGTCTCCCTCGTTTAGCCGATGGTATTTGTGAGGCTATACCTAAGGAGTGGCTAGTTCTGTTGAGATATATTTACATGGATAATCGCCCACCAATCGCCCACCGACGCACCATGTACTACGTTTTAATAATAATTATCAAGAGTTAATCAACGATTAGTACCTAAACCTAACAGTTGTTAAATGCATGAAAATGTATGGTTTTGACAGTTGTCATTTAACTAATCTTCAGTTAACTTTGACTAGACTTTCAAAATTGGGGCGTTAGAGATCGACATTAATAGTTTTTTGAACAAATCCGAAATCGCATTCAAAACTCATTTGATAGATTTTGCTTAGGTACTTATTTATACCTACCTACCGGAACCCTAAAATTGATTTAAAATCCGTCAAGTAGTTCCCATAGCAAGTAAAGTGTTAATACCCCATTAAAATCGTCTATGAACTTGATCCATTATGGATACAATCAGATAAATACTAGGCACCTGGCTTTGAGTGCAGGAGCGTGGAAATTGCCATGCCCTATTAAATAGCATAGGCGTCAGTTTTAATGAAAGAATATTAATTATGTTTGTATTGCTATGTTACTTGTAATGGAAATATTTTATCATATTATAAATTGCCTAAAAAGGTTTATATGGCTGAAGTGAAATGAAATGCTGGCAGAGGACTTAGGTGTAGTTTTATTGAACATAAAAAATATTGATCGATGGAAATATTAAAATTACACACAATCGCCGAGCATGTATGAAAGGTACGATGAATAAAAGAATTGAAAGATCTTAACAAATGTCATTAGATTGTCTCTGCCTAGCCCTCTTGGGATAAAAGGCGTGATGATAGATAAATACTATTTTAAAGACAAGCTTAATAAATCAGGGATAAGTAACTTTCTACTGGTAATAGAATGAATCTTAACTGTAGTGCTCTGTGATAGCTATGCCTATAGAAATGAAGGGAAGAGTGTACAAGACCGCAATTAGATCTGCTGCAATGATGTATGGTTCCGATTGCAATGAAATGAAGATGCTAAGGTGGACAATGGGAGTCACGAGACTTGGCAAAGTACTAAATGAGGATGAGGAAACATCAGAGGACCTTTTAAAGATGGTTGGGACATGAGATGATGCAGGCGGGACGAAGAGTACGCGGTCAAAAAGGCTTTGGCCGCTCCAGAAAAAAGAAGGGCAAAGGGTGATGGACAACCGTTACCAAAGATATGGAACTGGCACAGCTGAACATGCAGACAGTTCAGGATAGGGAATATTGGCGCCTAAAAGACTAATATTAGTAGGTTAGGTTAGTAAATTACAAATATCCAAGAAGCCTCCCTTACTATAACTAAAATTGAATTGTCTCTGTCTATATATTTTTTTCTGTTTTCACGGGTTGCCTTACAGGTCCCGAATTCGTGTTACGGTTCCAGGGTACCCAACGTGAAACCAATTTAAGACTCCCTCGTTTAGCCGATGGTATTTGTGAGGCTATACCTAACGAGTGGCCAGGTCTGTTGAGGTAAGTATATTTAGTTAGAAAATAAGTGTAGTTGACGGATTATGTACAATTAGTACATGGCCGAGATCCAGGATCAAACCCGTGGTCTGCCTAGTTAATACTCTCGGCCACCGGCACATCTCTCTATCTGTCTGTCTCAGTGTTGTTCCAGAATAGGCTCTGATACTGATTAGAAGTTGAATTTTTAGGTATCATCAGAGATTTAAATCGGTTTTTGGAAATTTAAAAGCAGAGAAACATTGTTGTCTCTCTTACTCACATGCAATATACATTGTTTCTATCTCACTAAGCAGCGCACGCATGTTTTTTCGTGCGCTCATTATTGTTAGGACATATCTACGTAATTAAATCTTCTGTTTCAGCAACATTTGTGACAAACAAAAAAAAACCGAATTGACGGCCGATCTGTTTCAAAATTTCTCCACAGACGAAATAATAATACGGAAAAAACCGTGGGCAATATTCTAGTATCGCAAACAATGTAAATATATGTAAAACTTCCGAACCGATTGCCGAGGAGGTAATGCATCTTGTATACCTCTAACATTATCACAACAATTTTCTATACAGTATGAATCATAAAATAGACAAGAATTGGCTCCCAGCTTCCAATGAATAGGGGCTTGTCATAATTCATGATACGGCATCTCCGACGCCTGTGGCTTGATGCTACCTATCTGATTAATATTACATGTATTAAATATCAAGAAGTGCTTAGATATTTTGGATTTTGAAAAAGTTTTTACCAATTCATAACTTTTGTCCTATACAAATTACATGCTTCACGACTCGAAAGATAACTTTGACACAGCATGAATTTAAAACAAATATGAAAATCAGTTACACCTAAGGTTTATAAGCCCTGAAAGTCATCAATTTCACGTCGTTATATTTCGATTTCTTTTAATATATTTACTAATGTACTATTTTCTCGTATTTATCCTATAGACAAGTTATTAAAACATTAACTACAATTTGCTATTTCTAATAGTTTTTGTATAACACTAGAAGAGTATATGTCCGTTTATTGTATTTTGGCAAGACTGTTTTTTTGTGAAATCGTTCTTTCTCATGTTTCTGATACGTGAATCTTGGCCTATCTTATCTTATCCTTGTTTATTTTATCGCTTCTTTTTGCAGTGTATCTCTCTAACAGCTTTTAAAAGAGATATCGACAAAATAAGTTGCGCGGTTTACTGAGTTCATTGCGCTAACAATTTAAGTATGAATTTAACCACCAAGTGATTTTATCGACTTTGTAGGGCGTCTGCAGTTCCTCTAAAAATAACAGATACAGTTTGTTAAAGAAGTGAGGCTGGCCACTTGCAACTGGCTAAAACTGGACATGTGAAGATGTTTTTTGTTTGGTCAAGTCTTGTATTTTATTAATAAGTTTTTAAACTTCAAAAATGGTCAATGAATAAGGTCCTGTATAAGGAACTAGTGAAAGTATAACATTTTTTTTCACGGGTTGCCTTACGGCTCCTGAAACCGGATTTATTGTCTCTTGACTTTTTATTGTTTTTGAAAAATTTCAAAGAAAATTGGTTCTATTTTCATATCTATATCTATACTAATATTATAAAGAAGTAAAGTAAGTTTAAAACTACTAATCCGATTCTGAAGCTACATTATCCCTGAGTATATAGGCTATATTTTATGTTGATCGAAAATATCCACGGGCGAAGCCGGGGGTGGAAAGCTAGTACATAATGTAAAATGAATCTGCTGAAAATAATTTATTTAGTCCGTCCATTCGTCCCAGTCTGTCACAAAATTCTAGAGTCTACATATACATCAACGGGCTTGCCACCTGTTCTGTTCAAAATGTACAACTGGCAAAAAGTGGACACTGTTACCGGTGTATCTGGCCACACCTTGTTGTGTTGTTGTGAGTTTTGAACAGAATTTGATGTTCGTTACATTCTGTGCGGACTCGTGGTCACACAGTTTTTGTCACAGTGATATCGTTATCACAATATCCGAACCATGCTCCTCGCTAACCTATTTTTAACTTATTTGTAAGTTCGGTGAGTTAAGGGCCGTTGGTCAAGGTCATCTTATCTGTCAAAAATATGGCAAATTTCAGTGAATCCTGAAAATAAGGAAATGTTGTATACATGAACTCACCTTTCCAGGATTAACTGAGATTTGCGAGTCCTTTAATAGGTTAGCGAAAATCGTAGCGACGAGCGTGGTTCGGATAATGCAAAAATATAAAATTCATCGTACTTACTTGAAAACGGTGTGACCACGAGTCGGTTGCTATTACATTATATAGGTACTCGTTAGCTCCTTTTAGGTGTAGGCAGAATCCTGTCCAAATGTTTGACGGAATTCTTAAAGTGCATGTTCTAACAAGAGTAGGAAGTAATTTTCGCACCAAACCCACATTAGGTAAGACGCCCATGTCCCGTTTTAGCAGTAACAAATGATCTTCGCTCGATGCCCTCAGAACATCGATCTATCATCACACGTACTTACTCTACGTGATAAGGGTGACCATGCATGCTTTTACGTTAAGGTATGGTTTGATTTTGTGGGGCAATGCTATAAACATAAATCGTGTCTTTGTTGTACAAAAAAAGTGTATACGAGCTATATGTGGTGTTGGACCATTGGTATCATGCAGACCGCTATTCCAGAACTTAAATTTGTTCACTCTTTCCAGTTTATATATTTTCGAAATGTGCATATTTGTGAAACGGAGCCCACTGTTTTTCCAAAAGAAGGGTGACATCTGTTTATTTAATTCAAGATACAAGAACGACTTGATTCTCCCATTATTCAAAACGGCGAAGGTGTCAAGGAACTGTATGGGAATGGCTGTCACGCTTTATAATAAACTGCCAAAGGACATTAAAAATATTGAACAAATAATGACGTTCAAGCGAGTTTTGCGTGAATGGCTGGTGGGACATTGTTTCTACACTGTAAAAGAATACTTGACAAATAAATATTAGAATTTTCTTACTCGTAGATTAGAATATAATATGTTGTTTATGCTTGTGCTTTGGAATATAATAATGTATTGGTGTCATGTAATATGGAAGTAATAATGTGCCACATACTGTATTTTGCATACCAGGAATCTGGTGAAAGTGCCTAGGCTTTCTGCAAATAAATATCTTTCTCTTTCTCTTTCTCTTAAACCATCTCTTATAGCAGCCCTGATAAAACATATATAACATTTTTAAACAGTTAAATTCTTTAGCAATAACCAGATATTAAAAAATATTGACCACATCTGGAATGTCATTAGAGAACAGTGCGGAGTGAAAGATGATGTTGTGGCTAAAATGAAGAAAAGTAGTTTACGCTGATTTGGACACGTTGAAATAATGAAGGATGAAAGATTGACTAAAAAGGTTTATATGGCTGAAGTGAAAGGAGGACGACCTGGGTGTACATAAAACATATTAAAACAACAACAAAGAAACACATCTTTACGGCTTTTATACCATAGTGCATAGTTGTTGTGATACAAAATATATACAAAAGTCAAAGAATATCCTACAATAAAAAATGCTTAAACCAAATAATAAACTAGATTAGTTATAAAAACTACTGAAAATTATATAAAATTCAAAAAGGGGTTTACAATATATTTAATTATTAAATAATTTATTAGTTTAGATAAAAACGAATTAGGAAATTCACTAGATAAAGAATGAAAGAACATGATATATTTTTTTTGGAATTTTCATGCCATTACATTCAGAGGAAACAGGATTCAAAGTCAGCGATTTTGCTTTGGGCTTCCCCTTAAGTAAACTATTTGTTTTTGAAAAAATAACAATCTCACGATTTTAAGAACTATAAATTGAAAAATACGCATTATTAAACCAATATCTCGAAACGGTTTTGGATTCAGCAAACCTTAACTTTTACTTTACATACCGAATTCGCCGAGGACGCGAGTCGATGGGAAAATGAGTGATGAAAGAGCAGAACGCATTTATCTAGAATCGCGCGCACGCGAGCAGGATAGAAACAGTAAGCGATTCAACGTAAGCGATAATTTTTGTTTAAAACGCAATTTTAAAAAAATCTCATACAACATAGAAATAATTTTACAATGACACGATAGATAATTACCAAAAAAATATTCATGTTAATTTTTGTAATGGTACCATCTACATTATAGTCATAAAATTTGATAAATAAAGTTTTCAGTGGTGTATTTAGGATTTTTTTCTATCGAGTAAAATGTTTCTAATCATATTTTCAAAACAATAACAAATTAATTTTTTTTTCAGTTTTGTAAATAGATCAGTTTTCTGAAAAATTTGATTAAAATTGGATTTTGATGACTGACTTCCCCTTAAGAGGATCGTGTAGCTCAGCGTACGCAGCGAAATAGGTATTTAGAAAATCATATTCTGTCTCAAGCGCGCTCTTCCCCCGGGCATCAGTGCGACAGAGAACACTGCAGCTCGTGAGTGTTTGTAGGCATGTTCTTCGTTGAAAATTGCGTTTTGGGCGAAAACGATTTACACCTGCTAAACTATAACGAAACCTTATAATTTTGGTGTCAAACGTTTTAGCAGATTATAATCTACGTACGTACGTTTTGCTTTTTTTGAAATTTTGCTTGGTTTTTCAAATACAGACGGTTTATTACCAGTAAGTTATGAACCAAAAAAACCGAGATTTGAGGGGCTTATAACTTTTGACCTATTACGAATTTTGAAAAAAGGAAAAAATACGTACGTAGTTTTTCATTATGTCAGTAACATATTACAAAATCGTTAAAATTAAATGATATTTAGGGGTAGTAAAACGTTTTCTCCGTTTGTATGGGCATGGACGCGGTACACTACACTCTTAAAACGCAATTTAAAAAAAATCTCATACAACATAGAAATAATTTTACAATGACACGATAGATAATTACCAAAAAAATATTCATGTTAATTTTTGTAATGGTACCATCTACATTATAGTCATAAAATTTGATAAATAAAGTTTTCAGAGGTGTATTTAGGATTTTTTTCTATCGAGTAAAATGTTACTAATCATATTTTCAAAACAATAACAATTTTTTTTTTTTTTCAGTTTTGTAAATAGATCAGTTTTCTGAAAAATTTGATTAAAATTGGATTTTGATGACTGACTTCCCACTTACTTTTGTGTTAACCCTTTTCTTCAGTAGGTAGTTTTTAAGTGATGATTTAGGCACACATTATTTTAACAACTTAAGAAAAATAACCAATATTCTCCTACAATATAACAAAGTTATGGTAACCCTTTTGATAGATAAGTGTGAATGTTAGCATAGTTCTAACGGTTTGTAATTGAGTTTGTCTTAACTATGGACTTGGAAACATTTTGCAACTTGAACCTTAACAGTTTTCGTCTAGTCAACATTCTGTTCTAAATTGTATTGTTTCATATGCACTTCTTCTAATAAATAACAGATACGTTTGTTAAAGTGACACATCAATTAGTAAAAAGTAGACACTATTACTAATGTTTCTGGTCACACTGCGAGGTACTTGGTACTTGGTGATCAGCTCGTTCTCCGCAACTCGACGTCTAAAAGCGCCTATTTTGCGTGAGGTGGGGAAACTATCATCACTCTTCCCATCCCAGCTCCTCCAAAAAGCCCAGCAGACCTCCGATGTTGTTGCAGGCCCCCTGCAGCGTGTTAGTGGAACCTAGGTGTTTCACTCTATATACGGCCACTTCCTCACACTCTAGGAGTATGTGAGCAGCCGTTTCTTCAGTCAGCATGCAAGCCCTGCATAACGCACTGCAAGGTATGAAGACCGTAGAATAGAGTAAATAGATCGATTCGTTCCGGAGTGTAAAGTGTTGGCAAGTGTTTCATACTCATTCATATATTTACCGAATTGTTTTAGAAATGATGGACTCTAACACTCTTATTAATAAACTAGAATTAGCAACGTATTAACTAAACTGTATTTCGTCTCCGTCTAACAAATCTGCAATTAATTATGATAGACGGAGACGAAATACAGTTTTGTTAATACGTCGCTAATTCGAGTTTATTAATAAGAGTGTAAGGATATACCTAAACAATTATGTATAATAATAAATCCTGGTGTACCTACTTGTAATGTAGTATTTATGAAGGAATACGGTGTTTGTCTGTTTGATAATTTTATCTAATTTAGTAAGTCGGTTACTTACGTATTACGTAAATGATGCTAATTTGAGGAGGACGACGTAAGTAGAGGAAACTTTTACCGCTTAGTAGCTTACCTGAAAGAAACAAAAGTCCATGTAAGTAATCTGTGTAAATAAAAATTAAATGCTGTTTGTTGGTAAGCGCAACATTTGAGATTGGCTGTACCGATTTGGTTATTTTTTTTTTCAAAATGTTCGTAATAGTCAAGTTTTGCGAAGCTTTTGGAAAAGTTGCCCGAAAAATTGGAAATGTACGAGCTCAATACTATAGGGATTTGGGCAAATCAATATTCATATTTACCAAGTATTCATACGAGATCTTCTGAAGCGGTGAGATTTTTTTTAATAAACTTCCGATATTTAGGAAATAAGTTATATGTGATGTAGGGAATGACCTGTCGTCATGTCGTACCGGGGGATCCGGTCAAGACTGATTGTCATCAGTAGGAAGTGGAAGTAGGATGCGGGGCATTGCGGGGTCAGGTGGACAGGCAGTGTCCATACGGGGTCACCAATATAGAAATGGCTACATACAACAATCGAACGACTATGTGAGTAAAAGGAATACTCCCCAACGCGTGTCGCTGGAAAGTTGCATAATGTGCCAATCTATTAAATAATTTCAATATTGTGAGATAGTAGCGACGCGACATATTATTATATCGATGCGATGTGCCGCCACAAAGTAACACTTTTATTTATGCAACTGTTACGTAATGAAGTGTATACCTAATAATTAATAAGAGCTTCGGGGGTGTAAGGGGAGAATGGAAACAACAACTTATCCGACCCTACTGTCAACCTCTCCTGCAACGTGGTGCTCCCTGCTGGATAGCGAACGAAGCTCTGGCGACCGAGCAATGAGGCTCCAGCAGCCTTGGGGTCTAAATAACTCCAAAAAGGACTGATGCAGAAGGCAAGGGAAACAAGGCAAGAAGTGGGGGTACCAAAAGTTAGTATCAAAATTTTGGAAATTTGAATCTCATCGCTGTTTAATAAATCTTGTATGAGAATTATGCGAGTGCAGTCATGTTAGACAATTTAGTCATATTGCGTGTTGAACCATGTCGTATCATTGTTGTCATTTGATACTCTATTTATACAATATCCAATACCAATGCCATATGAACAAGTGTACCTTTGCTTTGTCTTCAATTAAATTGGAATACTGCTACCAAGTGAGAAAAATGCGAGCAAACATTTTGCCTGGCCAAGGTTTTTTAAAATGCTTGTGGCAGAAGATGCGAAAGTGATTCTTTCTTAACATCTATCTATCATCACGCTTTTCATCCCAAGAGGGGTAGGCAAAGACAATCGAATGCCATTTTTTACGATCCTGATATACTTCTTTCGCATCTTTTATATTCATCATACCTTTCATACATACTCGGCAATTGATGTGTACTTTTAATATTTCCATCGATCAATACATACGCCTGGTATGGCACGTGATGATGGAAAAAGGCCCGACCCCGAAAAGGGAAGGTCTGCCCTGGACCAAGGAAGACCGTTAGTGTGGGACGCTACCTGTGTCGATACATTGGCGGCTTCTCACGTCCAGGCTACATCTAATAATGCTGGTGCAGCAGCAACAACAGCTCAAACGGCGTAAGTACGCAAACCTTGCACAAGATTACTTATTTGCACCGTTTGGGGTTGAAACCATGGGTCCGTGGGGCCTCGAAGCAAAGAAATTATATAAGGAACTATCATCTCGCCTATTCGACATTTCAGGTGACAAGAAGGCTGGAGCATACCTTGGGCAACGCATTAGCATAGCTATACAGCGAGGAAACGCTGCTAGCCTTCTTGGCACTTTACCGCAGGACAGTGATTTCGAGAAGGTTTTCTACTTATGAGTATGTATCACTACATATTTATGATTAGAGAGCTATTCATGGGGTTCCCTGTGTTTAATTTTTAATTTTTATTATATTTAAACTTTGTATGTAGATATATATTAATTAATAATTCTATAAATAAAAAAAAAATGTTTATATGTTCAATGAATGTAGAATTCAAAAAATGAAGAAATGTAGTTTACGCTGGTTTGGACACGTTGAAATAATGAAGGATGAAAGATTGACTAAAAAGGTTTATATGGCTGAAGTGAAAGGAAATGCTAGCAGAGGACGACCTAGATGTACTTTTATTGAACATATAAAAAATATGTTGATCGAAGGAAATATTAAAAGTACACACAATCGCCGAGCATGTATGAAAGGTAAGATGAATATAAAAGAAGCAAAAGAGATATGTCAGGATCGTAACAAATGGCATTCGATTGTCTCTGCCTACCCCTCTTGGGATGAAAGGCGTGATGATAGATAGATAGAATAGATAGATATATGTTCAATATGTTTGTTTATTCACACTTAATAATAAAATTAATTGTTATGTCACATTCCAAAAATTAAAAACGGGCGAATGCAACGGAGGATAATTTTGAAATATTTTTCATTCAAAATTCTCGGCCTCCATCCATGGTCTAGGATTGTCCTAGGTTCCCATTTATTTTCTTTGTGATTTTTTGCTTCAAGCCTTCAGTTTCAGGACATTAAATATGTAAAAAATATAATTTCTAATAACTCTGCCATTGACATCTGCTCTATACATGTCATAGTAAATGTAACGGGCGGTGATAGTAGCGCCCATAATAATTAGTGTCAGGATTTCAACTTAGTAAAACAGGGAAGTTTCTCCCAGATTACGTCAATTATCATTTCTCTAGAATTCAGATGACAAACTCTAACTGCATACAGTATGCGAGAGATCAGATATTACTATAATATGTATTTCTTTATATTTGTTAGTCTAATAGCATCTAATTAATAAAAAGACTCTTCGAGTGTTACTCAATCAGATGAGATTTAAAATTAATTAATTTCTAAACATTTTTTTTTCTAGTTTATTACATATACGCCATGGATAGGTACGCTTTGGATGAAGTATTATGATTTTAACATGCCTAAGTTTTATAGGTAGTCGATAGCCTAATTGGTAGGACGGTGGACTTGAACTACCCCCTGCCAAAAATGCTAAGCACCAATTTTCTTTAAGAATATGTGCTTATCGACTCCTCGTGCTCCGCAGGCGTAAATGGTGCACTAGAGGGAGACCATGATCCAGCAGTGGATCTTAAAAGCTTGATGATGATGATGATGATGAAGTTTTGTATATTATTATGCTGTAAAGTTACTTATGTAAACAAGACAAAGAAAAACCCATCTTCTACTAAAGTAAGTAATTAAACAATAAAATTATACCTAGTTATAATATTTATCTTTTTTTGTGTATTTATTACCCGGCTTTTCCCATAGAAAAGAGTAGCCTATGTCACTCTCCAGTCCGCAGTCTTCCAAATGTCTTTGTGCAAAAAAAAACGTCGTTTCGTTGCTTCCTTTTAACGTGAAACAAGGACAAACAAATAAACAGACTTTCGTATTTATAAGATTAGTTAAGATAAGATATTTTTGTTGCTTTATTTTTATGAATATCTGAGGTCTCGCGTACTATAGTAAGTTATAAAAGAAATAAAATACAGACACCCTGTTATCCAGAGACCGGTTTACTACACAGAGCGACACTCCATTTCCGTTCAATAAATAATAACAACATCCTTCTCTATAAGGTACAATTTACAAACATCTGCAAATATTAGGCGTTTCTTAGAACCCGTTATAAAAATAATTATTATATTTTTGTTCGAAGGAAATGGAGCGTTTTAATTGCTTTTGGTTACATATTTGCGATTTAGATAATAGGAGTGTTGTCAATTTTGATTATACGTTATAGACTATATAAACCTCCCCCCCCTATTTTATATATTAGTTAGGATAGTAAATTCCGACGACTTAAAACCAATTTACGCTCGATTTTTTTGATACTTTTTTGATAAAACTAAACATAAATTACTGTCACAATTTTATTCACAAAGTACAAAATGTCTGGCTAGTCGTTTTACTGTAATTTATAGATCTATACCTACTTTATTTCCAAAACTCAGACAACGAAGTGTGAACCGTTGGGAACCCTAAAATAATTGGCCAGATGCGACTACGACACATTTTGTCGGTCAGAACTTTCAGGATTTTTGGGAAGGGCCATATATTTCTTATAAAAAATAGAATTAGTAGTTTTGGAGATGAGGAGGGGGGGGGGGGTGCAAACGGTCAACTTACTTTATTTGTATTCCTTTCATTTGATGTGCCACATAATAATTTTTTTTTCTTTTACGTTATAATTTTTCCCATAACATTAACCACCAAAATCGATTTTCCGAAAAAAAATTACAATATTCCTTTCCCTGAAAACCGTATTCAGAATATTACAAACATAAAAAAATACACAAATCGGTCCAGCCGTTCTCAAGTGATGCGCTTACCAACGAACAGCATTTCATTTTTATTTAATTTTTATATATATATATATATGTTACATGTTAAAGATATATCCCCTCGACTGATCATCCCTTCTGGTGACAAGAGGGCTGGCTCCTTCCTCGCTAACGAATCGCGATTCAGCGGGGAAATACAGCCAGTATTCTTGCCACTATTCCACGCAGACCTTCTTGATTTAGTTATTTTTAATGTTTAGATTAGATTTAAGATGTTATGTGTAAATAATTAAAATAAATGATGTTACATCTAGGTTTAACCGGCTGTTGCAGTTGGTTACCAGCTATAGGTAAAATTAGGTATCTTTATGCCCCATGAACCCATTTCACTATATCAAATGCCATTACCAACAAGTAGTTCTGTCCAACGGTCAGCCCACTTACAACGGTGCGTCAACTTAATGTCCACAAAACTCATACAAAGACATTAACATAAATCTACTTTGAATGTTTTTAGCACATGAGAGTATTCTTTTAAATGATAACAAGTGAGACAATAAACACTATAGTGCTTCTCTGTGTAAGAAATAAAATTAGTATCATGTTTTACTTGAAAGATGATAATTTTCCATTGTATCCTAACTGTAGCGAAAGGCCATGCTGCACGGCAGAAGGGATATGGGTTCTAATTTTAGGTTGGCTTGTATGTCTTTGAAAATATTATTCTAGTAGTAAGTACCTCAGTACAAGCCTTTTATCTCAAGAGGGGTAGACAGAGACAATCGAATGCCATTTGCTACGATCCTGACATACCTGTTTCGCTTCTTTTATATTCATCATACCTTTCATACATGCTCGACGATTGACAGTCTTTTAATATTGTCATCGATCAATACATTTTTTATATGAAATCTTATCAATTTTTTTTTGTACATAGATAGTTTGAGGACCAGAAATCCTTCGAGACAAATTCATGTCACATTTAAAAAAAACCACAGGCGGAAATCTGGTAAAAAAAAAAAAAATTTTGTAACAATTTTTTTTGTGTTAAAAAAACTACGTTAAAAATATTTGATCGAAATTTTATAATTACAAAAAGCAATAAAATAGTTAAAACTATAAAGACACGATCAGGACTTTATAACATCGATGTCGATAAATAAAAAGGGAGTGTACTACATCACTATAAATAGTTAAGGCGCCAGGTGGTCCAAAGTAATTACGGGTTACGATTCATAAGTCACGGCCCTATTCACTACCGTTTCAATGATTTATTCTCTCCTTAGCTACTTGTACTTGTAAACTCATAACTCTAAAATCTGTGGTTAGGAAAGTCGATTTCTAAATCATAAAAATTAAATTGGTTTACGGAAAAACATATTTCGAAATCACATGGTAATAGGGAATTTTTCTATTTTGTATTATTGATAACTTTCATGTTGATAATTCAAACAATATTAGAATGTTCACATACGGACTTTAAAAAAAAGGTTGTATGTTTTTTTAAAATGTTTGTTACCTCAGAACTCAGTCATTTATAAACCGATTTGAAAAATTTGAGTGTTGTTTTTTTATTTGAGAGTATATAATATACATACTTTTGCTCCCATTTTCGTTTTGGAAACACTGAATTTTTGTGAATTTTGTCATAACTCGATGAAATGTATGCCGATTTCGCTGATTTATATTTGTAATGATTTTATTATGATGTTATTAACAGCAAAATCAAGAAAAAAATAAATTCATTAAAAAAAGTACTTATAGGTACCGACGAAAGCATTATAATTTAATTATAATTAAATTAATAATTTCGTTTTACCGTTGGTGACTAAATTGGTGAATAAATATTTTTATTTTTTTTTCTACCTTTTAAACTTACCTACCTATATTATAATATAATACTAAATACTTAATTTCAAGAACCCACCCCTGGATTCGAATGGGTACTTATCTACTAGAGATAGATATATATGCTACCGCAGATATTATTCATTTCATTTTAAACAATTCTTTCCGATATAATTTTGTTATATCTCTGACGGATTATACAGCAAATACCATGAAATCGGGCCAACTTTTTCTCTCTTAAACATAATAGGTAAGTATATGTTTAATACTTGTTTCCCGGTTTTTATTTTTAATTAACCGAACTTCAAAAGAAGGAGGAGGTTCTCAATTCGTTGGAATCTTTTTTTATGTATGTTCCTATTACTTGAAGACGCCTGGACCGATTTGGATTTTTTTTTGTATGAAAGGGTATACTTTCCAGGTTCATGAGTTCCTGGAGAAATCGAGAACTCTTCAAATTAAAACTTGAAGCGATTTGGGTATTTTTTTATAGTGACTTGTGCATTTGCGAAAGAAAGCACATTTTGGTTTTGAAGGTGGTTTTTTTTTCTTCATCAGAAGTTATTATAATATTTAGTATTTGATTGTTCTTGCAATTTAAATGATATTTTAATGTTTCAAAAAAGCCATAATAATGTGATAGATACCTATCTATGTATTGTAATACCTATTTTCAAATAATATCCCCATGAAGGAAAATTATGTAAGCAAAATTTTATCTAATGATATTCATAACGTATTCAGAGTAAATAAACTTAGATGTAAGTACATAATTTATAAAAGCACCAACATTTTTGCAGGAAATAATACTTCGTCATGCACTCACCGAATAATAAATACCTACCTTAATCACTTTCGCTATCGCTAGCGTGACGATTCGAAGTACCCAATAATTATCGATAGAAAGTTCTATGTGCATCACTATAAAGATATCCCCACTAATAATAGCTTAACGAGACTTAAATCGCATGCGTGAGCGCACTTTAAAATTACTTAATTGTTGTCTAGGTGATTTTTACTTCCGTTCTAAAGTTATTATTTTAAAATGCAGTCGCTAGGGTTTATAGTAAGACAAACGATCAAGAATATTTTTATTATCGAAATACATTTTATATAAAACCGTCGTGTCGCTGACTGACTGACAATCAACGCACAGCCTAAACCTAACTATTCAAGGCAGTGGCACGTCAAGCCGATATTGGACAGGCAACCTGGTAATCTGGGCCTTTGAGTGGGTACAGAGTCCCCTGGTAGCAGCCAAAGTGACCCCAAATGGACAGGGGCGGCGATATGGGGGTGGGGCAAAATCGAATTTTTTTTGAAAAGGCTACCGGATAAAAATGCGGTAGCATTAAGGTGGTTAGTTTTCTATACAAAAATGTATAAACTAAACAGTAAAAATGTCTAAATATGAGCTTACTTAACTATTTAAGTAAGCTTATTTTAAGTTATTTTTCATTGATTTCACGCAACATAAAAGCCGAAAATAGTTAAGTAAGCACATATTTAGACATTTTTACTTTTTAGATAATTAGTTTATCTTAATTACATTTTTGTATGGAAAACGAACCACCTTAAAGGAAATACCCTAATTATATAATTATTTTTTTTGCCAGCCGAAACACGCGGGCCGTTCTTGCACTAGCGAGTAAAAAAAAAGTAATAAGGCAACCGCTTCAAAATTAGTGAGCATACTTATTGACACCACCAAACGTTGGGAAAAAAATTGCCATCCGATCCTGATGGGCAGTTTCGGAGAAACAACCCCTCAAAGTCGCCGAAATACCCTTTTTTTTCGATTGTTTCAACAATAATTAAAAAATAAAAATAAAAATTGTTCAAATCGGATGGCATTCGAAATTTATACTGTCCTAAGTACAAATAATGGTGTGTATCAATGCCATCCGATTTCGATTAAATTAACCCCTATTTAGCCAACAACCCCCCCCCCCCCCCACCAACCCTTAGGACAATAGGACAATGTGGGCAACAAGGGTTGGTGGGGGGGTTGTTGGGGCGGGAGGGGGGATTTTAATAGATAATAAGCATACACAGACCTTTTAAAGGCCTAGATTACCACTCGCCATCCGGTTGGCTGTCCAATATCGGCTTGACGTGCCACTGCTTTAAATAAACATATTTCCTCTCGCTTTCCTGCAATCTGTGGGAGTGATTTCGATGAAAATGGACGGAAGTGTGTAACAAGAAACCGAGGAAACGCGCGCTATTTGATTTGACCAATGAGCACGCGCGGTGGTAGAGTTGGCCGTCAGATGGTACCAACCCATTTTCCGAGAGGTTGGTACTGTCAGCCAACAGTATGTGCGTCTGTGTGACGAGAAAGAGACATAAAGAAGGAGAACGCATCATCTGTGCGCTGTTTTCAGGATATAATGTTAATGTTGCTTAATTATTACCAAGGTGATATGTCAGATGGTATCCTCTCAAATGCTCTAAAATAAAATATATAATTTCAAAAGCTATAATTTTAGTTGCTATAAATATTCATTTTCTATAAATTTTGATCCTGTAATTTTAAAAATCTATAAATTTGTTTGATATATTTTTATAAATCTATAATATTAATTCCTATAACGTATTGTTTTCTATAATTGCAGTTCCCATAATTTTCAAAATCTATAATTTCAAGTCCTATATTTTTTATAATGTCTATTTTCAATTGCACTAATGGCTACTTTTCTATAATTGCTGTTACTATAATTTTGAAAATATATAATCTCAAGTCTTATAATTTTTATAATCTCTAATTTCAGTTGCACTAATGGTTACTTTTCTATAATTGCAGTTATTATAATTTTCTAAATATATAAATTCATTTTCTATAAATTTATTAATCTATAATATCATTTGCTCTAATGGAATGATAAAATAAGTGTACTCACTATATTTTTAAACATATAACTTCATTCTATTTACATTTACAAATATATAATCATAAAAAATAATTTTCTATAATGTAATCAATTTAAATAAGTACTATTATTAAAATTTACAGTAGATTTTGTTAATGTCTGTTGCAGTAATTTTCGATGCCTATTCCCCTAATTTGTAAATAAAAATAGGTTAGCGAGGAGCGAAGCGACGAGCGTGGTTCGAATAGTGCTAAAACAGAGCGCGAGACGAGCGAGCGAAGCGAGCGTTCCGCGGCAGCGGACGGCGAAGCGCCAGAAACTCACAAATACCTAAACAACCATCACTTGTTGATAACGGATATGATACCTATATATATATTTATAATAAGAAAGGAAGATTTTTATATATTAATAAATATTTCGCAAATAAACTGGAAAAAAATATAGCAAATTAATCATTAGATAATTAAATGTTGTACCTTTTGATAATTTAGACATCTTGAAAATTATAGAAAACAATTTTAGATAAAACGAAAACTATAGCAAATAATAAATTAGATCATTTAATGTTATATATTTTGATAATAGTGATTTTGAAAATTACGGATATCGATTTTAGACAATAGAAAAATTATAGCAAATAAATAATTATTGAATGTAATTTTATATATTTTGATAATAGTGATTTTGAAAATTACAGAAATCGATTTAAGGGTAAAAAAAAAATTATAGCAAATGAATAATTATAGAACTTAATTTTATATATTTTGATAATAGTGATTTTGAAAATTACAGAAATCGATTTTAGGTTTAAAAAAAATTATAGCAAATGAATAATTATAGAATGTAATGTTATATCTTATGTACCTATATATTCTAAAATTATATCAAAACATTTTAGAGATAAAGTAGGAGACCCATGTCAGATGTTACACATCATATGCTACTAATGTAAGGCTCGCTCGTTTTTATTATTAGTTTGATTTATCGTCTTTTGGGGTTAGCCGGCGGGGTTAGCCCTAAAATTTAAAATCAAAAACTTTGTTTATTTTCTATCTTTCACTAATAGACCTCGTTATAATTAGAGGGCCGGAGATTGACTTTGTCGCTTTTTATCCCAGAATTCCTTTGGGATAAATTCTTACCCCGGCGTCGCTCGTTGAAAGGTAATAAAATTTATAAAATAAATGAAATAATTAACTCTACTGTCAACCCGTGAGATATAAAAAATGCAGGTTAATGAATACAACCGAAAGTATTGAGCAAAGAAATAATTTAACTTTGCAATTGCATCGGCCCAGTTCTTTTGGAGATTGGTATTTAAATATTAATTTTATAGACTTGATTGGTTCATGTGATTTCATTGCGAATATGGGTTTTTTTATCGGTGACATTATAAAAAAAGCGTAGGTACATAAAATACCACAGATAACACTTGAAAGTTTTTTCGGGTGCGTCTCTATAATTATAACAACTATATATCTATCATCACGCCTTTTATCCCAAGAGGGGTAGGCAGAAACAATTGAATGACATTTGTAACAATAGTCCAATTTAGCTTAGCATTTTTTTGGGAACAATTCATTAAATTTTCAAAAATTCTAAAGACATTCTGCTGTAGGCATAGTCGTTGGTATTAGCTAGTATGTAAACAAATACCTACCTACATACCATCGATCAATAGTTTGTTAAATTCCTTTGTATAGTACCATTAGTAGCGAAAAATTTTAATGAAAGTTAAAATCATTTTCAATTGTAGATGATGCATCATGATGATTGTACACATTTTAAATAAAAGGTAACTTTCTCTACCATACTTTGTTTATATTACAATATCTACTTGTTTTTATCCTGTGTAGGTACCTACGATTACGAGTAACATAATAATATTACAGTGCTTCGGAGGGCACGTCCGCACAAAATATCTAACAATATGAGGGCTTAACAGCGGTAAAATCCCTAAATTATTCGATATTTAGGTCAAAATATCCAAAGAACTATTAAATCAATTTGTGATAAAAAATATACTAATACATAACAATCCAATACATTATTTTAATTGAAAATAAATGAATTTTTGACATACGATTTTTGACAAAAAATCCCCACTTTCAAAATTTTTCCAAAACGGCACAAGCTCTTTAGTTAGTAAACACAAAAAAAGGTCTTAAAATTAAACATATTTTGTTTTTAGTCCGCATTTTACTCGTGAATTTTATTTTTCACCTAAATTGAAGATCATCCGCGCGAGCGTTTTCTATCCAAAATATAGAGGTGAAATCGTCAAGGTCATTGATAGATGTTTAAGCCTTAAAAAAATGACACACCTAGGTCCATTTAGTGCAGCAACAGCCTTGCCACCTGTTCTGTTCAATATGGACAACTGGCAGAAAGTGGACACTGTTACTGGTGTCTCTAGGTATAGTGGACGCGAAGGTGTTGTGGTGCTCTTAGGTGCTAGCCAATCGTGTGTGCTGACGGGCTAGTCCTAAATTTGCAATGTGGTTTTAGAAATGACAAATCAAAGAGCTTCGAACAGAGAGAACAAGTTTATTGATCAAATAACCTAATGACTAAGTAAATACCAACCAAATACGCATTAACCAAGTAAATACTAAGTAAGCTCGCATTAATCTAGTAAGCATTAATCAAGTAAATATTAAATAAGCACGCATTTACCCAGTAAGCACTGACCAAGCACACATTAACCAAGTAGGTATTAAACAAGCATATATTAACCTAGTAAGTATTGATCAAGTAAATATTAAGTAAGCACGCATTAACCTAGTAAGCATTAATAAAGCATATATTAGCCAAGCAAGTACTACATAAGCATATATCAACCTAGTAAGTATTGACCAAGTAAATATTAAGTAAGCACGCATTAACCTAGTAAGCATTAATAAAGCACATATTAGACAAGCAAGTGCTACATAAGCATATATCAACCTAGTAAGTATTGACCAAGTAAATATTAAGTAAGCACGTAGTAACCCAGTAAATATTGACTAAGCACGTGATGTCTGTCCGCGGTTGGCCGACCGCCAACAACTCCCAGGGTCAATATAGTGTATGAAAATCTACCTAGTAAAATTAAAACATGAAAGTATAAGTATAAAGTATAAGCAAAACATAAGTAGGTGAACAAGAGGCGTCTGGGCTTGGTAGTTAGACTGAGAGCAGGCATCCACGCGTCAGACCACGGACCTCCGTCTTCCTCTTGGAGAGTTGTAAATAGCCCCTTTGCAGTTGGCAAGTAGGTACTTGTCGTCCGAGAAGAAGACAAGTCCGCTGGCACGCGAATGAGGCAAGGCAAGCCTTATGGTGCAGGGCGTTTCCACAAGCTGTGGACAACACAAACATGATTGCAACTGATTCTTCACATGAAGTTCATAGCTATTAATTTCCAGAATAATCTCATTAGTAACTTACCCCGTTTCAATTATTTAATCCTTATTTATTTATTATTATTATTGTCCACAATCTCCAAATTGCTTTTATTTTTAATCCACAAATGGCATTATTATTTTGCAAACACTTTCAATTCATTTCAACATTATCATCTTTTCTTTGTCTTTTTTACCATTTCACAAGTACCCTCACTTAATTTTTATTTTTAATATATTTTATTTTTATTTCATTATTGGCACGGAAATCGTCTTTTTTAGCCGAATCACAGATTAATTATAATTAAATATTTTAACTATATTTTAACAAGGGCGCATAATCCTAGACGGGAATTCGAACCATTACATTATCCCTCCTCCTCGAATGGAATCCGTATAGGATTCCGCTATATTGATGCTTGTGTGTTTCCCGAAGTTTACATCCAATATAGTTGAACCGCGGAGTTACAGTTACTAATACATGTATCTTTTGATATCTGATGAGTGCCATTTCCCAAGATTCTTTCCTCGGAGGTTTTTCAGCATATACACATCAGTGGAAAGTTTTTCCGATATGATAGCTTTTTCATACTTTGGTGACAATTTTGCCATGTAATTTTTGTCTGCATTCGACTGTGGTTTAGTTCTCTTCCATACCATGTCCCCTACTGTATAATTGCACACTCGTCGTCTGGCATTATATGTTTTGCAATTTACTTCGTAAGCCTTTTTTAGCCGAATCACAGATTAATTATAATTAAATATTTTAACTATATTTTAACAAGGGCGCATAATCCTAGACGGGAATTCGAACCATTACATTATCCCTAATGTCCCCTACTGTATAATTGCACACTCGTCGTCTGGCATTATATGTTTTGCAATTTACTTCGTAAGCCTTTTTTAGTTTGAGATTGATGTCCTCATATATTTTCTCGCGCAAATCAAGGTTTCTTTTATGTTGTGTCCTATCAAAATTTAGGGGATCTTCTTGTTGTAGGTAGGATGGTTTTGCTCCATGTGTGGAAGTCTCACGTCCGAAGAATAAGTAGGATGGCGTTTTTCCGGTTACTTCATGAATTGCGGTTCTGATAGCATGTCCAATGTGAGGAACATGCTTATCCCAATCCCTGTGATTGTCGCGTATGTATGATGCAATCGCTGTTCCTATGACTCGGTTTACTCTTTCTGTAGGATTGGCTTGTGGGTGATAGTATGGTGTGTACCAAATTTCTGAACCATAGTTTGTCGCCAGTTCCTTGAATTGATTTGCCACAAATTGCTTTCCATTATCGCAGATGATTACTTCAGGAGCGCCAAACATGAGAAACACTTGTTCCTCTATAATTTTGCTAATATTAGAAGCCTTTCCATTTCTGAGAGGAAAGAGTACTACGAATTTGCTAAACCAGCAAGAGATTACAAGGAGCATAGTATTACCTGATTTTGATCTTGGAAAGGGGCCCATTAAGTCCATAGATACTATTTGGAATGGTTTAGAAACATTCTTATGTTTTCCCATGAGGCCGCTAGGAGGTAGTTGGCTTGATTTATGCATTGCACATGTTTCACATTTCTTAACATATTCTTTAACATCTTTTATTGCAGTTGGCCAATAATATTTCTGTCTGATTCGATTGATGGTCTTCTTGACCCCAAAATGGCCTGATAAGGGATTATCATGACATTCTTCAAAGATTTGATTTCTCAATTTCTCTGGAACTACCATTTTCCAAGAATCTCTGTCGTCAGGGAATTGCGGTAGTTTCAAGTATTTCCATAAAATTCCATGATCAATGACCCAGTCAGAATCTGTTTCTCCTTTTTTTATTAATTCTTCCCTGTTTTTATACCAACCATCTTTGTCTTCCTCTTTAATTTCTATAACATTGATGTCATGGTTTTGTGTAGCCCTGGAAAGTGCGTCTGGCACGACATTTTCTTTTCCTTTACGATAAACTACTTCATAGTCGAACTGTTGCAATTTCATTGCCCATCGTGCTAAACGACCGTGTGGATCCTTAGTTTTATACAACCACTGAAGGGCACTGTGGTCTGTGACGACTTTAAAATGTGATCCCTCTATGTACGGTCGAAACTGTTCGATAGAATGGAGAACGCTTAATAACTCTCTTTCTGAAGTGGAGTACTTTGATTCCCTGTCTGATAATTTTCGACTAGTATAAGCTATGGGTTTCTCAGTACCTTTTACTTCTTGTATTAAGACCCCGCCAATACCTTTATTTGAGGCGTCACATTGAATTTTGAAGTGTTTACTGAAGTCGGGACAACTTAAAACAGGTGCGGTCGTTAATGCAGTTTTAAGGTTAATGAATGCATTATCTGCTTCTTTGTTCCATTCTATTTGACGACCCTTCTTTCCTCCCTTTGTAAGATCATGAAGTGGAGCTGCAACTATTGCAAAATTGTCCACGAAGCGACGGTACCAGCTTGCCAATCCTATAAAGCGTTTTAGCTCCGTATAAGTTGCTGGTTTCGGATAGTTTACGATTGCATTGACTTTTTCAGGATCTGTTCGAAGTCCCTGCTTGTCAACAATATAACCCAAATATTTCAAGGAGGAGCGGGCAAACTGACACTTTTCAAGATTAATTGTGAGACCTGCACTTAACAACTGATCCTTAACCCACCTCAATGCAGACAAATGTTCCTCAAATGAACTGTTACATATGACTATGTCGTCCAAATATGTAAAAATTTGTCCTTCAAACTGTGGTGGAAATAATCTATCCATTAACCTTTGTTGTGTTTGACTGGCGTTACTTAGGCCGAACGGCATGACCTTAAACTGGAACAAACCTTTACCTGGCAAACCAAATGCCGTTCTTTCTCTGCTTGACTCCTCAAGAGGGATTTGCCAAAATGCAGCTTTTAGGTCTATTGTTGTGAGATACTGGACATTTCTTAAGCTGTCAAGGACTGTTGTTACTCTAGGCAAGGGATATGAGTCCTTCTTTGTCACTTTGTTTAATTGACGACTGTCCAGACAGAATCTGTTTTTCCCAGATGCTTTTTTTACTAAAAGAACTGGCGATCTCCATGAGCTGTATGAAGTTTCTATTACGTCTTTTTCTAACATGTCTTCTATTTCTGCCTCTAGTTCTTTCATTATGGGCGGTGAGAATGGATACTGTCTTTGTTTTATGGGGAGACTAGCCCCAGTATCAATTCGGTGTTCAATAAGGGTAGTTCTGCCAAGACCATTTCCAATGGTGCGTTTCATTTCCTCTATCAAGTTGTCCAACGCCAATGTTTGCTCACTGGTCAGTTCATTACGAGAAATAACCGCACTAGGGTCATCCAGGGACATTGCCTCCATGTTTTCTGGTTTGCCCTTAAACACAGATGACAAAGTATCACTACCATTACTGATAACAGATATGTTGAACGATTCAAAGAAATTCATACCAAATAATATATCGTGTTTCAGATTATCCATGACATAAAATTGAATAACGCTATATTTATTTAAAAATTCTATGGGTAAATATATTGTGGCAGTTATTATATGTGCAGTTCCATCTGCTGTTGAGATGTTAGTTTGCGGTATATTTTGTGACTTGAATCCTAATAAGTGTAATTTATTACACAATGATTTCGATATTACAGAAGCAGATGCTCCTGAGTCTAATAATCCAACATAAGATCTGTTTAGGATGGTCACTTTGCCGTAAAAACGATTGTCTATAAATTTCGACTCCATCTTACAAATTTCTCCTCTTGTAAAATAATTATTTATGATTTGCAGCCATTCATGCCAATCTTTACATTTATTGTTTAATGGCTCTATTCGGGGAGTCGTCTGGCTGCCGATACGATTCCCCCTGTTTCGTTTCCCGGTTTTGCACAAGTACACTTATCTGTAGTCTGACCAAACTTACCACATCGATAACAAAATAATCGTTGTCTGGGCAGATTACAATTTCTAAATGTATGGCCTATTGCTCGACAGTTCCAGCATTTAAATCTTGTTGGTTGTTCGGGTTCTTCGGTGGGACCAGTGCTTATGGCATTTATTTCTGAGGTATCCCTCTTCTGATATGCTAGGTCAGGTTCAAGAGCGTTAAGAGTGAATCTTGGTTCTTGAAAATTGACGCAATTTGCTCTTGTTCGCTCTAGAATCCTTAAAATTGTGTTTAGCTCTGTGACGGAATGGAAGGTGTCTCTGCAGACAGCCTGTTGAAAGTATGGTTGTATATTCTTTAATAGAATTCCTAATTTCTGTTTCTCACTTATATTTTCAGGAAGTCTGTTGAACATGTTTTGCATAATTGCAACGTAAATGTTAACGTTTTCCTGTTTTCCTTGTGTCCGACTTCGTATTTCTTCTAATAGCTCGTCTTGGTAATATGGTGTCTGGAATGTCTCCAAAAGCAGATGCACCAATTCGGCCCAATTGTTTACATGATTCCGATTCGCTCTAAACCATATGAGCGCGTCACCATCAAAGAGGTCAATGGCATATCTCCATAAATCGAGGTCATCAGCATTTCGGGCTTCTTTAAGTTCATCCACGCGTTTCAGAAATGCATTTATGCTGATTTCTCCTTTGCCTGTAAATTTCACTCCCCAATCTTTGATTGGTATTAGTTTCCGGATACACATGTCTGTCTCAAATGTTGAAGATCGGGTTAGTTGGCTGCGATGATTTAGTGGCATGTTATAGTTTTTGCTTGCCAATTGCTTAAGTTTTATCTCTTCTGTATGTGCATTGTTCTCCATTCTGACCTCTTTGTCTGTTACGACCTCGTTTATTTCCAATTTCCTTATGATTTCATCTGCTTCAACCCCTAATGACTCATATAATATCTCTTTGTCTCTTTCTAATAGTTCTTGATTAATGTCTTCCTCTTCTTCCTTTGCTTGACATTCTTCTAGTTTATTAAAACAAATATCGATGTCAGTGCACAATTTTTGATGTCGCTCTGTTTCTTCTTGATTTGATAGGATTATTAACTTTACCCTACCCTGAAGATGCAATAGTCTAGAAGTAATGCGTTTAATTGTACTTTTGTCCGGGGTACCTGCAATTTCTTCTATTATTTTCCATAATATTTGTAACTTATTTTCACAGATAAGTAGGTGTGATAAAGAATCTTCAGTATATGTGGTGGGCACTTCAACCTTTATCGATTTGTCTTCCACTAATAATAATTCCTTCAAGATCTTTTTCATTCGTAGACTGTTACTAATGCCTTTAATTCCCCTACATGCCAACTCAAACTCGAGCTCATCCTTCAATAAGTAATGGACGTCCATTGCTACTACTTTTGTTAAAGGAAATGTAGATATATGTAAAAACGTGCTATCAGGGAATGAAAATAAAAAAAAAACTTAGTCAACTTCTAATGCTTATGCTCAATTCACACTGTTCGACGCTCTTTATTGTTCGTTTACGTTGGGCGCCATTGTGGTGCTCTTAGGTGCTAGCCAATCGTGTGTGCTGACGGGCTAGTCCTAAATTTGCAATGTGGTTTTAGAAATGACAAATCAAAGAGCTTCGAACAGAGAGAACAAGTTTATTGATCAAATAACCTAATGACTAAGTAAATACCAACCAAATACGCATTAACCAAGTAAATACTAAGTAAGCTCGCATTAATCTAGTAAGCATTAATCAAGTAAATATTAAATAAGCACGCATTTACCCAGTAAGCACTGACCAAGCACACATTAACCAAGTAGGTATTAAACAAGCATATATTAACCTAGTAAGTATTGATCAAGTAAATATTAAGTAAGCACGCATTAACCTAGTAAGCATTAATAAAGCATATATTAGCCAAGCAAGTACTACATAAGCATATATCAACCTAGTAAGTATTGACCAAGTAAATATTAAGTAAGCACGCATTAACCTAGTAAGCATTAATAAAGCACATATTAGACAAGCAAGTGCTACATAAGCATATATCAACCTAGTAAGTATTGACCAAGTAAATATTAAGTAAGCACGTAGTAACCCAGTAAATATTGACTAAGCACGTGATGTCTGTCCGCGGTTGGCCGACCGCCAACAACTCCCAGGGTCAATATAGTGTATGAAAATCTACCTAGTAAAATTAAAACATGAAAGTATAAGTATAAAGTATAAGCAAAACATAAGTAGGTGAACAAGAGGCGTCTGGGCTTGGTAGTTAGACTGAGAGCAGGCATCCACGCGTCAGACCACGGACCTCCGTCTTCCTCTTGGAGAGTTGTAAATAGCCCCTTTGCAGTTGGCAAGTAGGTACTTGTCGTCCGAGAAGAAGACAAGTCCGCTGGCACGCGAATGAGGCAAGGCAAGCCTTATGGTGCAGGGCGTTTCCACAAGCTGTGGACAACACAAACATGATTGCAACTGATTCTTCACATGAAGTTCATAGCTATTAATTTCCAGAATAATCTCATTAGTAACTTACCCCGTTTCAATTATTTAATCCTTATTTATTTATTATTATTATTGTCCACAATCTCCAAATTGCTTTTATTTTTAATCCACAAATGGCATTATTATTTTGCAAACACTTTCAATTCATTTCAACATTATCATCTTTTCTTTGTCTTTTTTACCATTTCACAAGTACCCTCACTTAATTTTTATTTTTAATATATTTTATTTTTATTTCATTATTGGCACGGAAATCGTCTTTTTTAGCCGAATCACAGATTAATTATAATTAAATATTTTAACTATATTTTAACAAGGGCGCATAATCCTAGACGGGAATTCGAACCATTACAGTGTGTAAGTAATTTTGCCTTCTCTGATTATGGAATCTGGTGGTTGATTCGCGAGATATGAATTTTACAAAGGGTATAATTTACGCGGACACCAAAAATATTTTTAAGACTCTAAGCTTAGGCACCAAATAAAATAAACAACTCCAAATAAAATAATTGACACTATTAAAAGTGGCCTAAAGTATATCATATTATGATCCAAAATAATAGAAAAAACATCAGAAAAATCGCACGCCTTGTACTAATATTTTATTTGGTTTCTAAAATGGATAAATGGTCACCAAGTAATGGATAAATGGTCACCAAGTAAGGTAGGTAGGTTAGGTTAGGTTAGTATAAAATTTATTAAGTATAAAGTGTATTTTAAAGGCGTCTATATATTTTTATGGCAGTCAATAATACCAAAAAGAAAAATATCTATTTCATAATATTTTAGGAAACGTAATTTGGTGACCATTCATCCATTTTGGTAACCGTTTAGAATTTTTTTGGTACAAAATAGATACATTTTTGGGCGCCGCTTAAACACAAGCCTTTTACAAAGCTGCCTGAAACGTCTCTCAAATTTGCACCCGGTACCAAATGAGTGGCCAAGTAGCTTAATCGACTTCAATTTTAAATTTACGTCCTGAAATCCTGAATTTCGTAGCGACAATTTTATTTAAATCGAGTAGCATAATAAAATTGTCGCATCACAACGAAATTAAAAACAGAATTTTAGGATTAGGATTGCAATTTTCGTCAAGAGTTATATTTAGATGGAAAATCTTCTTTTTATTTTTTTTTCTTCACGGGTTGCCTTACAGCTCCCGAAACCATGTTACGGTTCCAGGGTACCCAGCGGAAGACCAAGTCTCCCTCGTTTAGCCGATGGTATTTGTGAGGCTATACTTAACGATTGGCCAGTTCTGTTGGCTTCAGAATGAGGTTTGTCGGATTATGTACATAAGTTTTTAATTATAAACCCATTGGTACATGGCACGGATCCGGGATCGAATCCCAGACGTCTTAAGAGGATGTATAGAGCTAAATGCGAGTTTTATGATGCGTAAAAGTACATGATCCACTGCAGTGACCATAATAAAAAAAATATATGATATTCTTGAGGTTATGCGTTATTAAGATACTGTGTTCAAAACATAATACAACTATATTGATTCGATAGAAAAAAATCACGAATGTACCTCTAAAAAAATATTATACTGTCTAGAAACAGTACTAAAATGCATGCAATGATTCTGATCTTTTGACAGATTTTTTATCTAGCAATATACTATCGTAATACTGTTCTATTTTTTAATAAAATTTTCAGCAAGTTCCTTTATTCTCATTTTCGAGATTTTATGTACGCACTACACGCGTGTGTGCGTAAGCGCTCGTGTACCGACAGTACCGGCTGCAGCCTGATGCTATATTATTAGTGGCAGCCACGTCGTTTGGTGTGTATGTGTACCCGCGTGGGGGCGGTGCCATCTCTCAAGGTCGTTGGCTCTATCCAGCGTCTTAACCACTCCGCCACCGACGCATATATATATATATATATATATTTATTTATTTATTTATAGATGATCAACAGCTATAAAGACAAAAACATTGTGACAAAAATCATGAGCCGATAACAGATCACCATAACTTAACTATTAATCATATATTACAATGGTGCAATCAGCTACAATAAAGTTACCAATCAAGTACCTAGATTTTAATGTGTGTAATGTGTAATGTGTGTGTGTGTGGGGGGGGGGGGGTGTGTTCATGGGTGTGTCAGTCAAATTTTACCTCACTCAACCACTTATTTTTTTTCTTCATTATCATATTTACATGCCTCCTAAATATGTCTCTAGTTGAGTTTTTATAAATACCAACGGCTAAACGAGGAAAACTTGGTATTCCTCTGGGTACAATGGGACCGATAACACCAGTTTGATACATTATTTTTTATTAAAAACAAAGTGAATCTATGCTGTCACGAATTATCGCTTACAAAATCAGTCAACAATAAATGACAACAGTTGACAATGCTGTCCCTTTGAAATTGGCTTGACAATGATGACGAAACGACAAGAAAAAAATCTGGTGCTAAGTACTGTACAAGATAGTTGTGTAGAGGTGTCAATGATCGTCACGGTATATGCGCAGACGCAGGAGTAACGTAGGGGAATCAAGATAAAGATACCTTGATGCGTGCCTCTTCGTATACTACGTGTACAAATATAAATTATCACAATAACTTCTCGATTGAGGTATCATAGTTTAGGGTTCCGTATTCAATTTATGGAAAACTTAATAATTAAATAGGTACATAAATATAATTATGCTTATTCAAATTCAATAATTTATGCCTTCACTCCCAATTTCCGCCAGACATTTTGATTTAATGAGAGATGCGTTTCCACGGTGTATTTTTTGTCTCTGATATCTCCATATTTAGGTGTCCTCAATTTGGGTATGAACTCAATACAATCGATTGTAATATAAAACAAACACAGCTACGGTCTTTATACGGTGTGGCCAGAGACCAGAAACCGAGACCACATTTAGCCAGTTAAGTGGAAAACCTTGTTGCTGCACTTATTGGAGCTAGACTTGTCAATTCGTTAATAGAATGACAGTTTAATGTTATTTTTAGAACAAGCTTACGTTCCCTCCGAAGCAAGAGAATTAAATTATATTGATACTTAATTAAAATAGCAAGTATTTTAGATATCCGTATTTTTTTTTAATGTATGAACATTGATTACTCCGCCAGCTGAGAACCGATTTTGATGATTTATTTTTTAATCGACAGAATTCTTCCGGATTGGTCCCATTGATTCCTATAAAAATTGTTTAATTTTTTTTCAGAAAAATATCTCTGTGACATAATTATGTACCTACCGATTTTGACGACTTATTTTTTTAACGATATAATAATTTCTCGACATTGTCTCACAAGCATATAACGAACATCGGTTCAGTAGTTTTACAGAAATTCAGTAACTTGCCTCTGTTTGCGGCTGAAAATTATATATCAGAAAACAGTCTTAGCAACGGTTGCTATTGACACGAAGTTGTCAATTTTCGTATCGACGAAGGTGGTCTAGCGGTTAAAATGTGCAGTGCAGGACATAGTTCAAATCCCATCCACAGCGTTTTTTTTTTTATTTTTCCATTTTTTTTTATTTGTTATTATTTGTCTCTCAGGGCAGCAAAATAACTTAAAAGGAAAAAATAAACATTTGGTAGTGGTAGAATTTGAAGACAGTTGGTGCCAAATTAAAAATAACTTAGTTCCCAAATTCACTAACCTAGACAATTAATTAGGAACCTAAAGTCATCAGTACAAACATAGATAATATTGAATAGATCATTATCTTCTGAGATGTTTACCTAATTTTGTATCCTGTGTGCACAATTTTTGAAATCGGTACACTTTTTTTAAAAAGGCTTATTGTTTTCACGCTCAATTTTCGGCAGACATTTTGAACTAATGAGAGATGCGTTTCAAGGAAAAAGAAATGCAATACAAGTCCTGTTTTGACGTTTTTTGTCAGTTGCCATGGTTTCTCCATATGTAGGTGTCCTCAATATAATGAACTCAATACAATCGGTTGAAATATTATTTCCAAGTAATCAAGACTTTCTTGTTCATTGTTCGGTTCGTGTGAATGTTTATACGGATAGTAATGATGGCATCAATTGCGTGTTTTAATTTAAAAGTTTGGATAACAATGTCGTTGTTTTATAAATATTGTTGGAAATTTAAGTTGTTTTATAATTGTGGACATTAAAATGAGTTTTCGATTAGTAAATAAAATATTTGATCAAATACAGTGAACTTACATAATTTATTATGGTATTTAACATGGACTTGTCAGATTTAGGAGCTGAGTAGTGTAAAATTTGCGTGTTTAATCCGTCAGAGATATAATAAAATGATGTAGGAAAGAATTGTATAGAATAAAATTATCTACAAAAATGTCCGCGGCAGCATATATCTATCTCCAATAGATAGTAGGTATTAAATTTTTTGTAAACCACTTTTGTACCTGTGCGAAGCCGGAGGCTAGGTGTATTTTTTTCTAAATTGGTTAATTACTATTTATTTTTCAATGTTGCCATATTTTTAGAGCGCACTATACTGGTCTAAAAAGGTTTATATGGATGAAATGAAAGGAAATGCTGGCAGAGGACGACCTAGGTGTACTTTTAATGAACATATAAAAAATGTATTGATCGATGGTAATATTAAAAGTACACACAATCTCCGAGCATTGAAAGGTATGATGAATATAAAAGAAGCGAAAGAGGTATGTCAGGATCGTAACAAATGGCATTCGATTGTCTCTGCCCACCCCTCTTGGGATAAAAGGCGTGATAATAGATAATTCAAGGGAAACCGCCGGCAAAACTTGTTTTTTTACCCACGATAGGATAAATCTAAATAACTATCTCACAGAAAAAACTCTGACACAATATCAATCACAATAATTAAACACTGAACCGCCATATCAGATTCCAATATAAATGGCATTCATTAAAGTCAACATGATCTTTTATTTGCATTGATTTATGGTGTCACATGATGGAGTCGCTTCATACAAAAAATACTATAAAAAATGATAATGTTGTTTCTATGTTTGTAATCCTCTTAAATGATTTAAATAGAAAGAATTTGTCAAAATTCAACCCCTAAGGGATTTTGATCGGATCTTACTCTTAGAATATTCTCTGATATTCAAATTAAAGGGGGGGGGGGGGTGATGGTCTTACTTGTTAGTAGATTTTTTTGAAGACTACTTGTCAGGTATTACTGAATATATATGTGTTTGGTACACTTTAGCGGTATATTTTCGTATGGCAACCGTGACCGGCTAAATTTGCATTATTTCCCAACTAACCTTTTTTCATATCCACTTTTCTTTTGTCTCCTACCTGTTGTGCTCTGTGCAATATCACTCTCTCCCGGATCTAACGGGATTACGGGACACTCCCGCAAGAACCAGGACTCAAGATCAGAAAATAAACGCGTGGTACCACTGCGGTAAGAAGAAGAGAGATCAACCAGAACAGTCCACTAATATCAGGTCAGAGATTCCTATTATCTTACTCCCATCTCGTGCGTCATACAGCAAGCCTCTAATCCGGGCCCTGTATCGCACAATATGTATGTCATATACTTTGTAAATAAATCTATATAAATTAAAAAAAATTAAATGCATCTCGTTGGTCGCACTTGAGAACGCTGGAACCATTTGGCTATTGGAAAAGTTGGAAATTAAAAAAATCAGGAAAAACTGAAAGTGATTTTTTCTGTGGGATTTATGTAAAGACGATAAGGATGATAAGAATGATGCTAGTAGAAAATAAGAAATTAAAAAGGTTCTTAGATTAGATTATATGTGCAGCTTAGATTTAAAAAAATCTTAAGACGCTGAATAGAGCCAAAGACTTTGAGAGATGGCACCAGTTCCTTAAAACATATATTCATACTTAATATCATCAACATTATTTCATGAATAGCTAAGAGATTTGAGATTTTACGTTTTTTCAGAGGCCACTTTGCAATTTTTTTCTATACGAACAACTGTAATACCATTTTTATTCGTAATGATATAAGTACTGATTGCCATGTTAAATGGTGTTAAATCAGGTCATTTAGCTTTATACATCCTCTTAATATTACCTTAGATGAAACCTTTAAAAATGATTATTACTCGATATATATCTTGAGTGAAAGATAGCAATAATAGTAAAGGAATTTCTCATAAATAACCAAACCTGTTCTGACGGAAGTGATTTAAATAGAAGAGCAACTAATTTGGTGATTTAATAGACGCAAACATAAATTGCATAACCGTTACTGATATTAATTAACATTTTTATAATTCACCATTTTAAAGAAGATTTTTAAGTAGATATAATATTCATTAGAGTGTAACTTGAAGTAAATACTGGTGTAAATATGAAAGTATTTATGTAAATATTTCATGATAAGTCGAGTGGGTAAAACGTCGGCTCACAACTGAGAAGTCGCGGGCTCGATCCCCACATCCGACCATGTACCAATCGGTTTTTATATTAAAACATCTCTGTACAATATCCGACGAACCATGCAAAGAGGCTTTTCCATCTACATACCTCAACAGATCTGGCCACTCGTTAGGTATAGCCACAAAAAATCTTCGGCTAAGTGACTTATACGGACACTGGGACCGGCAACGGTTCCCGGGAGCTGTAAAGCAACCCATGACGATTTATTTATTTGTAGGTACTTTAAAATCAAATTGATCTGATTCAATGCAATGAAAGCACCTGCTTCAAAAAGACAAAGTAATTTTAAACTCTATTGCATATAAAATAAAGTGCAGAGTTGATCAGTAATATTTAAAGACATTGTATAATTAATTTTGTTGAACGGTACATCAGCTTGTGTTTTTTGGTATTTTAATATGGGAGCCGATTTTAAGAGGTCTTTCAACTTCCTGTTTTTGATTTTTCGCTTGTGTGAATGAGTGTGGAATTTTTGTCTAGGTGCTTTTTTTGTTTGCTATAATAATGGGAAATATTTAGATAAGATTAAGACCTAACACTGGCAGGAAAATGGCCAAATATTATTACCAGATTGCCTCAAAGAAAAAGAAGGGTAAAGTAAGTGTATGTAGCTCCCCCCCGGGGGTGCCCGCCTTGTCGTGGCGGGGGGGCTTAGTAACCGTGGTAGTGCTCGTCACACTATCCACGGTGAAGCTAAGCGGCACCCGAGGTGGAGCCGCTGCGCAGGGGTTCTGTGGGTTTGGCAGGGCTCTTCGCGCATGCGGCTGGAGGCGGACGCCGGTGACGCTTGCGCTGCCGGTCGAAGCATGACCCGACTGCACTTTCCATCGCAGTCGGGTCGCCGCGGTCTCCGGTGGCGGTTGAGGGGGAAATCAGCCGCTGCTCAACCGGGGACCAAGGTGGAAGGCGCAGCAGTTTGTACTCGCTGCTGCGCCAGCTCTGGGTAAAACCAGAGCGAGATGGGGCCTTACGGCCACCCGGCGGCGGGTCGCGGAAGAATGCTAACGCGTCCCCGTGGCCCGCCGACTAACCGGCGAGATGGAGTACCGTGGGGTTTTAGTGGGTTAAAGTCCCACATAACCCGTTCCCTCACCCCCGAGGGCGCGGGTATGCATGATGCATTTCCCCACGTAAAAAAAAAAAAAAAAAAAGTGTATGTAGCTCAACGGCTCAACAGATATTATTGACCCAATCTAAAACCTAAACGAAAATCATGAAAGTTCTGACGGAAAAAAATCGACGAAACCAACTCCACGCGACTTGGACTCGTTCTTGACCAATTTTTTCTTTTTGTTTATTCAATAATAATTAATATAGTTTAAAAAATATATCTAAAGATTTTTTTCACAGGTCTTCGGGAACTACCCAGCGTAGCTTTTTCATTTAGCTTTTTCAGTTAGAATAAATTTTAATTTTCAAAAAATACCTAACCTATGAATTTAAGAATAAGGTAATAATCCTATAAACCACACTACATTTTCCATCTAAATACTCAACAGAACTGGCCACTTGTTAGGTATAGCCTCACCAATGCCATCGGGCCTGGGTACCCTGGAACCATAACACGGTGGAGATAGAAGATAGAATAATATAAACGCGGAAATTGCTACCATTGCTACCAGTACCTCTAGCCTCTCCAGGCCGATTTAGACGGTTCTAGTGGTTAGTAGAGTGCGTTAGGATAGTACATTAGTTGAAACATGTAAACGGTAGTTTCCAGTACTCGTACTAGTACGTTCCACTCGCCTTTCAACTAGAATCAAATAGAATCGCTTTTTATTTTTGTTTCAAGTGACACCCTCCCGCGCCCGCTCAACCCCCCGCGCGTTCCTGACTCGCTACTCGCTGTAGTCTAAACGGTCAGTTTTAGTAACTTTAAGTAAGTTGACAAGGGGAGTTATGTGTGTTTTGGCCTACAAAATGGCAATCTACTGGAAGAAGTATAAACGTCACTGGAAACCTACTAATGCACTGGCATGCGAGTGCCACCTACGCACTCTACTAAACACTCGTAACGTCTAAATCGGCCTTAAGGTATGAACGCATTCCACTTGTCAATTTACAATAATAAGATATATTTATGTGAGACATTGTTCTATAAGTGTTGCTGGACACCATAATAGCATGACAAGTTCGTTGGAGGTTAAGACTGTGGTATAAGAACAATAGGTAATTGTCAGCAGTTCCCATGTAGGGGCCTTTACAGTTTCCTTGTCCAAGATATCGTCGGGTGCAAAAGTGTTTTAACATGATTAATTATTAACTAAAAAAAATTATAAACTTATATAATTTGACTTAGTTCACTCCTAGAAGTATATTAGTGCAAAAAACTGTGCACATGAGTATAAAATACAATGCCATCCAATTTGGAACTGCATTTCGCGTTATTCTGCTCTGATCATAAACGTCGAGCACCGCAAATCAAAATCTTAGCCAATTAATTAATATTATAAATGTACAAGTGTGTGTTTGTTTTTCATGATTTAATGTCAAAACAGAGAAACGGATCGACCTGGCTTTTTGCACAGAGATAGTTGGAGGGCCACATCACTACATAGAGGGTACTTTTTATTGTCAAATTTTTCAAAAAGTTTTACGGACCAAACCGGAACCCTTAACATTTGACTAGGTATGTACCTACTATAAATTTATGATTATTTTTGACATTTTTATTTTATTTTGTACCAAAGTATAAAAAAAAGGTCCCGATGGAATGACTCTGATTCCCTGGGAGCGAGGTCGGGCCCTGTATGGGATGCTACGTGCGTAGACACATTAGCCCCGTCTCATCTCAGGGAAACAGCAATCAAAGCGGGAGCTGCGGCGGAAATCGCAGAGTCTAACAAACGGCGTAAATATAGTTCAATTATTGAAAACTATAAATTTGTGCCGTTTGGTGTAGAAACTCTAGGTCCGTGGGGTTCAAATGCCAAAAATTTTATTAAAGATGTATCCCCTCGACTGATCATCTCTTCTGGTGACAAGAGGGCTGGCTCCTTGCTCGCTCAACGAATCAGCATCGCGATTCAGCGGGGAAATGCAGCCAGTATTCTTGCCACTATTCCACGCGGACCTGGTTTATTTAGTTATTTTTAATCTTTAGATTTGATTTAAGGTTTTTATATTAATAAAAATGTATTAGATATAAAAAAGAAATATTGAGCACCTATGTAGTTTTTTTTTGTTTTTACTGTTTTTGCTGAATCTTTTTGTACGCCCACACGGGTATGTGTTTTTTAATTAAATAAAATTTAACGCAGTACGATTCTAAAATATATCTAACTTTTGCACTCGCCTGTACTAGACAATACGTACAGTAATTGAAAAGTTTAATTCATGGAAATTGTATTAAGCAGTTGTTTGATATTGTATTGTTCTATACTCGCTCGTTAACCCTTACTAACTATATTGAATACCTACCTATTTTATATCTATATTAATAATTTCGTTTAGGGGTACGGTAGACTTGATTCAAACGCATACCAAATTGTTAGGAAAAAAATTTAATCAATTCTGGGTTAGGAACATAATTATACCCGCAAAATTCGTATAATCGCGTAATATCAATAAATAAGTCCAAATTTATTCATTAATGCTGTCAAAAGCAATTTTCAATGTGACAGTAACGTTTGTTTGAGTCATGTGGTTTGAGTCAAAGAAAAGAGTGGGCATTGGGTATCGTTTGTTTGAGCCATGAACTCCAAAGACAGGTCGTTTTATATAATTATCCAATTCATATAATTAGCTAAATAATAAAGTAAAATTGTTTTCAACACACTTCCCATATATTAAACACGCGTCCACTAAATCTCACTCAATCTCACCAAGAGGGAGAGGGGAGTCTAAATTTAACGAAAAATTGCTCACGTAATTAATGGATGCCCCCCAACTAGATAAGAGTGGACACTGTTACTGATGTAGCTGGCCACAATGGAAGTTGTAAAAGCCGTGAAGGTATGTCTGTGTGTTATTATTGCAATTGTAAATCTATTTGTATACAGATAAGGATATTATGTCTGTCTGTTTGTGCCTTATAAACTCAAAAACTACTAAACCAATTTTGATACGGTTTTCACTAGTATACAGACTAATTCACACGAAAGGTTTATGTATATAAAACATCACGCTATGTCTTTTGGGAGCGGAGCAGTAACCAATGATCTCAAAGTTCCTTTTTGTATGTATTAAAGTTTTAATACAACTATTTAAAATATAATTAAAAAATCCAAAAGTTTAAGTCAATTTTAGACAATTTAAACACTATAGGTGCCTAGTAATTGCTACTGCATCCTTCAAAAGCTTATCCAGGCCGTTTACTGTCCAGTCTAGACACTTAGTGCACCCAGCTTGAGCTAACTAATGACTGAGGAAGCATTATCACGCATTAAGATAACGATCTCGTTAAATTAAACTGAATTAGTGATAATTCGAACAGAATGCCAGCAATTTTATAGAAATTTCCAAGGAAGAGTAGTATTAAAAGTACACACAATCGACGAGCATGTATGAAAGGTATGATGAATATAAAAGCAGGATCGTAACAAATGGCATTCGATTGTCTCTGCTTACCCCTATTGGGATGAAAGGCGTGATGATAGATAGATAGAGTAGTATTTCAGTATTTTTTAAAACTTCACGATATTATAGCTTTCATTTTGATACATTCAGCTGTTTAGGCGTGATTTAATCCATGATAATTTTAAAAGTTTAATAACTAAGTCATCGTGACCGCACCCTTCTAAAGGCTAGATATAAGAATAGTGCACCCGGCTTGAGCTAACTAATGACTAAGGAAGCATTATCACGCATTAAGATAACGATCTCGTTAAATTAAACTGAATGAGTGATAATTCGAACAGAATGCCTGCAATTTTATAGGAATTGACAATTTTATACTTAGTTGCAATGGACAACATTTCATTTTTTTAATCACCCATTTTCATTACTTTAATTAAAAATATATTAAAAAATAAGTTACACGTATTTTTATATTTTATTTTTGGTTGAGTTTTTATATTTTTAATTTAATTATGAATTTTTATAAATTCTGAGGACTTATAAACTAAAAACCTTAGCTAGGACTAAAATTAAGAAATATAAACTGTCACCCAAAGAAAGTGACTGATAGTGTCAGTCAAGCCACAGAGTATACGTTATAGAAATGCAAAGAGTATAATATACCGTGTTCCAAATAGGTGTTGCCGTAGCCGGAACTCAAATCGCCCACAACATTATTCATAATGTATATAATAATACTAGCTTTTGTCCGCGGTTTCACTCGTAAATATATTTCCTGTGATAGCCCATTCGAAACTAGCAAAACTTCCAAAAAATATTAAATAAAAGAAGTATTTTTATAATTATATTTAAAGAATAATTATTAATTTAGCTTCAAATTGAATAAAAATGGGTAAAATTAATAGAAGGCAACACCTGAGTTCAATAACTAACAACTCAGCCAACAGACATTAGTATTTTTAAATTAGATGGTTAGCACAGATTAGGGCACCTATTAATCCTTATTTTTCAATATTTCAGTATTTTTAAAATAACTCGAAAATTAAAGGATATAAAAAATTAAAAAAAATAAAAATAAGATTTCTAGCATGTAATCTCCAAACGGTTTTCGAATTTTGGTACCTTACGAAAAATGAAATGTTGTCCATTCGGTATGTAAAGTAAAAGCTAAGGTACGATTTTTATATTTTTATTTTAAAGATTAAGCTATTTTGAGAAACTAATTTGAATATTTTAGATTTCTATACAGTAGTTTTTTTATAATAAATTATCAAAGTTTTGGCACTGATGACGTCATTTTGTCGGCTGAATACTTCAATACCTTTGATATGTTGGTACAGAAAAAAGAACATCTGTGTTCTTTGACTTTGACATTTACCAAACAATAGTGTTGCCGTCTCTAAATCCTACAAAATCTACCACTTTTACATAAAACATATTAAAACAACAACAAAGAAACACATCTTTACGGCTTTTATACCGTAGTCTGCATAGTTGTTGTGATACAAAATATATCAAAGGTCAAAGGTCAAAGAATATCCTACCATAAAAAATGCTTTAATGTTCTTCCTAAATAATAAACTAGATTAGTTATAAAAACTACTGAAATAGTAGTATATCTAGTAACAGGGTAACATTGGTTGACAAGTTGACAAGTAAATATTTTGCTTTTATTTAGCCGATATAATGACGTCATTCATAGGTGAAATGTAGGTTAAGTAAGTTATTTGTTTTTGAAAAAATAAAGACAATCTCACGATTTTAAGAGTTACAAATTGAAAAATACGGATTATTAAACCAATATCTCGAAACGGTTTTGGATTCAGCATACCTTTACTTTTACTTTACCTACCGAATTACTGGTAATTTTATAAGTTGACATTTTGAAGCTATATCTAACGAGTGGCCAGTTTTGTTGAGGTATGATTTTCGGAAAAAATCTTAATTAGAAAAATGAGCCGCGCACGCGGACGCATATACCACAGTATTTTCAGTTTTCAGAACAGGTAAAGTCGTTACTGAGATGAAACTCAAGCGATGTGTGTTTAAATTGTGTGCAGCTAAAAATATTTATGGGTTCCGCGTGATTCAGCCAAATAAGTTCAAGATGAAATATGTACCCATTTTGACGACTTATTTTTTTAAGGATATAATAATTTCTCTCCTTTTTTCTTCCCTCACGGGTTGCCTTACAGCTCCCGTAACCCAGTTATCTGTCCTAGGGTATTAGCGGAAGACCAAGTCTCCCTCGTTTAGCCGATGGTATTTGTGAGGCTATACCTAACGAGTAGCCAGTTCTGTTGACTCTTCGCCAATAGTATATTTTTAAATGTCTAAACAACCACTTTTCTCTTGTTTTAATATTACAGAACCCATCTATCCATCATTACGACTTTCATCCCAAGAGGGGTAGGCAGAGACAATCCAATGCCATTTGTTACGATTCTGTTTTCTTTTATATTCATCATACCTTTCATACATGCTCTGCGATTGTAAGTACCTACTTTTAATATTTCCTTTTTTTACAGAATATTCTTCAATATAACCAAACATGACATAAAATAATTTTTCAAAACAGTCAAGTAGGTAGATACTTTTCGAGTTTAGTTCTTATAAACAAACTATCTTTATAATATATTTAGTATAAACATAATATAATTTATTTCCAGTGAAAATATCAATGATTAAGTAGTTATGTAGAAATTATGCTTCTGAATTGTTGAAATTTTAACAAAGCAGATACCTACCATAATTTGTCAAAAGTATAATGATGGGTGGATAGAAAGAAGTCATATAGGCGAATCGTTAGAAAGTTTTGCTTGTTAAGCGTGACGCGTGAAATTCATAAAAATTTAAATTTATTGCCTAGCTAGATACTCTACGTAACCAAGAATATTCGTCGGGTACCTGTGGCTCCCGGGAAACGCAAGAGGTATCTACTTAATAGGTACTAATGAGAATACAAGTTTTGATCTATTTTAGATGATTCATAACCATTAATCTTTATTATTTTTATTATTTTCTTACCGTGTTATCGGTACCAGGGTACCCAGATTCTTCCTCTTTTAGCAGATGGTATCATTTCATTTCTGTTGAAGTAAGTATATTTAGATGGAAAAGCTTCTAAGAGTATGGTTTACCGGATTTTGTAAGTTTTTAATTATAAAACCGCCTAGTTAATATCGGCCACTGACGCATCACGCCTTTTATCCCAAGAGGGGTAGGCAGAGACAATCGAATGACATTTGCTACGATCCTGACATACCTCTTTCGCTTCTTTTATATTCATCATACCTTTCATACATGCTCGGCGAATGTGTGTACTTTTAATATTTCCATCGATCAATACAATTTTATATGTTTAATAAAAGTACACCTAGGTCGTCCTCTGCCAGGATTTGTTTTCAATTCAGCCATATAATTTTAAAAATTCAGTCAATCTTTCATTATTGATCGTAGGCAATTGCCGAGCATGTATGAATGGTATGATGAATATAAAAGAAGCGAAAGAGGTATGTCAGGATCGTAACAAATGGCATTCGATTGTTTCTGCCTACCCCTCTTGGGATAAAAGGCGTGATGATAGATAGATAGATACTAATACAGAATTGACTTTAAAGACGTGCGAGGTAGATAAAATCGGTTCAGTAGTGTTGGTCGGTCGAGTTTTTGCACCTCGCGATGTCAACAGCCTACCGCCAGTGTGCGGCAGCCCATAACGGAATCAGTGCTGCCAGATCTCCATTTTTATTATTTCTAGCTTTAACAAATTCTTTCCGTTCCTTTGCTAGGATGAAAAGCATGTATGCCAATGGATTAAAACAAATATATCTCAACAGAACTGGCCACTCGTTAGGTATAGCCTCACAAATACCATCGGCTAAACGAGGGAGACTTGGTCTTCCGCTGGGTACCCTGGAACCGTAACACGGTTTCGGAATCTGTAGGGCAACCCGTGAAGAAAAAAAAAGATTAACAGAATATGGTGTTGGTAACAATGCCCATATTTAGCTAGTTGTCCATATTAAACGGGGCAAAGCAAACCTAGACAGGTCTAATTTACACCACTAATCTATTTATACTAATAATAAAGCTGGAGAGTTTGTTTGTTTGAACGCGCTAAGTTTTGGAATGACCCGTCTTTTTGCATTTGATAGCCCAATAGGGTAGATGACAGGGTAAACAAAATATTATTCTATTTAGTCCGACATTTAGGTTATCAAAAAATATTGGTCACGTATTTTTTCTTTTGTCAATCAAACAAAAAATGACAAAGATAAAGCGCGTCAAAGTTTGGGAGTGGGGGCTGGTGACGTCACGCCTTGCTAAAAATTGTACTAAGGTGTGACGTCACGCGGAACTTTAGCGGGTATATCTTCACCATTTTTTGTTTAATTGACAAAAGAAAAAATACGTGTCCAATATTTTCTGATAATCTAACTGACGGACTAATTAGAATTTTTTTAGTCATCATGCCTATTCTTGAGGAAGCTTATAGGCTATTTAACATCACGCTATCTGCCCTAAAGGGGTAAATGGGGTAGAGACGTTCCTAATACCTACAATGAGTACGAAGTCGCGGGTAACTGCTATTTAAAATAAAGTGGGGACGAGGAGTTGATCCTCGAAGCATTTGGAGCCTAGCAGTTTTTTTTCGAGTGAGGATAATCGACTCTTTCTGGAGCTTCCTTTAGAGACAGGTTTAGCATAGTGCTTATGATCCTACCCAGATAGATATGGGTTTCAATTTCAGGTTGAGCAGAATATTTTTTTTATATGGAATGCAGATATTTTTTTCGAGTTATTCGGGACCCCTAATATATAATAAACACGCTTCTGTCCGCCGTTTTACCCGCGGGGAAATAGATCCAAATAGAAATAATCGCGTGGCTGTAATATGCCCCTCCCCCGCCCTCTTTCGCGATATAAAAAGTAGTATATGTCATTATCTGACCCCTAAACTACCACTATGCAAAAAATCATGTCGATCCCGTGAAAAACAAAAACAAATCTATCCCACGGGAACCATACATTTTATCGGTATAAAAAGTAACCTGCGTGTGCCAAATTTCATCCAGATCCGTTCAGCCGTTCTGGCGTGATTAAGGCGCTTACAAACGATCACCGAGCACCGCCCCGAAACACCTTCGAAATTGACATATTTCGATATTATTTAAAGGAAATTGATTTAGATATACTTTGTTGTGTTTAAAGCACAACATGTTATTTATTTTTAGGCATGTAAATATTTCCAAACGACATAGCCGTTTAAGAGCAGTAGATAATTAAGCCAAAAAACACCATTCCATTATTATTATTTTAAATATTGAAGTTTAGCTCTTACAAAAATTTTTTTTAGGATTTGTTGTACTAGTATTGATAATTAGTACATAATTTTTTCTAACATTTTAGTCCATCAGTAAACGAGCAGTAGTCTGTCGAAAATGCTTATTCCAGCGGATTTGAGAATACTAATCACCTTAAGTAACAAACGTACATACATCCATACAAACTTTCGCATTTATAATATTAGTAGGATTACATTTTTAGTAGAATTTAATTTATTAAAATCTGGCATCTCTATGTAGAGTAAAACTACTCTCTCATAACGGTGCCCCACTCTTGCTCACTTGCCTGCGGTCGCCACCCGCTTGTCCGCTAATTATAACTATTACCAAGGTATTTTAATATGTATTTTGTATCTATTTTATTATTAATAGGTATAAGAACATCTATTTCAGATATCCATTGTATTTGTCTTTTGAACTGTGACTGGTGTATGTGAAACAATTTTTATGCCAACTAAACTATATTTTCGCCTTCAGCTTCGTTTACCATGCAGCTCCCGAAATCGTGTTATTGGTCCTAGGGTACCCAGTGGAAGACCAAGTCTCCCTCTTTTAGCCGATGGTATTTGTGAGGAGTCTATACTTAACGAGTGGCCAGTTCTGTTGAGGGGAATTTAGATGGAAAATGTGGTTTGTCGGATTTTTTTTATTCTTTCTTCACGGGTTACCTTACAGCTATCGATACCGTGTTACGGTTCCAGGGTACCCAGCGGAAGACCAAGTCTCCCTCGTTTAGCTGATGGTATATTTTGTGAGGCTATATCTAACGAGTGGCCAGTTCTGTTGAAATATATTTAGATGGAAAAGCATCTAAGTGTGGTTTGTCGGATTATGTACATACATTTTTAATTATAATAAACTCATTGTGAAAAAAAAATACAATTCTATTTTGCCTCTCACGACATTTTTAACATGTTCCAAATATCTAAATACCTACTAAAGTACTAATATTATACATGCGAAAGTTTGTTTGTTTGATTGTTTGTTCTTCTTTCACTTCTAGATAGAACAACGATGTGGAAGTGTGCTGGGCCCATAACCTTTGTTATGGTTTAATTATATTACACCAAGTTCTATATCAATGGAATAAAACATATTCTAAATTATGAATATTAATGTAATTTTCACTCAAACATAACAAACATTTTTTTCATGTCAGAACAAAATGTAATGCAACGACAGAGTCACATTGACTCAAGATACTATTTTTTTTATACTTGCTTTATAACAGCATAGAGATTCTAACAATTTTTAGCACAAAGTTAACTCGAGGGCCGGAGGAAACCTTTTATCATAGAAAACCTACTGGATAATTCTTAAGTCACATTTCCAAAAAAAAACACGAATGAGACCGGGGACGAATCGCTAGCAGTGTCATAAATATGAGTACAACATGGTCATTGACCATTTGTCACGAGCTTGAACTCTGTGATTGTGACAACGCACGACGCAATATTTATTATTTGTTGAAGAAATGAGCTTTTAATAGAATGCGGGCAACTTATGATAGCACAAATGTAGCACAATAGAATAGTGGTTAATGCTTTAGTTTTATGATTGGAAATCCCGAGTTCACATCAGAATCTCACTTAAACCTAAAAAGGCTAAGCCATAACATAATCTAGACCAAAAAATTCGTTAAGTGAAGAAAAACGGATTTCCGCTAGGTAACTGGGGCTGAAATTAAATTGGACACTGAAATATTAATGGTATTTAATATACTCTGTGACAGATAACAAAAATGAACTTTTGGGATATTTAATAGCACAAAATGAAATATTTTTATTTCAAAATTGATTATTTACATCTATATCTCATTAAAAATATTGCTCTTGTAATAATAGGAATAAAATTTTAATAATAATTTTCTTAATGTATACTTTATCAGCCAACCCATCATATAATAATGAACAGAGTGCAGTGAAAAAAAAAATTATAATAATCGATTTTTAGAAGCACCATCTGTTAAAACCCAACATCACGGCACGTGTGACAGAGTCTACATTTAACGAGTTACCCATATTAAACATAACAGGTTGCAAGCCTGTCGCTGCACTTCATGGGACTAGAGTGGTCACTTTTTAATAAGATTGGACTTGTTATTTTAGGGGTGAAAAAGTTAAGTTTAAACCTACAACATAAGACCTTCAGTGTCTTTAATTAACTAAATACAGTTTTTCCTGCCCAGCTAGGTTCCAAAGCACAAACGTTTAAATAATTATATAGACAATTAACAGTAATTATAAATACAGAGTTGCCATCGCAACCTGTCCTCTCTTATATAAAAAGTTGACATAACTCTGCGTTCTTTCTGACCGGTCTGCACCGTCTATTTATACTGGCAGCGCTGTTAATTATACAACTACATATCATTATCACTATACCGTCTGTCTGTCTGTCTTCAGACTGAATTTGAATAGCCAACATCCAAGAATAAGTTCCATATTAAATTACCTAATTCAATCATATATTAAACATTTAGTGTGTTGTCGAACTTATCGTTATTTTTCTCTTGCCAGTTCTTGTCCTCAGTACTTTGCTAAAATTGTAGACATTGTTACGTACCAACGTATAGCTGTGGTAAGGTATGAATGCCTATTGCCCTTACAAATGGCGGTGGACATAATTGGTTGCCTATATTATAAATAATGAATAGGTATGATCAAAATAATGTTTTCTTTTATATATGGACTAACTACACCAAACGCAACTATAACATCCATTGTCACCGGAAAATTCATTCAAAATTTCTTAACTTCTAGCCAAAATCGAGGAATTTCCAGACACAGATTTGTTAAAAGAACAAACAAATTAACAAACAAATAAAAAAACTTTTTGTAGAGTAGCGACCTACCACGGCTTCGCACGAGTAGAAAACTTTTTATAAAAAAAAATATCCCGGGTAATAATATCGTCCAACAACATTTTGAAAAAAAATTAACTGAGTTTGTCACACAACAAAATTTGGTCTATATTTTAACCTAGCGAAAATATTCCAATCTACGTGATATAGTTGCTAAAATTTGGGCATAGTACCAATCAACTTCATTCTGGAACAAAAAATTAAATTTTGCGGGGAATAAGATATTTTCCCGGGCAAAAAGTAACCTGTCAGTCTCCGGTAATCCATTGCAAAAAATAACATCGATCACTTGCTAGATTTTCGCATTGCAGGTATAGTCAATTAATTTCAAAATCCATTAGAAGTTTGTTTAAGAATGAATGTGTTTTGTGGTCTGCGGTTCTTTACGAGATTAAGATCTAGACTACCAGCGGTTAATCTTGGTACACGCTCCACTAATCACAAGCAAATTGTTTTAAAACGAGCTTCAACCAAATATTTAGGTTGTTTCAAGTTTAACTCCACTCTGACAACCGTTACTAATGGATGATTGGATTTTTTTCATTGATGAAAAAACTGAATGGGAAAATATTGATAGGTAGGTACATGGATGAAAAATCAAGAAGGATTCGGTATCAATCATTAAAAATATTAGGTAGGTTAGGTATCAAATTAATCTATCTATCTATCATCACGCCTTTCATCCCAAGGGTAGGCAGAGACAATCGAATGCCATTTGTTACGATCCTAACATACCTCTTTCGCTTCTTTTATATTGTGTGTACTTTTAATATGTCCATCGATCAATACATTTTTTATATATTCATTAAAAGTACACCTCTGTCAGCATTTCCTTTCACTTCAGCCATATTAACCTCTTTAGTCAATCTTTCATCCTTCAACGTGTCCCAGCCAGCGTAAACTTTTTAATTTTAGTCACAACATCACTTTCGAATTAATAACAGCAGATAAAGGAGAATTATGATTCCTTGTCTACATTATAAATGGAACCTCTGTGCAAAATTTCAGCTTCTCAGGTTCATCAGGTTTGGGCTGGACGTTGATGAGTCAGTGAATGAATTAATCGGAACTTATCTTTTTATATATACAGATATAATGTATGGTGTATAGGAATAAGGAAGGATATTTCGATATTCAACCCCTATATAAGGGGGTGAAATGGGGTAAATACGTTTGTATGAAAAATCTTATTTCATGCGTGAATCAACTTGAAACAATACAAATAAAATAAAATTTGAATTTTCTTTGGTGTTTCTTCTGCCATACCCAACTCTTAATCATTATTCTGCTTACCAACCAAACCAAGTAGACCTATTTTTATTTATAAGCTTTACGTGCCCTCTCACGGTTAAGCGCTACCAACGTATTTCATAAGAACAAAGTCAGACACAATCATTAATAGTAGATCATCACGAGATTGTGAAATGAAAATAGAAAAAAGAAAGTTGATTCGCAAAGAAATACTCATAATGTTCGTAAACATAAAATTTAATGGCGAAATTGAAATCAACAATGGGGATATTATGACATTATAATTATGAGGTTGGAAGTTGGGAGCCGGAATATCTACTGTGTCAGCGGGCCTAGTATGATGATTGCAACTCAATTGCACAATTGAAAATAGGTGGCATTTTTTTCTTCACGGGTTGGTTGTCTTACAGCTCTGGAAACCGTGTTATCGATTCCAGGGTACCCAGCCAAATACCAAGTCTCCCTCATTTAGTCGATGGTATTTGTGAGGCTATACCTAACGAGTGGCCGGTTCATTTCAAAAATATTTCACACTGTAAATATTATCTCACTACAGGCTCTCAAACGCCGCAAATATTTTTCGTTGATATCGGACTACGATTTTACGGCTACTGGTAATATGAGAGTTGGCAGTTTTTTTCACAAAGGCTTTCTTTGCATACAAAGAGGAAAGGCTGCCAGTGTCAGTGCCACTGGGGGTATTTTCGAGCATGCTAACTAACCGGGACTTGACCCAAAATTGTGAATTTGTGGCATTTGGCGTTGAAACTTAGCGAGTACTCGGATCTGAAGCTCAAGATTTCCTCCAAGAGCTTGGAAGACGAGTGTTCCTAGAATGTGGTGACTCCAAATTCCCTAGTTATTTAAAACAAAAAATCAGCATTGCCATTCAACGAGGCAATGCTGTAAGTGTATTAGGTACACTGCCAAGTAGTGTCCCACTTATGGACTTTTTTTACCTAGTTTAGAGTTTTTTGATTTAGTTTAAATTTTAGTAAAAGTTTGAGGTATATTTAGATGGAAAACTCTCGAAGTTTGTCGGATTAATTGAATAAGTTTTTAATTATAAAATACCCATGGTCCGTGGTCCGGCTAGATAATACCAGATGTCTTAACCACTCGGCCACCGTAGTATTTAGAAATAAAGTACTTACCTATGGGCGTCAGCACTTTTTGTATAAATAAGAGATATAAATAAATCTAGGTCTATTAAGTGCAGCAACAGGCTTAAATATCTATAATCTGATTAATATGGAGAACAGGCAATAAGTGAAAACTATTACTGGTGTCTCTGGCCACACCGCAAAGCATAAGGGTCGTGAAGATGTGTGTGTGATGTGTAATTTAGGGAAAAAAATCAGTACAAATAGAGATTAGAAAGTTAATCCATTGCAATAATAGCAAAAGTATTACTTGTAAATTAAAAATGAATTAATCCACGAATAATATAAGTATTCCCGGCAACTTGATAACCTAATAATAACAATGATAGTAAATTTTAAAATAGGAAGTTAATTAAAAATATTTATATATTTATTTTTAATAAATCGGAAAGTCTTAAAAAACTGTACGTATATATATGTGTGAAACCTACATTTAAGTATGTCTAGAGAAATTTCCGCATCCATCATGTTAGGCCCGCAGTAGTATTGTGAGAAAATTCATAATATTGTTCTTGTATCACAACATCTTTAATTAGTCCACATTCATCCTCCCAAGCTTAACTTATGAAAACTAGCAGAATAAATTATTTTTAAATTATATTTTTAATAGAATCCGTTGTAGAAAAAATATGAAGTAGCATAGTTACTTGCTTTCCGCTTTCTAGAACTGTTTTCTCACAAATGTTAGGTACTATACAAAGTACGGGGTACCATGTTATGGGTCCCAGGGTACCCAGCGGAACACAAAGTATTCCATCTTTAGGCTATACCTAACGAGCAGCTTGTTGAGATATATTTAGATGCAAAAGCCTCTAGTAGTTTATAATATTAATTAGGAAGAATTGTAGGGAAAATAACGACCCCTCGGCAAGTAGAAATCATATTTTCTCTATGAAATTAAAAGTCTATCGGACTGAGAAAATAATTTGGGAATAATTATCAACCGACTTCAAAAAAAAGGAGGAGGTTCTCAATTCGGTTGTATTTTTTTGTAAATGTTTGTTACCTCAGAACTCCGTCATTTTTATAAACCGATTTGGAAAAAATCTCTTTTAATTGCCTTCCAGATTGGTCTCATTTTAGTTTTGGTGAAAATTGGTTTAGTAGTTTTTTAGAATAAAAAAAAAAATTCTAAGGCAATTTTTGTCATAACTCGATGAAAAATGTATGCTATTTTTGTAATGAGAAATAAATTAACTTTTTTTTAAAGTATACTGACTTCAAACATTGTTTACAGAAAAGCAAGATTTAAAAAAAAACTAGTGACCCCGCCCCCGGCTTCGCAAAGGTACAATATGGTAGTATGCTACCTTTTAAGATGCTAGCGCGAAATTATTTTTTGCCTATGTGCTATTCAGATGTGTAAGCTATAACATCAAAATCCGTCCAGTAGTTTTTGCGTGAAGGAGTAATAAACATCCATCCATCCTCACAAACTTTCGCGTTTATAATATTAGTAGGATTAATATAATTTTTACACATATTATATATACAACATAACTTACTTACAATAATAAATAATATAGGTATAAAAACTATATAGACAAATTATAAAAGAATGTGGCATGGTTCCCAAAACACTGGCTGCGTTACCGCGCTAAATGACGAAACTGATCCTTTGAGCAAGGTAAACCCAAGGATCAAAATTTTTCATGATTTTTTTCATAATTAAATATTTCATTTCGCCGTCGAATTTGAAGACGGTTGGTGCCAAATTATTTCCTAAATGTGTACATTGTTACGCCGCAATTCACAAATACCGTGATGTGTTTATTCCAGAATTCTTTGACATTGTATCTCACACTGAATATTTTTTTGTTAGAAATATTATGGTATAGGAACGCGAGGAAATGCATTGCGTGTCTTCAAAGAATGCGGAAATTATTTGTGGTGAAAATAGATTTTGTTGAAAAGATATTGATAATAATTTATGTTAGATGGTTTAGACACTATGATTTTATCAGTAACAGATATCAACAGCTTATTTTTAAATTAACTTGCTTTCCGCCCTAGGTTTTGCGTAACCTATTAGTAAGTACATTTTATTGAACATATAAAAAAAAATTAACATTGAATAAAAAATAAAATATTTTACATGCACACAATTTCAATTACAAACTAAATTATATTTAGGTAGAATTGATTAAGTTTTACAAGTAAATGACAAAATTTAACAAAAATTAAAATAAATTTTAAACTAAAACTAAAAACTCTAAACTAGGTAAAAAAAAGTCCATAAGTGGGACACTACTTGGCAGTGTACCTAATACACTTGCAGCATTGCCTCGTTGAATGGCAATGCTGATTTTTTGTTTTAAATAACTAGGGCATTTGGAGTCACCACATTCTAGGAACACTCGTCTTCCAAGCTCTTGGAGGAAATCTTGAGCTTCAGATCCGAGTACTCGCGAAGTTTCAACGCCAAATGCCACAAATTCACAATTTTGGGTCAAGTCCCGGTATTTCGTTCGTTTGCTTACAAACTAAAAAAGCATGCTCGAAAATACCACACGCACTGGCAGCTTTTCCTCTTTGTATGCAAAGAAAGCCTTTGTGAAAAAAAACTACCAACTCTCATATCACCAATAGCCAATACCGCAAAATCGTAGTCCGATATCAACGAAAAATATTTGCGGCGTTTGAGAGCCTGTAGTGAGATAATCTTTACAGTGTGAAATATTTTTGAAATATGTGCTTAGAAAATTTTAGAGGCTTTCCAAACAAGTTTTATAATATAAGTAGAAATCTATATTTTTCACAGTTTTCGAGCATATAGTATCTTATTTATACGAGCAGAGGAAAAAGAAGGCAAGATATCTTAAAAATATATAACATCAAATCATTGCATCAAATAATAAAATTAAAATAAAGTTTAAAATATTTTTTCGGTGTTTTTGCTTCATCTTAATAATGATATTGGCTGTCCAGTGTGGAGTCGTTAGAGTATAAGTATTATGTATTATGCTCGGGGGTGGAAGTGTCTAAAGGCGTAATAACGGAGAAGCTATAAGTGAAACCGGTGTCACACCTCTCGACACCCCCAGCCGCTTACACCAATGTTGCCTGTCTTACTGCCGGCAGAAATGCTTGAAAATTGTGGTTGTTTTAGGAGGCCCATTTAGTAAACGGTAATGATACCGGCAGGTGACCGTAGTCTCAACCAATAAACTTGATAAACCAATCCATTTAACATCTCAAAACAATAGCCCGATTTTAATTTAATTTTATGTCAGCAACGACGGGGCCTGTCTGTGAGCGCATTGTATTTGATGCATTCAGAGATAGGTCCCGACGGGTGCTAATCACTACACTTTATATTAAACACTCTTAAGGGCCTCTACGTGTTGGACCTATGTCCCCATGCAAGCCTTACAAAGGACCGGGTATTATGCCCTTGAATTTAGAGTAACACAATAATGTCAATACATACAAACGTCTAACTAATCTTAAATAAAACAACAAATAATAAAAACCGACCAAGTGTGAGTCGGACTGACCATAATTTTATTACTAAACTAATTTTGTGTACCACATGTCCCACGTACCTTCAAAATTGTAAAGTAGAGTTGCAAAAAAATTTTGTTCTTACCTGAAAAAAAATTTGTGAATATTAGGCTAAAAATATAATCTCTGCTTATACCTCTCCGAGATACAGTCTTGATTATACATCATAATACGTCGTCAAATGTATGTTTTCGATCAATCTGTAAGCACGTTAACTAACTGGTTTGGTAAATGTCAACTTTGTGTGTAGGAGTGATGAATAAGAAAGTATTAAATTAAAGACATATATTTCTTCATTAATTTTATATGTGGACATATATAGAATTTGGACACGTTGAAAGAATGAAAGATGAAAGATTGACTAATAATATGCTTTTAAAAAAATGTGTACCGACTTCAAAAATTATGCACCGAAAGCAAATGCACAAGTCACTCTAAAACAAAAAAAAACCCAAATCGCTTCAAGTATGCCTATAAAGTTTGAAGAGTTCTCGATTTCTCCAGGATCCCATCATAAGATCCAGACCTGATGACCTGTGAAGTATACCCTTTCAAACAAAAAAAAATCTAAATCGACCCAGGCGTCTTCAAGTAATCGGGGAACATACATAAAAAAAAAGATTCCGACGAATTGGGAACCTCCTCCTTCTTTTTAAGTTTGGTTAAAAATGTATATATATGGCAGAAATGGAAGAGAATTCTGGCAGAGGACGACCTAGGTGTACATTTATTGAACATATAAAAAAATTGGAGACAATTCTGTGTAAATTTTGCTTGTTATGCGTAAATTACGAAAAAAACATCTTAATCCCTAATTAATAGGTATTACAAATGCAAGAGTTTGTTTTTTTGCACAGATATATTTTGAGAGCTTTGGTACTTTGGTACACGCACACACTGTTGGCTGACAATACCAACCTCTCGGAAAATGAGTTGGTACCATCTGACAGTAAATCACTCCCACAGATTGCAGGAAAGCGAGAGGAAAGAAAAATATTCCCTGAGAGAAATGAAACATGTGCTACAGCAAAGTGTATTCGAAAGTAAAATATTCGCAAATAAAAGCTAATTAATTAACAAAAAGAATCGAGATCTGAGAGATGCTTTTACATATAAAATTCTCATAAATATGCACATGTAGGTAATATGTAACCACTTTCACTTGAATTATATTATGCTTCTATAGCTATTCCACCCGGCTTCGTTCATTGAGATTGGAAATGAAATGAGAAAATCCTCAAGATATGAAGATCCAAAACCATTTAGTGGTTCCGAGTTCGTTGGTAAGTGCATCACTTTGAGACGGCTGGACCGAATTGGTTTTTTTAATGTTTGTAATATTCTAAATAAGGTTTTTAGGGAAGGAACAATTGGAATAGTGCGTGGAAAATTGTAAAATTCGGGAAAAACTGAAAGTGCTTTTATATGGAATTTTTTGTTTGAACTCAAGACCATATAGGGGGTGAAAGTTAATATGACCTTCACGGGCAAAGCCGGGGCGGAAAACTACCATCATTATCATCAAACCGAAGTTCCCAGCCGCGTCTGTCTGTCGGTCTGTCTGTATTCTGAACGGTTTTTGTTGAGTTTTCACTATATAAGCGTAGGTACAAGCTTCTGTCCGCTGTTACCGCGCGGAAATAGATACAAAATGAAATAATCCCGTGGCTGTAATTTTTCCCTCCCCCGCCCGCTTTCGCAGTATAGAAAGTAGTATATGTCAATCTCTGACTTCTAAACTACCACTATGCCAACAATCGTGTCGATCCCGTGAAAAACTAAAACAAATCTATCCCACTGGAACTCTTCTTTTACAGATTATAATCTATCTCTGTGCCAAATTTCATCCAGATCCGTTGAGCCGTTCTGGCGTGATTGAGTAACAAACATACATACATCCATACAAATTTTCGCGTTTATAATATGTAGCTATTCAAATTTTTGTAAACGCATATTATACCTATAAGAAGCCGGGAGGTCACTAGTCATTAAGTACCTATATAAAAATTAATCTTTTTGTTTCTCCTACTAACTAAACTACTTGACCGATTTTGTTATTATTTGCGCGATTAGATAGATCAATTCAGGAGAAAGATTTGCATTTATAATAATTCCTCTTTTGGGAGGCGAGCAGAAAATAAATTTCCAAATTTCCACGGGCAAAACCGAGGTTCAAAACTGTACCTACTTAGCTTCTTTCACTTCTGGAGGTCTACTCTTGAGTCTACTCTCTAAGCACGAAGTCCGTAGTTACGGACGTTTCCTACTACGTACGTAAGTTTCGTACGGGGCCCGAACGAAGAATGAATGGCAACGCGATTTGACAGTTTACCCTACTCTAGATGGTTTTTCGCTCAGATCAATTAATACAAAGTTTTTCGTCCGTCCGAAAAATTGAATTTGACACTTGTTTTGACGGAGCATTATGTCAGTTGATACGACAACTATATTGATATCGTTTGCGCGCTTAAATTCAATTTCTTTGGTTTATACAGAAACATTTTTTCTTTGTATCATGGCAGCATTTCTAGAACTAGAAGATATTAGGCGACGCCGACGGTACCTGCGCCAAGATTTTAGGTTGGCGACTATAATTAAAAAATAATTATAGGCTCACAAAAGAACTTTTCGAAGCCGTTTGGTCCGTATTCTCCCATCAGCCCCCCTCAACAGCCCGCGTGCCATTTCCCTATGCTCAGACATAAAATTAAGAAGGACCTTAATTTGGGCTTGGGTTGCCGCCGGTGCCGTTGTTGTAGGCATTTTATAGTTTCACAATATATTATCTACTAAAATTTTTAATTTAACTGTTCAAACATAATGTTTACATTTTCAGATTTCCATAAAGAAACGTAGAGGGAGAATAGTTTTTTAGTCTTCTTTCCGAGGAAATAAGGAGGCAAAGGTATCGATAAAAAAATCCAGATACTGTAACAAAAATAGTATTATGTCACATTTTATGGCATAATTTAAGTATTTTGCAATAAATGTGTTTTTTTTAAACGCTAAGCATATTAATTTTGGTTTAAAAAGTTATAAAAATCAAAATACTCTATCGTCAAGAATCATTCGTTCACGAAGTTGTTCCGATCGAAACGTATCCGTCCGTAATTAGTAGAGAGTAGGGTTCACTCCGTAGTTTCGAGCTACTTACGGACGGGCCCGTATCTTCGTTGACGGACTTACAGAGTAGACCTCCAGAACGGAGCAGCACATCGAAATATTTTTTTTACAAAATTCGCTGCAAGCTCCCGAAACCGGGAAGACCATTAAGTCTCCTTCTTTTAGCCGATGGTATTTGTATCATACATATGTCGGATGACTAATGATAGATGGGCCAAAAAAATTACAGAATGGATCCCAATAGATGAAACAAGGTCGCGAGGACGTCAGAGGAAAAGATGGGCAGATCTATTCATGCAAAGAGATAGTAATGGTGGAGGCCTACGCCAAGGAGTAGGTACTATGTAAACACTTATTATAGTTTTATTTACAATTTAAAATTAATCACATTTATATTTACTTATTTTTACTACCTATTATTGATATCAAATTATTATTAAGGACATCAATTAATTTAATATTAAAATTAACCTTATAACTTTAATTTTTTTTTAATATAAAGACCTTTAATCAAATCTAAAGATTAAAAATAACTAAATAAACCAGGCCCGCGTGGAATAGTGACAAGAATACTGGCTGCATAATAACTTTAATTGTACCTGAATAATTTGAATTGTAATATTTTTATTTTATTTATTGGACTAATAATTTTAATGTGTGTACCTTGCTTCAAACTTTTGTAAATGTGTATATAGTAGAATAAAGGGCTTTTTAATTTTTATTTATATTATTTTATTTTATTATTTGTGAGGCTATAAACTAACGAGTGGCCAGTTCTGTTGAGGTATAATTAGATGGAAAAACCTCTCTTAAATTGTATGTTTTGTCGGCTTATGTATCGACTTTTTATCCCGGTTTTTTTTCTATCTGTGCGAATAGAAGACAAACGGAAATAACGAAGTCATCTCAAATAAACAATTTAAAAATTATTTCTCATCTAAATGTATAGCAATTTAACATAATAACACACTACCAAATATACATAATGAGTGAAGCACTGTTACATTTTATACCAGTTGATTATTTAATGGTGTAATTTATGTATTATACACGCAACCTTTCTCTAATAAATGACCACGTCATATCACGGGCAAAAAATGTAATCATATCATCATTAAACATGACAGACAGACAAAAATAAACAGGTGGTAAATTTCGCAACATGTTTGTCTAAAAACTACTTTCTTGAGAATTCTATTATTTTTATATTAATTTATTAATAACTAATTAATAAGTAATATAAATGCAGTGGAAATGCGGTCTTTACGTAGAATGGGTGATATAAAACAAGATGATGTTGTGACTAAAAAGAAGAAAAATAGTTTACGCTGGTTTGGACACGTTGAAAGAATGAAGGATGAAAGATTGACTAAAAAGGTTTATATGGCTGAAGTGAAAGGAAATGCTGGCAGAGGACGACCTAGGTGTACTTTTATTGAACATATAAAAATATTATTGATCGAAGGCAATATTAAAAGTACACACAATCGCCGAGCATGTATGAAAGGTATGATGAATATAAAAGAAGCGAAAGAGGTATCAAATTGGCATTTGATTGTCTCTGTCTAGCCCTTTTGGGATAAAAGGCGTGATGATAAATAGACAGTAGAAGCCGGGGGCGGGGTCACTAGTATTGAAATATGTATTATTGTGCCCACTATATTTTTAGGGTTCCGTGCCTAAAGGGTAAAAACGGAAACCCTATTACTAAGGCTCCACTGTCCGTCCGTCTGTCTGTCTGTCTGTCACCAGGCTGTATCTCATGAACCGTGATAGTTAGACAGTTGAAATTTTCACAGATGATGTATTTCTGTTGCCGCTATAACAACAAATACTAAAAAACAGAATAAAATAAATATTTAAGGGGCTCCCATACAACAAATTTGTTTTTTTATAGTACGAGTCCGACTTGCACTTGTCCGGTTTTTTAATTAATATTCTTTGTTTATTATTATTAAAAAAAGAAATAAAAAAATATCCCATACATTTTAATACAAAACCGTTCTTTTAAACGTTAAAACTAATACAAAGGAACATTCAAATATTCAAGTACTGCTTTCTATACAATGACTTGACAATCCTCAAAACGAAAGTACTGATGACATTTTTGTGTCTACAAACTTTTGTACATTGCAGATTGTAGGTCACAAAAAGGTGTCGGATATTCGGTATGTAAAGTAAAAATTAAGGAAAGCCATGTGACAGATGGACAGACAGACAGACAGCGGAGCCTAAAGTAGCCCACGCACTGGTCCGGTATCTCACCGAAAATTTTAGGTCCGGCCGACGTATGATCGAGATTGAACACATGCCACACATTAGCGATGTAAATCATACAATTAAGATCACATGCAATTCACTCACTCACACAGACACAAAGATTCGACTAAACAAAGTGGCCTGATGCGCCTAGAATTGGACGAATGAGGGCACCTTTAGTAATAGGGTTTCTAGTTGCACCCTTTGGGTACGGAAAGTATTCATCTAATATATAAAATTCTCCTGTCACAATGTTCGTTCCCATACTCCTCCGAAACGGCTTGACCGATCCTTATGAAATTTTGTATGCATATCCGTTAGGGTTGAGAATCGGACAACATCTATTTTTCATCAGTAGGGGTAGGGGTAGGGGTAGGGGTAGGGGTAGGGGTAGGGGTAGGGGTAGGGTACGGGTAGGAGTAGGGGTAGGGGTAGTGCGGGCAAGTCAACGTTTGGGCAGGACAACGTCTGCCGGGTCCGCTAGTCTAAGTATATATATCTATCTATCATCACGCCTTTTATCCCAAGAGGGGTAGGCAGAGACAATCGAATGCCATTTGTTACGATCCTGACATACCTCTTAGCCGCATTTCCTTTCAATTCAGCCATATAAATCTTTTTAGTCAATCTTTCATCCTTCATTCTTTCAACGTGTCCAAACCAGCGTAAACTACTTTTCTTCTTTTTAGTTACAACATCATCTTTCATTCCGCATTCATCTCTCACACCGTATTTACCGAATTTCCACTGCATTTATCTTATGCTGTATCGTATAAATAAGATATCTCACACTTAATAATTTTTAAAGACACCTACATTTTTTTCGTTTGTATAAACGTCTCTCGTACCACTTCATAGTGAGATTTTAATTTTCTACAGAGCAATTACTATGACTTTCAATAGTATTACGTGAATTAGAGCGTCAGTTTTTAATAATAGTCTTTGTAGGCGTTTCTAGCCAAACTTCGTATTAGCTAAATTGGCACAGCATGGTTTATGGTGAGAATAATCACGATTTACTAATTAAATTGCGATATATTCTGAGATATTCTACCTACGTGGATTTGGTATTAGTTTCTATTGATACTATCTATAAAGGTAACAACAGATTATAGAAAGCGGCAGAGTTTTTTTTTGTCATAATATATTCTTAATTCACGGGCATAATACCCGGTCCTTTGTAAGGCTTGCATGGGGACATAGGTCCAACACGTAGAGGCCCTCTAAAGTGTTGTGACTAGCACCCGTCGGGACCTATCTCTGAATGCATCAAATACAATGCGCTCACAGACAGGCCCCGTCGTTGCTGACATAAAATTAAATTAAAATCGGGCTATTGTTTTGAGATGTTAAATGGATTGGTTTATCAAGTTTATTGGTTGAGACTACGGTCACCTGCCGGTATCATTCATCTCATGAAACGTAAAATTGGCAGGTGGTGACTCGCCGTTTACTAAATGGGCCTCCTAAAACAACCACAATTTTTAAGTATTTCTGCCGGCAGTAAGACAGACAACATTGGTGTAAGCGGCTGGGGGTGTCCAGAGGTGTGACACCGGTTTGACTTATAGCTTCACCGTTATTACGCCTTTAGACACTTCCACCCCCGAGCATAATACATAATATCATAATATATTATAATTATTTGCCCTCATAACGTTTGTCCCAAAGTAATTACATGCTGCAGCTATATGTAAATTACGCGATAACTATATTTCTTGCGTCCGAAGTTAAAATTGCTTTCAAAAGATTGATATATTGTACATGATATAAACGAAATGAAAAATTCAAAATCAGTTACACATAAGTTTTATGATGCCCTGAAATCTTGAATTTTTTCGAATAATTTTATTAACTTGAAGAATACATTATACATATAACTTGCTTTTTCAAATAGTTTTTATATAATACTCATACAGCCGATGTCCGTTTCGTGTATTATCGCAAGAGAGGTTTTTTTGAGAAATCGTAATTTCTCGTGTTTCTGGTACGTGAATCTTGGTCTATCATGTCTTATCCTTGGTTATGTAATCGACATTATAAAAAACAGAATTCACAAAAAAATAATAAACTTCGAAAGAAAATTACTGAACTAGACGCCTATTTCACCGTTAAAACCTTCTATGAATCAGTATCAAACGCGATTGTGAAATGAACCCATATGATTTATCTGACAGTTTAATTGTAGTTAGCCTAACTGCCAATTACCTACACATTGTGAAACAAAGCCTATAATAATTTACGCCACAGGTTTGAGGAAACAATTTTTTTACCTATTTATTTATTATAAATAGCCCAACAACATCTACGTCCACACATATGCATTGTACATTTTTATAACTTAGCAGACGCAGTTTCAATTATAGGACTATTAATTATTGACAGAAGAACGAGTCATACATCTTCTTACATCGATATTAGCAAGTGTGATCTGGCCATTCGTCTCAATATCATCATTACTACATATACAGCAAAGACCCCCGCCCCGTCTGTATGCCTGTAACCTTTTCGCGCAAAAACTACTGAACGTATTTAGTTGCGGTTTTCATTATTAGATAGGTTGATTCACCGGGAAGGTTTACGAGTATTAAACATGGATCTATCATGTTTAGGAGCTGAGCATGAACAGTATAAGTAAATCAAATCGGGGAAAAAGTTGGCCCGATTTCATGCCTTTTGCCGATTTCACGGATTACGTCAGAGATATAATCTATACTAATATTATAAAGAGGAAAGATTTGTATTTTTGTATGTATGTGTGTATGTTTGTAATGAATAAACTCCAAAACTACTGTGCCGATTTCAAAAATTCTTTCACCGTTGGATAGCTACATTCACCCTGAGTGACATAGGCTATATTCTATTTACAAAATAATTAGGGATCCTTACTAAAACTCCAATAATGTAACCCAAGGTGTAAAAAAATTACCTAATAAATTCCTTACATCGCATGCGCTGCGAAAACTATTGATGATAGAACAAAATAGTGTTAGAAGTAAGTAGAAGTAGGGGTAGGGGTAGGGTATATTTTATTTTGTTCGTAAATATCGGTTCGCGAAGCCGGGGCGGAATGCTAGTATATAATATAATATTAAAATGACGTAGGAAAAATTGTGTAGAATAAAATGAAATAATCTACAAAATAGTCCAGGTCGGTGCTGCGGTAGCATATATGTATATCTATCTCTAAAAAAGTTAGTTATAAGTGTGTTTCACGAAATTACTCCATACAAATTTATGTCACAAAATAGACATGGGAAGAACGTAGGTATTTATCTTTAGTAATAGAAAACAGTCTTCTAATGACATCTAACGGTGAAATTTGCTAGCCGGAATACGACAAAGAAAACATACTTGGCTCGTTAGAAAATAAATTCACAAGACAATACAATAATATTGTGTGCTAACAAGTTTTTATAATTTCTATTTAATTTAATATGTTTGTAAAATTATATCTTAGAGTAAGTACCTATGTATATGTCGACGCCAAATGGTAAAATCAGCTACTAGGCATTTCATTAAATGGCGGCATTCATGGAAGGATAAAGGATGCTTAGCCAAATTGTTGAAAGAAACGTAACGTAAAAATAACTTTTTTATAATAGAAATCATTAATATTAAACATATTTTTATTTTTAAAAATACGCATGTGTGTGTGACCTTGATAGTTTAAACTGTTTCTATTATAAAAACGTTATTTTTTATTGATTTTGCGCAATATAAAAGCCGAAAATAGTTAAGTAAGCACATATTTAGACATTTTAACTGTTTAGTTAATTAGTTTATCTTAATTACATTTTTGTATGGAAAACGAACCACCTTAACATAATGGCTGAACATCGTCGCCTCTAGGTTGTTCGTTGTATTCGTAGTATTTAGACACAAAATTTTGTTTCAAACTAGTGTCCGGCTCATTATTTGCAGGTAAATCCATTATGTGTTCCATTTTCTTTTATTATACTGTCTATTTTAGTTCGAAACAAACCACTTTACATAAAACAACACACACACAAATAAATCAGCTATTGACGCCATGTTTGTTAGAGACTGTTAACGCTATAGTGGCAAAATAAGGAACTAAATTTTAAATGACCTGGCGGCTTTTGGTTTAGCTGTTTCTAAAGAGCTAGCTTTCAACCAGCCAACACATTGAACGTTAAGATATGATAATTCATTTAACGAACGGCCTAGCCATTCAATTGAATGCCGCGATTTAATGAAATTGGCAGTTTTAACCATTTGGCGGCGACATATATACTTATACCAATGGAGGTGTGAAGCGTTAATCACCGAAAATTTTTTTCTGCCACTTTTGATGGGAGGGGAGGTAGACGCCTAGCACTAACCCCTGTACCACTGTATTTTGCTGCGGATTTTACGTTATATGAAGATTATGCTAAAATAAAAAATAATTATTGGAAACTCTATGTTACCGCAAATAGACGTCCTAGATCGCCTTTCCCGTTTAAAACATCACATTTAACTATTTTTCTAGAGCTCTGTCTCGCGACACAAAGCGTTTACCCCTCCCCACTTCCCGTCAAAAGTGGCAGAAAAAATTGTTCGGTGATTTATACGCTTCACGTCTCCTTTGGTATATACTCAAAGATTTTAACCTCAAAAAATCCGTTGATCGACCAAAATCTTTGCCATTTTTATCAGCGTTATCCGCCGGCGTTATCTACATGTCTTAGGTCACGTGGTTGTATTTCAGACGGTCCCATTACATTTATGGGTTCTTGGCAGTCGGCCATCTTGTATCTGTCAAAAATATGGCAAATCTCAGTTAATCCTGGAAACGTGAGTTTATTTATACAACATTTCCTCACCACACAATGATAGTTATTATTTGAAATTGGATCGAGGCATATTTTTATTATTTAGGGTTCTAAAGAGCCGTAGTTTATTAGTTTTTGCGTTTTAAAAACTATGGCTATTTAGAAGCCATAATAATATGGCTTAATCCAAATTAACATAATGACTATTAGCGATTTGAGTTGAAAATATTGTATAAAAAATACTAATTTTTTTTAGGATTAATTGAGATTTGCCAAGGAATAAAAACGGTTCGAACATATTTTGTGTGTAATATACTTTATAGTTAGTATAATGTATGATTCTTGAATCGATTATGTGCATCGATTATGAATTTTGCTTTCACTTAGAGAAGTTATATGGTTTCTATTACATTTTGTGCACAGGCGTAAAGTATGCTCGTGTTTTGTATCGACAAAGAAAAAAAAGAAACATTTGTCTTTTTAAAATCCATTAAAAATTTCAACACACATATAATTATATTCACGGCCTATTATACCACTTATTCCACTTTTTACAAAGTCCTTAGAAGTGCCCATGCCGTGGCATTACGTGCCAAGATAAGAACTCGAATCCCCCAACTCCAATGCTCTACCAATAACGCTATGGTCTATTTCCTGAAAATATTTCAGTATTGAAATATTAAATGCGACCTTATTCTCTAATCAGTTAATGCGTGTTTCTTTAAAGCTCAAAGCTCGTCATAAATCTATAGATACTAATAATAAAGCTGAAGCAAGCACGTAGGCAGGGGGAGGGTCCAGTGGGTCCGGACCCCCCCCCCCCCCCCCGAAATCCGTCAACGACACATTTTGAAATTGAGAATTTTAAAAAGTAGGTAATTACTATCATTTCAGCTGATATTGACCTATTGCAGAAAATATGTAATAAAAGGTAAAGTCGTACTTTGTGTTTTATTTTTTTTAAATAATGGCTTGGTTGGTGGTTGGACCCCAAACGGAAAATCCTGGCTACGTGCTTGAGCTGAAGAGTTTGTTTGTTTGAATGCCATAACCTCTGGAACTACCAGTCGGATTTCAAAAAAATATTTTGGATTTCATAACCTAATTCTTGAGGATTGTTTTAAGCTATATAACATCACGCTACGACCCAAAGGAACTAAGAAGTAACCATAAACGCGGGTGCAACCGCAAGGCACAGCCCAGTCCTTAGAATGTAGATAATGATTGATGATCAAGAAACTGTTCTCACCGGTTATTTTCATTATTATATTAGACATGGTGTAAAATTGCCTCATAAAGTAGCTACCTGGCATCACAAACTAAATCTTTGCCAATACTTGTATCGAATGAGATTTAAAAATCGATTCGACATCGAGAACGGAACGTATATTACGAGTCAAATAACGGAACGTTAGCACGTTTGGCTTTTTGTGAGACGCGCGTTCCATTCTTGGATGTGCAACACTAGCTTTTGGCCGCGGTTTTACTCGAGATAATAATGGTACAAAATAACCTTTTTGGCTGCGTCGTTTCATTCAAAAATTCCTATGTTTTACAGAAGTAAAAATTTTTTGAAATCTGTTCATATAGGTAGCACTAAAGAAATAGAGACAAAATTTCAATTATTGGTTATTGGGGATAGTATTAAAAAAAATTGCTGTTGTTTTCTTTAAAAGTTCAGAGTAAAAGAATATAAAGAAAATTGGAAATTTATATTGAAAATCATATCATCTAAATATTTTCAAAATTCTCTTTGAAAAATTTTCAAATATAAATTCAAATGGTAAATATTTTTATATCCCTAATGAAAAATATTAAAATAAAAATTCGTAATTTTCCTCCAGACTATAGCTTATAGAGCCCATATGTATTTTTTTCTTTCTTTACTGATTGTCTTACAGCTCCCGAAACCATGTTACGGTTCCAGGGTACCCAGCGGAAGACCAAGTCTCCCTCGTTTAGCCGATAGTATCTGTGAGCCTATACCTAACGAGTGGATAGTTCTGTTGACGTATATTTAGATGGAATTGATACATGGCCGGGATCGAACCCGTGGTCTGCCTAGTTAATACCATACGTCTTAACCACTCGGCCACCGACGCAATACCCTATAATGGTCTTGAGTTCATACAAAAACCCCATAGAAAAAAACACTTATAATTTCCGTGAATTTTCCAATTTTTATTTCCCTAACAACCTGATTCGGACTATAATATTACGAACATTAAATAAAATAACCAAATCGGTTCAGCCGTTCTCAAGTGATGCGCTTACTAACAAACAGCATTTAATTTTTATTTATATAGATAATGAACCGATTTAATCGTCTATAACAGAAACATAGATAAACTTTAAGTAAAATAATTTCAAATAAAGTGAAGTGTCAAGCAAAGTGAATCGAAATTGCAATTTTTCCACCGTTCCATATTCATTCGGCATCACATTCGCAGAATATTTGCATGAGTTGTGAATAAATTAACAATTCTTAGTTGGAAATGTCGGTATATCTTTGTGTGCATCAAACATGTATGCGCAAATGGATAACGCATAATTTACTATTGCAATTATTTTCCTTTAAGGAGACGCCACATACAAAAACGGACTTCAGGAATTCAAGTATTGTACAAAACTTATTAAAAATAGCAAGTTATAATTAATGGATGCCTAAAGTATATGAAATTATCTATACTCAATATGTAATGATTTGGCTTTTAAAAAAACTGTACCGACTTCAAAAATTATTCACTGAAAAGTGTGCTTTCCGAAAGCAAATGCACAAGTCACTATAAAAAAAATACCCAAATCGCTTCAAGTGTGCGCCTTTAAAATTTGAAGAGTTCTCTGATTCTCCAAGATCCCATCATCAGATGCTGACATGTATATTTTTTTACATATCGACTAAAAATCATTTTACTTACTATTATGGATCCATTAACTAGAACTTGCTATTTCTAATATCTTTTGTACAATACTTGAATTACTGAAGTCCGTTTTGTGTATTTTATTGTACCGATTTTGTTTGGAAATGTTCTTTCTCTATTTATTTCTATCGCTCGGATATTGGGTGAAAGAGATGGAAAATTTCTGAACACGTGTGTTTTTTAATTGGTTACGCGACCAAAAGAGAGCTCTTAAATGCCGTAGCGGCAGATGGCTTACCATATAGATTGGTTGCCATGTACGACGCCGTATTCTATTATATTCAAATTAGGAATAAGACAAGTGTGTATGCATAAAGGGATAATAAAACCGTAACGGCTGTACGTATAGCAGCGATGTCTCCAGGGTTGTGATTTAATTGATTTCTCATACATATGAGTCGATAGCGCCGGTGGTTGAGTAGGAATGACGTCGGCTCACAACTGAGAAGTCGCAGGTTCGATCTCCCATATCGAAAAAAATCTATGTAATTATCCAACAACCCGTACAAAGAGGCATTTCCATTTACATAGCTCAACAGGCTCAAAAAATCATCGGCTAAATGGGCAAGACTTTGTCCACCGCTGGGTACCCTGGGGCCATCAACGGTTCCCGGGAGCTGTAAGGTAACCCGTGAAGAAAGAAAAAAAAAATTCGATAGCCTAAATTGGTAAAGAAGTTCAATTCCCAATCAATCCAAAAATTATAAACACCATTTTTTAAGAAGAAAAAGAAGATCCTTTAATCGACACCTTGTGCTACGGAGGGCACGTAAAGCCGGCTTATGCACTTCTTCATAAAAATCAAATATTTACGTCTGTTAAAGAAGTGATACATCTACCTGTTCTGCTCAATATAGACAACTGGCAAAAAGTGAACACTGTGTCTCAAATCTGGCCACACCTCAAGGTATAAAGTCCGTGTAGATGTGTATTTTATTATGTCATACTTTGATGTGCTTAGCTTAAATAACATAATACTGACAGCTGTTAAAGAAGTGACAAGTCTTAGGTCCACATGCAGCAAGAGGCTTGCCATCTCTGTGGACACTGGACAACTAGCAAAAAGTGGACCCTGTTACTGGTGTATCCGGCTATAACGGCTGCAGACAAAGACTGGGGTAAAGTCTTGTGTAGTGAGAGTTCTGTTTGCGTGAAAGGTTATAATAAAATATTATTGCCGTAAGATATTTTCTATGCATATATTTTATGTGTGGAGAAAACTGCTTAGTACTTATTGGAGTACCTAGTAAATCTATCATCACGCCTTTTATCCCAAGAGGGGTAGGCAGAGACAAACGAATGACATTGTTACGATCCTGACAATATCTCTTTCGCTTCTTTTATATTCATCATACCTTTCATACATGCTCGGCGATTGTGTGTACTTTTAAATATTACCATCGATCAATATTTTTATATGTTCACTAAAAGTACATCTAGGTCGTCCTCTGCCAGAATTTCCTTTCACTACAGCCATATAAACCTTTTAGTCAATCTTTCATCCTTCATCTTTTCAAACTTTTTTACTTATTAATTATTATTACTTAAAGTTACCTATTTACTCTAAACAGTATGAGATTAGCTCTCGCCAATTTGGGGTTTGATATCCCCAAAATATTTTTTTTATTGAAGTAAGAACTTCTTTAGGCGCCCGATTTTTGGTAGTGGAAAATTGTGATGTTGGGGTTATAATGACACAACCATTGGAGTCGACATCCGTTTATTAACTGTCTTACATTTACCTTCTTATGATACTAGTACACCACCACCCTTATATAAAAAAAATAGAGAAAAAAAAAGTTTATAATTACAATTTAAAATATGATTTAACTTTTCTAAATCTAAATTTTTATTACTTTCCAACTTTATTACTACCTTCTTTAATTATAAGCATAACATAATATATATAATCCCGTAATACTAAAAAAATAATAAAACTTAACATAAATAAGCTAAAAGAAAATACTAGTTTTTAATAAAATAAATTGGATTATTTATATTTCATTTCATTTCATTTCATTGATCTAGTTAGTATTTAAAGATTGTTTTAAATTAGTTATAAATTGGACTTTATCCTTCTCGTTTATATATTTTTTTTTTAATTCAAACTTTTTACAAAATTCGCATAACAGGTCAACAAATTCTGCTCGAGTAAAGTGTTGCCTATATGCTAAGTTCAAGATTAATATATTTTCGTTTGGTACGAAAAGTAAACCATCTTTTTCGTATTTTATTTTGTTATTTCTCCTATACTTATTATTTATATACTCATTTGTCTCAAATGTCGATGCTGTCGTTAGGTTTTCTTAGTATTTCTGAAATTATAGGTGTATCTAAGGATTTACTCGATTTCGCAGTATTTTCAATATTTTGGGTACCCTTGTATCGGAACTACTTTGAGAACTGTTGTCTTCTTGATCCTTTAATAATCTCCTTTTGTTTCTAGTTAATACATTTCAATAATTTTCCTCTGACATTTTCTTTAATTCGTCTGATGTAATTACTATTTGTAGATCCTTTAGTATATGTTATGTACTAGTCGAATTCCTCTAACTCTAATCTGTATTTTAATAATATACTATACTATACTATACTAATCTAACTAACGGTTGATGATATGTTTGTATTATGTATTTGACATTGATCGTCGGTGTTTAGAACTAAAATTTAAATTTTCCATTTTTTGTATTTATTATTTGATTCGCTAAGTGTAGACAATGCTTAATTTCGGTGGCATGTATGAGGTAACTGCATTCTTCGTAATTTTTATTTTGTGGAAGTATGCATTTAATTATTTGTTCGGATCGTGGTTTAATTGTTATTGTATTTGACTCGGTGACGCAATGTTTACGCCGTGTCGATGCAGGTGTTGGTTTACAAGTTGATGAAACCCTATTTATTTGTTTATTGAAGTTATGATTTGATTGCAATTTAATTGTGTATGCACCGTTTCTAGTATTTACAGTCACCGAGTTTGTTAAGAGTTTGAGAGATATTTATAAATGAAATCTAGCCCAAAAATGCCGTGAAATCCTAATGGTCATTCCGAGATTTTATTTTTGAATTTTTGAATCATGTATGCTAACTCAAGTATAATTCGGATGTATCTATCAGTTTAAATATAGTATCTTGTTTTCCATCTAATTCGGGTATAAGGGTTGTAGCGGTTTTCAAGTTGAACGTCTCCATGGTTGGGATGGTAGGAATCGCAGAAGTTAAGAAGAAGAAGGGTTAGGTTAGGTTAGTTCAGTTCAATTGTTGACAAAGTAGGGCTAATATCAACCTGGCTAATATTACTAAAACTAAAGAATGAAAACAAAAAAATATCATAATTTTAGCGCTAGTTACGCGTTTCTCTGCGGGACTGGAACATAGTACTCTATGACTGGATCGCTCCCGGCAGCTCTACGGACTCGACCACACCCGGCAGCTCTACGGAACTCGAACAACACCCGGCAGCTCTACAGGAACATTATGTGGAGCGGGATTGTTTTCTTTCTTCATTTCCAGACCAATTTTTGTAGTATATATAGTAACATATTTATTACATTTTTTTTTTTTCACTGATTGTTCATTGCGGTTGGTGAATCGGCTTAGGTATTATTTCCATTTTATTTTTATAAATTATTCACTTATTTATATATTATTTATTTAATTATTTATTTTTCACTTATTTATTATTTATTTTAATAGTCCATTTTATATTTAATTATTTTAAATCGGTCGACGAACGACGCGGCTAGCGTTGCGTGCGCGTCCATTTGTTCGCGAGTTGGCAGGGTCGCCATGTGATGTTGGGGTTATAATGACACAACCATTGGAGTCGACATCCGTTTATTAACTGTCTTACATTTACCTTCTTATGATACTAGTACAAAATCTTATAGATTCGCGTCACCGACATGCTATGTTATCTTAGAAATAAGCCCGTGGAACAGCTATAACAGCTCTATCTATCCGCTGAATTGAATCGGGCTGGACCCTACTATCAATGCCAGATACATTATTAACCGCAACTTGGCCAATTATTAAATACAGAGTCTTGGCTCAAATTTTATAGTTTTGTCCTGCGTTTTATCTGCGCTACATCTCATGACGCATGATTTAAGAAGTAGGTATATCAATTTCATAAAGATGCGTCGGTGGCCGAGTGGTTAAGACTTCTGATATTAACTAGGCAGGCCACAGGTTCGATCCCGGATCCCGGCCATGTACCAATGGGCTTTTTAATTAAAAACTTAGAGGCATTTCCATCTAAGTATATCTCAACAGAACTGTCCACTCGTTATGTATAGACGAGAGAGACTTGGTCTTCTGCTGGGTACCCTGAAACCGTAACACTCACTTCGAATCATATTTTAGTTGAAAGTTAGCGGTGATCGACAGGCTATGATCATTTGAGATGTTTCGCATCACTTCCGGTTACACAACTTATTAATATTCAAATGTATAACAAGTTTTGGTGAAAATCTGTATTAAATAGGTAGGTAGGTATATTTAGATTAGCGATTAAATTACTGTCCATTCCTTTTATTGAATATAGCGTTATTTTACAACAAAGTGTCTCAGTCATCACGACAAGAAATTGTCAGTTTTTTCCCCGGAAAATTTTAAAATTGGCCAAAGACAAACAAACAAAGAAGGACAAACAAACAAACACAATTTCGCATTTATAAAATTTGGCAGACATAATGGAATTGCAATTTGTTAATAGTTCTGCCAAATCTTTCGAGTCCACCATTTCTTATACAAATTCATTTAGCCGTTTATAAGAAGCGTAATAAAAACTCGTCATATTATATATAAGTGGGTACTTATACTTATTTTAAAATAAATGAAAGGAAACGCTGGCAGAGGAGGGCCTAGGTGTACGTTTATTGAACATAAAAAATGTATTGATCGATAGAAATATTAGAAGTACCTACACACAATCGCCGAGAATATAAAAGAAGCGAAAGAGGTATGTCAGGTTCGTAACAAAATAATGGTATTTGATTGTCTGTGCCTACCCCTCTTGGGATAAAAGGCGTGATGATAGATAGATAGATTGTTAGTATTTGGCGTATTGTTATTGTGAAAAGTAAATTTTGGAATATACATTTTTCTACATATAATTCGTCTTAGAAGGCTTCCCATTCCTCCATTTCTGAGTTACAATTCACACTTAGCCAGTTTTATGCACGGCACGCGTTTGTCTCATCTTACGCGACTCTATGTAAAAGTTGACAACCTATTCCGTTTAAATACCAGCACGACACGTCAATTACATACTAAAGAAAACAGGTCTTTGTATATTCACGTATTGAATATTGGAAACAGTGTACAAAGAAAAATTAAGAAGTTCTGTCAGTACTTTTATATTGGAGGAAAGCAGACGAGCAGTCCGACTCTCACACGACTCTGTACCACCGTACAATATTGAATAATAAAAAAAAAGTATTATGCTCGGGGGTGGAAGTGTCTAAAGGCGTTAACGAGGAAGCTATATGTGAAACCGGTGTCACACCTCTCGACACCCCCAGCCGCTTACACCAATGTTGCCTGTCTTACTGCCGGCAGAAATGTTTAAAAACGGTGGCTATTTTAGGAGGCCCATTTAGCAAACGGCGAGTCACCACCTGCCAATTTTACTTTTCATGGGATGAATGATACCGGCAGGTGACCGTTGTCGTCTCAACCAATAAACTTGATAAACCAATCCATTTAACACCTCAAACAATAGCCCGATTTTAATTTAAAATTATCTCAGCAATAGTCCATGCACCTGACGGGGCCTGTCTGTTAGCGCAATTTATTTTTGATGCATTCAGAAATAGGTCCCGATGATATATTTCTGTTGCCGCTATAACAACAAATACTAAAAATCAGAATAAAATAAACTCCCATACAACAAACGTGATTTTTTTTTTGCCGTTTTTATAGATAATGGTTCCCTTCGTGCGCGAGTCCGACTCGCACTTGGCCGGTTTTTTCATAAACTATGGAAAGTACAAGTGAATATATTTCATAACATATTTTTATCCATTGTCTTAATTGATAAGGGACTTGGCGTGACATGTGGTAATTAAGAAAACCACACGCAAAGTAGTTTTGTGTATAACAAATTGTGTAATACGATTATTGATTAGCGAATGGTGAAAGTGATAGGTTTTTTTTCTTAACAGGTTGCCTTACAGCTCCCGAAAAGTGTTATCGGTTACAGGGTAAGCGGAATACCAAATTCCCCTCTTTCAGCCGATGGTATTTGTGAGGCTATACCTAACAAGTGGCCAGTTCTGTTGAGATATATTTAGATAGAAAAGCCTCGTTTTTAATTATAAGAAACCCATTGGTACTTGGCTGGGATCGAACCGTGGTCCGCCTAGGTTAAACCATACGTCTTAACCACTCGGCCACCGACGCATCTTTAAATCGACCTATTGGGCCCGACTGTCATCGCCCTGCTAACCCTTTATTTATTAAGTTAGCGTGAAAGTATTAAAAAGTATGTTTTTTAATTTTAATATATGTTTTTTTTTTTGTTAAAATTTTCCAATTTTCCGGGCATCTATTCCAATTTTTATTTATTTATTTTTCAAATTATATATGAAATGTTTTGTTTTGGTTAAATTTAATTCAAAGAATAATTAAGAAAAAAAAAAGAATTTTTCGATTTTCAAAAGCTTTACGTGCCCCCTGACGCACGCTTTTTGACTTGATATAGAACTTACCTAATAAATTTCCCTATACATTACAATTATTTTTTACCAATGTGATTTGAAACCAAAGAAATGTATGTCAAATCTGCACGCGAAACAGCATTTCAATAGATTACACAATGCAGTTTATATGAAATGGCTTGATTCGTTATACTCAGTCATTCATCGCTTTAATTGTTAATAAAGAAAATTTAATATGGGCTTTTCGTAATGTCATTGTGAATTTATTTTGAAATAACTATGAAAAGCTGCCAAGTGTGAGTTGGATTTTTAATATTGCTTTGGAAGGTACGGTGTCTGCGAAATTAACTCTGACTGTCTGTCTGTCTGTTACGCTTTCACAGCTAAAGGTGCACCGAACTTGACCACAGATTCATCCAATTCCTATAACAAATGGCCCGAATGGGAAATTTTCGCTGCGATGCCTGACCAATGTGAAGCTTTAACCCTTGAGAAGGACATAGGCTACATTTTTTTAATATACATACCTATAATAGGGGATGAAAAATAGTACGGACCCCACGGGCGAAGCCGGGACAAACAGCTAGTAATATATATTTGCGCCTACTAAAATATTTTCAGTAATAATTGTTAGGTGAAAAGTTAGTTGTAAAATAAACTTTGAAACTTCCAAGAATACAAAATATTGTTTGTTCTACAGTCCGCTTCTATTTTATTGTAGGTTTTATGATATTTTTAGGGCTCCGTACTCAAATGATACAAACGGAAACCCTATTACTAAGGCTCCGCTGTCCGTCCGTCTGTCACAGGGCTATATCTTTTGAACCGTAATAGGTAGACACTTGAAATTTTCATAGAGTTTTCATATTACTATGGCCGCTAAAAGATCAAATATTAAAAATAAAATAAAGTTAAAATTAAAGGCGGTCCCCATACAAGAAACGTGTTTTATTCGGCGTTTCTTGCTCGATTTTAATAATGGCAAATACAGGGGAGTCAAATTTAGTGCATACTCATTGACGTGCATACTATTGACTTTACGAAACCCTTCGTGTCCGATTTGCACTTGGCCGGTTTTTTGCTTTTATTTAACCAAAAGTTTTAATGGCGTATGTTGTCTAATCTGTCAGAGATATAACAAAATGATGTAGGAAAGAATTGTGTAGAATAAAATCATCTACAAAAAGTCCACGAAGTTGTTGTAAAGCCATAGATATAATAGATAGACTATAGCACAATAAAATTTACATTATATAACTTTTAATTACTGTTTAATTGTATTTAATTAATATACAACTCTTGTTACAGTTTTAATTGCGATGATATGAAGCGAAAAGGAGTAAGGCCGTTGATTCTCCTTATTTAGTTTTTAGTTGACTTTCAACCAGTAGGTATGCGCTTTCGTATTTTTAAATATTACAGCCGAATCGAATAAATTCATTTTTCAAGAACAAAATATTTTGTAGCAATATAAATGATTTGTGCTATAAAAAAATTTGGACAAGTGCGTGTCGCGTCTCGAACCACGCAAAAAGGTTTCGTTACATCTGATGAAAAAACGAAATCCCTTCTTCTTCTTTTATTATGGCTTCACCAATGTTTATTGCTGATTTGCCAATGTCAAGTATTATACTGTTTATAACCGAAGTATATAAGATAATTTGAAAGAATGAAGGATGAAAGATTGACTAAAAAGGTTTATATGGCTGAAGTGAAAGGAAATGCTAGCAGAGGACGACCTAGATGTACTTTTATTGAACATATAAAAAATATGTTGATCGAAGGAAATATTAAAAGTACACACAATCGCCGAGCATGTATGAAAGGTAAGATGAATATAAAAGAAGCAAAAGAGATATGTCAGGATCGTAACAAATGGCATTCGATTGTCTCTGCCTACCCCTCTTGGGATGAAAGGCGTGATGATAGATAGATAGATAGATAGATAGATTTAAGATAATCCCTCCGACTGTGATATGTCTTATTAGTCGTCAACTAATCACAACCATCACAGCACGAACAGGATTAAACTTTATTCCACATCACGCCATGACGAAAACTCAAGCGTTCGCCGCCATGACCGGATGTGGCTTATAGATAGGATCACCTCTATCTATCACAGAATCTACTTTACGAAAAAAATTGAATTTGGTACATTTGATCCAATAACTGACATCGAATTTTGATTTTAGGAGTTAATTTTTGATGACAATAAAAAAAAATAAAAGGGCTTGTTATTGGAAATATTATTTTTTATAATTTTAAAATGGATAGTTTAAATTATACAAAAAATTTACCGCCCCCCTTTATCTTACAGCTCTTGAAACCATAACATGTTATAGGTTTCAGGGTACCCAGCGGAAGACCAATTCTCCCGGATTATGCACATAAGTTTTGAATTATAAAATAACCGAACCGACTAGTTAATACCAGACGTCTTAACCACTCTTAATTTTTTTTAAATTTGCAAATGCAATCAATTTATACTTATTATTATAATATTTTATTATTATAATACTTTTAGCATACACTGAATGTCAAAAAAATATTTGCTATTTCTTATTCTGAGTTTTAACCGCACCACTTGCGTTTAGTAGCCCAACATATATGACAGCGCTTTTATTAAAGTTTTTCTTAATAAGATGATAAAATCATTTATTATTAAACAAGTGACCAAGTTTCTTTAAAATCAATGAATAAATATACTAAAATTAAACTCTATGAAAGAAAATGTGTTATCAAACTTAATGGCAACGGTTACCGGGAGCTGTAAGGTAACATTTAAGTTTATAAGTTTGTCAGTTTGGATGTAGTGTGTAATCTCTTAAACTACTGAAACGATTCTAAAAACAAATTACTGTACCAGGGTAGGTACCTACCCAACGGATGATAAGAATTTCTCAAAAATAATAAAAAAAAAACTAACCTTTCAATTAAAAACTTTGACTTCTTTCACTTGATACATAAACACAATACACAAAACATTTTTACTCTAACAATATTTTCACAATTTTTCAATACGCAAACCGCGAGTGCAGTTGAACCGGCGCGCGCGCATCTATAGAGGTATGAACGAAGACTGGCCAAGTGTGAGGTTGGTAAAACTCACGATCAAGTTCAAGAAACGATTCAAGTTCTTACCGCTACCGAGTAATGTATTTTTTTATCGTTTGGCCATACGATAGTATTAAAATGGTAGGTAAGTACTTGTCGGTCTATATAGGCAGTGCCATTGATCATGTTTAGATCTATCTAGACTTTACAGCTCCCGGGAACCTTGGCCGGCCCCAGGGTACCCAGTGAAAGACAAAGTCTTCCTCATTTTAGCCAATGATTATTTGAGGCTATACCTAACGAGTGGCCAGCGTTCCACGAAAAAGTCAGAGCATTGATAATCCTGTGAATTTAGGAAAATGTCGATTTAACTTGGTCAATTCAAATATCCTGTATGCGAGTAAAATATTTTTCTCAAGTATCCACAGTTCCACACCATTCTCATCTCTCGAAACAAATAAAATAAAAATTAAATGCTGTTCGTTGGTAAGCGCATCACTTCAGAACGGCTGAACCAATTTTGGTATAAGTCTGAATAAGGATTTTAGGGAAAGAAAAATTGGAAAAGTTCTCCGAAAAATTCGGGAAGAACTGAGACTGTATTTTTCTATGGGTTTTTGTATAAAGTCAAGACCATAATATGGGCGGAAAGCTAAGTATTAATACATAATATTTTAACTAACTGTAGGTACTTGCTATTGCTATAAAAAAATCAGGAAACCTTTTCGTGAAATGTGTCTCTGGCCATGACGCATACAATGCAGATCGTTGGTATTTTTAGGGTTCCCGTACAAATCCGATGAATAAACGAATACCCTATAGAAGAGGTTCTCAAACTTATTTTGTCTACCGCCCACTTTGAAAATCAAATATTTTTCAGCGCCCCCCAATTATTTTTCACTTTACCACATTTTAAAAACCACAACGAAATTCATTACTTTAATTTATATATAGTGTGCTATATTAGTTTTTCTGGGCCCCTTACCGCCCCCCTCTAGGCCTCCAGCGCCCACAAGGGGGCGTTATCGCCCACTTTGATCGCTCTTGTCACAGCTTATTTTCTTCGAATCTACTTGGCGGAAAAATTTAAATTTGGTACATTTGTAAAGTTTGATCACCCCGATCATGGACGTGTAGCATAAATAATTGAATTTCGATTTTGGGGAAAAAATTAAAAGGTAAGTAATTTTTTTTTCAAGTGCATCATGTCATTGTGGTAGTACCTATATCAAAAAGAAAGTGTTCCTTCCCCCTTATCTCCGAAACTACAAAGTCTAAAATTTTGAAAAAAATATGAAATGTTGGGCCTTTCTTGTAGTTTACATGAAAACCTAAACGAAAAGTTCTGACCCAAAACGGAACGGTACGGAACCCTCCGCGCGCGAGTCGTACCAATTGGCCAATTATTTTTATAATACATGCTAAAAACAAGCATCATTTTACTTATTCTATTTTGATTACTAATACTAGAATAGGTATCTATTGTTATATTTTTTCTGTGCATATAAAAATATGATCAAGGTTAATGATAAATAATTATAAAAAACATTTCCTCATAATTAAAATTTAAAAAAATTAACCTGTACTCTCTTATTTATACCAAATATTTTGGTGATTTTTGGTAGTGGTTTATTTTTTAAATTTATTTTAATTTAACAATGTTGGTATGGACTGTCAGAGGAATGAAATGTGCCTAATCTTTATTAAACATATTATTATTTATTAGACTGTTTTTAACACCTACACTTTAAATTACACTAGTTTTCGCGTTGTTAGTCTGCTAGCCTAAGGTTGATAACATCTGAAATAAAAACTCAAATAAAAAATGGCCACAATTTTACTTATTACAGTCCCAGGGTACCCAGCGGAATATCAAGTCTCGTTTAGCCGATGGTATTTTTGAGGCTATACCTAACGAGTGGCCAGTTCTCTTGAGGTATATTTAGATGGAAAAGCGTCTGTGATTTATCGGATTATACATGTACTTACTTAAGTTTTTAATTATAAAAAAAACTATTGGTACATGGCCGTAATCCGGGATCAAACCCGTGGTCTGCCTAATCAATACCAGAATATGTTGAAAACGACCTGCCAGATTTTCAACAAATACCTACTTATTTAATATAATAATTTCGATAGCTTTTGAAAAAAATCGGTTTTGCTGTCATACATACGAAAGCTTCAAACTTATAACTTCCTTTTGCGTTTGAGGGTTAAAATTGAGACAACCTCTTGAATAAACATTCAGCGCCATCTGTAGTTTTATAAGGAAACTAAGTGAAAGCTCTACAAAAAGTATTCTGTGGCTCTGCAACTGTTGTCTAACCAAAGCTTATGATTTATAAAACCACCAAGAGATGGCGTTATACGTAATCTATTTGCTAAGCTCTGGGGTAACGCTGCTCTATGAGATCTGATGTCGGCTCCTATACGATTACAATCTGAATGTATGTCGCTTTGTTAGGCGTAACCACTGTCTTCAGGTCTAGAACAAGGCAGTGTTTCAATTGAGACAATAAATAGAGATTTTAATATATGGTGCTACGAAAACCAACTGGGCGCAAAACCAAGACCTAGGTGTCATGTAAGATAACGAGTGATGCCTAGAAGCCTTCCTGAAATTCCGCCAACGGAAAGGAGGAGATCTTCAGAGTTCGGAAATCTGATCGAATACATAGAGATATCCTCTGATCTATGAATGTGTTAATGAAAAAACAGGTTTCTTGAGTAACTTTGGACAAAGTAATTTAATTAAAATGCTGTTTAGTTCCATCACTTATTATGGAAGTGAGACTTGGGTATGGAATAAGAAGCATGAAAGTAAGATAAATGCAGTGGAAATGCGGCCTTTACGTAGAATATGAAATGAAATGATATAAAGCGTAATGACAGCATCCGGAACGATGTCATTTGAGAAGAATGCGGAGTGAAAGATGATGTTGCAGCTAAAATGAAGAAAAGTACTACTACGCTGGTTTGGACACGTTGAAAGATTGACTAAAAAGGTTCATATGGCTGAAGTGAAAGGAAATACTGGCAGAGGACGTGTAATTTTATTGAACATATAAAAAAAATATTGATCAAAGGCAATATTAAAAGTACACACAATCGCCGAGTTTGTGTGAAAGGTTTGATGAACATAAAAGAAGCGAAAGAGGTATGTCAGGATCGTAGCAAATGGCATTAGATTATCTCTTCCTACCCCTCTTGGGATAAAAGGCGTGATGATAGATAGATAGATAATTTAAATTTTATATAAAATTACTAGCTGTGCCTTGCTGTTGCACCCGCGTTATTGGTTACTGCTCTACCCCTTTAGGTCGTAGCGTGATGTTATATAGCCTATAACCTTCCTCAAGAATTGGGCTATCAAATACAAAGTAATTAATTAAGGGGATGAACAAATAATTTCGGTTGATTTCTGAACTGAAATTCCCGAATTTTACGAATGCTATGAACATACAATTTGGGCATCGAAAACTAGAGGATATTCTGTGCTATTCTGTAATAATTCCAATCGATTGACGTTTGGAATTATTGCAATCAAAATGGCGTCAGTTGTAATTTTTGACAGATTGTTATTCTCAGTGAGACTATTGGAATTATCAATTGGAATTTTATTTCAATTATTGGAATTTCTGACAACAGCGTTTTGTGCATTGTCGTCATTGCAATTTTATATAAACTTTAAGATTTTATATTTAATGTGGCCCAATAATATGCAGCTTAGTTTTAATATAATACTTTAGATAAGGATTAAGCGAAATATGCAAATTCAAATATTTTAAATTAATTATAAGAAGACTAATTTATAAAATCCTAACATTTTTCACAAAAAAATATTTAAATACATATTCGCATAAAAAATTAATATTGAATATAACTAATTTAAAATAAAACAATGGATTTTGATGAAAATTGCAGGATAAATAATTTATGTCCTGGATTAAAACATACGCATTTTTATCTCAGAAAAGAGGACAAGGGATTACTTCTTTTATTTTGTTCTATTTCCATGCTGGTGACAACGCAGGCAAAATTCTTCTATCTATTCCTCTTTTTACGTCGTACCTGTGGCTCTTTTGTTTACGCAGGTGTAAAAACTTGTAAGAGTTCGCTAAAAACGACTAGCATCCAAGCCATTAATATAATTACAAACAAAATAATGCAATGGCGTGAAGTTGGCGCTTGGGATTTTGCGACAACAAGGCAATAGCTCTTTCAGAATAACCAAATCAGACACTATTGGATAAGAATTGCATTGCTTAAAAATAGCAATTATTCTGTGCTATTCTGTAATAATTCCAATCGATTGACGTTTGGAATTATTGCAATCAACATGGCGTCAGTTGTAATTTTTGACAGATTTTTATTCTCAGTGAGACTCTATTGGAATTATCAATTGGAATTTTATTTCAATTATTGGAATTTCTGACAACAGCGTTTTGTGCATTGTATTCATTGTAATTTTATATAAACTTCAAGATTTTATATTTAAATTGGCCCAATAATATGCAGCTTAGTTTTAATATAATACTTTAGAGAAGAATTAAGCTAAATGTGCAAATTCAAATATTTAACATTTTTCACAAAAAAATATATAAATACATATTCGCATAAAAAAAAATATTGAATACAACTATTTTAAAATAAAACAATGGATTTTGATGAAAATTGGAGGATAAATAATTTATGTCCTGGATTAGAACATACGCATTTTTATCTCAGAAAAGAGGACAAGGGATAACTTCTTTTATTTTGTTCTATTTCCATGCTGGTGACATCGCAGGCAAAAGCTAGTATCTATTCCTCTTGTTAACGTCGTACCTGTGGCTCTTTTGTTTACGCAGGTATAAAAACGTGCCAAAAGAAGGACCTTTGATAGTGCACGAAAATGTCGCGAACTAAAAGTTTTGCAAATAAATCTAAATTGCAGTAGAGCAGCGCAAGACATAATGACGGCGTTTATGATGCAACAAAACACAAGCTTTGCAATAGTTAGCGAACAAAGTGTGCTAAAAAGAGACTCCTGGCTGACAGATACCTCGGATAGAGCGGCCATAATTCCCGGGATAAACAATGATAATGTGGAACTAATTATTAAAGAAGAGGGATTCGTGGGTGCTAAAATAGATGAATATCGAGTTTTTAGCTGCTATTTCTCACCTAACGCGAAATCCGAAAAATTTGAAAATGACCTACAGAAGCTCGCAGAAGCGGTTCGGGCAGAAAGCCGGCCCACCATAGTCGCTGGGGACTTTAATGCAAAATCACCAGAATGGGGAGAGTCAAGGATAGACTGTAGAGGCCGTAAGGTATCTGAGTTCATGGCGTCATGTGGACTTTTTGTTTGCAATATTGGCGGCAAACCAACCTTTGCGAGGGGAGCCTCGCGCTCAATTTTAGATCTTACAATGGCTAACGAGATGGCTATGAAGAACATCAGAGGATGGGAGGTCCTGGAGAAGGAGTCCCTCAGCGATCATAACTACATCTCCTTCAAGTTATCAAGCATAAGGCTAAAAGCTCCTCAAAAAAAAGGTTGGGTGAGCAGAAAGTTTGACGGGGAAACGTTCATAGCGTGTATCGAGCTCCTAAATAAGCCCCAAAATACCAACAACCCGGAAAAATACGCCGAGGAGATCGCGACTTTACTGACAAGGAGTTGTGACATGGCAATGCCGAAAAAAATACAATCTAAAGGAGGAAAGCAGGTCTACTGGTGGTCCAAAGAGATTGCTGAACTACGATCGAACTGCAACAAAGCTAGAAGGGCAGTCAAAAGAACAACAAAGAAAGGCAAAACCTCCTTTCAGCAGCTGCAGGCTCGTTCGCATGCCAAACAAAGACTAGCGAAGACCATACAAGAAGCGAAAAGCGCAGCATGGAAAGAGTTGATAGCAGAAGTCGAGAGGGACCCTTGGGGAAGAGGATACCAGATCGTTGTTAAAAAAGCCACTAAAATCTCACCAGAAGGGGCTCTTGACAAATAAACAGCAATACATATAGTCGAGGCTCTGTTCCCCCAAGATTCAATATGCGTGCCTGAAAGTAGTTGTGTGGGACTTATACCGAATCCATTCACGGAAGCAGAACTTGTGAGCGCACTCAAGCGATGCAAGGGTGGAAAGGCACCCGGACCAGACAACATACCAGCGGTAGCAGTAAAGTTCTTCGGAGAAGCGTACCCACAAGAGGTACTACGCCTGATGAACAAATGCCTGGAAGCGGGTTGTTTCCCAAAAAACTGGAAAGTTGCTAACTTGGTCCTATTGAAAAAACCAGGAAAAGAACATATGGCGTCTCCAAACTCTTTCAGGCCCATATGTCTTCTAAACCACATGGGCAAGATCTTTGCACGTATGATTTCGGAACGGTTAACAGAAGAGCTCAAGGCAAAAGGTGACCTATCTACGCTCCAATTTGGTTTCCGAAAAAATCGGTCTACGGTGGATGCCGTAAATGCGATCTGTGACACCATAAACAGGGCAAGGAGGGGCACACGACAAACTCGGAAGTTCGGGGCCATTGTCACATTAGATGTAAAAAATGCTTTCAACTCTGCTCGATGGGTCGATATAATTAAAGCAATTAAAGCCAAAGAAGTAGACCCCATTTTGACACATATTATAGAGGATTACCTCTCAGACAGATGGCTACAATACTCTCACCAACAAGGAATAGACAGAGTACAGATAACTAGAGGCGTTCCCCAGGGGTCAGTGTTGGCCCCTATTCTCTGGAATGTTATGTATGATGGCGTACTGAGGACTCAACTGCCCCTAGGTACCAAGGCTTTCGGGTTCGCAGATGATCTGACATTGGTCATCACGGCGAAACATGAAGAGATGATAATGCCAAGAGAAAATGCAGCAATTAAATTTGATTGATAGCTGGATGTCAAGTAGAGGGCTGCATCTGGTCCCGGAAAAGACTGAGGCAATGGTGGTTACTGGAAGGAGGAAACATCTCCCTATGCATTTTTCTATACATGGTCAAAAAATAGTTCCAGGCAAAACTCTCAAATGCCTTGGAGTTATTCTGGACAAGGACATGTCTTTTACGCCACACGTAACAACAGTGGCAAAAAAAGCAGTGGTAAGGAGTCAGGCTTTGGCTAGGCTAATGCCGAACATTAATGGACCGAGCTGGGTTAAAAGAAAGCTTCTGGCTGGAGTAGTAAAATCTACCATAACATATGCGGCCCCAGTTTGGAGTGGAGCACTAAAGGTTTCAAGAATGCGGAATACACTAAATAGCGCTTACAGACCAATAGCTCTGAGGGTGGCAAGCTTATATAAGACTGTATCATATGATGCAGCGATGGTCATAGCAGGTCTGTTTCCTATAGAATTAGCCATAGAGGAGAGTTGCAAAATATATGAACAGAGAAGCCAAAATGTCACAAACCAACAACGACAATTTGTGAAGCAGGAAATCTACAAGAAATGGCAAAGATCTTGGGATGAAAGCAGCAAGGACCGATGGACTCAAGCACTCATTCCAGATATAAAAAAGTGGGAGTCTAGAAAACACGGCAAATTGACATACCACCTGTCACAAGTGCTGTCAGGCCACGGCTGCTTCAACGAGTTCCTAAGTAAGATCGGCAAAATTCCCTCAGGTACCTGCTCCTTTTGTGAGGATTTAGACACAGCTGAGCACACGACATTCCACTGTGCCGAATTTAATCAAATCAGAGAGGAGCTGGGGAAAAAAATTGGCACACATATATCCAAAAACAACTTCAGTGATATTTTGTTAGAATGCGAGGAAAAGTGGGACATGGTTGTGGGTTTCATAAAGGCGATCATGACCCGCAAAGAAGAAAGGGAAAGGCAAAGGAGACAATCAACGGATTAGTAGAAGATCACCAGGCGCCTGTTTGATGTAATGCCATGATAGTTCCGAACAGGTGTCACAAAAAGTGATAACGGAGGAGGGGTTTTAGCCGGTATGAGTCCGGCACTACCCAGTCTATGGGCGTCCATGAAGGATTAGGTATAAAAACTTGTCCCTTTCACAGCATAATAAACTAAAGAGTTGGCTAAAAAAGACTAGCATCTAAGCCATTAATATAATTATAAACAAAATAATGCAATGACGTGAAGTTGGCGCTTGGCATTTTGCAACAACAAGGCAATAGCTCTTTCAGAATAACCAAATCAGACACTATTGGATAAGGATTGCATTGCTAAAAAACAGCAATTATTGTAATTGAAATTATTGCAATAGTGTTGGAATTTTTCAGAAAGCAGCCATTATCTAGTATTGTGTAGGAAGAAAACATGAATGGTGAAAATTTTCTCGATAACTTAAATTTTTGAAATCACCTCTTCAAAAACACCTTTTTAGTCAAACGACCATACTCTGAAGGGATTTACGTTTAAATTTTATACGAATCTGTAGGTAATTTCAGTACCTAGTATTGATTAAGAAGATGTTTCCCTGCATGAGATCTTTTTTCAATAAATTATTTATTTGTGATGTGCCGCTTTCGTCATTTATTCCGAGAAGCGGTACATTATGCCCTTCTCACTTCTGCAGCAAGAACGGACAAAGCGCCGTCGTTGTCTTGCATGACGTGATTGGTTGCGCCCGAACCACTCATGCGCCCGAACCACGAGATTAGCGCGTTTAGACAAACAAACTTTATAGCTTTATTATTAGTATAGAAGATTTTATTAGTAGACGTACAATTTTGCGTTTCTAAATAAGATATTTTACTAAAAGCAAAGCTCTAAAAGCGCTCATTTTCTTGGAATTTATATTAATAAAGTTGCATCTCTGCGAGCTCTCTTTCAGTTACAATATAAAATAAACACAAAACTGTCTTTGTAACTTGAACATAAGCTCAAATAGTAGACTGATTTAATTTATCAAACGAATTTATTTTTCCCTTCACTTTAAATAAAATATCTCAGACAACAGCAGAATTTTATCTATGTTAGATCATCACGCCTTCTATCCTAAGGGGGATCCATTTGTTACGATCCTGACATACCTCTTTCGCTTCTTTTATATTCATCATACCTTTCATACATGCTCGGCGATTGTCTGTACTGTTAATATTTCCATCGACCAATACATATTTTACATGTTCAATAAAAGTACTCCTAGGTCGTCCTCTGTCAGCATTTCCTTTCACTACAGCCATATAAACATTTTTAGGCAATCTTTCGTCTTTCATTTTTTTAACGTTGTACACATAACCAGCGTAAACTACTTTTCTTCAGTTTATTCACAATTTCATCTTTCACTCCGCATTCTTCTCTAATTTTCCTATCATTATGTATGTATTTTAGCATAATCCCCATATTACGTAAAAGTCGTTGCGATAATAAAACGACTGAAAAATCAAGTTGAGTTTTATCCAAAAAACTCTACCAATCGAATCAAGCACTTTTCTTCATTCACTGCCAAACCAAACAAACGAACCCATTTAGATTGCACGTTGTTTTCTTAGCCTTTCTTTTCCGAGTGGCGATCACAGTAGATTTTACTCCCTGCCTTTGAGTGCATTCGGAAACAATTAAATTCTTTGCGGACGTAAGCCGAGAAATTAAAACTCCTGGGCAAAACTAAACTGCGATTTCGCAATCGCAAAATTACAGGCGTTTGGAAATAATGAATGAGAACTGTGTTATATAAGGCTTGTGTTTAAGCGGCGCCCAAAAATGTATCTATTTTGTACCAAAAAAATTCTAAACGGTTTACCAAAATGGATGAATGGTCACCAAATTACCTTTCCTAAAATATTATGAAATAGATCCATTTTTGCTATTATTGACTGCCATAAAAATATATAGACGCCTTTAAAATACACTTTATACTTAATAAATTTTATACTAACCTAACCTAACCTACCTACCTTACTTGGTGACCATTTATCCATTACTTGGTGACCATTTATCCATTTTAGAAACCAAATAAAATATTAGTACAAGGCGTGCGATTTTTCTGATGTTTTTTCTATTATTTTGGATCATATTATGATATACTTTAGGACACTTTTAATAGTGTCAATTATTTTATTTGGAGTTGTTTATTTTATTTGGTGCCTAAGCTTAGAGTCTTAAAAATATTTTTGGTGTCCGCGTAAATTATACCCGTTATATAATACCTATAGAAAGCGAAATTTTTTAGCCAATACTATTTGTTAGGCTATACCTAACGAGTGGCTAGTTCTGTTGAGGTATATTTAGATGGAAAAGTCATTAATAATTATTATAAAAACCCATTGGTCATGTACCGTGTCGCGTGGTCATATAGAAACTCTTATAGCAGGCTTTTTGAAATATTACATTTTATGAATTGTGGGTACGCTCCCATAAAGAAGACGAGTGGTTTGCCGAACTCTGAATTTCCAGGCTTATAACAGCCTTGTGTCCTTTAAGGGACCTATATCCATAATTTGTATGGTGGATAAACAATTCCCAATTTCTCTGTAAATAATCCACTTGTATCTCTGTAATTTAGCATATAGTTACTTATTCAATATATTTAATTTTTAATTTTTATTGTATTCAAACTTTGTTTGTAGATATTTATATAATATTTAGTTTGTAAATTGTAAATAAACGATTTAATAAATTAAAAAAAATATATATCTAAGTGAAATAGCCGTTATTTTTTCAATTGGTTTTATTGAATAGGAAATATGGGTGGTAGAATAAAGGATTATTTTTCCCCTGCTGTCTCTTTCATAATCTATCACAAAACTCTAATTTTATATAAAGCGCTGTTATACCATTACATTATTGTTATTTTGTAGCTTATTGAAAATTCTAAAATAAGATATTTTATGATTTTTTAATTTGGCATATAATAATAAAATTATTATTATTTTAATTTTTTAAAGCTACAAAAAAACGCGAAGTATATAATTGAAGGGTAATGGTATATCAGCGCTTTAAAAAAAAATAAGAGATTTGTGATAGATTATGAAAGAGAAAACGGGGGCATAGTTTAACCACCCATATTTTCTATTCAATAAAACCAATTGAAAAAATAACGGCTATTTCACTTAGATATATTCAATAAGTAACTATATGCTAAATTACAGTGACACATGTGGATTATTTACAGAGAAATCGGGAATAGTTTATCCCAGAAAAATTATGGATATAGGACCCTGATCAAACCATCGTTCAGGGCTCATCACTTTTGAACTAAGTATAATAGTGTTAAAGTCATAAATAATAACCACTAACCTGATGCAGTCTTGTGCACATTCCTTCAATCTGCAATAACTGCAACTGCAGAAAGAATAGCTGGAACCCAAGTCAGATTGTCCAGTTAAACTGATAGAGTCAAATCTCTCTTGGCGGTCTACCCCTTCTCCAGAACTTGGCACGGTTTGTGATCCTCTCCATCTGAAACAAATACCGTTTGTATATTAAAACCACAGTATTTCTCAGCTGAAGATACTTCTTCCTCATTTAGCTGATGATATTATTGAGGATACTCAAAGAGTTGAGGGATTTTGAGATCGGTTGTTACGTTTGGAAGGTATTGAATGCTTGCGCTTCTAGCTTTGCCCCCATTCCCAATCCAAACTAAGATATCTGTACTATGTGTACCAAAGACACAAATCACATTTTAACTAGATCTAGTTGTCAAACCTGGGACTTATACTTCGTTGGCTGGATCACTAACCAACCAGTACCCTAAACGATTGAAAGGAACAGTTGATACAACACCTGCTTGTTATATGAGGAAATATGGAACATTCCAACTTTATCAGATTTTTAAAGATTACCTAAATATGTAGTTAAATTGATTCTCCATAATATTATATCTTCAAATGCAACTTAAGGTGCGTCGGTGGCTGAGTGCTTAAGACGTCTGGTATTGACTAGGCTAATCACGGCTCGATCCCGGTTAGGGTTTTTATTATAAAAAAATTATAAACATGATCCGACAAACTTATATATATTATTATACACATGGACGTAAAAAAGTAGAGGACGGATCGCCACTAAGACAAAAGTGAAGCACAAAGCGTGCATGTGTGCTACCGATTTTATTTATCTCTAATATATCTTTAAATTGTAGAATAAGTGGTAAATTACTAACTTACCTATGAAATGTGATTCCTTGAGATTTTTTTAAAGTAATGGAGTTGTTTTTGCATAATTTTACTACACAAGACGGCATTGTTTTTTATTTTCTTAATGGCGGCTGATCAGCAGCATAACCGAATGAGAATGAGGCTCGTATTTATAATGAAACTGGCATAACTTGGTTGCTTCACTTTTGTCTTAGCGGCGATCCGTCCTCTCCTTTTTTACGTCCATGATTATACATTATGTTTTAATAAAAAAAAACCATTGTTGCTTGGCCGGGATAGAACCATGTCTGCGTAGGTATATACCAGACGCTTAACCACACGTCCACTGACCTACCTTCTATTTTAGAAACTTTAACCACATATGGTTGCACTTTAGTTATACTCACCGTCCACTCTTGGAGTCCACGTGCTCGACCACAACGTTCCAAGTTCTATGTATGAGGTAAAGTAGGAACAGCACTCGGGAAGACTCCGCGTGTGGTGGTAACTCTCTGGAATAGTGATGGGAAATTGGGTTAAAATGGTAAATTACGGTCAAAAGGGCTGTGGTGAATACTGAATACTCCTTGCTAAGATTAAACTTGCTTTGGACAGTTGAGTTGTCAAGGCAGTGTTGTGACAGATCACCCCTAATAGATTAATATGGTTTTTAATGCAATATTAAAATTTGTTGTATATACAAATAAACGTTAAGAAGTTTCCAGTATTTAATTATAATTAACTTCTACAGGGTCAAAACTAATTTTGGAACACCTTTCTAATTTACCTATGTGCCAGCAATTTCAAACGCGCAAATATTTGCTTGTATTGCTATAAAAGTAGGCGTTTTATAGGCGCATTAAGATAGACATATCTTTTTTATTTGACAACCGATTTAAATGAAACATGCACTAAATCTTAGACCATGTAAACTTATCTCAATACATCACTGAAAACTACATCCAATTTAGTTCAGCGACCTTGGAGATTAGCTTGCTCAAACGCACATACTAACAGACAGAGGAACAAAAAGTCTTTCACGATTTGCTTAGTCACATGTGCCAATATTATAAAGAGGTAAAAATATATAATATTAGTATAAGGGGTAATCGCTCAAATTACTGAACCGATTATAAAACATCTTTCACGAATAGAAAGCTGCGATTATCCCTGAGTGACATTAGGTTATATTTTATTCGAAAATATACACGGGCGAAGTATGTATACGTTAGTATGAGATAAAGTGGAAATAGCCTCGGGAAGACTCCGTGAGGTGGTAAATTCTGTGGAATGAACAGTGATGGGAAATTGGGTTAATTACGTAAATTATGGTCAAAAAGAGACATCACTTTTCTTTATTTCTATATTTTTTAAACTCACACATAAAAATATACGAATACAGTAAAAATTGGAATGACATTGAGCTTAAAGTTACTGATAGAACTGAGGAATATAATTCCATACAAACAGTTATGTTTGACTCAAGTTGCAATTTGGATAAATAAATGATATGTCATTCCAAGTTAAAATAACATGAGAAAATGTGTTCTACTTATAGACTTTTCTTTGATTTCAAAACTAATCGTATGTTTCTCTGCTCTCTACAATTTTGCATTTTCTATACGATATATTAATGTTTCTAATACGTAAATAGGCACGCAATTTGAATAAATTCAATCGATTCACTTTTTTTTCACATCTCCCGAAACCGTGTTACGGTCCCAGGGTGCCCAACGGAAGACCAAGTCTCCCTATTTTAGCCGATGGTATTTGTGAGGCTATACCTAACGAGTGGCCAGTTCTGTTGAAGTACATTTAGATGGAAAATCATCTACCTAAGTGTGGTTTGTCGTACATATGTTTTTAATTATAAATGTTTATATTTAATTTTAGAATTTATAATGTAGGTAATCTATTTTAAAGTATGCACTATTAAAATCTAGTAAAAAGATGTGAAAGATTAGTTTATATTTTGCATTTTTATAGAAAAAAATGCTTGACGCCATGCAATCAACGATTTATTTTGTATAGAGCGGAGGTGAATTTTCTTCTAGAAAGTACCAGTACAAAGTCGGCAAAGTAACGAATTACACGTGTTTATGAGTAGTCTAGTTGTAATCTATTTATCTGAATTATTTATTATATTTTACGGTAATTTGACGCGTAAAGGCTAATACACAACACTACCTCTCGTCCTTCCGTCGACGCAGTGTGGACCATTTCCGGCTGGCAGCGCTCGTACTCAGCCCACTCCCCATACTTCCGTTGTGTTGATCTCGAATTGCTCTTATTATGCTGTCATCTCGCTTTTTCTTAGCCGATAGATATATCAACTCTGAAATTTAAAGGAATGAGGAATTAGTAAAAATATTTAGGAAAAGGCACTATCACGATTTTTAATATAAATAGAGACACAATTTCACGTCCACAATAGAACAGAACATGTGACATAGAAGTATCTATTACTTATAACTTTCCTCCCCGGCTTTCACCGTGGATTTTTTTGTAATGTGACAAAATTTTTTTTTTTAAAGATTTCCGGGATAATAATTAACTTAGACGTCTCTTTCCTGTCCTCCCACTGTATTAACGCTATCACATCGATCTTCTGTTTTGACGTAAAATAAGGATCTACAAACTGTGTGGATTTTTGAAATTGTATATTAGGGTTTTTACAAGAATAAATAAAAAATAATAATATATTAGTTAGGATTTTTTGATCCGGCTCGAAGGACCATAAGTGCTGTCACCGAATTGTTCATCTTTTACTAATATTATAAGAGGTTAAGTTGTGTAAGTTTGTAAGTTTGGATGTAAGGGATAATACATCAAACTGCTAAACTGATAATATCTCTGATATACCTACTACTACTTGCTAAATTATAGGAATGACTGGTTACTATCGGTCAGACCATAAATAGCGATATATTTCGTGTTATTCTGAATATACATACAAATATTTTCAAAGTATTATGCAGCAGGTAAAAGCTGATGTAAAAAAAATTGTTTAAAATATTTATTTAAATATATCCGTCTTGGAAATCTAAGTGCATACTCATAACGTCATGAGAAAAAATTAAGTGCTCAGAAGTTTGTGAACTAGGAATATTTCTAGAATATTTTTGTTCCGCACAACCGTACAAAAGTGAGGTAGGATGGGAGGATACATGGCTGTTTTATTAAAAATATCTGAGCGGAATGAACAAAGAAGAGATAAAAACAGAATCGACTTTTGACAATGTTTCGTGGCTAATAGGCGGAGACTCCGCCCACCTGAATTTCTAAAACAAAAGTAAGCATTTGTTGTTAATCTATCTTCAAAACAATTGTTTTGTCAGGAGTTTTAACACAATCGTCGCATTCATGCTTTTTCAGATTATTTCAGGTTTCGCATAAAGGATCCAATTTTTGTATGTTAATGTTTTGGTCTAAGTATATTGTCTGTTTCTGTTTTAGTTTCATCTAGTTATATACTATGCGTTGACCTTGACCGCGAGTGACATCAATCAGACAAACTTTACCGAATAACTACGGTAATTATAGTTAATATTTTTGTAAACATCACAAGGTGACGCAAGGTGACGCCTATAAAACATCCAACTCCTTGCATTCATAGTAATAAATACTATAGCATAACATGAAAATCACGATTGTTTAATAGGGTGTTCGTTTATAGTAACATAAGCTTATAGGATCACTCTTGTGTCTGTCTGTCTGTCACAGATTATTTTCTCCGAATCTATTGGACGAATAAAGTTGAAACTTGATACATATATGTATAGAGTTTGATGACCCAATCACGGACGTATAGCGTAAATAAATCTAATTTCGATTTTGGGGATAAATAAAAACGTTTTTTTTTATATCAATTGAAAGAGCTAGTTACAAGAAATACAAATAACTACAGAGTCTGAAATTTTGAAAAAATAGGGAATATAGGGTCTTTCTTATAGTTTCAGGAAAACCTAAAGGAAAAACCTGTCTTAAAGTTCTGATCAATAAAATGGTACGGGACCCTCAGCTCGCGAGTCATACTCGTAACTTGGCCAATTTTTTTATAATGTTCGTGGAAGAAATCTGAGCATCCAAGGCGAATTTTTTAATAGTAGATCCATGGAAATGTTGTGCTTTGAAAATCACTCTTCTAATCTACTAATGTTAGTAATAATTAAATCGGTATTATTTTTGTATACTTTAATGCCTAAATAAATCTCTTTTAGTAAGATAATCTTTGCCCTGTCGGAACCCGCGAAAGCATATTTACAGCCAAGATTGCCTTGTAATATAGTCGAATTTATCTCCCAGAACTTGGTCTCTGTTGAAAAATAATGTGTATTTTTATGACTGCATTGTCTCGTACATTCGGAACCATTTCGCATTAATTTTACGGCAAACATGGATAAAGGATGGATCATAATAAATAAAAAACATTGATTTAAGTGGGGGAAGAAAACTGCTTCTTTTTCTGGCCCAAACAAACTGTCAAATCACATAGTAAATTTTATATTCAATTGAAATTTTACTAATAATATTTCTAGATTCCACGTCACGGAATCCAGTTTAATCCTGTGATGGTTGTGATTAGTCGAAGACTATTATGACATATCGAGGTTTGTTTGAGTCAAAAAAAAAGAGTGGGCATTAGGTAACGTTTGTTTGAGCCATGAACTTTATTACTCAGGACAACTCCAAAGTCAGGTTTTTATATAATTATGCAATTCATCCTAAACGAAATAATTAATATAGATTTTGTCTTTTTGTCAAGAAATAAAGCAACTGGGCGCTCTATTTTTGGCCCTACTTTGAAGATTGTTCTGATTGTTGATCTTTCACATGAAAACGGATCGAAGTCATTTTTTGCACAGAGACAACTGGCGGCTACTTTTTATCCTGGAAAAATAACTCATTCTCCCGGGAAAATATAATTGTTGTAAATAATGTTTTCTTTTCCAAAATTTGCACCAAGAATAAATATTAAAATATCATCTCTTTACTTCAAGTAAATCAACTTTCGCTATCACGTTATTTATATTGTCACGCCATCATTATGGATTGATCACATAAATCATTTCACTTAGTAAATTATGTCTACATAAAACTAATGAGAAATGATGAAACGTTATGATACTTACCTCTGGGTATCGAAAAAAAAATACTGAAAAAATAAGTTCCATAAATGTTTAACTCCCGGTGTTAGAAATTTGAAGCCTATTTCAGTGTGTCTGTCTGTGGAATCGTAGCTCTCAACCGGATGAACCGGATTCAATGCAGTTATTATTATTATTATTTTATACGTTTACCTGCCCTCCGAGGCATGAAAAGTCAAAGAAAATTGGCGATTAGATTTTTTTTACGAATCGGGGACCTGCCCGTTTCAAATCAGATTTAATGTTTGTTTAGATATAGGTACTCTAGGCGCGTTCAGCAATTTTTGGTAGGGGGAAATCTTTTGGATTCGCGACATGCTATCGGTACAAATGCCGACCATGGATTGCCTGGCCCGAGAATCTCTCTATATTTTTAATTTTGTGACTAATAAATTATTATTTAATAATAATAATAAATTAAATTATTTCTTAAAGGTTATGAAAGTTAATGTTTGATACGCCATTTTGAAGAAATTTCCTCTAATGACGAAAAATAAACAAACAAATCAAAATAAATGTTTCTTTTAAAATTAGACTAATTTATTTATTTTGTAAAATGCACCATCTATCGGAGATCAGTTGAACTATGATAACAATAGTGACACCACTAATGATGCGAAGTATTCGCACGGGTCATCTAGTTTATTATAATCTATACTAATATTATAAAGAGGAAAGATTTGTATTTTTGTATGTATGTGTGTATGTTTGTAATGAATAAACTCCAAAACTACTGTGCCGATTTCAAAAATTCTTTCACCATTGGAAATCTACATTCACCCTGAGTGACATAGGCTATATTCTATTTTCAAAAAAATTAGGGATTCTTACTAAAACTCCAATAATGTAACCCAAGGTGTAAAAAAAATACCTAAGAAATTCCTTCGTGTGCGCTGCGAAAACTATTGATGATAGAACAAAATAATGTACTACGACTTTGCAGAACACATCTATTCTATTATAATTAAGTCATAATAAGTTCTTTTATTTTAAAAATTTAATTAAAAAGCCGCCGCTAGAAAAGGGGTAGGTATAGGTATATTTTATTTTGTTCGTAAATATCCACGGGCGAAGCCGGGGGCGGAATGCTAGTTTAAAATATGTACATTATGCTATTATGGCTAGGCAAAAACACTCGCTTAGTTTATAGGTACTTACTAATATTATATGGAGGTAAAATTTGTAAGTTTGGTTGTAGGGGGCAATCTCTGAAACTACTGAACCGATTCTGAAAATTCTTTCATTAATAGTAAGTTATATTATGCCTATATTTTATTTTGTTCGAAATATGCACAGGCGAAGCCGGGGGCGGAGAGCAATATATATAAATATTTTCCCTCAATATTGTAAACACATATTCATGGTACAGTTTGCTTGGGAGTCTAATTTGCCAGCGACAGGGTAATCGACGCCAATGAAATTTATAGTCCTTTGTTGCTTACATTCAATAAATTTATTCTCTTAGAAAACAACAACCAGCAGCAGCTTCTATATGAATAAATCAATGCTTTGTCGTTATCAAGTTTGATTAAGAATTATCCAGGCTTTGTATGAAGTTAAAAAAAAACAAAATTGGAAAGAGAAAATAAATACACAATAATATTTTTTAACCGACTTCAAAAAAAGGAGGAGGAGTTTCTCAATTCGTCGGAATATTTTATGTTGTTTTTTATGCATGTTTGCTGATTACTTGAAGACGCCTGGACCGATTTGTATGTTTTTTTGTTTGAAAGGGTATACTTCCCAGGTGGTCCTATGGTCATCAGGTCAGGATCTGATGATGGGATCCTGGAGAAATCGAGAACTCTTCATATTTATAGGCACACTTGAAGCGATTTGGGTATATTTTTTATAGTGGCTTGTGCATTTGCTTTCGGAAAGCATTTTTGAAGTCGGTACTTACACTTTTTTTGAAAAGACACTAACTAAAAATTTTAACTAGAAATAATGTTTATTTGTTGTTACTAAAATGAAGAAAAGTAGTTAACGCTGGTTTGGACACGTTCAAAGTATGAAGGATGAAATATTGACTAAAAAGGTTTATATGGCTGAAATGAAAGGACATTCTGGCAGAGGACGACCTAGGTTTACTTTTATTGAACATATAACAAATTTATTCATCGATGGAAATATTAAAAGTAAAATAGTAAAAGAAAGGTATGATGAATTTAAAAGAAGCGAACGCCTGCCTATCCCTCTTGGGATAAAATGCGTGGTCATAGATAGATAGACAAATCTAGATGAAAAATCTTTGACTCGCGTCATGACACAGCACGTCACGTGACCGCCAACAGGACGTGACGTCACATTCACCTAAATTTCAAATAAACTACTAACTATATTATACTGTCTGTCAATCTGTCACTGACTAAGTTACTTTCTTGTTATTTTATCTAATCTGTGACCATCATGTTGTTGGTTTGTGTAAATGTGACGTCACCAGAGTGCTCAGAATGGATTCAGTGGTACGGAACACTCTGCGCGCGAGTTGTATTTTGCAATCTTTTTTCCCCTTCATGTATTTTCCCATAAGTATAGATTAAAGATTCTAGATTCTGAGATATACCTACAATTCCTATCACTTTTAAAACTTTCTAGTCATTAAAGTAAAAGTAACCAATGTATGGGATATATTCCTAATAACATACTATGTACTTAGGCTATTCTAGGTCAAGTCTAGACATTTAAATAGGTGGAAAAGCTAAGTACAGGTTTTCAAACTGGTTCTGCTACCTGCGTTACTATACTTAATATTTATTAGAAACAACAGCACTTTCGCCCACTAAACTCGATGGCAACCGGACAGTTTATGTTTAGTTATAATTATCTAATTCTAGGTTATAGACTAGCCGAGCATGTATGAAAGGTATGATGAGTAGAAAAGAAGCGAAAGAGCTATGTCAGGATCGTAGCAAATGGCATTCGATTGTCTCTGCCTACCCCTGCCTAATTGCTTTAAATAAGCCCAATCTTTGAAAAAAATAATCTAAAAACCTTGCCTACATAATTTTCCTGAGTGCAGTACGTACTACTCAAATTTTAAATTTTGTCAAATAATAAAATAAAATAAATAATTTTGTAAGTACTTATTTCCTTGGTAAAGGTCCAGATTATCTAATCCCGAGCTTTTCGTGTTTGGACGACTTTATTAAATTGCTGCACTGTTTTATTACATACTTTAACCATTTTGAAGTCTCGGTAAGGTACCACTTTTCGCCAGTATTCACTAGTTTATAAGAAAATTTACATTGAAAAACTTAACCTTAAAATCTGAAATTGAGATTTTCGTGTTTTAAAATAAAATCATGAAAACTCCAACCTTAATTTTGCAAAAACCTGTGACCTCCTGCAAAACCTTATACCTTACCGAGATTTGAAAATAGTTAAAGTATGCAATAAAGCAGTGCAGTAATTTAATAAAGTCGAAAAAACACGAAAATCTCAGGATTAGATAATCTGGACCTTTACCATTTTTTTTAAATAAATAAAATTAAATCTAAATAATATTCTAACAAAGTTAAAATATTATTTAAAAAAAACAGGGTATATTAGATTTACTCACAGATACAAATTACACGAAGTCAAGATCAAGAAGAATCGTCTTCTGAAAATAAACTGTAAAAACAGAAAGTAATACCTACACCGTAAGTGTTTTCCATTGATTTTCATTAAATTTTAAAACGTGAAGAAAGGTCGTCGCTCGTCGTGGCAAGACACCTAGATTGATTGCACTGAGAACCTGCTTTGTTAAATAATAATATGGATATTCCTTTTTGTTTTTGAACTATTTTCTAGCCCCGGCTTCGCTCAATTCTCACCGGTCAATAGATTTATTTATTTTTCTATGATCCATGAAAAAAATATCAAAATATTCTATCTAATCATTATTAATGTCGTTAACAACCTGCGTATATCTTCCCTGATCTTGTCGTGGGTTTGGACGCTGGTCTGAAATGTGTTTTCCCATCTGCGGTGTTTATTGTCTTACACAAGTCTTACACGGCTTGCACGATGGAAAATAAGCTTTGCCTTTTGGCTTCAAATAATTTTAGACTGGCAATTTTATATAATAGTTAATTTAATGTACTGTAACTTGAAATGGGGGTAGGTAGGGAACCTATAATTTTGGCTGCGTATATGTGTATATGTTGGGGGTGAAAAGGGTTATCCAGGTTAAGAAGAACCAGCACTATGGTGGAAAAATATATAAAGGAGGCAGTTACAGTTTTCGACAGAGTTATGCGGGAAACCATAGACAACATGTGTTGCTGTTATAAAAAATGCAATATTAAAGTGTCTATGGGCGAATGAGTGTATTTAGCAAAACCACAAGGGTTGCCTTATAGCTCCCGAAATCATGTTAGCGGTCCCAGGGTACCCACTGGTCATTTTAACCGATGGTCATCGAAATGTTTTGAGCAGTTTTGGAGCTTATTGGAAGACAGACAGATAAAAAATCTAAAAACTGTTATTTCTGCTTCAGTATCATTGTTATAATCTCAGATGGACACTTCAATTAAATTTATTTGTAAAAATTATGCATTTTCCCCCTGAATGTCTTATACTAATTATGAAAAACTGGCCAAGCAAATCTATATACGGAATAATAGAGGTATAAGACGGCATCCAAGGCGTACATATTCAACTCTAATAACGAATCTATCATCCCCTTTGATATATTATGGTCTTTATTATTATATCAAATAGAGGAAAACTGTAGCTAAATCGCGCTCTCATGTAATATTGTAATTTCAATCTTCTTGATCTTTATACAAATAAATAAAATTTGTCCCAATGTTTGCACAGAATAGGCTCCAAAAGGACTCAATGGACTTTGATGAAACTTTCAGCGATCATAGTGAGTTAGACATAGAATCTGCTGTTTGTTTCATTTCGATATTTCATAGGGTTCCGTATATATCTGACCGCCAACTCTATAACCGCGCACGCTTATTGGTCAATACAAATAGCGCGCGCTTTCCCGGCTTCCTGTTACAAACTTCCGTCCCTTTTCACGAAATCACTCCCACAGATTGCAGGAAAGCGACAGGAAAGATATTACACATCAAAAATACATGGTATTGGGTAAGCAGTGATAACAAATGTCACCGGGCTGGAAACCTAGTTAATAATATTAATTTATAAAAATGCGTATCCATATTATTATTACGTATGAAATGGAAATTGCAGTCAATTCGTCTTCAGCAGTCTCGACGGAAAGCGCAGCACTCCACAAATGTGTTTTGTAAATGTATCAAACGTTTATTTTGTAGGATTTTATGCAGTAGCTGAAATATACAGCAACTTGTAGAGAATTTGATACATATTTATCTTACAATGACACAAACTTCATAATATTTTCTAAATAGGGTAGACAGACATGATGAAATCCAAGAAAATGCTGAGTGAAAGATGATGTTGTGACAGAAATAAAAAAATGCAGGACATGCGCTCTAACATTTTTATTCCGAAATATGCCCACTCAATTTATACCCGTAATCGTTTCACTATTCGTTCCTTGGAAATGTATGATAAGCACTTTAAAGAAATCGATATATTTCATCTAACATTGAACAAGTTTAAGAATGCAATAATTGAAAAACTCAAACTACTAGATTTATAGTCGTTTTGTTGGTTGTTGGTTTTTGGTTTTTTTTTGTATTCATTAAGTGAAATTATCTGTTTAATTTAGTTGATTTTTTTTGTTTAGTTTTGTTTGATTTAGTTAATTGTTTCGATTGTTTTTGTATTTACTTCTTGATATATATTGTATTATTCATAATTTAAGTATACTGTAGTATATATTGTAGTATTGTAATTATCGTCACATATAGGTCTTATGTATTCTCATTTAAGTTTAAGTAAGTTTAAGTAATGACTGTTTTGTGATAAATAAAATAATATAAATAAATAAATAAAATGAAGAAAAGTGCGTCGGTGGCCGCGGGTTCGATCCCGGATCCCGGCCATGTAGGTACCAATTGTTTTTTTATAATTATAATAAAAACTTATGTAGGTACCACATTTAGAAAGATCTAAATTTACCTCAACAGAACTGGCCACTCGTTACGAATAGCTTCACACATACCATCGGCTAAAAGAGGGTGACTTCCACTGGGTACCCTGGGACCGATGAAATGGTTTCGGGAGCCGTAAGGTAACTCGCGAAAAAAAATATCAGACAGACATGACATGATGAAGTCCACTTCAATTAATTTACGATTAACAAGAAAATAATATCGTTAGGGAAGAATGATGAGTGAAAGATGACGTTGTGACTAAAATTAAGAAAAGTGGAATAATAATCCGGAATATGTAGACACAAACTTTATAATGGAAATTGTTCGTGACGAATGAGTTACTTTACATTCCCGATGGATCGAGAACAGTTCTAACTGTGCTGTGATTGGATGTAAACTGTATGTATCATGTATGTTATTACATGAACTCGGTTATATGGTAATCGACTTCATATTGTGTTAGATATCGATTAATAGCTCGTTAACCTCTTATTATCTGCATATGTTGTTTGTCCTGTAAGAGTCTGAAAAGTCGCGGGCTCGATTCCTACATCCGATGAGTTTTTTACAATAAAAAATCTATGCACATTACCCGACAAACCGTACAAAGAGGCTTTTCCATCTATGTACCTCAACAGATCTGGCCACTCGTTAGGTATAGCCTCAAAAAATCTAATAAAATTTCTAAGACTCCGCTGTCTCTCTGTTCGTCTGTCACCAGGCTGTATCTCATGAACCGTGATAGTTAGACAGTTGAAATTTTCACAGATGATGTATTTCTGTTGCCGCTATAACAACAAATACTAAAAAACAGAATAAGATAAATATTTAAGGGGGCTCCCATACAACAAACGTGATTTTTTTCGCGTTTTTATAGATAATGGTACGGAGCCCTTCGTGCGCGAGTCCGACTCGCACTTGGCCGGTTTTTTTATATACCATATAAACCTTTTTAGTCAATCTTTCATGCTCAGCATATCAAAAGCCTGATGAAAACCACCTATTTCAAGTTCATTGGAACGACAGGATTGCGTGTTATACAGACATCAACAATTTCATAATGTGCTCGTATTATTCCGAACGTTACTTTTTGTACTGAGGAAGTATGATTTTAGACAAGGAGGAAATATTATAGAAATAAGGAAATTGAATATAATAAATACAAAATAAAGAATTAGGTACTATTAGGCGTATCTACCTATTCTTAAAATATTGTATTGTAATAGCTTTTGTACAGCGGTTAATTTACTAATAGAGGTGTTGAATTAATATAAAATACAATAAATAATAAATATTTAAAATGATTCATACTTCCGGTCACGTGACCGCAAACGGGAAGTGACGTCACATTCACCTAAATTTCAAATGGCTGTCAATTGTCACTGACTAAGTTATTTTCTTGTTATTTTATCTAATACTAGCGGCTTAACAATTATTAAACTGAAAATTTTTGTATGGGAAAAGTAATTTTATTTTTCTAAAACCAATTTCGCATTATTGCCTTTCAAATTAAACGGGCTTGATGCACATCGGTTGGATGGTTTCAAGTCTATACGGAGATAGGTAGAAACATTTTTTTGTGTTTTTAGTGAATATTAAAAAGAAAATTGTTTTTTTTATGAAAAGACAAATATAACATTTTCTAATTATTTTATTGTATAAAAAACCTTACAGCTATAATTTAAATATATTTCAAAAAAATGGTCAACACCTCTATTCACTATTAAAGATTGGCAAAATAACTATGTTGTCTTGGCCTAAAAGATAATTATGCAAAAATCGTTATTTTATTTTAATATAGGTAACTTATAATTCCTATCTTCAAGCAATTACCATATTTTTCAAATAACTCTAAACTTATTGAATCTCAGAATACAGAATAAACCCCTACCTCATTTATTCTTCAAACTCAGGCTAAAAATAGCACTCTAATATAGTGTACACGGTCTTTATATTTCCTGACAAAAAAACAATATAATATAGAAAAAAAAGTATTAGGTGACCCGTGCGAATACTTCGCACCGTTAATATTGTTGTCATAGTTCAACTAATCTGCAATAGATGACATCTTTTACAAAATAAATAAATTAGTCTAATTTTGAAAGAAACATTTAATTTTGATTTGTTTGTTTATTTTTCGTCATTAGAGGGAAAAATTATCTTCAAAATAGAGTATCAAACATTAACGATATTTGATAACGACAAAAAAACACCTTTGAGAAATAATATATAATGATTACGCCTTGACGACACTACCCTATTCACTTTATCATCAATTTTAAATATTCGTTTCAATAATCACATCTGGTCTCAAGCCTCTCTGCCTATTAAGCACGGAGGTTTAGGCATCCGCAAAATATCTAGTGTCTCCCTGCCAGCTTTCCTGGCCTCAGTGCACAGTACAAAACCCCTCACAGAAAAAATCCTTTCGATTTCCGATGACATTTCATATTCTACTGAGGCCAAAAAACTTTGGATTACAATCTGCCCACAAGATACAGAACCTCCGACAATTTCCTCCTCGCAGAAGATGTGGGACGAACCCCTTTGCAGATTGGCGCGAAATAATCTTTTAAACGCGGCTACCAATTCTGCAGATCGTGCTCGTCTCCTAGCTGTCAGCGAATGGGAGTCAGGGCTAAGGCTTCATGCACTACCGTCAGCCCATATTGGAACGCTACTTGATCGTACCTCTTTCAGGTTAGCCACAGCTCTGCGCCTAGGCGCACCATGTAACGAGGCACATCAATGCCGATGTGGCCGACCTGTGGATCAACTCGGCCACCATGGGCTGTCCTGCTGTAAGAGTGCCGGACGCCTCCCTAGACATGCTGACCTCAACGACGTCATCCGTCGAGCCCTTGTAACCGCAGACGCACCTGCTATACTCGAACCCAACGGCTTATCACGAGACGACGGAAAGAGGCCCGACGGCATGACGCTGGCACCTTGGAAGATGGGACGATCACTAGTTTGGGATGCAACTTGCGTCGATACCCTCGCCCAGTCCCATCTTCCATTTACTTCCTCTAAGGCAGGATCAGCAGCAGCCATAGCAGAAAACGCAAAGCGGCGCAGATATGTCGGCCTCAGAGACGACTACATATTTGCGCCACTTGGATTTGAAACACTTGGGCCTTAGGGACCAAGCGCTCATTCAATTTGTAAAAAAATTTCAAAACGCCTAATTAAATCTACAAATGACCAGAAGGCTGGTACGTATTTCGCACAACGCATTAGCCTTGCAATTCAACGAGGAAACGCAGCCAGCCTTCTGGGTACACTTCCAATGTCTGGGGACCTGGGACCTTTTTTATTTATAAATCTAGTTTTAGATTGTATAATTTTATTAAGTCTATTTTAAGTTTGTTTATTATTAAGTTTTTATATTATATTCTTTTTTTATGTAATTAATTATTATTGTATGTATCTATAATGAATAAACATTATAATTAAGTAATGATAAATAAATAAAATAAAATTTTCCATTTGCTTACACACACACCTTGTGGTGTGATCAGAGAGACCAGTGGCAAGCCATTTGATTAAAAACCACCACTTCCGCTTCAATAAAAGAAATTTATAAAAGAGTTTCGAGCACAGTACGTCAATAATTACATGATGTTTAGCGACTTTCATGAATCGATACACATCGTGTTACTTGGTGCGTGGTAACCATAAAGCTGTCATAGAAGGAAAAGTAGAACGACTACACTTTGTATGAAATATAATACTCTGTGACTATCGAATTACGTATATGTACGTGTATGTTCACGACGGTATTCTATTGGGGTATAGTAGATGGTATTTGTGAGGCTATACCTAACGAGTGGCTAGTTCTGTTGTGTGGTTTGTCGGATTATGTACATAAGTTTTTAATTAAAAAACCCATTGGTATATGTGATGTTTAGGATAAGGAACTTCAATAATACTCGTACGACATTGTGATAACGACTGGTTTATTGTTCATTTAAAACACTGTACATAGTATAAGTGGGTAGTTTAACATTACCTCATAGTTACCTATGTACCTACCTATATCTATACACAACAGTATATGGCGGGGATCCGGGATCAAACCCGTGGTCTGCCTAGTTAATACCAGACGTCTTAACCCCTCGGCCACCGACGCACAAAATAAAATATGGCCTATAGTAATCAGGAATAATGTAATTGTTATTCGTGAAAGAATTTTCAGAATTGGATCAGTAGCTTGTAGATTACCCCCTATATCCAAACATACAAATACTTTATAATATTAGTAAAAAAAACCTTCGATGAAATGTCAAATATTTTTAACATAATTTCTTTTCAAATTAAATTAAATATCCAAAATTAGATGAAAGTTAAAGATATTAGATACAATAACAGATATAATTTGTGAGTAAATGGCCTCAAAAGCCACTAAATATCGACGAAACAATAATTATTTCTCACTTTTCAGTGCAAAAAGGTGGATATCTATCTATCTATCATCACGCCTTTCATCCCAAGAGGGGTAGGCAGAGACAATCGAATGCCATTTGTTACGATCCTGACATATCTCTTTTGCTTCTTTTATATTCATCATACCTTTCATATACTACCTATTTCCATCGTACAACACATTTTTTATATGTTCAATAAACGTACATCTAGGTCGTCCTCTGCTAGCATTTCCTTTCACTTCAGCCATATAAACCTTTTTGTCAATCTTTCATCCTTCATTCTTTCAACGTATCCAAACCAGCGTAAACTACTTTTCTTCATTTTTGTCACAACATCATCTTTTACTCTGCATTCTTCTCTAATGACATCGTTCCGGATGCGGTCAATACGCTTTATATCACACATTCTACGTAAAGACCGCATTTCCACTGCATTTATTCTACTATCATGCTTCTTATTCCATACCCAAGTCTCGCTTCCTTGAGTAAGTGATGGAACTAAAACAGCATGTAAAAAAGGTGGTATATTTCGCAATAAAATAAAATAAAAATATACCTACTATATTTTTGCAGTTCTAATATTAAAATAAGAAATATTATGAGACGGGTTCTGTGAGTAAGACTCGCGCGCTGCTGGTTCAGTAGCATTTTTTCGATCAAAACTTTTTAAAATTTTAAAATCGTAGATTCGAAGATACGGTGGAGGGAATGGCTAATTTTCAAATATTTTCTTTAATAAACTTTAAACAATGCATTTTAAAATAAAAAAAAAATGTATTCCTTATATCGAGTCCTTTCATTTGACATTTTTTAAAGTTTTAATTTTCCCCCCAAAATCGAAATTCTATTATTGACGCTATACGTCCGTGATTGGGTCATGACACTCTGTATATTATGAACCAAGTTTCAACATTTTTCGTTCAGTAGATTCGGAGAACATAAGCTGTGACAGACGGACAGACAGACACGATATGAATGATCCTATAACCTAAAAACCTAAAAAGTAGATACGTTAGCGTAAAATTCACAGGATGTCCCCGGACGTGATCTAGGTCGCTAAGAAAGAGGGTTGCAGTTGCTTTATAAGAGAACTTATTTACTAACCTGGGGTTAATGTTGGCGTAAATTTTAATCCTAATCCTAAAATTCCGAGTTTAATTTCGTAGCATGAATCGGTTAAATTTTTCTACCACTTTATTTTTCTGTCGTTTCTTGTCGCAAAGGCTTTTAATTTATATGAAGATTATGCTAAAATACTAACATAATAATTGTAAATAATAAGTTAGACTTCCTAGATCGTTTTAACAATTTTTCTAGAACTCAGACAAAACGATACCAACGAAACCTACCTAACTCTTATGACCGACCAGACTATATTATGGCCTAACTATGGCATCTCCTGTTATAAATGCTGTAAGTTATTAAATTTGTACAGCGTTTTTAAGTTGGTTTACAGTAGTTGAAATTATCTTCTCTTTTCCTACCTTTTAGTTCAACAATATTAATTAATATAATATAATTTATACATATACAGTGATACATACTCATAAGTAGAAAACCTTCTTGAAATCAATATCCTGCGGTAAAGTGCCTAGAAGGCTAGCTATGCTAATACGTTGCCCAAGGTATGCTCCAGCCCTCTTGTCATCTGAAATGTCGATTAGACGAGATGATAGTTCCTTATATAATTTCTCAGAGGCCCTACGGATCCATGGTTTTAACCCCAAACGGCGCAAATAAGTAATCTTGTGCAAGGTGTACTACACCGTATGAGGTTTTTAGATGTTGCTGCTAAATCAGCATTATTAGACGCAACCTGGACGTGACAAGCCGCCAATGTATCCAGACAGCTCTATATAGCCGGCACGTGGGTATTTTTTTTTTCTTCACGTGTTACGGTTCCAGGGTACCCAGCGGAAGACCTAGTCTCCCTCGTTTAGCCGATGGTATTTGTGAGGCTATATCTAACGAGTGGCTAGTTCTGTTGAGATATATTTAGATGGAAAAGCCTCTAAGTGTGGTTTGTCGGATTATGTACATAAGTTTTTAATTAAAAAACCCATTGCTACATGGCCGGGATCCGGGATCGAACTCGGGGACTGTCTAGTAAATACTAGACGTTTTAACCACTCGGCCACCGACGCACCTTTTTTATGTGGGTATATTTACTCAATAGTTTTTAAATTAAGTTCTATAGAACTTGTATACTTATAGCAATGGAGGTGTTTAATAGTTACCAGTCTGTTTTTTGGGTTCCTACATCCCCGATCTGTCTGTCTGTACGTCTGTCACAGCTTATTTTCTCCGAATATACTGGACTAAAAAAGTTGAAATTTATAACGGTTTCAAGGCGATTTCAATGATAAGATAAGATATGTTATATTAATTTATTTATTTATTCAATCAAAGTCTCTACATAGCTCCAGCATGGCTGATGCAGAACTATTTCAGTTCAGAACTCTTCAGAGATTCTAATATTTGAATCTCTGTCTAAAACATTACTTGCCAGTATATCAACAAATACGGCCAGTATTTTCTACAAAAAGTAAGAATAGGTACCCATACCTTACAAAATTTATTACATTGTAGAGTTTGATGACCCAATGGGTGGTTAATTTTGGGGGAAAAATAAAATTAAAAAGTAAAAAAAATATCATCATGAAAGAGCTCGTTATAAGAAATACCAAAATATTTTTGTATAATTTTAAATTCATAGTTTAAATTACATTATTGAAAATATACGAAAATTGACCTATCCCCTTTACTAACCTTTCTCGTATCTAATCGTTAAAACCGCAACAAAATCCGTTTAGTAGTTTTTGCGTGAAATGGTCACAGATAGACAGACATACGCGGTGGGGACTTTGTTTTATAATAAAGTATAGATTATAATGATTTTAATATTTTTAAGCTAGATTCTTAGAACTATAGATAGTTACTTTAGGATACCCACAATGCACGAATTGGACAATATTGTATCTTAATTTCTCAAAATTCATAGAAATCGTAAATTTTTAGGTAGGTAGGTACCATTAGGTAAGGGGGAGAACGGAATTATTCTATCCGACCCCAAATGTCATCCTCACCTGCACGCTTGGTACCCTCTGCTAAACAACAAACGAGGCTCTGGCGGCCGAGCAATGGCGGTATAACTATACACCTAGCTAGGCAACTGGCTGGAAGAGACTACAGCGAGCCTGAAGACCTAAATAGTCTCAACCATGGCGAGTCAATACACAGTGCGGCGCGCTGTGGACCGCCATGATTAACCACGACTGTTCTGTCAAGAGCACTACGACCAATTTGTTCTATATTACTGCAGTTCATCACTAAATCTGTAGAGATGTATGTAACTAATTAAAAATATAACCGTGACTCTTAACATAATTAAACAAGCGGAAACAATGCACACGAAAAACTGCCTCCATTTTTCTCACATTCCGTAAACAAATAATAATTTAAACTGAAACAAGTGCTTAGAATGTGTCCACCCTTTCTTTTCTCATGGTCATTTTATTGTTCAACTTAAAAGAGATACCTCTTTTGTGCATATTAAAAAGAAAACTAAACTCTCATGTGATTCCGAAATACATTCAATATAAACGGTGGGGGACTGGAGCACACAATAATAGTAGTTTATGAAACTGGTGCATAATAGGGGGTAATAAAACACAATTTTGAGTTTAAAAACCGACCGCATGCGAGGTTTTTAATAGTATCAAACAAGTGTTTTATTACCTAGTTATGTGCAGTTTCATACACTACTTTATCTAAACTCATGAAATAGGTAGGTAAATAAAAGAACCAAAGTTAAAACCAACCAACCATCTTATTTTGGTCTAAAAATATATAAGCATTGCCATTCGACCAGACAATGCAGTCAGTTTGTTGGGTAGGTACACTCCCAGACAGATTTTTATGATTTTTTTTATTTGTAGTAATCTTTATATATTAAATATTTATATATGATGCATTTCCCCACGTAAAAAAGGTAAGTACTAACTTTCCGCTCCGGCTTACCCTGAGGAAATTTTCTTCGGGAATTCTAGAAGCAAAATCAAGAAACACGGGTATTTGTTTATATCTAGCATAATTTAGCACATGTCCCAGTTTGGAGCCAAACCAATAAAAAAAATGTTCTAAAAGAACTAATAGATATTTCCACAGACAAAGTCAAGTCACTCTATATAATATGCAAATCATTTCTTTTAATGATAAATTTAATGCTAAACGTTGTATTGAAAGGTACATTGTTAACCTAAGAAATATAGCATCATGTTAAAAGATGCGGAAAAATTGTACCAGATATGCATAGCGCTTGCACTATAAAATGTGTAAGAATAATCATGATTGTATAGAAAAATGTTAAGGAGCGCCTCATAACTTTTGTCCCATTTAAATTACATGCTTCACAACTTCTTAAATTACGCGATAACTATATGTCTTAGTTTCGAAATTTAAATAGCATTAGAAATATAAATATATTTTACACAGTATAAATTAAAAATAAATATGAAAATCAGTTACACCTAAGTTTCATGAAGCTCTGAAAGTCATCAATTTAATGCGTATTTTCACCCTATTTTGAGACATGACTTCTCTTAATATATTTACTAATGTACCATTTTATCGTATTTATCCTATAGATAATTTCACAAACTTTATGAAAACATTAACTACAACTTGCTATTTCTAATAGTTTTGGAATAATACTGGAACAGCATATGTCCGTTTTGTATATTTTAGCAATACCGATTTTTTAAAAGTAATACCTTACGAGTGGCCGTTCTGTTGAGATATATTTAGTTGGAAAAGCCTCTAAATGTGGTTTGTCGGTTTATGTACATACGTTTTTAAGTATGAAAAACCATTGGTACATTCGTTTTTTATTTATTTATAAATTGTAAAGTACCTATTTTTTTTACTTCTTACAGGGATCGAATTTTGGGACAAAACACATAAAACACTTTTTTCATAATATAAATGTTTTAGAGTTTTCCATACATAATTTTGTACCCCTTAAAACAAACCTTTAACTAAAAAAAACCTTCCTTAATAAAAAAAAGTAATGATTTATCAGTCAGGACAGGACATCTAAAATATAAAAATGTAACATAAGAATTATCGCTAATTAGGGTTATGTCATCTCCGGCCATCGACTAAACACACTTTTACATTTTTAATACTATAGTTAGATGCAGAGATGTGTCACGTAAAAGTGGCGATAACTAATCACATACTATAATTTAAACCGGTTCAGAAGTTAGGGTCAACTGTCAATGACCGTTACAATTTAATTTCAAATTTAAAATTCAAATATTAAACTCAAATTCCACATTTAAACGGAAACAAAACTGTTTATTTCATTACGACTAATATTTGTGCAAATAAAAGTCTGTCTGTGACCTTTTTACGCAAAACTACTACACGGATTTTGATGCGGTTTTCACAAGTGGATAGGTTAATTCACGAGGAAGGTTTACGAGTATTAAACATGGACGAATCATGTTTAGGAGCTGAGCATTAACAGTATAAGTGAATCAAGTCGGGAAAAAGTTAGCCCCAGTGAGTTTTAATGGTGTATGCTGTCTAATGCGTCAAAAATATAACAAAATGATGTAGGTAATAATAATGTAGAATAAAATTATCTACAAAAAAGTCCCAATTAGTATATATCTGCGAAGCCATGGGCGATGTAGTAAAATAAAAAAAAAATAGTTCCTTAATTTATTGTGTTAATGGGATCAGGGGGTTAGCATAGGTACTTAACATTCTTAGGAGTCGGCATTCTAGTATTGGACATTCAATAACCGGGCATTCTTTAGCTGGTTTTAGAGAAAACGTGCGATTATCTATATAAGCGGCAAAAAAAACAAGTTTGTTGTATGGGAGCCCCCCTTAAATATTAATTTTATTTTAATTTAATTATTTATTTTTCAAGTGAAAATATAACTAAATATTATGTAAATATTTCAAGCGGTTACCTGTTACCGTTATCAATATCGAGCAAAAATAAGCAAAAGAAACCGTTTGTTGTATGGGGGAACACTTATATATTTATTTTTTTGTATTTTTTGTTATAGCCGCAACAGAAATACATGTATCATCTGTGAAAATTTCAACAGTCTAACTATCACGGTTCATGAGATACAGAATGGGTTTTTTAATTAAAAACCTATGTACATAATCCGAAAAACCACACTTACAGGCTTTTCAATTTAAATATACCTCAACAGAACTAGCCACTCGTTAGGTATAGCCTCACAAATACCATCGGCTAAACGGGGGAGACTTGGTCTTCCGCTGGGTACCCCGGAACCGTAACACGGTTTCGGGAGACGTAAGAGGCAACCCATGAAGAAAAAAAAAGAAAAAGAACCATCTATCATGCTATGAGATTAAGTTGTCATTACGATGTATTTAACCAATAAATAAATTACCTTATTAATACCTACTAAGAACTTCATACATGAAATTCATCTGATATAATTGGCCAATTAACACCACCTTTACACCAGAGGATTATCGTTATAATAACTGAATGTGTAAGCTTCAAATATAATTTGACTAGCAACGCGCCCCGGTTTTGCACCTTCAAATTAATACCAATAGGTATAAATATAATATCAAGGGTATAAAAAACTTTAAAATTTAATCTAAACATTAAAAATTAAACCAGGTCCGCTTGGAATAGTGGCTGCATTTCCCTGCTAAATCGCGATGCTGATTGCGATCAATAATTATTTTATTATTTTTGACCAATTAAAAAATCATAAAATAATTATTATTTCGAATTTTCAATAAACTACAAAAAAACGCGTTTCTGATTGGCTATGAAAGAGAAAACAGGGGCAAAATAATCCTTTATTTTACCAACCATATTTCATATACAATAAAACCAATTGAAAAAATAACAGCTATTTCACTTAGATATATTCAATAAGTAACTATATGCTTAAATTACAGTGACACATGTGGATTATTTACAGAGAAATTGGGAATAGTTTATTATAAAATTATGGATATAGGAGCCTTAATAATGTATTAATTAATCCATCAATGACAGGTAAGAATGCGCGGTCAATCAATTACAACACAAATGGTATTATCTGCTATGTTTATAACCAAGAATCACGCACTTTCTTGTATATTTATTTAATGCATTTCTGAGGCGATCGTGTCTGTCTGTGGTTTTGATATTTTTTTATATAATATTTCACCGCAAGTGTCTAGAATGGTGATGTTATGAAAGAAAGTGGCAATAGAAAGTTCTTTTTTGTAAAACTTTACCATATTTAAACTGTAAGAAAATGTTATTCATCATATAATATTATCTTCAGTGGCATATTTTCTAGTACCATTCAATAATGTTTATATAATAACAAACCACCGAACTTGTAAATGTAGTTTAGGGATACATACATATTTCAAAGCTACGTATCCAAATTAACTAATAGCTAATCTAATCTCTGTAGTTTTATCAAAACTAACTAACAGCTAATCTAATCTAATATCTGTACTTGTATCAAATATAACTAATAGCTAATCTAATCTAATATCTATCCTTTTATCAAAATTAACTAATAGCTAATCTAATCTCTGTAGTTTTAACAAAATTAACTAACAGCTAATCTAATCTAATATCTGTACTTGTATCAAATATAACTAATAGCTAATCTAATCTAATATCTGTACTTTTATCAAATTTAACTAATAGCTAATCTAATCTCTGTATTTTTATCCAAATTATTAAATCAAAAAAAAATCATATTTTTATCAACAACAATATTCTAACATTGTCAGTCAATGCAGCTGTATCAAAAATGACTATCGAACGATTTTGTATGAATTTGTTCGAAAGAGAAGAATGAAAGTAAATCAGGATCCATACATATATCTAGTATGTCATCTAAATATTGTAGAGTCGTGGCAATTAATTAATTGCAATTACAATTCTGAGGGCGTCTAAGGTGCAAATTTTTAAATCAAGATATCTAGTAGTTACGTTACAAGGAATCAACAATAATTTATGAGAGAATTTCGAGAATTATTATTAATTTAGGAATTAAAACTAACTTACTTAAAAATTCACCCTTAAATTCCAGTAAAAAGCGTTACAACTCACAAATCACATTAAATTCACACACAAACAAATCGGTTTTTATGAAATCGATACTGATGACACTAATCAAGTTTAAACGAGCACATATAAGTTTACCGACGTCCGGCTTCTAAGTGACCTAGAGAACTGACTGATAGGCTCGACTGGCCACTACTTGTTGCGTGAGCGCAACCAGAGATCATTTTAAAGGGGGATTAGGAGATCTTAAGAATTTATGTCATGTATTTCATCCAGAAGCTAGGTAGGTATAGATAGAGCAATAGTTTCTTGTGTCACGACATATCCATTTTTCTATGGGAGCCTTACAAAAAAATCAAACGGCAAATTGAAATCGAAATTGACTCAACGTCGATACTTAACTTACCTAACTGCCAGAGCAGGATTTCAAAAAGGCTTTGTAAAAAAGTCTGAGAGCCTCGGTTTTACTAAAATACGTATAACGGAATCTCAATTATCTGGAGATTTGACGCTAGTTTCATGAATTCCGAATTGCATTCCGCAAATCCTAGACAAAAAAAGCAATGGTTTGGATACAGAAATATTCGAAATCTAATCACGATTTCATTGCGCAAATAATTTAAAAAACTTAATTGGAAATATTCCACCTTTAAATTCTCAAGGCTTAAGACTGCAGAAAATAATAAACAACTTTAAAGTATCAAAACCATAAAGTTAACTTTAATTAAAGATGCAATGAAACTCATTTCGATACATTACTATTGCATACAGTTCGTTTCACTCAATCGGACTACTAATTTTTACTTTATGTGACATGACTATTAAAGTCGACTTTAGAGCTTATACTAAATTGAAACATTTTTTGGCTTCGGCTTCGCCCGTGGGAATTTTTGATTGATTGATGTTTTTATAATGAATGCTCTGCTCCTTTGGATTGTAGCGTGTTGTTATATAGCTAATAAAAAAAAAATTCTAATTAAGCTGGTAGTTGTAGAGTAGTTGTTGAAGTTTTTATTAAATCTTTCATTTTGAGAAAGTGATGTTTAAACAAGTACCCCTCACGCCAAATAAAAGTCCGACAACAGTCCAATTTTGAATTTTATAACGTTTTTAAAAGTATAAATAATATGTCGCTGTATTGAGGTTATACTGTAATTTATGAATGTATACGCATACAGAATTCCTGATAATCTCGCTAGTAGAATTTGCAGGAGTTTTTTTGTTTGTAAAGTTTATAGGTATTGTTTAATGTATTTCCTAATTGAAAATTTTAGTTGTTTTTAGTTGTACCTAAGTATAATTTATATTGTATTTACTTGCAGTTAAAAAGAGCAAGCTTGTTAGCGCATAGAACCCAGTAAACCGCGCGGCTTATTTTGTCAATATCACTTTAAAAAGTTGTTAGAGAGATACACTCCAAAAAGAATCGATAAAATAACCAAGGATAAGATTCAAGTACCAGAAAGATGAGAAAGAACGATTTCACAAAAAATCGCAAAGTAACGGACATTATGCTCTTCCAGTAGGTATTATACAAAAACTATTTGAAATAGCAAGTTGTAATTAATGTTTTCATAAAGTATGTGAAAATAACTATAGGATAAATACGCGTGAAATTGATGACTTTCAGGGCTTCATTAAACTTAGGTGTAACTGATTTTCATATTTTTAAATTCATACTGTGTCAAATATATTTATCTTTCGAAACCTTTTAAATTTAGAAACTAAAACATATAGTTATCGCGTAATTTAAGAAGTTGTGAAGCATTATTTTATATGGGACAAAAGTTATGAGGCGTCTCCTTAAATGCAATTTTTAATCAAATTTTTCAGAAAACCTGATCTAATTACGAAACTGAAATATATATATTGATTTTAAGGATATGACAAATATTGTTATTGTTTTGAAAATATGATTAGAAACATTTTACTCGATAGAAAAAAATCCTAAATACACCTCTGAAAACTTTATTTATCAAATTTTATGGCTATAATATAGATGGTATCATTACAAAAAATAACATGAATATTTTTTTGGTACCTAATTATCTATCCTTTCATTGTAAAATTATTTCTATGTTGTATAAGATTTTTTTTTAAATTGCGTTTTAAAAAACAAAAATTATCGCTTACGTTGAATCGCTTACTGTTTCTATCGTGCTCGCGTGCGCCCGATTCTAGATAAATGCGTTCTGCTCTTTCATCGCTCATTTTCCCATCGACCACTCCCCTTAAGTATTATTATTTTCTGTCTTATTATAAGTACTGAAACATAAAAGTATATTGTCTTCCACTAGGTACCTACCCAGATAAATGATAAAATATTTCAAATTAAAACCAAAATTTAATATTAAAAAGGGTGTTTGTGGTGCTAAAAACCTATATCTACCTACCGATATCTATATATTTTTTAATATATCCGAAAAATATTCCGTTAATACCTACTTAATTACAATAGACGAGTGAAGTCTGGGGCAATAACTAGGTGTCTACTTTTTGTACTAGAGTATAGGTAGTCTGTGAGATGAAGCGTAGACAGCCTTTAACAAATATCTATGGCCTCGTTAGTTTTTGCGACAGAACTAATTGAGTTTTGATAACAAAATAGACAACTTGAACCAAGCTGTGGAAATATACCACTAAGGTACAATTCTCTAAATCGCATTCGTTTGTGCGCTCAGTGGCTAAAATGTATGGCCAGAAATGTTTTTTTTTTAATATATCGAAAACACTGTCGATTATGTGGTACAATGTCAGGCTTATCTGAATCCAATTAGACTCATATTAGCTTGAGCATAACGATCGTGCGTGCTTTTTTTAATTTTGCAATTTTTTTTCCTTCGCATTTGAAATATGTGTACTTTCTTAGTACTATTATTTCTTCTGGGCCCAAATAGTATAATAGGACTATCGGTTACCCGGCTTATTCTGTGTAAGACAAATTATGGAAAAATAAGGAATTGCGTATTTTGTAACATCTTAAATTTCCGTATGTAACTATGTAGGACTGTTTTCATGAAATGAGACAGAAATGTGTAAGAGGAAGTAGGAAGAAGCGCCCGCTATTAAAATTACATTAAGACGTAAGACTCTTTTTAGGCTAAACCTAACAAGATGTCCACTCGGCCACCGACGCACCTCTATATAATTTTGTAAAAAAACGCCTCAATAAAATTACATAAGAGAAGTGAGGAGCTTTTTCTTTCAGTCCTATGAGCGAGAGAATGATCAATATAAATAAGCATTTCTACTGTAAAATATTTAATGCCCGCTTTTGATACACTAACAATTTAAATTTAGGTATAGGCACATTTAATAATTCAAAAGTATTCCTCGCTGCTAGATCACTTTGAGTTTCTTGCTTTTGCGGTTGAGACCATAATATATAAAAGAGTACTCTTTGGTTGAGACTCTTGGCCCGTGAAAGACTTGACTCTAAGAAGTTTGCTGATAGAAATGGTAAACTTCTTATCGCAAAGTCTGGTGCTCGCTTCCTTGTTATTTTATCTAATCTGTGACCAATATTTTGTTGGTTTACCATAACGTGACATCATCAACGTTTTCGCCGGAATTTGAAAAATAAAATTAAAAACATGTTTTTTTTAATGAAAGTACAAATAAAAAAAATCTAGATATTACAGCTATAATTTAAAATAATTTAAAAAATTGTCTACACCCCTATTCTAATGATGGATAAAACTTAAAATAATAAATTAAAATGTATCGATTTTCTGACATAACGTTGGTGAATAGAGGACTAGGTATTGTAGGTAAACTAAGTAGATTTGATTTATTTTGTAAGTGCACTAATTTGAATATTTGTAATTTATATTTGAAATATAGTTGTAAGCTAATGAAATATGTTATTACTATGCCTTCATAAACAAGTTTTTACTTTTTTTAACTGTTTTAATTACCTCTACCTACTTACCTAACTAATTAAGCACAGTTTCCTTTTAGAAACTTTCTTTAATTGACAAAACCGAAGTTTTTTCTAAAATTACGCAACTATGTTTAATAGGTAGAGAGATGGAGACAGAAAGTGGTTGTAAGCACTTGCCGGCAAAAAACCTCTTTTTCGTGTAGTCTGAGCCCCCTCTACAAATTCTTGTAGATGAGTAGGGGTCCAGCGCTTGTCGGTACGCCGCTGAGCCGATTTAGAAGAAAAAAAATAAATAAAAAAAACCTCTCCTACCAGCTGGTACAAAATGAGTGAACAACATTAGTGGGGACCTCTCGGTTGTAAGAAAAACATTTTCTGCCAATTTACTCCCTCAGACTACATGAAAAGAGCCTTTCTGTCGGCAATTGCTTACAACCATTTTCTGTCTCCATCTCTCTAACTATAACAATAGGTTCACATGTTGTCCCAATGGCTAAATGTAGACATTGTATCTCTGGCCATGACGCAATATATAACATCCTCAATGTTATGTTAGAAAAAATATCAAACCGCGAGTTGAGCTTTTCCAATTTGCCACAAATATTTACAATGGAGGTAAACTTTTAATGATGTTTACGGACTTTTTAATGAGCACAACTTTAATTGTACGAATATGATCCTTTCTTACAAATCTTAAAATAAATAAAATTAATGTTAATAAAATCATATTGAAAGAGCTGATCTATGTAAACCTAGCTTTCTGCCCAGGTTTCGCCCGTTCAGCCCATATTAACTTTAGTTAATAGAAAATTTCCATAGAGAAAAGCACTTTTAGTTTATCCTGGATTTTCCAATTTTCCGGAAAACTTATTCAATTTGTTCCTTCTATTATAAACATTTTTTTATACTTTAGCCAAATCGGTCCAGCCGTTCTCATGTAATCTTTCTTTATGTTCTAGTAAGCACGAACAGCATTTAGTTTAAAGGAAGATTTTTTTATACAGATTGGTGATAATTATGATATTATTATATTCGGTGGAATACATAAACAAGAAGATTTTATTTAATTATTCATACTTTACTATAAATCGTAACATATCGTAACATGATGACAAATCCGGTTTAATCCCGTTCGCGCTGTGATAGTTGTGATTAGTCGTTGATTAATAAGACATAAATCACAGTCGGCGGGAACATCTTAGCTACCGATTAATCGGCTATTTTTACTGTTACCATTGATGGAGCCATTGTAGAATAAGAAGAAGAAGAATTTATTTTATTAAATTTATTTTTCTTAAAGTTTCTTATAAAATCGTCAATACTTGACCTTTGCACATGATTTATTTACGGTAATAAATGTTAAATTGGGATCAACAAATTGATTAAAAATAACGCAACATAATTATACATAAACACCGTCATTAAGAGGCAATAAAGCTTCTTCAGGGGACGCAGTAATGGTTAGATAGAATTAAGTACTACTCACATACCGGACTGTAGAAAGTCTGTTGCGTTCGGAAAATTGTTCTAAGCTATTTTATTATAACCTCTAAACATAGAGTATTAAGCCTATGAAAACTGATATTAAGCAGATGGACTTTACAGAATGATTAATTAACAAAGATAGGTAGGTATATATTTAATAGTTTAGATGATAACATAAATATAAATAAATATAGTAAGCTACTTGAATAGCTATAAGCAAAATTACTGTTAATAACGCCAAGTACGGCTTTGTCCATGATATTCAACTTACTCGTTAAATGCACAACTTACCCGATTATTATGGGGTTCTTCACTTTGTTTTAATATTTAGGTGGAATATAAAATAATTCAGTGATAATTTAAATAATATTAGCTATTAGCTCAACTTGGTAGTAGCTTGTATATTAGTTTTCCTTTTGTTGTGTGGAATGACTGTCCGGAGGTAGAAATGAAAATATTAAAATTTTAGGTGAAGTATATTATTTGATTATATTTGATCCGTTAGGTGGGTTCCGTAGAATATATTTTTTGTTATATTTATTACCGAGTTTTAATTTTAACGCACAACGTTACAAGGTTAAGATTTAGGTAGTAATTTCCGAACGTAATTTGCTCACCTATTAGGAACACACGGTGAAGTTTATCGGTCACCATAAAATATTTAACAGAATCTTTATATACATACACTTTGTAAGGCAAGGTTACTTTGTTATGTTCAGAGATATATTCAAAGTTTTATAAACAAATATTATTAGTGTCTTCGGTCACATTCTAGCTGTTGCATAGCATAAACTATAGATGTTTATGCAATGCTGGCGCTCTACTAAAATGGTAATGTTGCGATTAAAACAAATGCAAAAAATTAATACATTTAATTACGTTTATGAATATTTTACAAAAAATAAGCGAAATTACTATTGACGCTAGGCTGTTACAGGCTGTTAGCGTTATTCGAAAACGGTCTCGTCTATCTGTCTCGCTTTAACATACGCGTGTCTATGCGCTTTCTTTTTAGTATTGCCAATCTAGTAGATCGCCCGAGCGACTACACTAAATATATGGCATACTCTTTGTGCATTCTGAAATTCAGTGGAGTTACTCTATGGAGCATACTTAGGACCAATCTTTCGTTTCGATGCACCAAGCACCCAAGATTGTCCGAGCAAATTGCTTGGTCGGGCAAAGACAGTACACGCATTTGTCCGGATATTCTAGGGTTGGAAATTTTCAGGCCGGGCATTCTTTATCTGGCCATTGGTGCGGACCCGTCTTTTAAGGGTTTCGTACCTACATCTCCAATGAAAAAACGAAAAGCCTTCACTCTTGTGTCTGTCTGTCTGTCCGTCTATCGCATCTTATTTTCTTCGAGTCTACTAAATGAAAAAAGTTTAAACTTGTTACCTAATACCTATTATAGAGTTTGATGACCCCAATGACGGACGTAATAATCAAATTTCGATTTTGGGAGTTATTTTAAGGGAAAAATGAAAACGTAAAAAAAAATTAGTTGGATCATGTGTATCATATCGGAGCTCCCCCCCCCCCCCGAGTCTAACATAAATTATGAAAAAAAAAATGGAATCTCTCTCTCTAAAGTAGGTAGGGCCATACATTGGTATCGGACCCAAAACTTCCCATTCCGACCGCCGGATGATCTAGCTAGGCGGACCGTTCGTTGCAAGTTTTCGACGAGTTTGTGGTAGGTTTCGGTGGACCGTACGGCGACGCGCCGGGGATTGGACGAATGTGTACCTACCTTTATAGTTTACAGGAAAACCTAAACGAAAATCCTGTCTTAAAGATCTGACCGCAAAAATAGAACGGAATCCTCAGCGCGCGAGTCGTTCTCGCAACTTGGCCGATTTTTTATCCTTTGACTCGAACGAAAGATGTCGCAGTCCTAAATATGCTAGCCCCACTGTTATTTTAGAAGAAGTACACCGGCTTTACGTGCCTCAGAATAATCTCTAGTTTACACACAAACCTGAAGTTATCGATCGGTGAATGTCTAGAACATGTGGTACAATATTAAGTGCTAGCACGTGATTTTGTAGATAACTATTTTTCACTTGAAGAAAATAACTGCTAAAGTTTAACTGAATTATTATGTGTCATACCAATACGGGTTTGAGAGAAAATTTCACATTTTTAACTAGCTTTCCACCCGGGTTCTCCGGTGGTATTTTAATATCACTGTTCTGTTTCTACGACACACTTCAGGAAATTTAATTTGGGAACAAAAAGCAGATTCTAAGTCAAAGTACTCACTCACTTATGATCCCCGAGAGTTTTATCAAAATTATTTGAGCCGTTTCCTGAAAAATATTGGGATAGACAAAAACGTACCATTATCTATAAACACGACAAAAAAATCACGTTTGTTGTATGGGAGCCCCCCTTAAATATTAATTTTATTTTAATTTAACTATTTAGTTTTAAAGTGAATATATAACTAAATATTCTGTGTATATTTCAAGCGTCTACCTGTTGCCGTTATCAATATCGAGCAAAACGAGCAAAAATATCACGTTTGTTGTATGGGAGCTCCCTTAAATATTTATTTTATTCTGTTTTTTAGTACCTATTTGTTGTTATAGCGGCAACAGAAATACATCATCTGTGAAAATTTCAATTGTCTATTATAACCGAATTATAATTTCTAATCTAATATATAATAATTGCCTTTTAAAAAAATGTACCGACTTCAAAAATTATGCACTGAAAAGTTAGGACTTTCCGAAAAGAAATGCACAAGTCACTATAAAAAAAAATACCCAAATCACTTCAAGTGTGCCTATAAAATTTGATTTCTCCCTTTCAAACAAAAAAACGACTTCAAGTAATCGGGGAAAAAACATTAAAAAAAAGATTCCGACGAATTGAGAAACTCCTCCTTTTTTAAAAATCAATATTTGTATGTTTCTTTGTTTGTTCGTACTCTATACACTCAAAAACTACTGGACCGATTTGAAAAAATATTTTTGCATTTGATAGCCCAATTCTCTGGGAAGGTTTTACGCTATTTAACATCACCCTAACTAACGGGAGTAAATTGTATTTTTAATACAACGTGTATGAAGTAGCGGGCAATCCGAAAAAGAACAACCGGACATAACATGATTTAAGTAGGTACCTTAGTATTTTTTATGTACCTAAGCAGTAGATTTGACAATGTAAATTGTTCAATATAAGAGAGCATATCCGCCAACAAACTGTGTAGCAGTTTGGCGGAATTTTGAATTGTAATTAGGTTAATTTTCTAAGAGAATAAATTAAAAAAAAAAAAAAAAAACCTTAAAAAGTCAGCTGATCGACCAATTTTTTTCAGCGTTATCTACAGGGTATAGACGCTAAGGAATATACAAACTTCTTGGTTTCGTCAGAGTGAACGGAAGCTTCGTTAGGTCACGTGGTTGTATTTCAGTCGGTCCTATGTATTTAAAGTTATATATTCTATTCTATTCTATTCGTACATTAATTGTCTAGTCTAAGCCCACAGTTGTTTTGAACATTGGGCTGGTATCGGAGACTCCTGGAGGCAGTCGTGTAAAACTGTGAATATAATTATAAAAAGTGTATTTTTATTTGTCCCCTACTTCTTTGATATTTTAACGGAGTTTAGGCTAAACGGATTTGAAAGACAGAAGTTATTAGATAAAACGAGATGGGGAAGGGGTTTGAAATATTTTCCGGTTCCATTTTCAACAAAAGCTAGCTTAATTGTCGAAATTCAATATCTAGTAGTGCATAATGCTAACTGAGGAATATCATGTCAATTCGAGCGAGATTTGCATTGTCATGTTCAGAATATATTGAATGTATTCCCAATTGATCCTATTTACATATATACATTCAATATTATACCTACCTATTACATGGGATAGGTAATTTAATATTCATCTTATAATCCTTGTGGGGTAGACATATATATTGATATAACAAGGTCCACATTTAGCGAGTTTGAATTATAGCGATATTGAACAGATGGGAGCCGGTCGTCTTTTTTCCACTATTATATCGTCGGATTTGCCTAAGTTTGTAAAAATTTATCTGTATGTATCCACGTATATTATCAGAAGTGGGTTAAAGAGATTTTAAAAGGGTTTATGTTGGAAACTATAATATGTAAATGTAAATAAAAAAGAAAAGCAAAGGGGTAATATAGCCAGTGTTCTTTGGTTCAACTTTCTTCAGAACTTGAGGAGGCCACTCCTTCTTTTTTTTATTTTAAAAGTTTTGTTAGATTTAATTTGTATGAACTGTTGTATTTTTAATAAGATATTATAATATTTAAAAAAAATGAAACATTACTTGGAATATCACTCTGTCCCTATATCCCTATGTATGCTTAAATCTTTAAAACTACGCAACGGATTTTGATGCGGTTTTTTTAATAGATAGATTCAATAGGAAGGTTTATATGTATATAACATGCATAATATAGTAGAGAAACACTGATAATTTTAGAGGTTTCTAATGTGATGTCGTAAATAAACACATTTTTTGCGCTTACATTCCAAACGCTGGCTGAACCCTACGAGATAGATCAAAATAATATACTACAGTATTGTACACCTTAAAAAGGTCTACAAAAAAGTCTGCAATGGTATATGTCTATCTCTTAGGGATAACCCACAATAACCATTTTTTATCCTTTACTTTTTACGAGAAATAATATAGCCAAAGTTAGTGGTAGGGGTAGGGGTAGTGCAGGCAAGCCAACGTTTGGGTAGGACAGCGTCCGCTAGTAATATATAAATTCGTTTTAGTGGTTTCAATAAATAAAAATAATAAATATTATGTATAAAAAGTATAATATTTAATAGCTTTAACTATTTTGTATCTAGATACAATATTTACAACTTAATACAACCTAAATTACATTAAAAATTCACCACAATATTTTTTGTCACTCATTAACCCCCACTCAGGTAATATTAAATTAAAGACCATACTGGCAGTTTAAAAGGGCAGTGTTGTAGCTGATTATTGAGTATTTTACCTTAAAATTTTCTATATAATATTAAATAATTAAAAATATTAAAAAAATCTTAAATAAATGTGTATTTAATAAACACTTGCACATTTATAAATAAATAAAATGTTTGTTTTTGTCTATACAAATTTATATTCCCAATGATATTTGTTCCAAAAACTATTTTATATCACATATAAAAAAATAACAACACCAATAATGTAAAATTTAATAACAAAATTATAATTACAATTGTAATAAATGATATCAAAATAGAATCACATGGCATTGATTTTTTTAAGACGACAATAATTATATTTTTTTACTTTCTGATGAAGCTCCAAATTTATATTTTTTTATTAACTACTTAAAAACATTGATTGTTACTAATATGACATACTTAACTACAGAGGGCCTGCACAATAAGCTTTATGTTTATGTCTCTAAAAATCAATTTGAACAAAAACACAAACAAAAAGCTGTATTCAAAATTCCAAAATGAACTTAATTACAAATAATTATTTATCTGCTAGCAGGGGCTTGAGTGTGGTGTGCGCATCCTTCGACGTTTTCTGGCCAATCGCATACATTTTCATTCGGGTTGAAAACTAAATTAGACGGGCATGGCATGTGATGTTTTCTTTCACCTTCACACATGTAGTACATTGTACAGTCAGCTTTATCGGGATGGTATGAGATATGACCATCTTCTTCTTCGCAAATAACTTCGTTGGCTGTAAAGGGAATTTAAGTATTAATTTTATGCATTGTAGTTTCATGATTTTGTTTATCTTTGATCTGATTTTGTACGTAGAGTAATAAAATTTTCACAATTGTCCTATTTTTAAATATCAAGCTAGCTACTCTAGTAAACTTATTTATGCTAGGATTTTATCGAGGTAGACCAATCTCTACAACCTGTACATCACAAATTTTTTTTCTTTCTTCGCGGTTGCCTCAAATCTTCCGAATCCGTGTTATGGTCCCAGGGTACCCAGCCAGCGGAAGACAAAGTCTCCCTCTTTTGGAATTTGTGAGTACTTCTAATTATATCCCTTAAATTAATATTACCACTAATTAATCTTTTCATATTTTTATTAGACCTGCAAGCTCTGTCATTAATATCTGCTTTAGAAATCTTTCGCTTATCTATTTGTTTTCAGATAACTTTGTTGGTTTCCTTAAATACTATAATATTTTAAGTTTTTAACTATTATTTTATTGGATTTAATTTAGTTTCAATTTAATTTTATTTCATTTGTTCAGATTTTTCTTCTCTTGAAATTGTTGTGTGTTAGAATAATACCAAAGAGGCTAATAGGAGAAACAGGTAACATCATATCTTTTATATCTATTAATTATGTTTAGAATAATATCAAATGTCAATCTGTATATGTGCTTAAATAAATAAATAAAAATATACTTACGATTTTTAGTAGTATATTTTCCACTAGGGCTTGAAGATTCATATGGGCCATCATATTCTAGTTTGACTTTATAATCTCCCAGTTCTTGTTTCATAGCTGTCATTAGTGGATACTTCCCTGTACCGCATGAACCCCTAAAGTCGTCCATGTCTATGGACCACACCATAATACCACCAAAACCTTCTTCTTTTAGCCAAGCCATCTGAAAAGAATTTTAGTCTTAGCTTGAACAATAATGAAGATAATAAAAATCAAGATCGTTTAGAAATAAGAAGTATTCTTTTTTCTTGTGAGTATAGTACGATAGATACAAGGTAACCATAGTTTCACTATTATTTTTAACTCGAGGATCCCTTCATGATCAGAATACTATTCACGATATAAATCCAAGGGAGGTTCCAAGTTAACCAAGAACAAAGCTAAGCCATGGAATTTTAAATGAGATAATTATTAATATGTTGCGTTAAACATTGTAATATTTCTTTATACAAAAAAAAAACCAGACAATACATTGAAATAATTGTATTATATACAATTTATTGTAATCCAAAGATATGACACTACCATCGCCTGCTGTTAATCTAAGCAAGGGGTCCAGGAGTTAAAATAAACTACTGCCAAATTTAATTTGTAGGACCCAAGGTTGTATGAGGCCGGGAAAAGAGTCACTTCTTCCCAGGTCTGATGATAGTATTGAATGATTGATTGTTTACCTTAGTTTTCAACGATCTTTCATCATCAAATCCAACCCACTGGTCATCTCTGTAAGCGAATGGTACCATTTGCTCGTTATCCCAAACTAAGGTTGTGTTGTCTTCGCGAAGGAATTCACAAATTTCGTAATATGACATAAAGCCTGCTTCATTTGTAAATCTTCCTGCTAAACCTTGAATTAATAATTTAATTTTAATTCCATTATCAAATTGTGGTAAAAAATAAAGAATCGAAGGACAATCATGAACGCAGCAAGTGTACTTGAAAAGAGATAATTAATTCTGTGTTTTAGACAGTTTATTGTTTAAGAAAATAATTGATGTAGATGAAGCAAGAGAAGTATGCAAAGAACGAGAGAAGTGGCGCTCCATATTCTCTGCCTACCCCTTTGGGAAACAAGGGTGAATGTGTGTATATACTTGTGTATATATTATATTTGGTTTCTCGGAAACGGCTCTATCGATGTAAAATCTTTCCAAGTTTATCTAAATAGATTTCATCCCTAAGAAAATCCGTTTTCACACAAAAATTTTTTAGCATTTTTTAATGTAACTTACCACCGCTTGATGAAGGTGCCCCAATATCGAATTGTGTGTCGTTAACCAGAGTGAATGATCGGCCGTATGTGGGCATACCAATCATCAGTTTTTCTTTAGGCGCTCCTTGCCGGACCCATTCTCTAGCTGAGTAATCCTAAAAAATAAAATAGTTAATCGTTTATCAAGTTTCTTACGGTTGCTGGGAACTGTGTTACCTACCCAAGGATACCCAGTAGAAAATAAGTTTTCCGCATTTAGCCCCTGATATTTTGGCACTACCTCACTGAGTGACCAGTCCTGTTGAGGTATTGTGAGATAGTAGAGAGATAGGATAAAAATCTCAAGCATATTTTCGTACCCTAATAACGAGACTGGTGAGAGGCTAGATAGTTGATAAATAATTCTCTCAGAATTTTATGAACTTTGTGAAAAAATTTATACAATTTTCGTTTAATTAGACGACTTTAATTAAAATCATCTTTGAAGAGAAATAAAGAATTCTCAAACACTTCGCATCCACTTAATAAAAATTCATTTATTTTCAATTAGCTTTCAAAAAGTTGTAATAACTTACATCAAAGTTATAAATAAAGAAAATAGTAAATTATGTCCTGTGTATGCGGTACTAGAACTTGCAAATGACCTTGAGTGGATAATGACATGATACTATAATGAAACCCCAGGGTACCCAGCGTTAGGCAAACCTTCCTCATATTGCCTAAGATGTTTATTAGTGAAAACGTAGGCGCTAGTCAGGCGAAACATTTTTTTAAATCTATAATAATATTATAAAGAGGTAAAGTTTGTAAGTTATCTCTACTATCTCAAAATACCTCAACAGGACTGGTCACCCAGTGAGGGGGTAGTCTCTCAAACTATTAAACCGATTCTAAAAAAATACTTCACTTTTAAATGTTGTTCGAAAATATCCCCGAGCGAAGCCGGGGGCGGAAATTTAGTAAAAATATATAGTTGCTGTACTTACCACAGTGAGTTTCTTCTGGTAGCTGGTGGCACTTTCAAGTGGGAACAGGGGACTGTTGTGGCCTACTTGTCTTTCCCATTGTCCATGGAAATCGTATGTCATGACGTTAATAAAGTCCTAAAATTAAAAAAGTTTAAAGCGTGAGTAGGATCCGAGAATTTAAGTTTCAATACATACGAGTGTTGTCATTATCGTCTACAGGCTACAGGAATGATATTTGCTTGATTTTGAACCTTAAGTAGGTTGTATAAGGAGTGGAGTGGCTGAACTTATTATTTTGTGTGTTGGTCTTATTGATAGATATAATCACGCTTTTAATCCCAAGATGGATAGGTAGAGACGATGGAATACCTCTTTCGCTTCTTTTATATTCATCATACCTTTTATACATGCTCGGCGATAGTGTGTACTTTTAACATTGCCATCGATCAATATTTTCTTTATATTTTCAAAATCTATCTTATCTTTCACTTCTATCATACAAACCTTATCTTTCACCCTTCATTCTTTCAACGTCTCCAGCGTAAACTGCTTTTCTTCATTTTAGTCACAATATCATCTTTCCCTCCGCATTATTGTCTAATGAGATCGTTCGTGATGCGGTCAATACGCTTTATATCACACATTCTATGTAAAGACCGCTTTCCTTTTGCATTTATCTTACTTTCATGCTTCTTATTCCATTCCCAATGTTTTAATTAATTTAAATTAAGTCAATGTGTGTCTTTATATTTACCAAGTATTTGGATATTTCTGGGACATCATATCCAGCTGCTATAGCTTCGAAAGACGCAGGTACGGCTGCTGTGAGTAACAATCTAGGTTGACCAGACGTTTTTGCTTCACCTTCAAATGCCAGTCTTAATTCCTTCAGCAATGAAACGAAAGATGTTCTGTCATCTGCACCTCTGAAATTTGTATCAAAATGTATCATATATAAACGTATATAACAATATAAAAACTAAATAAAGCAGGTCCGCGTGGAAGAGTGGCAAGAATACTGTCGCTGGAGTCGCCAACTTTAATCACGAGTCTTTTTGGATCAGTTAATGATGTTTAACTGATATTATCTCTGATATCAGTCACATAATGTAATTCGTCTAAATCCCACTTCTGATTATTTTGAATAAATAGAAAATTACCTCGGATATTCCCAGTCTACATCCAGACCGTTGAATTGGTAGTCTCTCAGGAACTCTATAGCTTCATATACAAATTGATTCATTCTGAACACGTTTGAAGTTAGCTCTTTGAAAGGCGTTGAACCAAATGCCCAACCGCCGATTGCTAGAAGAATCTGTAAGAAAAAAAATAATAAGATTAGATTTTTTAAATAACTTTGCACTAGTCCGATCACAAAACGTTCTAGCTTTTGCCCGCAGATTTACCCTTCTTTGTGTCACTTCTTTAACAGACGTAAGATATCTGATTCTGTTATTTTTAAAAGTGCGGTTTTACGATACGAAGCACGAGAAGTCGATTATATTATTATTGTGCTTAATATTTTTGCGAGAATTGAACTCGGGACCTCCCACTTTCAAGTCAAGGCTCTACTAATTAAGCTATTGAAGCTAATGACTATTACAGTTTATTTTGATGTTTACCTTCAAATTCGCATTCTTTTCTCTCAAAGCAACCACCTTTTCATACATATCTGCATCTTTTTCGTCCCCTTCACTCAACTTATGGTCTTTCAAGGTGGCAAAAGCGAATATAATATGTGTACATAAGTTAGGATCCACATTCTCTGGTTGGAAGCGACCGGCACTTGGTCGCTTAGATGACCACGATGTCAAATAACATAGCACTTGAGGTTCGCGTACTGAAAAAAAATGGTAGATTATATTTTTTAAACTTAGGTTTAAATATGACATAGAACACCTTAACTGAACTGACCACTCCTAAAGTAGGCCACACATTGGTCCGGCATCGCAACCGAAAATTTCCCATTCTGGCCACCGAGTGATCTAGGCGGACCGTTCGTTACAACAATTGGACGAATCTGTGGTCAGTTTCGGTGGACCATACGGCGACGCGCCGGGGATTGGAAGAATGTGTGGCCACCTTTATAACCTCGAAAAAAAAATACATTTGCTTAATGAGTAGTAAAGACTTCTGCTGAATGTGTTTAGCCAAATTACAGACGTGAAATATAAAAGTTGAATTTTGATTTCAGAGTAAATTGGGAAATTAAAAACAAAGTCAAGCATATCTAGTATTTATCAAATGAAAGCCTCTTGTATCACGAATTCAAAGATAAGTAAGTACACCCCAAAATCATAACATTGAGAAAAAGTATTAGGATTTAAAAAACCCAGAGCAATATTGTTATGCTTTACAGAATGACCAGAAAAAAAAATTGTCTGGTAAAAGTTAGTAACGGAACCTGGATCCTCGGATACAAGTCCAACGAGCTATTCAATGCGTTAAGAACTACGGTAAGTATCTTCGGAACATTTTAATAAGCGTTCTTTGTGAAATATTAAATTTATAACTTAGTTGAAAGGGATGTTGCAAAGTGTTTTTAAAAGATAACTTCCAGCTCATTATATTCTACTTTTCTGCATTAATTTTGTACTCGGTTAGAAAGGTAATCAATCAAGGAATTTCTGTAGTCTGTTCACTTTAAATAGACGGACACAGTATCAATGTTAACATTTAGCGAGTTGTATCTGTGAACCTACTCCCTTTCAATCTCTATTTGATTTTATTTGACCAATGATCGTGTGCGGATTATCCAAAAGGTTGGTACTGTCAGCCAACAGTGTGTGACGATAAAGAGAAAGGGAAATAGAGAAGGAGAAAGGCATCAGTTGTGCGCTTAACCTACAGTGTTGTGTATAAAGTGTTAATGTTTTCAGGATGTTAGTGTTAATGTTGCTTATTACCAAAGTGAGATGTCAGATGTTACACATCATATGCGACTACTATAAGGGTCGCTCGTTTTTTTTAAATCCGATTGGTAGTGCCAGAGTTCAGTGCGTTCAAACAAAAAAAAATTATTAGTATAGATATAGATTTTTTGAGATCCTTACATATTTCAGTACCGTTTCACATAGTTTTTCAGTGTCATATATCACGAAATTACTCCCTAGGTACTTTATGACACATACCAACCGAGAACTAAGATGTTACAAATAATGGTTTTCTTTTTAAGTAAGAGTTTCGGAACCCTACAATTGTCAAATTAAAGTCGACAAACTATATTTAAAGATAAAATAATAGTTCAGAAAGTGATCAGATTCAATACAAAGATATCTTGAAGGGAATATGAAAAATGGCTCTCCACCCATCAATCACTTAGTCAATGTCACGCGCAAGCTGTTTGCAATATTATCTAGTTTCGATGGAAGAAAAATTACAAAGATATTGGATACAAAACTTTGATTTCTTTCGGACTTCTTTTTTGAGAGTTGTAGGTACGTTGCTGCTAGACCTAGTGTCACTTCTTATGGATGATGAGAATTTTTTAGAAATACTTTTAAATTATAGCTGTAAGGTTTATTATAATTAATAAAAAATATAAAATTTTATATTTGCATTTGTATTTAAAAAATCATGTTATAATTTTATTTTTAAAATTCCCGCGTAAACGTACTGGGCACGATTATGACGTCACACCTAGGTACCTATCGAACAAAATGATGGTCACAGATTAGATAAAATAGGTAACAAGAAAACAACTTAGTTATTATAATATAGTTACTTGGTTGTGGTTATTTCTTTGACATTTACTTAGAAGTGACGTCACGTACCGTTTGTGGTCACGTGACCGGAAGTAAGTTTTTTTTTATTTGTTTATTAAAAAAGAAATATTTATTAAACAAATAAATAAACATTATTTTCTTTCAATGTCATCACCCCTATTATCTATTGTTGTAGAATAAGTGCGAACACCGGTTTTACGTACCCTCCGAAATACTAGAAGTCTATTAAGAGCAAGCGCAATGAACTCTGTTAACTAGGCTTAGGCTTATTTTGTCGATATTTATTTAAAAAGTTGTTAGAGAGATATACTGCAAAAAGAATCGGTAAAATAACCAATGATAGATAAGGTAGGTCAAAATTAAAGTATCAGAAACATGAGAAAGAACGATTACACAAAAAATCGGTCTTGCAAAAATACAGAAAACGGACATATTATTATGATCTTTCAGTATTATACAAAAACTATTGGAAATAGCAAGTTGTAGTTAATGTTTTCATAAAGTATGTGAAATTATTTATAGGATAAATACGAGAAAATGGTACATTAATAAATATAAAAATATCCTTGAAATTTATGACTTTCAGGGCTACATAAAACTTAAGAGTAGATGATTTTCATATTTTTTTTAAATTCATACTGTGTCAAATATATTTATTTATCTTTCGAAAGGTATTTAAATTTCGAAACTAAGACATTTAGTTATCGTGTAATTTAAGAAGCGTGAAGCATGTAATTTGTATGGGACAAAAGTTATGAGGCTCTATCAACTACGCTATCGCTACCCAGGAATAACCGCTATTAGAATCATGGCCTATTTATGTGATCCCATGGTTTGTTCATATTCTATAGACTTAAAAACTGCTGCACCTATTTAAAAAAATATTTTTGTATTTGATAGCCCAGTCCTTAGGCTAAGTTATAGGCTATTTAACATCACGCTACGCGGTGAATTCCTAATACAACGTGTACTAAGTAACTGGCAAGTACCTAAATAAAAATTAAATGATGTTCGTTGGTAAGCGCATCACTTGAGAAAACAGCTGGACGATTTTTATTTGAAAATAGGAAAATTTAGGAAAAATTGAAAATGCTTTTTATATAGAATTTTTTGTATATAATAATAGTAGGACATGAAAGTTATATGGATTCTACGATCACTACATACCTACAAAAATAAGTCAAGACTTATAATATATTCTGTGGTACCACTAAACGGATTTGAATTGATATAATCTAATCTGTATTTTGTACTTAAATCGGAGAATTTTCAATAAAATAATTGCCATTTAAAAAAAAGTGTACCGACTTCAAAAATTATGCACTGAAAATTGTGCTTTCTGAAAGCAATATATATTTTTAAAAATACCCAAATCTCTTCAAGTGTGCCTATAAAATTTGAAGAGTTGGACCACCATGATTGGATGACAATGGGACCACCTGGAAAGTATAGGTACCTACCCTTTAAAACAAAAAAAAATCATCTAGCTATATGTGAACATTGTTACTAGAGTAAGACAAAAGGTCGTGAATTTCAGAGTACTCTCTTAAATCTATCAATAACAAGTGTTTTGTAGCGAACATTTTTGTCGTGAACTGTGTGTTGAGTATGAAATAAGTGGGGAACTTGTTTATGGGTGTCAAGAAAACTGCTTTCACAAAATAGGGTTGGAAATATTTCGGTATTTTTAATCGATGAATTAACTGTCATAACATGGACGAAACATAGGTATACCACTGATGAAGTAATTAGGATTTACAAGCCATGTATGGTGCTTGACGGACGTTATCAGCTCAATATGCAATTCAGTTATTGCGCTATATTTTTTTGTTTTTACCCGAACTTCAAAAGAAGGAGGAGGTTCTCAATTCGTCGGAATCTTTTATGATTTTTTTATGTATGTTCCCCGATTACTTGAAGACGCCTAAACCGATTTGGAACATTTTTTTTTGTTTGAAAGGGTATACTTCCCAGGTGGTCCCATGGTCATCAGGTCAGGATTTGATGATGGGATCCTGGAGAAATCGAGAAATCTTCAAAGTTTATAAACACACTTGAAGCGATTTGGGTTTTTTTTATAGTGACTTGTGCATTTTCTTTCGGAAAGCACATTTTGGTTTTGAAGGTGGTTATTTTCTTCATCAAAAGTGGTTATATAATTCACAAGATTTCAAAATATTGACCCTATGTTTTTTATGCTCCTTGGAAAGTACTTACAAAACCAGGAGACACGTATTTTTTCTTTTTTCAAAATTTTTATTTTAAGTCGCCCAAAAATAATTTTGAAAATTCATTCAGTTTGTTTCTATTAGCTTTGACGTTTGTTTGTTGTTGTTTATACTCTTTTATATACTGTATTACTCTTTGGTTGTTTTTATTATATATTGTTATCTCAAATCTCGTAATTTTTACTTAATTTTCCACAAAAATTAACCCTCCAGCTCGTAAATTAGATCCGTAAATTTCCTGTTTTGTTCCCATCTGCAAAAATATTTGGCAACACTGAACTGTAAACTTGCCTGACAGAGAGACTGACATCTTTTATTTTTTACATTATAGAGCGCGCCGAATTTACCACACCCCGAGGATTTTTTCAAATATTTCGATAAATATATAATAAGAAATCCGAAAAAATATGTACCGTGTTTAGGTTTTTTTTACTTTTTCATTTATTTGAAATAAATTAAAATAAAAGTTATTGCAACTGTCAACATTATTGATAAAATACAAAACTTGCATTTTTGTAGGTCACATTTATTGCTATTCTATTTCAGGAGTTTTGCATTACTGGAAAGACCCGAGTTCAAATTTCACCCGGGCCAAAAATGCAAAGCGCCAATTTTCTCAAGAGAATAAGGTTTAATCGAATTTTCGTGCTTTGGAAGACACGTAAAGCTTCCTCAAAAATAACAGAAACCTACGTTTGTTAAAGGAGAATAAGAACCTACATTAAGTGCCAGCTGTTCTGTTCAATATGGGCAACTAACTGGCTTAAGAGTACCTACTAAGACTAAGGAGGTGCCACCAATTTTCTGGTAATTTGGCCATAAAATTGACCATTAATTAATAAGTTAGTTACCTGAGGCATCGTTTGTGTCGCGAGACAGAGCTCTAGAAAAATAGTTAATTGTGATGTTTTTAAATGTGAAAGGCGATCTAGGACGTCTAATTTGCGGGAACATAGTGTCTTCTATAATCTAATATAATTTTTTTTTTGTTCTTGTTCCATAGGCTCAAAAACTACTGGACCGATTTGTTTTTTTTTGCATTTGATAGCCCAATTCTGGAGGAAGGTTATAGGCTAGGTGATGAGGATCACGCTAATGTCCTAATATAACGCGTATGAAGTAACGGGCAATCAGCTAGATAATTTTCATAGAAAGTAAAAGCCGTCGCGACAATAAAACGACAGAAAAATACAAGTTAGTGTTAGGTGTCTGCAAAAATAGCAGAAAAAATGTTCGGTGATTTACTGCTTCACATCTCCATTGGTATATACTCAAAGGTTACTGGGTGTCTTTGGCTACAACGCGAGGTATTAGGCCGTGAAGATGTGGGTAAAATGTGTAACTTAGAAGACCAAACCTACCAACCCTAGTTCCATAAAAGCTGTAACTTTTGACACAGATCTGAAGTTTATGTCTAGTGTGGGACGCCTAATGGTGGCTGTGATTTAAAACGGTCTCCGTCAAATACTGTGTTTTGGAGTGTGCTTTTAGGAACGCCTTTTACACTTTGCTTCCTAGGTACATATCTATGCCATATTATACGAGATTTTTTTACTTTTAAACTTGTTTTAATTGACCCTTGTTAAAATGTTTACATAAATCAAGTCAGGTGGCTAGCCTGGCGCTGTCAAAAGTAGATGTAGTTCAAATCCGGCTCGAAGAACCAAAATAATATACGATCACCGGATTTCACATTGAAATTGAATAAACTGCAGGTTATCCATAATTTGTATGGGGATAAACTATTTCCAATTTCTCTGTAAATAATCAACCTGTGTCACTGTAATTTAGCATATAGTTACATCTAAGTGAAATAACCGTTTTTTTTAAATTGGTTTTATTGAATAGAAAATATGGGTGGTAAAATAAAGGATTATTTTGCTCCTGTTTTCTCTTCCATACCTAATCTATCACAAAGCTCTTAATTTTTTTTACAGCGCTGTTATAATACATCACGTTTTTTTATAGCTTTTGAAACTTCTTTATAGCTTTATTGTTTATAATTTATAGTTTAACCACCCATATTTCTTATTCAAAAACCCATTTAAAAAATAACAGACATTTGACATATATTGAATAAATATGCTAAATTACAGTGACACAGGTGGATTATTTACAGATAAATTGGGAATAATTTATCCCACAAAAATTATGGATACTTATAAATAGGGGCCTTTGAGAAATCATTGATGTGAGGACTCACAATTGCAAAATGTAAATGTTATGATGTGGCGCGGGCGCATGTCATACCTAGCTGCCCGTGTCGCGCCCTTCAGTCGTTCATTTCAGTTTGCCTTAAGTGTCAGTAAGCGAAATAGGTAATATGGAGGCTGGTCAACAATATAGAAGTGTGTGGGGAAAAAAATAATTGGATATACTGAAAACAAAGTAGGTATAACTAGGTACTTACAATTCTTATCAACGATAGCGGAATTTTGGTTTTTAACAATCATTGTTTTAGTGGGCTTCTTCACTCGGCTTATTACATCTTGTAGGCTCACTTTGATAGGTTCTGGCTTTTCTGTCACTTCTATAACCACACTTGCAGCTACTGTGGCCCAGTCTACATCTTTAGCGTCTTTACCGCGAGTTATTCCTCTTAACTCCTCTCTGTGAAAATAAAAATATTTTGTTTTTTTTTACTTGAATTCACTATTTGAAGTCCCTAGGAGTTCATTGACACTTACTAATCCAGAGGATTCATGGTCTGGTATTAACTAGACATACCGCAGGTTCGATCCCGGATCCCGGTTATGTAGATACATATATCATAATCCGATGTACATAATCCGACAAACCACACTTAAAGAAGTTTACATTTAAATATACCTCAACAGAACTGTCCTCTCGTCGTAAATAGATAGGTACAATAGGCTCAAAGAGGGAGACTTGAAGCTGTAAGGCAACCCATGAAATATCTTTTAAATAAAAATATAAAAAATCCAATCCAATTTTCAAAAATTACCTCATAGCACCAATCAGCGGGTATTTTACATTCCCACCACATACATCTCCACTAAAGTCATCCATATCAACTGTCCAGACCATGGCCCCTCCAAACCCATTGTCCTTAATCCATCTCATTTTGTTCCTGATAGATTTTTCATCATCAAAACCGACCCATTGGTCTCCATGGATGGCGTAAGGTACTTTCATTTCATCATCCCATACGTAGGTCGCGCCGTTTCGTAGCATTTCACATACCTGTAATAAGATTATTGATAGATTGATAGAAATAAGTATGTCAGGATCGTAGCAAATGGTATTTGATTGCATAAACCCCTCTTGGAATAAAAGGCGTGATGATAGATAGATAGACAGATAGATAGATTATTAATTTCTAATAGTATATTTTAAACCGAGCAAGTTAGTACGCCATCTATGAGTAGTGGCAACTTTTTATTCTAATAAGAATCTGATGGAAAAGAATGCATGAAAACCGATTGTGATGAAATTTGATACGGAGAAAGCCTATGGAAGGACATAGGTTGCTTTCCATCCCTCTGAGTGGGTATAATAGTGGATGAAAGTTAGTTCAGGGTTCCGTTTCTAACTTTATAAGGATGTGATGTTTAAATTCTTTGAGTAAGAAACAAACCAGGAACCTCTTTACTTTTCTACATTAAAAAAATGCTAAACCATTTCTCTACACAGATTTAGGATTTTTTATTAAAGCACATACGGAACAAAGCCTTCTATTTCATCAAATTATGATTTTCCCCAGATGTATTATTACATAAAAATCCCTTCTTTTACCTCATAATACGCCAGAAATCCTCCTTCCTTTGTGAATTCGCCAGCCTTACCTCCGCCGCTAGCAGCCGAGTTCACTTTGAAGTTGCTTGGATTCGACAAAGTGAAAGTTCTACCATACGTAGGCATACCTAAATGGAAATATATAATTCATTTTAGCAATGCTTTTTACTTAATAAATGCTACTGGGCTTGCTACCTGGTGAACACTGTTACTTGGTGTATCTGGCCACACTGCAAGGTAATAAAGGCCGTGAAGATATAGGGTAAAATTATAATGAATATAATTTTCATGAGAGTGAAACCGTGTGTAGAAGCTTGTATTTATGAGATATAGGGAGAGTATGCGAAAAAACTCGTTAGGTATAGCCTCACAAATACCATCGGCTAAACGAGGGAGACTTGGTCTTCCGCTGGGTACCCTGGAACCGTAACACGGTTTCGGGAGCTGTAAGTCAACCTGTGAAGAAAAAAAAGAAGCAATTTGGATAAGGTAGTTTGCTAGAAATTTTCGAAAATAACAAATTTTTAAGTTTTTCTTATGACTTTTTAATGCTTGAAATCTATTTTATAGTATACCTACACAATGACATTAATCTAGTTAAAAAATAGATAATACTTTGAAAAAACTTCAGGATTCATTTATATTTTGCATTTTAATACAAAAATTCACATATTTCACGCACCATGACCTTGGAAATGAACTTCGGTATTAAAATTTTGACAGCTGTCATCCGAAATGAAGTTCTCGTATGATTGGTTTTTTTTTTTCCTAGCGTCAATGTTTGGTAGACATGATCAGGATTCCATGTCACGCCTTGGTGAATAACGCACGAGCCAATCGAGACGTGATGGGGAATCCAGTTTAATCCTGTCCGTGCTGCGATGGTTGTGATTAGTCGACGACTAAAAGACATATCACGGTCGGCGGGATTATCTTAAATACCGATTAATCGGCTATAAACACTATAAAGGCTATAATACTTGATATTGGCAAAACACCGATGAACATTGGTGGAGCCATATGTAAGGAAGAAGAAGACATGACCAGTCTAGCTAAGGTCAGTGGTTTTCGAGATACTCTGTAAAATGTCTTCGAAAAACAATTCCGAGATATAACCTTTCTGAACACGTATATATATATAGAATTTAAAAATCGTAATTGAGACTAGACGCAGGGTACACAAGGTTCGTTTTTTTTATATTGTCAACACAAACATTTAGACACCTCAATCATCTATCTATAGGAGATTCAGGAGATTTCGGCAAGTAGGTAGCACTTTTACTGAAAAAGGGGCCCTTACTGAAGCGAACGAAAAACACTTTTTCAATTTTGCCATCGACACGTTATATGGCGCATTCTTCTACCATTCACCAAAACAGGTAAATCTTACCAATAATCAACTTCTCTTTAGGAGCACCAAGTTTGACCCAGAGATGAGCAGCGTGGTCTACTGACAGTTGTTTCCTCCATTCCGAATCTGAAGATGGGGAGTATAAGGGAGCATTATGACCGGTCTCTCTCTCCCATTTTCCGTGGAAATCGTAGGCCATAAGGTTTATGAAGTCTAAATAGCTGCAAATTAAAAAAAAATTAATAACATTATAATGCGTTCGTTTTCATCCAACTACGCAGTATTTTCCTCATTACTTGACAATATAGCGATCAGTAGGCGCTACTTTACTGCATATAATGCAGTAATGTTGTATGAAAATCCATAAAATCCCGCTCTGGGTTTTGTTTTTAAATTAGGTTATTTTTCTGTAGGCACTTATTATAAAGGTACTTTTTAAGGTAGACGTAATTATAAGATTTATGTGGCGGGCATGTTGCTTTATTGAATAATTTCTTTTTTATTAATTTTTCATGACGTTGGCGATGTAAATTTGGAAAAGCAGGTTGCTAACCTCGCTTAAGGTGTGACTTTTATTTCACTATTATTTTCAGAGCGAATTTAACACTCGATAAAACATAGACTGTTTGGCTGTCTTTGCCTTTGCCTTCCATTAAAAAAAAATTGTCGACGCGAATGACGTTTTGGCGGGCTTTGTCCGGAAAAAGTATTTTTAAAATAATTATAATTATTAAAGAAAATTTTGATTAGTTAATTTTTTTTGTTGTAGTTGAAAGAAAAGCAGATTACGAACCTCGCTGAAAGTGACTTATTGTTGCACTCATGTTTTTAGAAAAAGTAATTTTCTACTCGGGTCACTATTGTTTGTAAGGAGTAAAATCGAAAACTACTGGATCTTATTACAGGCTATGTTTTATTTATGAAAACGTATGGTTTCGTAGCAATACAATGATATTGTGTAAATTTCACATTTTTTTGGAATTCCTGTAAATTATAGCTATAAGTTAAACCTATTTTGGTTGCATTAGGTATGGTGTATCTAAAAATAATATAACTTGATTTATTTCTTTAAAAATATCTATAAGTGTTTTTTTAACAATTTTTGCTTTACGGGCGAAACCGTGTTTATAGATTAGTATTTACCTCAAAAAATATGATCAGCTAAAAAAGCTTCGGCTGGCAACAACAGAGGTTTAAATGATAAGGGAGAAGTATAATATTGAAAAAACGCATTCTAAAATTCAGGCCATTAAATTAACATAGCATATAATGCCATTGTTCTCGTGTTTTTGCGAGATTCGTTTTCATATTAATATTCAGAAATGTCAATTGTATAGAGTTTGACGGTATTTCCTTTCCCATCTCAACATCCAAACACAATGAATGCATTCAAGTTAATATTGAATGCTTGTGAACGAAGAACTTTGGTGAATCGTTCAACTATCGATTCCTTTCAAGGGAAGGGAAGGCCAATCATTTACATATGTAGTACGAAAGTATAGACAGGGGTAAATTGTTAACGAGCTTAGGGACTCATAATTTATTATATCACAAATCCTTAAATATTAATTTTATTCTGTTTTTTAGACTTTGTTGTTATAGCGGCAACAGAAATACATCATCTGTGAAAATTTCAACTGTCTAACTATCACGGTTCATGAGATACAGCCTGGTGACAGACGGACAGACAGACAGACGGACAGACAGACAGACGGACGGACAGCGGAGTCTTGGGTATGGAACCCTAAAAACTCACTCAGTTATGGAAAACCGAAACATATACCGCAAGACTAAAGTGACACTGATGAAGACGCTGATCTCCTTTATCCTTTTCTACGGAGTTGAATCCTAGACTGTCAGAGTGAAGGAGACACACTTTGAAAAGCTAATCGTGGTGGATAAAGTCGACAGAAAAAGACCAAGCGGTCGATCGCCTATAACTAAATAAAAATGCTGACTGGTTTGCCAATATTTGATGCCATGAGGACAGCCCTGGAGCAGCACATGGATAAGGACTAAGAAGAATATAGCTTCGGCTTCGCTGTGTAAATATTAAGAAAATTACTAAAGATAGTCAATGAATTTACCCGGAAACAGCTGGTACATCATATCCACTCTTTATATTATCTGGACCGACTGGCACAGCAGCTGTTAGCAGTAATCTAGGTTTCTTCACTTCTTGTGCTTCAGCTTCAAACGCCTCGCGAAGTTCTGAAAATAAGGTGAAACATTTTTTTTTTTTTTTTTTTTTTTTTTTTTTTTTTTTTTTTTTCTTCACGGGTTGCTTTACAGCTCCTGAAACCGTATTACGGTTCCAGGGTACCCAGCGGAAGACCTAGTCTTCCTCGTTTAGCCGATGGTATTTGTGAGGCTATATCTAACGAGTGGCTAGTTCTGTTGAGATATATTTAGATGGAAAAGCCTCTAAGTGTGGTTTGTCGGATTATGTACATAAGTTTTTAATTAAAAAACCCATTGGTACATGGCCGGGATCCGGGATCGAACTCGGGGTCTGTCTAGTAAATACCAGACATTAAAATCTATATATCTCGCGGACCCGGCAGACGTTGTCTTGCCTAAACGTTGGCTTGCCTGCACTACTCCTACCCCTACCCTTATTGAGGAAAGTAGCCCACGTATCCGGTATCTCACCGAAAATTTTCGGTCCGGCCAGCCGTATGATCGAGATTGAACACAGGCCACACATTAGCGATGTAAATAATACGATCTAGATCATATGCCAATCACTCACTCACACAGACACACAAGATTCGATTACACAAAGGCGTGTGGATGTGTGTGTGTGTGACAGATCGTTCCGGCCATCGAAATCAACCACAAATAAATGAAAATGGATGGCGGACCGTTCGTTACAAGAATTGGACGAGTCTGTGGTCGAATTCGGTGGGGCACCATCACGCTACGAATCAATGTAGCTGGTGACGCTGGTGAAAGCGCGAGGTTAGATTAGACTATAAATATCTGGAGTTATAGCATTAGAATAAGGATGTGAGCATAGACGATCTGTTATTTTTTAACCTTGAAGAAAAAAAAGTGGTGTTATAGGTTTTTAAAAATAAATATTAATATAATATCTTTTTATTTGAACGATATGGTTGATAATATTTTTTTAGACCCTAATGATGTGATTCTGTTGTGATATTTTGAGATCCTAAGGTCTCTAAGGCGCGCTGTCCTAATTGGCGTCAGTCACATGATAATCGTCGAAAATTATACTAAAACAATGGTATGTTTTTATATTTTTATTTCAAAGATGAAGCTATTTTAAGAAATTAATTTAAATATTTTTCTTTTCTATCTAGTACCTAGTATAGAATAGAAAACTAAATAAAGAAGAATGCGCAGTAAAATATGATGTTGTGACTAAAATGAAGAAAAGTGGTTTACGCTGGTTCGGACACATTGAAATAATGAAGGATGAAATATTGACAATCGCCGAGCATGTATGAAAGGTATGATGAATATAAAAGAAGCGAAAGAGGTATGTCAAGATCGTAACAAATGACATTCGATTGTCACTGCCTACCCTTCTTGGGATAAAAGGCGCGATGATAGATAGATAGATAGATCTATCTAGTAGTATTTTCATAATAACTTTTAAAGTTTTGCCAACAGACGACAAAATGACGTCATAATTTAGGTAAAAGCTATTCTACCCCATTTCTCAACTCTTTTGTCTTAGTGGCAGTACCACGGAAAAGAAAAAAAAATTAAAGTACAAAGTAAAAATACAAAATCTTAGATTTTACTTTACATACCGAATTGCCATTAATTTTCTTAGTATCCCAATATAATATTAGATTTATATATTTATTCCAAAGCTTTGTTTTTAACCGAACTTGAAAATAAGGAGGAGGTTCTCAATTCGTCGGAATCTTTTTTTTTTATGTATGTTCCCCGATTACTTGAAGACGTCTGGACCGATTTTGTTTAAAACATTTATACTTTCCAGGTGGTCCCATGGTCATCAGGTCAGGATTTGATGATGGGATCCTGGAGAAAACGAGAACTCTTCAAATTTTATAGGCATTTTTTGTATAGTGACTTGTGCATTTGCTTTCGGAAAGCACATTTTGGTTTTGAAGGCGGTTTTTTTTCTTCATTAGAAGTGGTTATAGTGCAATATCTATACTAATATTATAAAGAGGAAAGATTTTTATTTTTGTATGTTTGTATGTTTGTTACGTATAAACTCAAAAACTACTGGACGGATTTTGATCATTCTTTCACCATTGGAATAACATAGGCTATATACCATCACGGCATGACGACGGGAACGGGGTGGGAAGAGGTGAACATGACAAAAGCTAGGTATGAAGTGTATGTTTGCCAACATTCTGAAATAGTCACGTACGAAGTCGTGGGAAACAGCTAGTAGTTTATAAAAGAACACAAAATTATTGTTTCAAAATCAGTAAGTATTTATTTGATTTGATTATAAATAGTAGACGAAGACAATAGTAAAAATAAAATCGTGTGCAAATTAGAGACTGAATGCTGCAAGTTTTACTATAGAAGAACGATCACGGAATTTTTGAAAGGAGGTCTTGATTACAACTTCTGCAAGGACACAATTAGTCTACGAAGTCTTACAATATTTATGGAATATAATAGTATAAACGCGAAAGTTTGTATGGATGTAGATATGTGTGGATGTTCGTTAGTCAATCACACCAGAACAGCTGAACGGATCTCGGTTAAATTTGGCACAGAGATAGGCACATAGGCTAATTTTTATCCCGGAAAAATGTATGGTTCCCGTGGGATAGATTTGTTTTTGTTTTTCACGTGATCGACATGATTTTTTGCATTGTGGTTTAGGGATAGGAGAATGATACTACTGTTTGTACCGCGAATTTGAGTGGGGGAGGGGCAAATTACAGCCAAGGGATCATTTCTTTTTGGATCTATTTCCACGCGGGTGAAACCGCGGACAGAAGCTTGTTAAATATATAATTATTAACTTATGTGGGCATTGTTATATCTCTTACCACCCCATTTTTCTAACTAATATTATAAATGCGAAAGTTTGTTTGTTTTTTTTGTCCTTGGAAAATATCTCCTTTCTTTGAGAACAATGGTTGACATACAAATTGTGAAACGCCCCGGGTTGCTAGTTATTGTACATATAGAGAGAAAAAAAAATCAATTGCCGCATATATGAAGGCTCACTTGAGAACGGCTAGACCGAATTGGCTGATTTTTTAAGTGAAAACTTGTTTAGGCGCGTTGAGCGATTTTTGATAAAGGGAATCTTATGAATTCATGACCTGTGTTCGCGACATGTTTTCTGCACAAGAACATGGATTACCTGGCTATGTCCACCCGAGAATGTCAGAGCAGGAATTCGTTTTATTTTGGGGGTTAATTTAGGGGCAAAATGAAAAAGTAAACAAAAATGTTTTTCTAGTGCATCATGTGACATCTCAATGAAAGGACTCGCTATAAGAAATACTTTGCACAAGTCACTATAAAAAAATACCCAAATCGCTTCAAGTGTGCCTATAAAATTTGAAGAGTTCTCGATTTCTCCAGGATCCCATCATCAGATACCCTTTCAAACAAAAATAAAATTCCAAATCGGTCCAGGCGTCTTCAAGTAATCAGGGAACATACATAAAAAAACAAAGATTCCGACGAATTGAGAACTTCCACCTTTTAAAGTCCGGTTTACAGGAAAACTAAACGAATCCTATCTTAAAGTTCTGACCGAAAAAAATCGCAGTTATTTCAAATGTGTGCTTGATACACCGACGCACCTCAGATCACAAATGTAGGAGTCAGTACGAGTACATGCTACAAAAAAATTTGAATACAAAGAAAATGTTCCTCGAGATTTTCTCGTTTTCCCTCATTGAGTATTCTCACAAGGACGTGGTATCTAGGTATCTAGTATGAAATGCAGTCTTTAGTGCACTGCAGTACCTAAACAAGCTATTTATATTCATAACCTTTCTTTCGTTTCTCAATTCTGTTTTTGACAAAACTGTATTACACATTTTTACATAATATAAAAATTCTGCAAACTTGGAAATGTTTCAAGAAATACTAGCCACTGATTTCTGTTTATTTTTGCAAACCTACACCCGCGTAGAGATAGATCCAAATAGCAATAATCGCGTGGCTGTAATTTGCCCCTCCCCCACTCAAATTCGCGGTACAAACAGTAGTATCATTCTCCTATCCCTAAACCACAATGCAAAAAATCATGTCGTTCCCGTGAAAAACAAAAACAAATCTATCCCACGGGAACCATACATTTTTTCGGGATAAAAAGTAGCCTATGTGCTATTCCAGACTATAATCTATCTTTGTGCTAAATTTCATCCAGATCCGTTCAGCCGTTCTGGCGTGATTGAGTAACGCAGAGATAGTTGAAGGGTTGGAGAGTATCATCTAGGCTACTTTTTATACCAGAAATCTTTCAGGATAAAATCTTATGTCCCATTTCAAAATTCTCTATCTATCTATCATCACGCCTTTTATCTCAAGAGGGGTAGGAAGAGACAATCAAATGCCATTTGCTACGATCCTGACATACTTCTTTCGCTTCTTTTATATTCATCATACCTTTCATACATGCTCGGTGATTGTGTGTACTTTTAACGTCAATTCTATCCCATTTTTATATGTTCTTAAAATTATACCTAGGTCGTCCTCTGCCAGCATTTCCTTTCACTTCTGCCAAATAAACCTCTTTTGACAATCTTTTATCCTTCATTCTTTCAATAATGTATATTGTATACCCCATTATAGATTATTCATTGTAAAATTTTAAGGTTACAAAAGGATATTTAGAATATTTGAGGATACCCTTCTCTCATGAGAATGTCAAAAGTAAGGTCATGATGGATTTAACATTAGGTACGGCTTAGGCATGTCTTAGGTCATACAAATCACGCTTTATGATAAACCAAATATTCAAATATAATTCAACAAATATGAAAAAGCATTTTGTACTCAAAATACATCAACTGCGAAGTAAAAATGCACTTTTCACGCAAAACCTACTCAACGGATTTTATTGCGGTTTTCACAATTAGATAGGTTGATTTAAGGGGAAGGTTTACGAGTATTAAATATGGACCTGTCATGTTTAGGAGCTGAGCAATAACAATATTAATGAATAAAGTCCTGGAAAAAATTAGCGCTAGCGTGCTTTCTTGGCAAATGCTATCTAATCCATCAGAGATATAACAAAATGATGTAGAAAATAATTATGTAGAATTAAATTATCTACAAAAAAGTTAGTGGTAGCGTATATGTATCTCTAATATATGAGTAGTTATAAACGTATTTGTGTAGGTATTCAAATTGTTTTAAAATTCAATATGAAAAAAAAACTTCACGGATAGCCTTACAGCTCCCGGGAACCGTTGCCGGCCCCAGGGTACCCAGCGGAAGACAAAGTCTTCGTCATTTAGCCGAAGATTTTTTGTGGCTAAACCTAACAGTGGCCAGCACTGTTGGGGTATGTAGATGGAAAAGCCTTTTTTGTACGGTTTGTTGAATAATGTTATTTATTATAATAACTCATGTGGGGGATCGAACCCGCGACTTATCAGTTGTGAGCCGACGTTATATGCAATTATAGCATGAAGTCATTGAAAGACAAGAAAGTGCGTCGGTGGCCGAGTGGTTAAGACGTCTGGTATTAACTAGGCAGACCCCGGGTTCGATCCCGGATCCCGGCCATGACCAATGGGTTTTTTTATTAAAAACTTATGTAAATAATCCTTTGAGTATTTACCAAAGGAGACGTGAAGGGTATAAACCATCGAACAAATTTTTCTTCCACTTTTGGCGGGGGGGAGGTAAACGCCTAGTACTAGCCCCTGTACCACTGTATTTTTCTGTCGTTTTATTGTCGCAACGGTTTTTACGTTATATGATGATTATGTTAAAATACAAACATAATAATTATAATTAATGATTGGAAACACTAAGTTTGACGCCCTAGATCGCCTTTCCCGTTTTAAACATCACAATTAACTATTTTCTTAGAGCGCTGTCTCGCGACACAAAACGATACCAACGAAATCTAAGGTAACTTATTACTGCGCACCTGGTCAGTATAACTGGTCAAAGGGGGAAAAATTGGCGAAAGGGGGAGCCCGTCTATGGCCCCTCCATAGGCTTAGTACTCTATGAAATAATCCGACAAACCACACTTAGAGGCTTTTCCATCTAAATATATCTCAACAGAACTAGCCACTCGTTAGGTATAGCCTCACAAATACCATCGGCTAAACGAGGGAGACTTGGTCTTCCGCTGGGTACCCTGGAACCGTAACGAAAGAAAAAAAAATGAAAGACATTGAAAGACTGAATGTAGGTACCATGTCAAAACGACTCAACGGATATATATGAAACTATATAGTTCCAAGTACAATTAATTAAGGAATAAATCATGAGTTATACGTCGTTCTCTCTAATTAGGTCTCTAACGAGCCGTACAGCCTTAAATTCCCCTCAAGGGAACTGGTCAGAGGGACTGCACTAAGCCTGTTTACCTATTTCACACACAAACACACCATCACGGCATATATACCTTGCGACGTGGAATACAGTTGTATATTTTTTTATTATCAAGAGATGGGATAATATTAATAAAAAATAACAACTTCTTATTAGTTTTTCTTATATTGTCTTTTTATCAAGAAAAAAATGAAGTGGAAGTGGGCCGGGCATGTGGCAAGACTTACAGACCAGGGATGGACTGTGAGAACGACTCTATGGAGAGGCCCTCAGGGCAAGCGGGGTAGAAGACCATTGACACGCTGGGAAGATGAAATAAAAAAAACAGCTGGACCGCAATGGACTCAAGTAGCACAAGATAGAGACACATGGGTATCTTTGGAGGAAGCCTTCACCCGTACAGGGGTTCTTACAAATTAAGAAACTAGTATTTAAGATTATCTGTAATTTGTAAAAAATAAAGGGCTATTTTATTTTATTTATACAACAACCGGGTACCTACTTTATTTTAGTGTACTATTATAAGCCTCAAGTCAGTTTAGTGATTGAAAATTAACCATAATTCATTTAAAAAATTTTGAGTGTGTTAGGGACACCCGGTAGATGTGAAACATCAAGTTAGTATATATTTTGTTAGACGAAGAAATACACGCAGCGTAGGTCAAAACCAAGCGTCTCCGAAGTGTGAGACGCTTGGTCTTGCCCCATGCTAACGCGTTATCCCCTCTACGTGCGCGCAGCGGTAGGCGCAGACGGCGTAGGCCAAAACCAAGCGTCTCCTGAATTTTGTTTCGCATAAAAAATAGTATCAGTTAGTAATAATTACTTATTAGCAACATTTTAAAATTTTTGGCAACGTAGTGGTTATATTCTCTTTGATCTTTGGCGACAATCTTTACTCTATGCGAGCCGCCATGTTTGACATTGACATAAATGACATATAAAAATATACATTTTCTGCACACCTTCTCCATATAAACTTTAACTATGCCAAATCTCATACTCCTCGGTGACGAAATATATGGTTTAAAAGGGATACAACCCTAATTTCATCCCAAAAGGGGTAGGCAGAGACAATCGAATGCCATTTGCTACGATCCTGACATACCTCTTTCGCTTTTTTTTATATTCATCATATTTTTAACATATCGAAACTTTTTACGGGTAAAGCTGGAGCAGAAATCTAGTATACATATAGTGTAAAACAACCCTTATATCCTTAAGGGTTCATAGCACGAATCATTAATTGCACCCGCCAACTCATATATTGTGTTGCGGTGATTGTTAGGAACTTTTCCTTCTCTAATAGAATATGGAGAGAGTTTGCCATTGTTAGCATTGGTCTTAACAAAGTAATTCTATACATATTATACATTAGTTTTCAGTCCCGTATTCGCCTGTGGAAATAAAGCAGGTTCTAAGTTTATATACCTACTCACTGTGGTTTTTGAAAGGTTCACCAAAAACCATTCAGCCGTTTCGGAGTATATTCTGCACAAAAATTTAGACAGGCAAAAAATCTAAATCATTCTTCAGCACTATTGCTTCACGGATTGCCACCAAAGTCTCCCTCGTTTAGCCGATGGTATTTATGAGGCTATACCTAACGAGTGGCCAGTTCTGTTGAGGTATATTTAGATGGAAAAACTTCAATGTGGTCTGTCGGATTATGTAAATAAGTTTTTAATAAAAAAACCCATTGGTACCTACATTGCGGGTATCCAGGATCGAACCCGTGGTCAACCTAGTTAATACCAGACGTCTTAACCACTCGGCCACCGACGCACTAAATGTGGTTTGGATACATTGTAAGATAAAAGATTGACTACAAAGTTTATGTGACAGAAGTGAAAAGGAATTCTGGCAGAGGACGACCTAAAGTTAAAAGTACACACAGTATGATGAATATAAAAGAAGCGAAAGAGGTATGTCAGAATCGTAACAAATCCTTTAGCATATGTCATTCGATTGTCTCTGCTTACCCTTGTTGGGATAAAAGGCGTGATGATAGATAGATCGTTATATTAGAAAATCAATTTTCATCTCGGAAAAACTAGATAGGAACTATTAGGTCTAAAGTTAATCATAATGCTAATAAAACTTAATATTTTAAATGCGAATATTTATTTGTTTTAGATTCTTATGTCACTACGGGTAAATCCGGGGCGAAAAGTAGGTATTATAAATAATAGGTAACTTGGTACTGATTGGTTATAAACCTAGATTTCGTGCTTCGTTCTGTGATCACGAATTATTACGTTAGCGCACGAATCGTACTTTTATTTCATAAAACTATTGTGTCATTAGTGGTTCTGTTATAACATACCTTCACGCCTTTTTTGTAAAGGTATAGGCAGAGTGGACTGAGAAGTAAGACGTCTAAAGCGTCTAAAAATGATATAGGTACTCTAAGAAGAAACAATATATCTGAAAAAGTTTTTGAACGCGCTAATCTACGGAACTACCTGTCGGATTTGAAAAAATATTTTTGCATTTGATAGCCTACGAGTAAGGAAATTGATAGCCATATTCTTATAAGGTTATAGGCTATATAGCATCACGCTAGGACCTACAGGGGCAGAGCAGTAAACAGTAACGTAGGTGAAACCGCAAGGCACATGGGATACTGAAGTGTAAAAATTTTTAGAGTTTTTGTCTATGTCTCTCCCAGTGTTTGTCAAGAAAGATATCTGAAAATTCCAGGCATACCAAACATAGTATTCCATGTACTGTATTATTTTACTAGCGACTGCCCGCGTAGAATCTATTGTGCACAGGTTTGGGATAAGTTCATATATTATGTAAATCGCGGCCTTAAATCTCGAAACTAATGAAAGAAATGTCACGATTTTTTCAAACGACAACTTTTGCATAGACAATGGATTCGCTCTCTTTTGGATCGAAATTCGAACTTGAGATTTTATTTTGCTTACTATTACAAAAACTACATATCATAATATTTTCCGATTCCCGAGATCAAGGAATCGAATTATATACAAATTCCTAAGAAGGAGTACGTCGTTTGGTAGAATCCCGCTCTCTCTCGTTTTTTTATCTCGTTCTGGTTTTTCGATTTAATTATATAGATAAAGAGGAATCTATCTTTTTTCAATTCTGACCTACGGTACCCTAAAAACTCCATATTTAACCGACATTACAAAAAGTGTAAGTTTTCAAACAGAAGTTCAATATAAATGGGAGTTTTTAAGGAAGGCAGGTTTGTCGGCGACAGCTGCAATCGAGTATAAACGCTCTGATATCGACTTTAGGGATGGATTATTCTAACCCATAGACTTGTTATTTGTTAGAATTGATATATTTCTCTTTATTTTTCTTTTAATTTTTTAGTTTTATTTAATAAGTTTCATTATATGGAAAAATCGTAAGGATTTGGTACCATGAACAATCTATCTATCTATCATCACGCCTTTCATCCCAAGAGGGGTAGGCAGGGACAATCGAATGTCATCTGTTACAATTCTTTTATATTCATCATACCTTTAATGCTAGTCGATTGTGTGTACTTTTAATATTTCCATTGATCAATATATTGTTTATATGTTCAATAAAAGTACATCTAGGTCGTCCTCTGCCAGCATTTCTTTTCAATTCAGCCATATAAACCTTTTAAGTCAATCTTTCAACCTTCATTCTTACAACGCGTCCAAACAAAAAAAAATATAAACTGTTCATCTCAATTAACTGACTTAAGTGACTGGTAGCAGGGCTGATATCGTAAAGCTAAATATAAATGACAAAAATTCGTAAGCCTGCCATTAAATTGAAATTATCCTCCGCTCCTTTGTGTAACCTTCCTCATAAACGGACTATTTGACGCAAACATATTTTTTTAAACAGACTAAGATTAGCGTATTCAATCATACAAACTCTATTAAAAATAACTCCAAATCAAAATTAAGGATTTATAATTAGAACAAAAATTACAATGAAATGTTTTACACAGTTCTTCTAGTAGTTTGTTTGGTCTACAAAAGTGCAGCGACTCGATCTGTGGTCCGATTCGTTTCGTCCGATATTTGCCAATATTTTGAGGATTTTATCCCCGGAAAGGGGCACCGCCTGTGTAATATTGAAACTAGAGATGGGAATCTCGTGAAATAAAAGGTGGAAGAGCTTTTAAAGTGAAATAAAGCTAGGATATCTTCACGGTCCAATATCGGAATACGTATTGAGCGAGTTGATATTGCGGTTTTAAGTTTGAAACGGAAATATAAGACTTCATTCAGGGTTGAAATAGACAATTTTGGTTACATTTGAAGCTGTAAAATTTTATTTTATATTTGTAAGACAAAAGTGCCATTTTTATAAGTATTTTCTTTTAAAATTATTAACAATTCACCTTAGAAGACCACTCATACCGATTAACAATGTAAAGCAATTTCAGGACAGTACCTTTAAGTAAGAGCACGAAGTTTTTCTTGTCATCGCCTCCTTTAGGATATTCCCAGTCGACGTCGAGTCCATCAAAGTTTCTATCTCTCATGTACGGGATAGCCGAGTATATGAATGTTTGTCTTGCGTATCTCGTGGTTGACATGTCCTTGAATTTCTGGGTACCGAAGGACCAGCCACCTAGAAAAAAGGATTCCGTAAAAACTTAAGCTTAAAAACTATTTATTTTTCAAATTTTTACTAGTCGAACAAAACGCACTTAAATTAATTTATTTAGAAGGGGTATCAACGCAAAATACTTTCCGTGCCTATAAAATATCATAACACTGAATTAAATGTACTCAAAAATTTATTTCTATATTAAATTACATCGAAATTCGTTCAGCCGTTTAGGCGCGATTTAGTAACATACATAAAAACTTTGCTCATCTTAGATGTAAATTAAAATTAAATTCTGTACGTTGGTAAACGCATCTCTTGAGAACGGCTAGACCGATAAATAGTCTGAATAAGATATTTAGGAAAAGAAAAATTGGAAAAGTTTCCCGGAAAATAGGAAAATTCTGGAAAAACTGAAAGTGATTTTTTTCTAAGGGATGTTTGTATGTACCAATTTATCCAAAATTATAAAGGAAAATAATTGTCTAATAAAAAAAAAATTCAAGCCGAAATTGTGATTTTAGGCTATTTTTAATCCCGGGAAAATATCTATTTCCCTCGATAAAATAGAATGAATCAAGTATATAAGCAAAATATGTAAGAAAAGAGATTTAAATCCACTGTAATGGTTTGCACAACGCGTTCTTTGTGCCAGTTATGCAAGTGCACAGCTTTTTGTCGTTGTTTCGCGGAAAACTTCGTGAAAACAGGTGAAAATACCGACAATACCTAGGTCTCTTTGTGCCGTGGGAATGTTGCCGCTCGCTTAGGAAATAGTGATGTAGAGCAGTTTTTATCGATAATTATATCGATTGATTCGGATGTTGGCGATTTCTAAATTGTGGCGTGGGAAATTGTACTTCTAAATATACTTTGTCTGTAATTGTGAGTTAAACTTTAAAATATCTGAATAAGGTTAATTTACTGACTCGCCTCGACTTCAGATGTAAAAGTTGTTTATAAAAATTTAATTTTCCTGGGAGAATAATATAGGTATGTTTCCGGGATAAATAGTAAAACATACCTTTCACATTTATAGTATTATTACGTGGCACGTAACTTTCTCTTATTTTATTTCCATTTCTTAATTTTTTATAAGTATGTAACCTCTTTTCTTATCATGTTTTCTTTTATATTATAAAAACAAATGTTGTCAAAGCTTGTGAGCTGACGCTGTTGATTTTTTCATGGAGGAAAATATCTTAGGGGTTTATGGCATAATTTTATTTTTTGAATTGTAAATAAACTCAAATAAGAACCTATATTTCATTTCCTGTTTCTGAGAGGAGAAGAGAGTCTTGTAGCATTATCAGTTAGGATTTTCTGATGAAGTCTTCCTCAGTTAGCAGATTTTTTGAGGCCATGTCTTAACGAGTAGTCACTTCTATTAAGGTATTTTGGATCAAAAGGCCTCTCGATATTTTATATTTTATCAAATAAATCAATAAATTTTTGATTTCAGATTTTTTTAATTATACAAAAATATAAACATTTTTGTGCTATGAATATCAAATGACAATCTGATTTTACATTTTAAAATATAATTAATATAATTTATTTACCACGGCTTGCACTTAACAATTTTATAATTACAAGAGTGTGTTTGTTATTTGTCCTTCCTTTACATCAAAATGGAGAAACGGATCTACATCATTTTTTGCACAGAGATATCTGGAGGACCGAAGATAGGCTACTTTTTATCACGGGAATATATCTTTTTCCTTTGAGAAAATGGATTTTTTGCTAGTTGCTAGTTTTAAATATTTGTGTAAGTACAATTAAGTACATAGTTGATAAAATGTTGTTAAAGTAGATATCGATAAAATCCCAAAACATTTTGTAGGTCATCACTACACTTCAGAGCTTTGTTAGCAATGCGTTTACGAAACGAATAAAGTATTGCTGTTATACAAAATTGTTAACATATAATTTGTGTCATTTAGAAAAAATATTTTACTTAAATATTCCGAGAACATTAATATAAATTAAATTGTGAGTATTTAAAGGAATTTATTATTTAAAAAGGGTATTTTAACCTGATTTGTCTTTTTACCATTATTGTAAATGTAAAAGTTGGAATTATAGCCACTACTGAACCGATTTGGACACCTAGAAGCTAATACGAGTATTACATATATTTATGGTACTTTCAATCTTAAAATTCCTGTCTAAAAGAATTTCCTACCCGAGACATAAAACCTAAAGCAGTGGTGACAGTGTCCACATTTATCGAGTTAACCATATTAAATAGGTGACAAATCTGTTACTACTGTATAGTATAGGCATAGGAAGTGTGTAATAGAATTGCTTTATCTTACCAATTGCTAACAAAACTTTCAATTTCGGATTAGCTTTCTTCAAATTGTTCATTCTGTCGTAAAGACCGGTCTTTCCGTCTTTGGTTTCATCGTTGGATTCGAAAGAACTGAGTTTTCCCTTCTTCAACCAACCGAATGCGAAAATAATATGTGTGCATAGATCGGGCTGTATGTCTTCTGGTACGAATTTTCCGATCTTTGTCCTGTATTGTGACCAATTTGTGTAATAACATACCACCTGAAAAATAATAAGATAAGATTAGAAATGTCAGTTATTTTCCTAGGTAACAAGTAAAGTTTTCCTCGGTTTCAGGTAGGGAACAACCTCGATAAAATGTACGATTTGCACTCCTCACACCGTGTGCAGGACGATATAAAGTATTTTTCTTAAATTATGTAAAAAAAACAATTAAACAGTAAATGTAATTGGTTAAAGTTTTAACCAAGCTATTTAATTAAAAAAAAAGTACATAGTTGTTGCGTAAAATATTATGAACTAAAGCGCTCTTGGCTGTCCATTGATTTTTTTGAAATTGATAAACCAAGGTATTTATTTCTATTTCAAAGGAGACTAATTTGAATATTTTTGTTTTCTATGCATTCTTTCGCTTTCCTGAAATCTGTGGGAGTGATTTCGTGAAAAGGGACGGAGGTGTGTAACAGGAAGCCGGGGATGCGCGCGCGGTGGTAGAGTTGGCCAACAGTGTGTGCGTGTACCAAGGTGAGATGTCAGATGTTACGTGTCATATCCGACTACTAGGCTGTAAGGCTCGCTCGTTTTTTTTAAATTTTCAAAGTTTTGCTGACAGATCTCAGATCTCAATTCAGCTCAACGATTAATTATAATTTAGAGCCAAACTGATGAAGTTAAAACACGGTCATTGGTCGTCGCAAAATATTATTCACTGAAGGCTAACTAGTTTATTAAATGTCCAGCGACATGGGTATATCCGTGTTACTAGTTCCTGGTTGACATATATACAGACTCGTATATGGAGCAAGTTACACTATTTAAAATTCAACCTAAATTTTCAGCTTTGAAAACTGCGGCATCCATATGCGGTATAACAGAGTCAAATTGGATATCGGCAAGTTTATCACATTATAGCAACTACGACGAATTTTACAATAATTGCTGTTACAAATGCAACTATGTACAAACCGTGTATATTGTCTAACAAAATAAACAGGGATATCGTAGCTTTTTATTTGTGAAAGAATTTTTAGAATCGGAAAACTTATAAATAAAAACACTAACACAAAATACAAAATTTAAGAAGAAACGCTGTCCTTACCTTATATCCATCTTTATCCTTATGATCTTCAGTGACAACGGAATTGTCTATCGCAGCAGATGATTTTCTACTTGCTATACTTGGTCGACTACGAATTTTAGGTCGGTTGACACTGGCAGATATAATTTGGTCACTAGATCTACTGATGCTGCTAGATACAGATGTTGTCACTTTCGAGGGCTTACGTATTCTTCTTCGGACATCTGGAAAAAAGAAAAAAAATGAGTTTGATACCTACGAGGTGATTTTATGAAATTCTCGGAATAAAAAAATGTCACGGATTTTCGTTTAGGTTTTACTTTAAACTACCTCATTGTTTCTACCCTAATGTTCTTATTTTTTCAAAGGATCTAGCTAGACTATGCATTTTAAAAATATAAAAAATATCGTTTTGTAATTTATTTTGACAAAACAAAACAACGCACTTGAAAAAATTTTTTTTTAAACTTTTTCCCCAAAATTAACCCTTATAATCGAAATTAGATTATTTAGATAATTTTAGTACCTAGGTATGTTATTGACATGGTGAAAAACTACGTCCGTACGTTTTCTTAGCTGAAAAGTTAGATACCTCAAATTACGAATTTTGAAAAAGAAAACATACCTACTTAAATACTTAGTTTTTCACAATGTAAATACCATACTTGTTGTAATTAAATAATATTTAGGTGTAGTAAAACGTATTCGCCGTTTGTATGGAAATGGGCGCGGTAGCTGCGCGGTAAAAAATCCTCTGCAGGTAAACAATATAACGCCACTAATATTATAAACGCGAAAGTTCGTATGAATCACGCCAGAATGGCTAAGCTGATCTGGGTGAAATTTGGTGCAGAGATAGATTATAGTCTGGAATAGCACATAGGCTACTTTTTATCCCGTGGGATAGATTTGTTTTTGTTTTTCACGGGATCGACATGATTTTTTGCATAGTGGTAGTTTAGGGGTCAGAGAATGACATATATTACTTTTTATAACGCGAAAGCGGGCGGGGGAGGGGCAAATTACAGCCACGGGACTATTTTTTTGGATCTATTTCCACGCGGGTGAAACCGCGGACAGAAGCTTGTTAAATAATAATAAATAATTGTGGTATGTTTTAGTACAATGCGGTAGGGCTGCAATACGTATTCATCTCGACATATCGTTTCAGTTAGATTTATTGCTGTGAATATGACAATTTATTCGGCTTAAAAGCGAAAACCTATGTCACTCACTGTTCATTTAATATGGATACGTCTACAAAAAAAAAATCAAAAATTTGAAAGGAAAATATTTCTTGATATTGTTTTCAGTTCACACGCTAAAATTCGACTCCTTACGGCTCCCGAAACCGTGTTATCGGTCTCTGGGTACCCGGCGGAAGACCAAGTCTTCCTCTTTAAGCCGATGGTATTTGTGAGGCTATACTAGTGAAAAGCCTCAAACTGTGGTTTGTCGGATTATGTACATACGGCTAAATTCACATTATATTCTACAAAATTAATGTTTTTTTTCGCTGATGAAGGTGCGTCGGTGGCCGAGTGGTTAAGACGTCTGGTATTAACTAGGCAGGTTTCGATTCCAGATCCCGGCCATGTACCAATGGGTTTTTTAATTAATTATGTACATAATCCGACAAGCCACACTTAGAGGTTTTTCCATCTAAATATACCTCAACAGAACTAGCCACTCGTTAGTTATAGCCTCACAAATACCATCGGCTAAACGAGGGAGACTTAGTCTTCCACTGGGTACCCTGTAAGGCAACCCGTTTAAAAAAAGTCTATATAAGAATCATTAAATAAACATTTTTAGTTTAGTCTTCTTGAAATCTTAGTTGGGAGGTTGTTAAGGATTTTTAGAACTAAGCGTCTACTAAGAAATAAAATAATAGTTTAAGCTTAAAAAAAAATTTGTTTTCTCTAATTCTCTTATTCAAACTAATAATATTCTTTTTTGCTTGCCACCTGTTCTGTTTAATATGAACAATTTAGCAAAAAGTGGACACTAAAGGCTAAGAAGATAGTTCAGCTTTTTTATTTTATTTAGGCATTCCATACTAAAACAGTCTTTCAAATAACTTTTCCGCGAAGATTTACGATGTTCATAAATGAACGTGTACCCAAAATCCGTTTAGGTGATATTGATATGGCCTAACAACATTGAGGACGTTGCCAATATTAAATAATTTACAATTGAACCCAGATCACGCCTTAACGGATTAACGGATTTGCAAGGGTTTAAAACTACTAGGTAGTTTGACTACGGCTTCTCCCCATATCTCTTTGACAAACTAAATTTTTTTTAAAATCTTCTTTTGTGGTGAACCATGCTGGCAACCCATACAAAAACGGGCTTCAGAAACTCAAGTATTGTACAAAACTTATTAAAAATAGCAAGTTCTAGATCCTAAATATATATGAAATTATCTTTATACTAAATGTATAAAATATGTCAATATCAGCTACACCTAGGTTTTATGAAGCCCTGAAAGTCAACAATTTCATGCATATTTTCAACCAACTTTGCGACTCGAGTTCTCTTAATGTAATAACTTATGTATTTTTTTTACAATTTGAATAAATATAATTTCACATACTTTATGGATCCATTAACTAGAACTTGCTATTTCTAATATTTTTTGTACAATACTTGAGTTGCTGAAGTCTGTTTTGTATATTATCGCAAGACAGGTTTAGTTGAGAAATCGTACTGAATGTTTCTGGTACCTAAGCCTTGGTCTATCTTATCTTATCCTTGGTTATCTTATCGATTTTAATAGTAGTCCATCTTGCTCACATATTTATCAAGAGACATGGACAAAATAAGTCGCGCGTAAAACTGAGTTCGTTGCGCTGTGATGCGTCGACTTAAATTCTTGTATTTACCTAGTAAGTATAGCAGTATAATGTGCTTATTATTATTTATTTTATTATTTTAACGATATTCACGATATTGTACAAGGTAGGTATATAGCCTACCTTCCGCTGTCTGTTATTATCCGAAGAAGTGCGGACGCCTGTTTTACATGCCCTTTGAATCATGAGAAGTCGATTAAGGATTGGTGCCTAATTTTTGACTTGATCTATCACTCTATCTATCATCACGCCTTTCATCCCAAGAGGGGTAGGCAGAGACATTTGCTACGATCCTGACATACCTCTTTCGCTTCTTTTATATTCATCATACCTTTCATACATGCCTTCGATCAACAAAATGTTCTATAAGTAAGTTAAATAAAAGTTCACATAGGTCGTTCTCTGCAAGCATTTTTTTCACGGAACTAAAACAGCATTAATATTAATTTTAAATATATATTTTTGTAAGGATATATAAGAGTAACGAAATGTAAAATTACTTTAACGACTTCCTATTCCCCGATTCCCACTTGTGCGGTTCAATACAAAATGTGAAGGAAATTTTATTACACGGAACAGATTGGAGAAATAGTGTGCTATTTAATTGTTTGTTCGCTCAATTTAAGTGCGATAACTTGTATAATAATAGTGACATGATGGGGAATCCAGTTTAATCCTGTCCGTGCTGTGATAGTTGTGATTAGTACTGACTAATAATATTATAATAATCACTGGATTAACATGGTAGGTATATCACGGTCGGCGGGAACATCCTATCTACCGATTAATCGGCTATTGTTACTGTGACGTCTATAATACCTGACATTGGTGAAATCATCAAAACCCTGATGGAGCCATTAAGCAAAAAATAGAATAGAATAATTATAATTTCATATGATCAAAAAATTATCATTGAAAACTATGATGATATACTGGTACACATCACTTGCCTGCCAAACTAGAAGTCCCTGTTTTAAAAACGAAGACATAGCTTACTTGCTTCGTGGCACTAGAAAAGTATTGTTAAAAGTACACACAATAGCCGAGCATGTATGAAAAGTATGATGAATATAAAAGAAGCGACAGAGGTATGTCAGGATCGTAACAAATAGCATTCGATTGTCTCTGCCTCTTGGGATTGGACCATCGGCTAAACGAGGAAGACTTGGTCTTCCGCTGGGTACCCTGGAACCGGACCCGTGTATGCATGGTTTGACTGATGATTAAATCCCAGCCCTCTTTCTTATACGACGCTCTAGCCATTCATCAAACAATCAATTATCATTGAGATATCTAAAAAATATTTATAGACTGTTTCATTTTCTTTGCCAAAAAATAATACCTGATTAAATCGTAGCATTTAAATTGAGAGAATACAGTGTAGATGAAGCATTTTATAGTGATTTAATGAAACGTAAGGAAATAGAACAGACAGCTTCTATGCGTTCCGTTTGTTACTTCAGTTGATCATCTATCTATCTATCATCACGCCTTATATCCCAAGAGGGGTAAGTAGAGACAATTGAATGCCATTTGTTACGATCCTGACATACCTGTTTCGCTTCTTTTATCATACATGCTTGGCGATTGTGTGCACTTTTTTTTTATTTGCATCGATAAAAAAAAATATATGTTCATCTAGGTCATCCTTTCACTTCAGCCATATAAACCTTTTTAGCCAATCGAACATACAAACAAATATATTTTTTTATATATCAGATAATATGTCTTTGAAAAAAATATGGAGGAAAGAGCTTTGCTGTACCCTATACCAGGCCTGTCACACTTCGCAAATTTTCCGAAATTTCACTCATATTTTAATATTTCTTAAGATATTGTGCCTTTCAGCACAAACGTATAACAAACAATATATAAACACGCCTGCACAAGACGGCGTCAAGGCAATCTCAGACTTTGCTCTAAAGTCAGTCGCAAGTCGACTGCAGACGCGCGGAAAAAGTAGATCTCAAAGGATCTAAATTACCCATCGCAATCCCGATTATCGTAGTTCGTAGCTGACTTTTTAGGGTTCCGTAGCCAAAGGGTGCAAATGGAAACCCTATTATTAAGGCTCCGCTGTCCGTCCGTTCGTCTGTCACAGGGCCGTATCTTTTGAACCGTAATAGGTAGATACTAGAAATTTTCACAGAATGTGTATTACTATGACTGCTATAATAACAAATTTTAATAATAAAAATAAAATAAAGTTAAAAATATAAGGGGGTCCCCATACAAAAAACGTGTTTTATTCGGCGTTTTTTGCTCGATCTTAATAATGGCAATACATACAAACGTCTAACTAGTATAACTATAATGGTAATACAACGAATATTATTTATTATCATTGGTTCCTGCTCCATATAGGGGCGTCAAATTTGGTCGGATCTTAGTGCACATTATTGAGCGTAATTGGCCGTTTTTCTGACTCCTAAACAACAATGGAACAGACAAATTCATCTGCAAACTAGATTCTTTCTTTAATTTACGCAACCTTCTGATGATCCTCACAATTCCTGCCAACAAACATCCTTCAGGCGGAAAAGTTGTGACGTGATTTCAACACGCAAATATTACCTATTGGTTTTGCAAGTAATTAATAATTATGTTTATTTTATGGTCGGTAATTGAGCTAACACTTGACGTTATGCATTCTTGATTTGATTTTGTGCTAAACGGGTGTTAGTTCCTAAGACAACTTTTTTTAATGTAACTCGACAAAAAAAGGATCATGTAAATACTTACTTGTTGAATTTGATGTAGGTGCGATGATTGCTATTATTAGGACGACTGTGAACGTCCATCGTAGTAATCTTGGGGGCCACTGTAACAAACATAAAATACGGTTAATTCTGCGGGAAGTTCTTGCTACATTCAGCTCAAAATATTATAAAAATTAACTAAAAAGTTAAAGGGACACGTAGCTCGAAGACACGATGGTAGATGGACGTCAAGGATTACTGAGTAGAGACCTAGAATGGGCCGACCACCAGCGAGATGGAGTGACGACATCCTGAAGAGAGAGGGTTGAGCGTAGAGGATAACTGCGGAGGATAGGGAGAAGTGGCGCAATGCTGAAGGCCTACGGACTAGTGGACGGACATAGACTGAAGAAGAAAAAGTAAAATAAAAAGTTTAAAATAAATTGATTCCTATTGGAAACAAACCATTTTCTATATTTTAACATTTACAGTGCCAAGATTTTAAATAAAAGCGTTTTACATTTGACAGCAGGAGATAAAAAAGGGGTCTAATACGATTTTATTTGAAACCTTACTGTAAAGGTTAACATGTAAAAAATTACTTGTTTCCAATCGCAATAATATTCAATACCAAAGGTTGTTTTGAAATATTGTTTTACGTTAATTTTTTAGTTTTGACAGAAACCATAGAGCTTGTGCAAATCAAATGTGTGATAAATATTCGATCAGCGATTTGTGAATGAAACGGTAGACTTGTTTCTGTTTTAGGAGCAATTTTTTTATTTATCTATCCATCACGTCTTTTATCCCAAGAGGGGTAGACAGAGACAATCGAATGACATTTATTACGATCCTGACATACCTACCTCTTTTGCTTGTTTTATATTCATCATACCTTTCATACATGCTCGGCGATAGTGTGTACTTTTAATATTTCCATCGATCAAAATATTTTTATATCTATACTAATAATATAAAGAGGAAAGATTTGTATTTTTGTGCTTGTGTATGTTTGTAATGAATAAACTCAAAAACTACTGTGCCAATTTCAAAAATTCTTTCACCATTGGAAAGCTACATTCACCCTGAGTGACATAGGCTATATTCTATTTTCAAAATAATTAGGGATCCTTACTAAAACTCCAATAATGTATCCCAAGGTGTAAAAAAAATATCTAAGAAATTCCTTACATCGCGTGCGCTGCGAAAACTATTGATGATATAGAGGTAGTGGTAGTGTTAGAGGGCAGGTGTAGGGGGTAGGAGTAGAAGTAGGGGTAGGAGTAGGGGTAGGGGTAGGGGTAGGGGTAGGGGTAGGGGTAGGGGTAGGGGTAGGGGTAGGGGTAGGGGTAGGGGTAGGGGTAGGAGTAGGGGTGGGGGTGGGGGTAGGGGTAGGGGTAAGGGTAGGGGTAGGGGTAGGGGTAGGGGTAGGGGTAGGGGTAGGGGTAGGGGTAGGGGTAGGGGTAGGGGTAGGGGTAGGGGTAGGGGTAGGGGTAGGGGTAGGGGTAGGGGTAGGGGTAGGGGTAGGGGTAGGGGTAGGGGTAGGGGTAGGGGTAGGGGTAGGGGTAGGGGTAAATAAATAAATAAAATAAATAAATAAATTATATCCACGGGCGAAGTCGGGGCCGGAATGCTAGTTTTCAATAAAAGTACACCTAAGTCGTCCTCTGCCAGCATTTCCTTTCACTTCAGCCATATAAACCTTTTAGTCAATCTTTTATTCTTTATTCTTTCAACGTGTCCAAACCAGCGTAAACTAATTTTCTTAATTTCAGTAACAACATCATCTTTCATTTCGCATTACCTATTCTCTAATGACATCATTCCGGTTGCAGTCAATTCGCTTTATATCACACATTCTACGTAAAGACCGCATTTCCACTGCATTTATTTTACTTTCATGCTTCTTATTCCATACCCAAGTCTCAAGTACCCATATTATTTTCCCATACCACGATATTTACTAACTACAATGCCACATAGCGAGACGTAAAATATTACACATCAATAACACAATATTCCGTATATCATCGCCAAAATGTACATTACATACATGTCCAATATCGGTCAGCAAGTGTCACAGAATCTCATATATTATGTATGCATCCCCGAACACCTGCGTTCAACTGGTCGATATATAGGAGATTGAATATTTTAATTAAAGGTAACCCTACACGTATATTTCCTAAAAAGGTAGGCAGTGGGATCATGATATCTTTAAGAACGACAATTCAGCGAGGTAGCGCAGCCAGTGTTTTGGGAACCATGCCACAGGGAGGGGTTCTGGAAGAGGTATTATTTTTACTTATAATTTGTATATATACGGCCTTATTCATAAACATTTATTAGCAACGTTTTTGTTAAAATGTGTTTTGTTTATTTCTATTATTAATAAAGACAGGTTTGTTAGAGAGAAAACATATTTACATAGTTGCTAATAAACGTTTATGAATAAAGGCCTTAGTTTTTAAATATATTATTTATTTATTACTAGTGGACCCGGCAGACGTTGTCCTGCCCAAACATTGGCTTGCCTGCTATTTACTCCTACTACAACTACTCCCACTACCCCTACACCTACCACTCTACTCCAACCCCTACCACTACCCCTACTACGACTACCCCTACTCCTACCACTACTCCTACCACTACCTCTACCCCTACCTCTATCCCTACTCCAACTCCTACCACTACCACTACCGCTGCTCGATTGAAATCAAAACTTGAAGCATTAAACCAAATCGATTTGACAGTTGAATTTTTGTTTGTCATCAATCCGTTCATTCGAACAAACACGACTTTGTTTTATATCTAATAGGTATTAGATTATACATGTTAGTTAAGATGTAAATATTTATATTATTGTTTTTTATTATAATTTAGTACTACTATTTAATTTGGGCGAAAAATAGAACGACAACAATATTAAATATTATTAATAATATTATGAAATTTTAAATATCACACCTATGGTCTTGAGTTCTTAAAAAATCCCAAAAAGCAGTTTCAGTTTTTTCTGAATTTTCAAATTCTCCTGGCAACTTCTCTAATTTTTTCGAAAATTTGCTCGAATCCGTCCAGTGATGCGTAAGTTAATCGAACAGCATTTAATTTTTATTTATATAGATAACCTTTAAAATGATAGCTCAATCATCAAAAACATAGTGAATTCTTTTCGAAAATGTCATATATATTTTTATTGAGTATAAAGAGGTAAAATAAGTTTGGATGTAGGGGGCAATCTCTGAAACTACATATCCGATTCTGAAAATTCTTTCACTAATTGGAAGCTACATTATAGAGTGGTATATTTTATTTTGTTCGTATATATTTCCTAGGATTTTGTCTTTTTTGAAAAAAATACAAAAAGGATCACATAAGTACAATACTTTCGTAAGCAAGACAAATAACGGATCTTCTACGCCAGCTCAGCCATAAATCGCGGCCCGGGTACGGATGTGTTTTAAAAAAACAGCCGTAATCGCGGTTTTGGCGGTATCCGGCCCCTTTTTTCAGTAAAATTTTCATGAAATGAAATTACTGAATTTAAATTAAATACGAGAAAGAGCGTTAAAAAATTTAACACAAGCAAACAAACACATATTCACGGCTTTTATTTCTTGCGGTGTGGCAAGTTGTGAACAGAACAATTGGCATAAAATTGGTGTTTAGCATTTTTGCGTAGGAATTGAACCCAGGAGCTCGAGCCCTACCAATTAGGCTTTTTAGGGTTCCGCACATCCGATGAAAAAACGGAATTCCTTATATCTCTCTTGTGTCTCTCTGACTGCCCGGACGAAAAAGTTTGAAAGTTGGTACATGTGTAGAGTTATATACATAGAGTATAATATACATTATTTTATAATTTTAAAATACATAATTGGGAATATAGGACCTCTCTTATTTACAGGAAAAAAAATCTTAAAGTTAAATGACCTACCCATTTCTAAATAATTAAGCAACAGCCCAACCAGCTAAATGAGTAGGTAACGCTTTTTTCTAATGCTAAGATTCCTGTAACTTACTGCCGTTACGGAGGCTATTCTGAAAAATTATTGGTACAAACCACTGAAAAAATTGCACAGCATAAAATTTCAAAATCGTGCCTCTCATTTCTCAACACAGTAAAAACAGGACGTGCCGAGCTCAAAAAATAATAACTATGAAAGAAATATCGACGGCTTGTCCAAAAAATTCATTACTTTTTAGGGTTCCGTAACCAAAGGGTAAAAACGGAAACCCTATTACTAAGGCTCCGCTGTCCGTCCTTCTGTCTGTCTGTCCGTCTGTCACCAGGCTGTACCTATCTCATGAACCGTGATAGTTAGAGAATTGAAATTTTCACAGATGATGTATTTCTGTTGCCGCTATAATAACAAATACTAAAAAACAGAATAAGATAAATATTTAAGGGGGCTCCCATACAACAAACGTGATTTTTTTGCCGTTTTTACAGATAATGGTACGGGACCCTTCGTGCGCGAGTCCGTCTCGCACTTGGCCGGTTTTTATATAAATTAGTTTAATATACATAAGTTATGTTTCTTATGTATGTCAATTACAAATTAATTATAATATGCCTAATTAATTACTTGAATAATCATTTTGTCATCTCTTACAAAAATAATTAATTTAAAAATGGCTTGGTATTTAAGGGTAATTTACACATATGTTATGACGTCATTTGCGACTGTGTAATATCGGCCTAATAGCTGTTGAGTGGTGACTACAAGGTCAAATGAAAGGAAAAGGAGTCAAGCAAAAACTTTATTTTATAGAGTAGTTTATAATATAGAGATAGATTTTTAGAATATGAAAATTATGTAAAGATGTCAAAGATCCCAGTCACATAACAATGATAAAAATACGACTGAATGAATTAAGAAAAAACAAGTTAAAAGTGTAGGTAATAAATAATCTTCTTCTTTTATTAAGGCTCCAACAATGTTCATCGGTGATTTGCCAATGTCAAGTATGTGTTTATAGCCGATTAATCGGTATTTAAGAAAATCCCGCCGACCGTGATATGTCTTATTAGTCGTCGACTAATAACAACCATCACAGCACGGGCAGGATTAAACTGCAATGAGTTCCCATCACGTCTTGGCGGGCGCGTGCGTTATTCACAAAGACGTGACGTGGAATCCTAGTTAATAATGAAATGTGTTGTAATGATGACAGAAGTGTCAACATTCGAACTTCAAGTTGTTTGTTATATTCTATATTTAAATTTGTTCAGTAAATCCATAAAAATGTTGCAACCACCTGAATGTTTGTTTACTAATCTTCTACTAATATCTATACTTATATTTTAAAGAGGTAAAATTTGTAAGTTTGGTTGTAACCGGTAATCTCTCATACTACTAAACCGATTCTAAATATTATTTCACTAATAGGAAGCTACGATATCCCTGAGTGACATAGGCTATATTTTATATTGTTCTAATATATCCACGGGTGTAGCCGGGGGCGGAAAGCTATAACTAGATAAGTTTGTATTAGCATACATCATTAAATTATTAATTCAAGTTTACATCATTACATTATATCGATTGGTTTTAAATGCCGTTCCTAATGCAATACTGTTTGATATTTGTAAAATGTAAATTATACATTATAAATTTAATCGTCTAAACAAGAATAAAATTATTTGTAATATCAAAATTAACATGTTCCACTATTTTTTCTTAGGCAGCGATTCGATAATTTAATGGACGAGAATTAATTTGAAGGACGCGTCACGTTTAGGCACATTTCCTTACATGAGAGAGAAGAAAGATATAATGCAGAGAGAATGAGAAACAGAGCTATACATTGTATATCTAATACACAGTTTAGACTATTCGTGTCTCTTTTTTTAAGAAGTTTCACTTCTATCATGTGTATCATGTTTTATATTAGATTTTAAGGTTCTTTAGATATTACACATCATTAACGAGTAGGTACCCACTCGTGTTTCTCCATGTTAGTTTTCTTACATTGGCCAGGTTTTAAGTGTATTTAGAATATAATGCGTACCTAATTATGTATAAGTAAGTAGTCTCTATATGAATCACTACTCTATGCTACACCGGACAATAAGGTCAATATTTATAGATTAATGGAATATAGATAATTTTATAAATTCACTTTGGTGCTATGTCGACATTCTATACTGTAAAGAAACTTATTTCATGAATTTAAAATATTAAATTATTTAGAAATAACGTCCTTGTCTAGTAGAGATAATGAATGAATTGCATGTTTGTGATACAGATTTTTTTTTTATCTTTGTCTCAAATGCTTTGAAATCCTTGAGTATTTTTAGGTTTTTAGATAAACCGATTCCCAAAAACAGTTTAAAACTAACCTTAGATACTAACATTTTAAATGCGAAAATGTGTTTCTTTGTATATGTGTATATGTATATATGTAATGTGTAACTTTTTATCCCGGTAAAATACATAAAATGCGTGCGTCGGTAGCCGAGTGGTTAAGACATCTGGTATAATTATTAACTAGGCAGACCACTGGTTCGATCCCGGATCCCAGCCATGTACCAATGGGTTTTTTTTATAATTTAAAACTTATGTATAATCCGACAAACCACACTTAGAGTCTTTTCAATCTAAAAATATATCTCAATAGAACTGGCCACTCGTTACACAGCTATTATAAAGAAAAACGTATTTTTTTCTAATGATTATGATTGACAAAACAAAAAATTTTCACCCCAGAAAGCCAGAAACAACAAGAATAAGATATACAGAAATAAAAATAGCATTTAATTTGCTCATAACGGTATATTTATCAGCAAAATTAAAGAAAGCGACCTCAATCTATACAGTAATAAATTGCTCCGTAAGTGCAAAAGTCGTTCAAATTTCATTAACGAAAAAGTACGACGTCTGGCTTCAGTAACTGTGCTCTACATTTTCTCTGCTGTTTTGCAAAAAACAACATTAACGGTATAGTTATGAAGATACATTTCCAATGAAGGAGAATTCCTTTTTTGTTAAAAATGTCAGATAGATGCACATTGTAGATTGTAGTCTATATTAATAGTGATGGGAAAGCAAGAGAGATGTTTGCAATAAAAGTTGATTTTATTATATGAGTGAAAATTGCCGGAGAAGTCTATTGCACCTCCTTAGTCTTAGTCATAGTAATATAACAACAATTTATCCTAAAAACTTAATTCAACTAAAAAATGGTGCGTCGGTGGCCGAGTGGTTAAGATGTCGATCCCGGATCCCAGCCATGTACCAATGGGTTTTTAAATTAAAAACTTATGTAGGTACATAATCCGACAAACCACACTGAGGTTTTTCCATGTAAATATACCCCAACAGAACTAGCCACTCGTTAGGTATAGCCTCACAAATACCATCGGCTAAATCGGCTTGGTCTTTCGCTGGGTTCCCTGAAACTGTAACACGGTTTCGGGAGCTGTAAGCCAACCCGTGAAGAAAGAAAAAAAAACTTAATTTTTCTTACATGACTAAATATTTTGCTCGAACCCCAATTTGAATCTCTATTACTAAGCTAATGTATGTCCTGTATTAACATATAGATTGCTTTCATTTCGGAAATCGAGTACCGTCTAGGAAGGGTGTGAAATTTATTATAGCAATTGGAAGGCGTTAATTTAAGATAGGCATGAGGCTAGCTTTTTCTTTGTTTTAGCTTGAGAAGCGTTTCTAGGGTTCCGTAAAACGACATGCATGACGTATGAAATTGAAATTAGCCATTTTGTTATATCTTTGGTGACGCGCACATAATCTCTATATATTATTTCTCAAAGGTATTTTGACGGCATTGTTTGATACACCACTTTAAAGATTATTTTTCCCTTTATGACGAAAAATAAACAAACAAATCTTTCTTTTAAAATTATCATAGATCAGTTGAACTATGACAACACTAATGGTGCAATGTTTTCGCACGGGTCCATCTAGTATTATTTTTAGGTTAATTGGTTATTGGATGAAGCGAGTTTTCATGGCGTATGTTGTCTAATCGGTCAGAGACGTAACAAAATGATGTAGGAAAGAATTGTGTAGAATAAAATAATCTACAAAAAAGTCCGCGGTAGTATATATCTATCTCTAATAGATAAGTATTTATAAGCGTATTTATGTAAGGTGGAAAAAACTTTGTATATTGTATGTAGAAGATTATAACAAACACAGCTTCACGGCTTTTATATATGGTCCACTTTTTGTCAGTTGTCCAAATTGTAGACGTAAACATCTGTTATTTCAAGTAGAAACTTTACGTGCCCTATGAAACACGAGAAATGGTTTGAAGCACATACTAATATTATAAAGAGGTCAAGTTTGTAAGTTTGGATGTAGGGGGTCAACTCTCAAATCATTAAACCGATTCTAAAGATTATTTCACTAATAGGAAGCTACATTAGGTGTCCCTGAGTGCTATAGGTTATACAAGCTTATGTCCGCGGTTTCACCCGCTTGGAAATAGATCCAAAAGGAAGTAATCCCCTGGCTGTAATTTGCCCCTCTCCCGCCCACTTTCTCGGTACAAAAAGTAGTATATGTCATTCTCTGATCTCTAAACTACCACTATGCAAAAAATCATGTCGATCCCGTGAAAAACAAAAACAAATCTATCCCACGGGAACCATACATTTTTTCGGGATAATCTATCTCTGTGCCAAATTTCATCTAGATCCGTTTAGCCGTTCTTGCGTGATTAAGTAACAAATATGCATACAAACTTCCGCGTTTATAATATTCAGTCAGTTCATACACAAAGTTAGTGCATCATATCGACTTCTTGATACTAAAACAATGATATCGATAAATAAAAGCAAACCTTACCCCATCACTAGCAATGCGACAGGGAGGTACTAAAAACGTCCGTTCGGTTGCGGTAATAGGTAAGTCCAAATTAGCAGAGTCGTTTCTCACATAAATATTATATAAGGCCACTCTAATGGCAGATTGCTAGTGGTGGCACTATTTTACAGACATTTAAGGCACTAATTACGTTTGCGCTCGCTTTTGGAATGGCTTTTACTTTAGCCGTAAGCTGGCTATAGGAATATCAGAGTAGTTCTGTAATTATTTAGATCTGTACTATCAAGGTATATCTTGCGGCGTGGACAGAATTTTGGTAACAAAGTTTACATTTTGACAGTTCTTGTTATAAGCGAAAGGAAATGCTGACAGAGGACGACCTAGGTTTACTTTTATTCAACATTTAAAAAATGTATTGATCGATGGAAATATTAAAAGTACACACAATCGTTGAGTATGTATGAAAGGTGTGATGAATATAAAAGAAGCGAGAGAGGTATGTCAGGATCGTAACAAATGGCATTCGATTGTCTTGGGATAAAAGGCGTGATGATAGATTTTTTAAATCTATATACATAATAAAAATTAAATTCTATTCGTTGGTAAAGGCATCACTTGGGAACGGCTGGACCGATTTGCCTATTTTTTTTTAATGTTCGAGTAAAGTTTTTAGGAAAATAAAATACAAAAAGGTGCCCAGAAACATGGAAAATTCAGGAAAAATTGAAATGTTATTAATAATAGTGAATCAAAGGCTCCACGGGAAAAGCCGTATTATGTAATGCTTTCACTGCTATCTCTGAATTAATATACATATATTTATTACAACACAATATGAAAAACCTTATATTTAATCTGAACAATATAAATAACTAAATAAACTACGTCCGCGTGGAATACTGGTAAGAATATTAACAAAAAAAATAAAAAAACTTAAATGATGTACAAATGCATAATATAGATGGTATATGGAATGTCATTATTAAGCTAATATGATGCACCTGTATATTTTTCCTATACTTCTTCTCCACATATGATATTTTTTTAATATACTTAACGTTAATATAAAAAAGGAAACAGCAATCAAAGCGGGAGCTGCGGCGGAAATCGCAGTCTAACAAACGGCGCTAATATAGTTCAATTATTGAAAAATACAAATTTGTGCTGTTTGGTGTAGAAACTCTAGGTCCGTAGGGTTCAAATGCCAAAAATTATATTAAAGATATATCCCCTCGACTGATCATATCTTCTGGTGACAAGAGGGCTGGCTCCTTCCACGCTCAACGAATCAGCATCGCGATTCAGCGGGGAAATTCAGCCAGTATTCTTGCCATTATTCCATGCGGACCTGTTTTATTTACTTATTTTTAATGTTTAGATTAGATTTAAGGTTTTTATATTGTTATGTGTATATTTTGATTTTAATATCAATTGTAAAAAAAACATTATAACGTGTGGCGGCACATCGCGTCGCGTCGATAGATGTCGCACCGTTACTAACTCATTGAAACCTGTATCGCGGCATTGAAAATATTTAATAGATTGGCATATATGCAACTTTCCAACGATGTGCGTTGGGGAGTATTCCTTTTACTCATAGACGTTGGATTGTTGTATGTATTGTCATTTCTATATTGGTGACCCCGTATGAACACGCCTGTATTCCTGACCCCGCAATGCCCCGCTTCCTACTTCCACTTCCCACTGACCAGACCGCCGGCCCGACATGACGACAGGTCATACATCACGACAGGTGATTCAGCCGCGATACAGTCCACCACACAGTCCATCACTGCTGACAAAGCTAAAATGGATGTTGGTTTTCATACTGTATCGACCTCTGGTCTGGGAGGGGAGTCATGTGGCGGCACATCGCGTCGCGTCGATAGATGTCGCACCGTTACTAACTCATTGAAACCTGTTTCGCGCCATTGAAAATATTTAATAGATTGGCATATATGCAACTTTCCAACGATGTGCGTTGGGGAGTATTCCTTTTACTCATAGACGTTGGATTGTTGTATGTATTGTCATTTCTATAAACGTTTACACCCCATTTTAACCCTTAGGGGTTGATGTTCAAAAAATCCTTTCTCAATGCACCTCTACACTCCTTAAGGAATATATCCTTCCAATTTTCATATATTATATCTTCAGTGGTTTAGGCTGTGCGTTGATTGTCAATCAGTCAGCGACACGACGGTTTTATATATTTAGACTTAATGTTGAAATAGTTTTCTTGGAACTCGCTAAATGAGGCCATTGTTACCCGACTACAAATAGCATAAAAAAACAACAGTTAGTAGGGAAGTTACTTCGTGTTACAAACAAAACAATAAAATTATCAGCTGTAAAAATATTTAGAATACTCTATTAGAAATTGACAAGTAAGCCGGTGGTATAACTAGAGCGTAGCAGATTCCGTCACGCACTAAACTAAACGCTGAGCGTGAAGAGTGAGGTCTAACGCATAACAAGTAGCGATTTTAAAAGCGGTTTAAATTGTGTTATCTGTATATTTAGCTCTCTATCTAACTCCTCTTGACGCCAAAACAATCTAAATCTAAAATATACTGACTAAGGAATACACTTTGTTTTTAACTTTTTTTTTTTTCACGGGTTGCCTTACAGCTCTCGGAATCGTGTTATTACGGTTCCAGGGTACCCAGCGAAAGACCAAGTCTTTCTCGTTTAGCCGATGCTATTTTTTAGGTTATACCTAACGAGTGGCCAGTTCTGTTGAGCTATAAGATGGAGGCCTCTAAGTATGGTTTGTTGGTTTATGTACATAATTTTTTATTTAAAAAACCCATTTATATATGGTCTAACGTAATTATTATTGTAATTTTTAAAGATATCATGATATACCACACTGCCGACCTTTTTAGGACATAATAATTCAAATATTCAGTTTCCTATGTATCGATTAGTATATTTCAGAGATATTTCAGCGCAGATGTTTGGGGATGCATGCATAATATATGAGATTCTGTGACACTTGCTGACCGGTATTGGACATATATGTAATGTAATTTTTTTGGAATGATATACGGAGTATTGTATTATTGATTTGTGACATCTTAGCTCTCGGTATGTGACATGTGGTGGGACTAATATCGTAAAATGCGGCGGAAACATGTAGCAAATTGTTCTATACGCCGACCCTCTACATCGACTTGCCGAACATTTAAACCGCGCCGCAAATATAGCTCAATTATTGAAAACTAGTGATTTGAGCCGTTTAGTGTAGAAACTAGGTCCGTGGGGTTTAAATGCCAAAAAGTTTATTAAAGATATATCCCCTCGACTGATCATCTCTTCTAGTGTTAACGAATCAACATCGCATTTCAGCCGGGAAAAGCGGCCTGTATTCTTGCCACTTATCCACACGGACCTGGTTTATTTACTTATTTTTAATGTTTAGATTTAGATTTAAAGTTTTATACTATTATTTTATGTTGTCGACCAAAGGCAATAAACAAAAAATCCGCTACCGCTTGTAATTGATACCACAGAATCAATGTTCCTATTAATTTACTCAAATGTATGCAGACAATAAGCGTATAACATTTCTATGTGTCCCTGTTTTCTTTAGCTTTTTTCGTTTCATCACCTGTTTTGTTTGCGACGTTTTTTCTTGACTTGTAGGTATATTTAGTTCATTTCAAAGATATACAGTGCCAATTATTTGCTCTCTTGCTTTCTTCAATGACTATGATGTATATTACTTTTCTTTTATTACTTTACTATTATGTGCTGTTACCAAGGATTTGCTTGACATTGCTTTACGTGCTCTCTGAAACACATGAAGTCGATAAGAAAATTCAAAACCCGAGTTTCTAATGTTAATCTAAACATGACACTGTGAAAACCTATTTTAAATAACAACAAAAACAGTAATTTCATTTCTCTCTCCATACAAAAGCACACATCGAAACAAGATCGTCCCACGTTTCATTGTGTTCTCATTATAACAGGTGTCAACTTTTTGTTTGCAAAAGTAAAAGTGTACTGCGTAGGTATATAAAAGACGGGTTTACGTAACAGATTTGTCTGTCTGTCCTGTATTCCATTTGTTATGAACATTGATCTATTTTATCCCAAGAGGGGTAGGCAGAGACAATCGAATGCCATTTACTACGATCCTGACGTTGTGTATACTTTTAATAATGCCATCGAACAATTCTTTCAACGTGTCTACTACTTACTACTAAACTAAACTACTTTTATTCATTTTAGTCACAACATCATCTTTCACTCCGCATTCTTCTCTAATGACAACGTTCCGGATGCGATCAATACGCTTTATATCACACATTCTACGTAAAGACCTCATTTCCACCGTTTTATTCTTAAATTCTGCTTCTTATTCCATACCCAAATAAAACAGCATTAGGTAGGTATGTTTTTTTCAATAATTGTCTATGTATTCAATTTTTATTGTAGGTAGGTACTCAATAATTTTTCAAAATATATAGTTATGTGTGTTACGTTGAATATAAATTACTGCCGTGACGGATAAACGGATTACAATTTATCTGGACAGAGAATATTTGAAGTATTTCTGTCCATTATTTATACAAAATATTGATCATTATAAAATTGACAAATCTATATATAAGGTAACCAGACTATGACGGCAATTCGGTCGCTTCGGTCGCTTTAGCAACCGGTTCTAAATTGCAAACAATCAACCCGTTGTATTCTAGTTGCTCGCAAGCAATTACATTTTTAGTAAATATCAATCAAAGCTAATTTCATGATAAGACTGCCGGAGCCTTTTATTTAAATATTTTAAGGGAAACTCAGTCATAAAAATCTAATTTTTAATCATTTTTCAATCATTAAAATCATCATGCTTTTTCTATGGGATTTTTGTATGAACTCAAAACCATAATAGAGGAAGCCGAAGCCGGGGCAGAAAGCTAAGGATGTAACACATAACACGCAAGCAAAGCCTTGAGAAAATCTAAAGTAGTACTTTATTATGTCAGTAATTTGATTTTCGCGAACACGCGGAAACGACTGGAAACTTGCAACCAGTCTGCCATTTAAATGTTAGTCTGTTATCGATTGAGTCAGATATTCTGGTTTTATTTTAATTACCTGTTATTGCCCGCACATTACCTCACAAATAATGATTACAAAATAATAATGAGAGGTGTTCGTTGATCATTGGACCAGTTTTTAAGAGCTCTCTTGGTCGCGTAACCAACTATAAAACGGACGTGTTCGAAAATTTTGCATCTCTTTCACCCAATATTCGAGCGAAAGAAATAAATAGAGAAAAAAAAAATCTAAACAAAATCGGTACAATAAAATACACAAAACGGACTTCAGCAATTCAAGTACCTATTGTACAAAAAATATTAGAAATAGCAAGTTCTAGTTAATGGATCCATAATTTATGTGAAATTATTTTTACTCGATATGTAAAAAAAATATACATTAGTAAATATATTAAGAGAAGTCGAGTCGCAAAGTCGGTTGAAAATATGGGTGAAATTGATGACTTTCAGGGCTGAAACCTAGGTGTAGCTGATATTGACATATTTTTTACATGTATCGATAATTTCATATACTTTAAGGATCTGTTTTTTTTTTTTGTTTGGGACAATTTCTGAAAGTATAGTCAATGTTTATCAGAGGTTAGTTAAGTAATAACTGTCAAAACCATGCCGGGAATTAAATCAAAATGTATCAAAAAAAATTGGGCAGACATTGTTGTTTAACAAGTAGCTTTTTGAATTCCTCATAAGATTAGGTAACAGGAAAACATAATTAGTTAAAATAAGTTTGAATTATTCCCATCTTCAGTGGCCGAGTGGTTAAGAAGTCTTGCATTAACTAGGTAGACCACGGGTTCGATTCCGGATACCTGCCATGTACCAATTTGTTTTATATAATTAAAAACGTATGTACATAATCCGAAAAACCACACTTGGAGGTTTTTCCAACTAAATATCTTAACAGAACTATCCACTCGTTATGTATAGCGTCACAAATACCATCGGCTAAAAAAATGAGACCTTGGGACCGTAACACGGTTTCGGGAGCTGTGGCAGCCTGTGAAGAAAAAAAAAAAGAAATCCCATTTTCCCAGGCTCATCAGAATATAAATGTTTTCTTGTCTGAGGACAAAATAAACAAGGTGCCTAATAAAATAATGTCGGCATATAATAAGTTTTTATAAATATTACTCTGATTTAGGCAATGTTGTACAAAAACCAGTTTTTAATTTAATTTAAAATAAAACTTGTCCTCTACAATTTATTAGTAACATGTTTCTTTTTAAATAATTCAATTTGTAATTATAAACTTTTACTAACCATTTATTTTTCTAAATTCCAGGCAAACAAATTATTTGTACGGAGCGGTTACAGAAATTTGCCTACAATATTTTCCGATGGGGCTCATACTAACTTTCATTTCCTATCATAAATTCACCCCGATTTAAAAGTGTCCTATATACGTCCTTCCTTAGGATTCAAGCTTTCTCCGAATCAACAGATTATGCCACTGTGTTTGTTTGTCCATCATGTCAAAAGAGAGCAACGTATCGACGTGGCTTTTTTGCACAGATATCAGGAACTAATTATTACCAGACCGGTTTGAAAAATTCTTGAGTTATGTTTACTGACGAAGGCTACACCTATCTAATAGACTATTTACCCTACGACCTAAAGGTCCAATAAAAGTCCATAAACCAGTTACACATATTTTCATTCATGGATTAATTTTAGATTAACCATAGACAGTTAAGTTAAAACAGAAGTGAAGGGGCGTCTAGACCTCCATAGTGTACAATAATAATTAATTTACCAATTGTAATTTCCGTTGAAAACAATAGAAAATGTTTGATAAACTGTATCTGCTTAATTACTGCCAATGCCAAACTTGTAGGATCTATATCTTCTAGACATACTATACAATTAAGTATTATTGTAGGCTGTTTTTAGCAACGCTTTTAAGGCGACGCATCACAGCGCAACGAACTCAGTTTTACGCGCGGCTTATTTTGTCAATATCTCTTTAGAAAGATGTGAGGGAGATGGACTAAAAATCGATAAGGTAACCAAGGATAAGATAAGATAGACCAATATTCACGTTCCAGAAACATGCGAAAGTACGATTTCTGAACAAAATTTGTTTTCGAAAAAACACGAAAATTTTATATGTTTATAGAAAAACTATTAGAATTATCAAATCATAGTTAAGTCTACTCATTATATATATTTGAATGTCGAGAAAATTGTATTAAGAGAACTTGAGTCGCAAACTTGGCTGAAATACGGGTGAAATTGAGGATTTTTAAGGCTACATGAAACTTAGGTGTAACTGATTTTGGTTACTTTCTTTCCATGAGCAACTTTAGAATATATTTCTCTTTGAAAAGCAATTTTAATTTCTAGCCTAGCACATACAGTTATCGAGTAAAACTGGAAAAACGAAACATCTGATTTGTATGGGAAAAAATCATGAGACATCTCCTTTATTCGATTGAACTTATAAATATGTAAAAAAGGAATTAATAGCCTAATTGGTAAAGCGTTGATTTGAAACCGGGAGTTCCCGGGTTTAATACCCACTCTTGCATGTGCTTTAAAATAACTCCTCGCTATTCGGAGGGCACTACACTTATTCTAAAAATAACAGATATTTACGTCTGTTAAAGAAGTGACACATCTACAACGAGCTTGCCATCTGTTTTGTTCAATATGGACAATTGGCGTCAAGTGGACACTGTCACTATTACTGCGGTGTCTCTGGCCACGTGAAGGTGTTGTTATTTTGAAATAAATTGTTACGAGCAAGGTAAATTGAAAAGTTACGAAAAAATACAACATAAAAATATATTAATTTATAATTTACTAGCGACTTCGCCCCCGGATTCGCACGGATACAATATGAGTTTACAACAATTTGATATGCTACCACGGACTTATTTTACACTATCATTCCGCCCCCGGCTTCGCCCGTGGATATTTACGAACAAAATAAAATATACCCTATAATATAATACGTACCCCTACCTCTACCCGTACCCCTACCCCTACCCTTTTTGTAGATAATGATGTGTTCTGCAAAGTCGTAGTACGTTATTTTGTTCTATCATCAATAGTTTACGCAGCGCACGCGATGTAAGGAATTTCTTAGGTCATTTTTTTACACCTTGGGTTACAATATTGGAGTTTTAGTAAGGATCTCTAATATTTTTGAAAATAGAATACAGCCTAGTCACTCAGGGTGAATGTAGATTTCCAATGGTGAAAGAATTTTTGAAATCGGCACAGTAGTTTTTGAGTTTATTCATTACAAACATACAAAAATACAAATCTTTCCTCTTTATAATATTAGTATAGATTACTTATCTCATTTTGTTACACCTCTCACGGATTACACAGCATACGTCATGAAAACTCTTTGAGGCTAACTTTTTCACCCGACTTGATTTAGCTCCTGAACATGTTTAATACTTGTAAACCTTCTCGGTGAATCAACCTATCTAGTAGTGAAAAGCGGAACAAAAAAAATGGTGAAAATTGTCACAACAAAAAAGTCAAGAACAAAGGATAATATTATTTCAATGTTACAATGTATCTGCGACAAAAAAAAGGTTGACATTCAAAAGGCCAGTGTCCGTATAATCCTAAGATCCATTTAAGGCTCTGACCTGAGGAGGTCTTTTAATAATAAAAGATATTAACAAAGTTTTTGTTTTTGTTCTGAAAATAATTCAACAGAGTTGCAATGGTTTAAAATATCATCGACTAAATATGGAAATTAAAATTTCAGTAACTAATTTCTGACCATGCCGCAAACCATAGAATGTCTTGATGGTACAATGGTAGGATGGATAATAAGAAAAATAACACAGTATTTGATATTTTGAGTCGATTAAAATTTTAAAAGAAAAAAAAGGGTATACCTCTCCTATTCAATTTAATTAAATTAACAAACTTTTTCGGAAAAAAAATGTATTATTATTTTTAATTACTTTTAATTATTAGCCCTCGGTTTAAAACACTTGGTCAAGTATTCAGACGGTGTGTTTAATAAGTAAATGGAAAATAAACAAATGAAACCGCACACATACTTTCAAACCGTTTCGGTAGCGACCTTGAAAGCGCGAAATCTTGCTCGCAACCACTTTCTTTGCGGACAACCGTGTTAGTATGCCACTAGAGATCTTACTATATTCTAATTTACTTTCAACCATATTGCTATATTATTACGGTTGAATATACTTTATGACAATTTATCTTTGTCCTGCCTCAATAGTCGTATCTGAGACTGTGGTTTCAGAAATCAAGCAATATTTTCATCTCTATATCTACTTCACTTCAGCATTTGACCCAATCCTTCCTGACAGCTGCTCTTTTGGTGCAATCGCTTATTGCAGCCATCACTTGGTCCGTCCATCTCATAAGAGATCGTCCGCGAAGTACCTTCAACCTTACCCTGAACCACCAAGCGCTCTATCAATGGAAGAACCCAGACGTCGCGGCACCTGACCAAAGAAAGTGAGAATGACAGAGGATAGTCGCTGCTTTATGCCGAGTTCTTGAAGCATAGAGTCATTGGTATGGAATTCCGTCCATGATATCCCAAAAATTCGTCTCCAGCACCACATTTCGATAGCGTCTATTCTCATCCTCTCGCCTTCGTCAGAAATACTATCGGTTAAATGAAGAAGATTTGTCTTCCGCTGGTATCCTGGGGAAGATAACATGGTTCTGGGAGCCGATTTGATCAGCAAGATTGATTCACGAGAAAGGTAATATAAAACATCATCTATCTATCTCTCTATCTATCATCACGCCTTTCATCCCAAGAGGGGTAGGCATAGACAATCGAATGCCATTTGTTACGATCCTGACATATCTCTTTTGCTTCTTTTATATTCATCTTATCTTTCATACATGCTCGGCGATTGTGTGTACTTTTAATATTTCCTTCGATCAACATATTTTTTATATGTTCAATAAAAGTACATCTAGGTCGTCCTCTGCTAGCATTTCCTTTCACTTCAGCCAAATAAACCTTTTTAGTCAATCTTTCATCCTTCATTCTTTCAACGTGTCCAAACCAGCGTAAACTACTTTTCTTCATTTTTGTCACAACATCATCTTTTACTCCGCATTCTTCTCTAATGACATCGTTCCGGATAAAACATCACGCTACCTCTATTGGAAGCCGAGCAATTCCAGGAACAAAGGGTGCTAGGAAAAAATCAAAATAATATAAAACAGTTTATTTTGAAGAAAGACATCAAGGAGGAAGTCTTAAACGATGATCCGATCAAATGTTTGAAAACCTGGACACCTCTATTACCACAGCTCTTCATCACGCCGATTGAGGAAGATAATTGAGGAGAAGATGAGTTGGAGTCATGATCCTCGGCAACGAGGGACCGACTATGAAACAGGATATTCTACATAAACAGATCGACAAACATCAATCAACTTCATATCGATGTCATTAGAGAAGAATGCGGAGTGAAAGATGATGCTGTGACTAAAACGAAGCAAAGTAGTTAACGCTGGTTTGGACACATTGAAAGAATGAAGGATGAAAGATTGACTAAAAAGGTTTATATGGCTGAAGTGAAAGGAAATGCTGGCAGAGGACCTAGGTGTACTTTTATTGAACATATAAAAAATGAATTGATCGATGGAAATATTAAAAGTACACATAATCGCCGAGCATGTATGAAAGGTATGATGAATATAAAAGAAGCGAAAGAGATATGTCAGGATCGTAACGTTCAATTGTCTCTGCCTACCCCTCTTGGGATGAAAGACGTGATGATAGATAGATAGATAGATAGATCAATAAATTTACAGCTTTCATTGATTTTTATCAATAGAAAATAAAATTACCATAGAAAACAGTAGAAATTGTTCTCTTATCGCTTTTAAATTTACCAAACCGCTAGAACGAGTAGGTAATTATAAATTCCCATCTCTCCCCCGTAGGAAACTGTACAAAAGATAAACTAGCTTACTAAGTTAATTATGGAAACTAGAGCTTCCTAATTACTTACTTGAGTTTATATTCACTTTAGATTACTTTAGTTTAATACACAATTTTCAACAAAATGTGTCTGTTTAATTTACAGGATGTAACCTTTGTAACATCGAAAATTTCAATATGGGGATCTTTGAAACTATAAGAGATATGTTACAGACTCTTTTATTATAAGACTTCTTGGTGAGCTTGTAAAAGGGCGATTTAAATGTAGTTCTGACATTTTATTTATATAAGGAAAATATGACACTTGATATTTGTTTGTAAATAAGGTAAGTCATGTCAAATTGAAGAATTTTAATATATTTATTTTTTGGTTTAAATTGTTATAAACCACTTGAAACAATTGGTCCTTCGAGAGAAATATGAATGGTTTTTTTCTTCAGAGGTTGCCTTACAGATCCCGAAACCGTGTTATCGGTCCTATGGTACACAGCGGAAGACAAAGTCTCCATTTTTTAGCCTTTGAGGCTATACCTAACGAGTGGTATGTTCTGATATATATTTAGATGGAACAGCCTCTAAGTGTGGTTTGCCGGATTATATACAATGGCCGGGGTCAAACCAGAGGTCTTGACCACTCGGCCACAAGAAAAATTATCACAAAATAAATGATCAAATAATGACCAACTTTAGTTGTGTCTAAACTGAATAATGTTTTGTTAGAGCCTGTGAAGGAAAGAAAAAATATGACTTAATAGCTTAATAGCCTAGGCCCTAGTACATTAAAATCGTAACGTTAGTTACCATATTAGCCATGACGGTTCTCTTGCAGACAGCCTTATGTTAACTTTTCTTAACGCACAATAAGCCGCAGACATATATTACATTACAAAGTGAAATGCTAGGTTGCCAAACCGTGCAGTGAAAGCTGAAAGTCGACGTTGCCGATTCGCGGTTTTGTTGACAACACTTTGTGTTCTCTATGACACAAATTGTCATTATAGCACGACTTTGTATGATAGAATCCATAAATGAAAATAAGAACTTTGTTAACCGACCGAAGTAATATACAGGATATATATAAATGGAAGAACTGATGATATACTTTAAAGGTAGGTACTGTAGATACAGCTCAAACCAAAATATTACCAATAATAGAAAAATCTGGTGACTTTGAAGACCTGTGGGGTTAGCATACATTTTGACAGCGACACTTTCGTTTCGGTCGAATGGCCTTGAACAGGCCAAAACGTTCATGTCCAACAAGGACCGGCCAGAGGGCAGAGATAGCCCGGGGCCGAGAGGTCCGGCCCAACAATGTGCGGGAAAATTCTGTGTCCGGCCAAGCAAATTGCTCAGCATTCTTGTGCAGGGCATGCCCGGTCCGGGCTATCTCTGGCCGGTCCTTGTTGGACATGAACGTTTTGGCCTGTTCAAGGCCATTCGACCGAAACGAAAGTGTCGCTGACAAAATGTATGCTAACTCGGCTGATGATGGCCATTTAAATCTGGTACCTACCTAGTTCCTATAGATCCTCTTCAGCTTTATAAATATACTAGACATTTCCTTATAAATATGTGAATTTGAGACCAAATAATTATGAAATTCTACCATAATAGTTTGCTGAATTGCGTAAAATAAATACAAGAGAAGGTTGTTGGCATTACAAGTACAATATTACCCAATAGGTCAACAGTTGTCATACCGGTGACACAAGTTACGTGTCTATGCTCACAGCTGAATCTAATCGGGGTATACAGAGACTAGGCAAGTATGAACTGTAAGCACCGGTATGAAGAATCCTAAAACTTGAAGGTGTATTCTGATTAGTCTCGATGCATTTCTCTATCTCTAATAGTTCAGCGAAACCTCACAGGTCTTCCAAGTCTCAATAACTCCATCACTTCAGTGCTGAGTGGACACGTACTTCAGGAGGTCTACAGTACAGCCATATCAATGGATCAGGGACTAAAAGTTGCAGAACTAATTTCCGAAACCACTGCACCTATTTGAATTTTTTTTTTAACATTTGAATGATACATTACTCCATTATGTATATATATGTCCAAATTAGCTAAAGTTATAATGATATTAGTCAACTAAGTCATAAAAATTCGTGCCACTTGAGAGCTTCCACGGCGTGTGCTGCGTCAATAGTTAAAGTTGCACGAAAATAATGTACGACTGAATTGTTTCTCTTGAAAAATTCTAAAAGATAGTCTGCGACAGTATATGTCTATTCTCTAAGAATAACTTGCAGTAATCATTTTTATTTTTCCAAATTTTCTTCAAAAATAAAAAATTGTTTACGAAGCTGTTTTAACCGATATGGTGTTTTGTTTATTATCATTTAGAACATAATATTTTGTCCTTTAAAGTTATCACAATATTTATTTTCATATATTTTATTTTATTATATATATCATATATATAAGCTATATATATTATAGGCTATATTTTATTTTCATCAAGAATATCCACGGGCGAAGCCGGGAGCGGAAAGCTAGTCATACATACAGAGATGGACGTTTCTGCAATCTGAATAAATCTCCATATTATTATTAACATTTCAAGTAATTGAGAGAACCTTACAAAATACGTGCCTATATTAAAAATTTGGTTTAGCTACAAAAATAAATCGTTCACAATTATTACTAGTAAAAATACCTACCTATTTCTCTATCATCACGCCTTTTATCCCAAGAGGAATACGCAGAAACAATCGAATGCCATTTGCCATACGATTCTTTTATATTCATTCGGCTCGGCGATTTTAACATTGCCTTAAAAAGTACACCTAAGTCATCCTCAGCCAGCATTTCCTTTTTTAACTCTGTAGCAATTATTGTAAAGAATAACCTGCCCACTGTACCCAAAAGCGATATCAACAAATTATCAAAGAGAAAGTCGAATGTTCATTAAAAATAAACTGCATATTATTTATAAATGATTCTCGATTATCCCTTACATAAACTAATAATTACTAAGTTATTCAATCATGTGTAATGTTTAGAAAGGTTCGGATCTTTATGAGGTGAAAACTATTAACCTCAAGGCTTTCACGTTAGTACCTACTTTTTTTTCTTTCTTCACGGATTGCCTTACAGCTCCCGAAACCGTGTGACAGTTCCAGGGTACCCAGCGGAAGAACTAGTCTCCCTCGTTTTGCCGATGGTATTTGTGAGGCTATACCTAAACGAGTGGTCAGTTCTGTTGAGGTATAAAGGTCCCCACTCATTCGTCCAATCGCCGGCGCCCATACGGTCCACCGAAATCGACCACAGACTCGTCCAATTCTTGGACGCGCGGCCCACTATCCGTTTTTAAATCGTTGTATTTGTGGTTGATTTCGATGGCCGGAACGATCTGTCACACACACACACATCCACACGGTTTTGTTTAATCAAATCTTGTGTGTCTGTGTGGGTGAGTGAATTGCATGTGATCTAGATCATATGATTTTCATTGGTAATGTGTGGCCTGTGTTCAATGATATGATCATATGATCATACGGTGGCCAGACCGAAAATTTTCTGTGAGATATCAGACCAGTGCGTGGGCTACTTTAGCGTGGTTTGTCGGATTGTGTACATTAATTAAAAAACCCATTGGTATATGGCCGGGATCCAGAATAACCCGTGGTCTGCCTAATTAATACCAGATGCCTTAACCACTCTATCACCGACGCACCTACCTCTAAAAATGAGGCTTTTTCGATCTTAAAGCCTTAAAAGTACCGTTCCGGGAGCAAAATCAAGGTACCAACCGAGTTTTGAAAGCCATCTCAGTTAGTGTTCCACTGGCTTTCAAATTCAGTACCTATGCTCTTATTACTGCCAGGGTAACCAGTCGACGACACTTCTTTCACATTTAGTCGATGACAAAGACAACTTAACGAATGGCCTGCAGCCTAATTGCGTAACTTTGATAGTGATCCAATCACTATCATTTTTTTATAGATAAAGGTCGAATTTAGCCCCGCACTTTTCGAAATGTGTATTTTCGTTAATTGTGCTACATTGTGCTGCGTTTATGCCGTACTGTGCCGCAAAAATTAGCTCAATATCTCAAACAGTTTTTGAGAAAAAAAATAAAAACAATTAAAAACGTGAAATTTTCGTTTTTATTTTTTTTTCTCAAAAACGGTTTGAGATATTAAGCTATTTTTTGCGGCACAGTACGGCACAAACGCAGCACAATGTAGCACAATTAACGAAAATACACATTTCGAAAAGTGCGGGGCTAAATTCGACCTTTATCTGTAAAAAAATGATAGTGATTGGATCACTTTCAAGTTACGCAATTAGGCTGCAGTTCTGTTGAGGTATTTTGAGATTATAAAGAATCTTTGTCGTATTATTTCTGGGGCGTACAATATAATAATGATATAATAAATTCAACAATAAAAAATATATAAGTAGGTACCTACCACAAATATTCAATTAAATTTTCTTTTATTGAATGAAAGCAAATATTTATCTGTACCTAAAAAAATACTCATTATCAAGATATTTATACCTACACCGTAACAAGGCCTATATTTAGCAAGTAGCTTATAGCACTCGAAGAAGACAAATAATGCTGTCTTAGAAGTGTGGCTTGGTTTTGCAACTTCCATTGTCAATGTATATTATAATTATGTTTTGTTTATGTATATATCTACTTTTATCAAAATAAATGTATTTGGTGAAAATTTCATTAGAAAATTTAAAGTTCACGGGAAAATAACTTTCTAATAATTAGAAAGCATTTTATAAATGCTAAAGTAATTTTAACACACTCTGTCAATCACACCAAATGTTAGTGAAGTTATAAGGAAAGCTATCACGTTTTTCATGAAATAATCATATTTGATACAAGATTCTGTTCACGGGTTTGCCTTTGAGATCACCATTGTAAATCTTGAAAAAAAACAACTTAATACTTTATCCCAAAAGATTTGATATATTTCGCCTTCCAACTATATTCTGCGTAAAAATCAAAAATAAAATTCAGCTGTTAAATTCGTGTTCTAAACAAGCAGGTAGCAGTCATACAAAACATTTACAAAAATATAGGCTCAAATGTCATGTAAAATAAGCTTCCGTCCCGGTCAATGCCGGTCATAGATGTAGTATGCTGGCGCTCTACTAGATTGGTAATGTCGCAATTAGAACGAGACCAAAAAATTAATACATCAGTGTGCGTGACAAATGTGTAATTCTGTGGATTTTTCATCTTAGATGACTTACATCCAGCCACTGCACCATAATGAATCACGTCTACTAAATACATTTTTTTTTTAATAACAAATTATTAATTAGACACACATAACAATATAATATAAATACCTTACAATTAATCTAAACATTAAAAATAATTAAATAAACCAGGTCCCCGTGGAATAGTGACAAGAATACTTGCTGCATTTACCCGCTGAATCGACATGCTGATTAATAGAATAAACTCCTTATTTTTTATATTATAATATAATAATAAAAATATAATATTAAATTATACTTTAAAACTGGATATTTTACAAAAATAAGCGAAAATACTACTGACGCTAGGCTGTTACAGGCTGTTAGCGTTTTTCGAAAACGGTCTCGTCTATCTGTCTATACGCTTTCTCTTTTGCATTGCCAATCCTAGTAGAGCGCCCGCGCGACTATACTATATCTATGGTCCCGGTTATGATCGTATAAATAAATAAATAGATTTAGATAAGAAGATGAAATAAAGTTTGACATTTTGACGTGAAAGAATGACAATATTAATAAGATTCCATGTCACACCTTTGTGAATATCGCACGCGCCCGCCAAGACGTGATGGGAAATCCAGTTTAATCCTGTCCGTGCTGTGATGGTTGTGATTAGTCGACGACTAAAGAATATCACGGTCGGCGGGATTATCCTAAATACCGATGTGGCGACATTGTATGGTGACACGAAACATTAAGAAGGTAATGTCAACAGACGTCAGACAGAGACATGTACGATAGAGACGTGTTATTTTAATTTAGTTAAACACAAGGTTTAATATTATGTTTATTGAAATACACCAAGTGAATTTACGTGTGCTTTAATTATTATAAATATAGGCGTAACATACGCCTATATAAATGGTGACCCCGAACGAAAAGTCTGCTCATAAAATTCTACCAAGGTTTTACAGATTGTAACAGCCACGTTTTCATCAGACTTATACATAATGTCCTACCAGCGTGAGTCCATACAGTTCTTTATGAGGCTACAGTATCGCTTACTTCAAAAAACTACTACATTACTTTCCTAAGAATAGAAAAACTGTTCAACCCTGCTACTACGCTTACGGTCTGGGAGACCCCGGCTGCAACTTCGCCGCGCGCTGTCTCTAATGCTGTTAAGGGGATATTTAGAAGATATAAGGAAGATATTTCAAATTCTTTTCATTATTTCTAATATTAGTTTAGTAGTTAATATTTTTAAATTAGATTTTTTATTTTTTATATGTACAATTTAATGTCTAATTTTTGTAAATATTATTACTCATTTCTTTTGTGTCGTGTCGCTTTACAACTGCGCCACGTTTGACCACAAATTTTAATTATAATTAATTACTTTATTTCAAACACGCTCATTCACTTAATACCATACGTACTGCTTACTCTTTAGCATGGCAAACGCAGACGAGCGCCTTAAATTACTTGAAGACCAAAACTTGAGTTTACAACAACAAATTCAACAACTACTGTCTAGTACCGCGCCACTTTTGGAACAAAATGCCATCCTACAGCGACAACTCGATCAGCTATCGAATTCTACAGCTCCCTTAGAAGAGCAAAATAGTAAGCTTCAACAACAGTTGCAACAAGTTTCGTCTAATGAAGCTGTAGTATCTAAACTTTCTGCAAAATTGCCTCCATTCTGGTTCGACCGACCAACAACTTGGTTCGCTCAAGTGGAAACACAATTTCGTTTAGCTGGAATAACGGTAAACGACACTAAATTTGATCACGTAGTGTCACAGTTGGACACTAGAGTGATTGCCGAAGTTGAGGACATAGTTACCAATCCTCCTTCCAAAAATAAATACGATTATCTCAAATCTGCATTAATTCATCGCTTCTCTTTTTCCGAGGAACAACGTGTCCGCCAGCTGTTGAACGATGAGGAACTCGGGGATAGGAAACCTTCCCAATTCCTCCGCCACTTGTTATCACTCGCAGGTACTACACTCCCAGTTGATTCCTTCATTTTACGTCAACTTTTCTTACGTCGTCTTCCGTCGCATCTGCAGGTTATCTTAGCAACACAAAAAGGTTCTCTTAATGATATTGCGGAACTTGCCGACAAAATTTTAGAAGTTTCACCTACCACTGCTGCACTTCCTCAACATTCAGCTGTCCATGCTGCGTCTACTTCGCATACTTCACTTGCTTCGGTCGATCCACTTGGACTTTGTGCCATGAAAAAACAGCTTGAAGAGTTGACTCGCATTGTAACATCTCTCACAAAATTTCAACATACTGGAAATGTGAGCCCAAGTTCAGCGAGGAACCGTTCCCAAAAACCTGTTTCAATTAATCGGTTGTGTTGGTACCATAACAAGTTCCAAGACCAAGCCACCAAATGTGTTAAACCTTGTTCTTTCTCGGAAAAACCTAAACAACGATCAGTAAAGGCGACAATTGACCGTTGTGTGACTGGCCGTCGCCTATTTATCACGGACCAAAGTAGTAAAATTCAATTTCTGGTTGATACCGGATCGGATGTCAGTTGTTTTCCACGCAAATTATTGTCAGGTAAATGTCAGCCAACCAATTTCGAACTCAATGCGGCTAATGATAGTACTATTAAGACTTACGGCAACCTTTCCCTTAACCTTAATTTTGGTCTAAGACGTGAGTTTACTTGGCAGTTTGTTGTTGCCGATGTGAGTTCAGCTATAATTGGCTCTGATTTTTTATCACACTACAACATTTTGCCAGATTGTCGTAACAAACGTTTAGTTGATGGTATAACTGGTATATATACACTTGCTTCCATAGCGTCCATCAAACATGTCAGTGTTAAGACGATTACGATGACTAATGATTCACCTTTTAGCAAATTGCTCAGTGAATTTCCAGACATCTCTCGTCCGCCTGGCTTTTTCAGGGAAATCAAACACAATACCGTTCATCACATTTTGACTAATGATGGCCCCCCCATCTCTTGTAGACCCCGTCGTCTCGCGCCTCACAAACTTGCAATTGCAAAAAAAGAATTTGGGGACATGATAAAATGCGGCACTGCAAGACCTTCAAAAAGCCCTTGGTCGTCACCTTTACACTTGGCTCCAAAAAGAGACAACACGTGGCGTCCTTGTGGTGATTATCGATTCCTAAATGCTCGAACGATCCCTGACCGCTACCCCGTGCGTCATATAGGGGACTTTAGTAGTCATTTAGCCACCTCAACCATTTTTAGCACTTTAGATTTAGTCAAAGCCTACCAACAGATTCCTATCAATAACGATGATATATGTAAAACGGCGATTATAACCCCTTTCGGGTTATATGAATTCCCTTATATGACGTTCGGATTAAGAAACGCGGGACAAACCTTTCAAAGGTTTATTGACGAAGTCGTTCAGGGTTTAAACTTTTGCTACCCGTATGTCGACGACATTCTTATTTTTTCACGAAACTCCGAAGAACACCTGAGTCATCTCCGGATTATTTTCCAAAGGTTGGTGGACTATGGAGTCGTATTAAACATACCTAAATGCGTGCTTGGGGCTACAGAAGTTACCTTTTTAGGCTATCGAGTGTCTAAAGATGGTACTTGCCCTCCACCTGAACGAATATCGGCACTTCAGGAATTTCCTTTGCCCAAATCTGTCCAAGGTCTTCGTAGGTTTTTGGGCATGATAAATTACTACCGGAGATTTTTACCACGAGCAGCCGAAATGCAGGCTCCATTGATAAATATCTTAACCGACACCAATCTAAAGGGCGCCAAGCCTGTTCCATGGACTCCAGAATTGGAAACCGCGTTCCATGCGTGTAAGAACAGCCTATCTTTGGTTACTAAACTGGCACATCCTGTTTTAGATGCCCCTTTAGGCCTATTTACGGACGCCTCAAGCACACATGTTGGAGCTTGCCTTCAACAACGTATTGGACACATTTGGCAACCTTTAGCATTTTTTAGCAAAAAATTGACTTCTAATCAATCTTCTTGGCCAGCATATTACAGGGAACTTTTGGCTGTCTATGAGGCAGTCCAACATTTTCGTTATATATTGGAAGTACAGCAGTGCACCATATATACGGATCATAAACCCCTACTTTATGCTTTTGTTCAACGTAGAGAAAAGTTACCACCAGCTCAATTAAATCAGCTATCTTTTATTTCCCAATTTACTACTGACATTCAGCATATCAAAGGTGTGGATAATCTCGTCGCCGATACAATGTCTCGTATCGAATCCATCTCGTTGGAAGATAATTTCATTGCTTTAGCTGAGTCACAGGATAATGATGAGGAGCTTCTTGGCATACTTAATAATAACACTTCGTCGTTGAAACTGGAAAAAGTGACTATTCCAGGCACTGCCGTCTCAATTTACTGTGACACCAGTACTGGAAAACCGCGTCCATTCTTGACTCCTCCTTTCAGACGAACTTATTTTGATAGAATTCATAACCTCAGCCACCCCGGAATTCGAAATTCATCTCGTCTCGTGTCGGACAGATTTGTGTGGCCTTCTATAAAACGAGATACCCGATCTTGGGCTCGCACTTGTCTTTTGTGCCAGCGCAATAAAGTCACAAGACATGTTACGTCTCCTGTAGGCACATTTAGTCCTCCATCCGGACGATTTCAACACATCCACGTGGATATTGTTGGCCCTTTGCCAGTTTGTGAAGGTTACCGTTATCTCCTTACAGCGGTTGATAGATTCACTCGTTGGCCTGAGGCCTGGCCCATGCAAGGCATCACTGCCCAAGAGACGGCTAGGGCTCTTATTAACGGATGGATCTCTCGCTTCGGCCTTCCAACACATATTACCACGGATCAAGGACGACAATTTGAATCGGACCTTTTCCGTCGCCTTATGTTTCAATTTGGTATTAAAAAGCTACGCACCACTAGCTACCACCCTTGCGCAAACGGTATGGTGGAGCGTTTTCATAGGCAATTGAAGGCGTCATTACGTTGTCACGGTGAATCGTGGATAGAAGCTTTACCTATAGTACTTTTAGGAATGCGAGCGGCGTTGAAAGAAGATCTCAAATCTTCTTCTGCCGAACTTGTGTACGGAGAATCACTTCGCCTTCCTGGAGAAATGGTTGTTTCTTCGTCCAATAATGACGTTCCTGTTTCTTCTATAGATTTTCTTACACAACTGAGAAAAAATATGGCAGATCTTAGACCTGTCCCTGTTTCTAGTCATAGTCAAACTAACATTTTTGTTTTTAAAGACATTTCAACGGCTTCACATGTTTTCTTGCGTGCTGATCACGTAAAACCTCCCCTAGAGTCACCTTACTCTGGACCTTACCCAGTGATTAGCCGTTCTGACAAAACACTGACACTTCTTATAAAGAACAAGGAAGTAGTCGTGAGTATAAACCGCGTAAAACCTGCTTACACAGCCACCCAGGCCGACTCTCCTATTCCTTTCAATACCTTCATTAAGCCACCATCATCAGTATCACCATCATCCGCATTACCATCATCCGCATTACCATCATCTATTTATACATCTCGTGCGGGACGCAAAGTAATATTAAAAATTCCGTTTAATCTGTAACCTTCCTCTCTTCGTGGGGGGGTCATGTGGCGACATTGTATGGTGACACGAAACATTAAGAAGGTAATGTCAACAGACGTCAGACAGAGACATGTACGATAGAGACGTGTTATTTTAATTTAGTTAAACACAAGGTTTAATATTATGTTTATTGAAATACACCAAGTGAATTTACGTGTGCTTTAATTATTATAAATATAGGCGTAACATACGCCTATACCGATTAATCGGTTATAAACACTATAAAGGCTATACTAATTGACATTGGAAAATCACCGATTACCCATAATAAAAGAAGAAAAAGAAGAATATTAATAAAGATATTTTATCCGGTATAGAGTACGCTACTCTATTTTAACGCATTATTACGCTAAAAATACAAATAAAATCGACTCAGAAAAGAAAATTGATTACGATTGTCTTTATATAACAATGACTGAGTATTGACTAAAAATAGTGATTTTTTAAAGTAATTGCGTTTATAGAATTACGTGGTTCGTTAACGTAATAATGGCGTCACAAATCGACGCGTGCGCCGATGTAAATGTAAATCCAAATTCAGTCGAAAAAAAATGCAAAAGTTTCAAGTTTGTTTGTCCTTCTGTCACGTCAACAGACCAACGGATAGACGTGATTTTTTGCACAAAGATAGCATAGATAGATCTCTTGAATTGAATTACAACTTTTCTACCCGGAGGGGTGAATATATAGGAAGTAAGCATTATCTAGAACAAAATAATCTACAAAACATTTTCTTTTGTAGATGGCGCGTCGGTGGCCTAGTGGTTAAGACGTCTGGTATTATCTAGGCAGACCATCTTCGATCCCGGATCCCGGCCATGCACCAATGGGTATTTTTAATTAAAAACCACACTTAAAGGCTTTTCCATCTAAATATACCTCAACAGAACTGGCCTCACACATACCATCGGCTAAACGAGGGAGACTTGGTCTTCCGCTGGGTACCCTCGAACCGTAAAACACGGTTTCGGGAGCTGTAAGGTAACCCGTGAAGAACGAAAATTATTTTTTTAAATTTTTAGAATTGAACTGAAATTTAAAATTAGATTTTATCAATGTCGCTGCTGTGAAGTGCTGTGGCCATTGCAAAAAAAATTAAACTCAGGAATTATAAAGTGTGAAGCCAGGCCGGATCTCTAGTCCTAAGATATTTTATGTTTGTTTGTTTGCTTGTCCTTCTTTCATATCAAAACAGAGCAACGGATCGACGTGTATTTTTTGCACAGTTTGGACCGAGAAAAATTTCAAAAATTTCCACGGGCAAAACCGGGGCGAAACGCTAGTTTCTTTAGAAGTTGTGGGCTCCAAAATAGATTTTACGCCTTTTACCTTGACCACATTCTGTTACGACTCGATGTCATGGCGTTATGTCACATATGATTTTGTTTGGTTACTTTAGTGCAATATGTATGCCGCAAGCAAACGTGCGTCAATGAGTAATTAGCTCTTGTGAGCGACTTCGTTTGCATGCTCTATATTTCTAATTAGCTTTCCGCTACCGTAAGTTGCAAGTAGTTTTAATTTGAGAGATTACCACTTCATCAAAACTTTTTTTTTCATTCTTCACATGTTGCCTTTACAGCTCCTGGTGTTACGGTTACGGTAAAAGCCTCTAATGAATGGTTTGTCGGATTATGTACATAAGTTTTTAATTAAAAAACCCATTGGTACATGGCCGGGATCCGGGATCGAACCCGGGGTCTGCCTAGTTAATACCAGACGTCTTAACCACTCGGCCACCGACGCACAAAATAAATTATGGCCTATAGTAATCAGGAATAATGTAACTTCCTAATCGTGAAAGAATTTTCAGAATCGGATCAGTAGCTTGAGAGATTACCCCCTATATCCAAACATACAAACTTAGGTAAAATTTACTTTATAATATTAGTAAAAACCTTAGATGAAATGTCAATTTTTTTAACATAATTTCTTGTCAAATTAAATTAAATATGCAAAATTAGATGAAAGTTAAAGATATTAGAGAGAATTACAGATAAAATTTGTGATTAAATGGCCTCAAAAGCCACTAAATTATTTCTAACTTTTCTGCCTAGTTAATACCACGCACCTTACTTTATCTTTTTATAATATTAGTATAGAAAAGTCTGAATTTATTTATAAATCAACTTGCTTTAATTCCCGTCTTTGCCAAAGTAATTTTTTAAGATATATATATATATAAAGAAAAGAACTAATATTTAATTATAAATGCAAAAGTGTGTTTGTTTTTGAATTTAAATTATTCATTAAAACAATATTTATTAATACATAAGAAAAACAGGGAACCCCATGAATAGCTCTCTAATCATAAATATGTAGTGATACATACTCATAAGTAGAAAACCTTCTCGAAATCACTGTCCTGCGGTAAAGTGCCAAGGAGGCTAGCAGCGTTTCCTCAAGGTATGCTCCAGCCCTCTTGTCACCTAAAATGTCTCTTGTTTATCCTAATTTTCAAGTCAAAACAGAGCAAGGAATCGACGTGATTTTTTACATGAGGCCTTCAGAAATCTTTCAGGATTTTTTAATAATCAGGATAATTTATTATGTTGTTACCTTTTTACAGCAATAAAGAATAATTAAAGTTGATTTACCTGTAAAAATAAAATATTGTATTAATTATAAAATCAACTAACGACCCCGCCCAAGCTTCGCACAGGTACACTATGGTCACAGCATCAAAATCCGTTCAGTAGTTTTTGCGTGAAAAGGTCCACAGACAGATGGATAGACGAGACAAACGCGGCGGGGGACTTTATTTTATAATATGTAGTGATGATGATGATGATTATAGTGATAATATATTGTAGTGATAATATATTGTAGTGATAATGATATAAATATAAATTAAATGCTGTTCGTTGGTAAACGGCTGGAGCGATTTGGTTAATTTGTTTCAAATGTTCGTAATAGTCGGAATAAGGTTTTAAAGAAAGAAAAATTGTAAAAATTACCCTGAAAATTCGGGCAATACTGAAATATTTAATTTCTATAGCATTTTTGTATGAATTCAAGACTAAAAATGACATGACGACTAAAACGGAGCAACGTATTGACTTCATTAGTTGCACAGAGATGGTGTAACATATGCTACTTTATGTCAAGTGAATCCTTCGTCCCTATGTCACATTTCGAACATTTACACCAGCGAAGCTTTTTTGTAATTTGACACGACTGACCGAAAAAAAAACACTTTCAATATGAAATGAAATCGTGATTCCAATAAAATTAATAAAAGATCGTTGTTTTGAAGCAACATAATTGCACGCTCTGTTTGTCGGACAATAATTGTCTTTTTTGCACGAAAAATTTTGCCAAAAATATTACGTTGTCATTTGCACGTATTTTTTGAAATTATCGCTCCAATTTTGGTGATATTTTCTTGATTGCAATTTACGTGTGTATAATTGAAAGAGTTTTCGGCCGGTTTATTGCAAAAGTTAACGAATAATTAATATTAAATAATTTGGTTTTGAATACAATGAAGAAAAGTAGTTTACGCTGGTTTGGACACGTTGAAAGAATGAAGGATGAAAGATTGACTAAAAAGGTTCATATGGCAGAAACGAAAGGAAATGCTAGCAGAGGACGACCAATGTGTACTTTTATTGAACATATAAAAAAATATTGATCGAAGGCAATATTAAATATAGACACAATGAAAGGTATGATGAATATAAAAGAAGCAAAAGAGGTATGTCAGGATTGTAACAAACAGCATTCGATTGTCTCTTATTGTCTACCCATATTGGGATAGGCGTGATGATAGATAGATAGACAGATACATTGATTTTATCCGACTAAATTCTACGAATGCTTATGCAAATATATTTTAATGACTATTAACATCCCAAAACAATAGCCCAATTTTAATTTAATTTTATCTCAGCAATATTATAGTCTAGGCACCTGACGGGGCCTGTCTGTGAGCGCGTTGTCTGCTGCATTCAGAGATGGGTCCAAGTTACAACACTTTAGATTAAACACTCTAAAGGGCCTCTACTTGTTGGACCTATGTCCCCATGCGAGCTTTACAAACGACCGGGCATTGTGCCCGTGAATTTAAAGTGTAACTTATGAACCAATTTTCTCAGCTCAAATAATTTAGAAAATTCGAGCCACTTAGCGATTTGTTTTCAGGGTACTCCGTAGAAGGCAAGTCTCCCACATTTAACCAATGAGATATTTAGTGGTAGAGATATGAAATGTTTTTTCGATGTCTTCAGTAGGGGCCCCTTTTTCAGGAAAAGTGCCATATGTCTATCTATATCTCCTGAAGTTGTAGGTCACTATAGATGATTGAGGTGTCTAAATGTTTGTATTGACAAGGTATATAATATAATAAAGAATTAGTCGTGTATTTTTTGAAAAAATAATAATAACATTTTAAAATTATAATGATTTTAACATGGACGTAAAAAAGTAGAAAACGGATCGCCGCTAAGACAAAAGTGAAGCACCAAGCGTGCATGTGTGCTACCGATTTTATTTATCTCTAATATATCTTTAAACTATGAAATGTGATTCCTAGAGATTTTTTATGAGTAATGAAGTTGTTTTTGCATCATTTTACTACACAAGACTGCATTGTTTTTTATTTTCTTATTGGCGGCTGATCAGCATAACCGAATGAGAATGTGTGCGTGAGGCTCGTATTTACAATGAAACTGGCATAACTTGGTTGCTTCACTTTTGTCTTAGCGGCGATCCATCCTCTCCTTTTTTACGTCCATGGATTTTAAGATCAAAAATTAAAAGGACCTTCTCTCGAAAACCACTGACGCTAGACTGGTCGTGTCTTTACCAAAATGAAAGGTTTCGATGAGATCTTCATTTCGGATGACAGCTGCTAAAATACTTCTATTTTTAAAACCGAAGCTTATTTACAATGCTCCTTGCCTTCCAGGCTGTATCTCATGAACCGTGATAGTTAGACAGTTGAAATTTTCACAGATGATGTATTTCTCTTGCGGCTATAACAACAAATACTAAAAAACCGAATAAAATAAATATTTAAGGGGGCTCCCATACAACAAGCGTGTTTTTTTCAGTTTTAATAGCTAATGGTACGGAAACCTTCGTGCGCGAGTCCGACTCGCACTTGGCCGGTTTTTTTTAAATAGATGGGAGGTGTCCGAGTGCTAATATTACACGTACAAAGTCGCGGATATCAAGTAGTATTTTTTGTATGAAAATGAGTCTCTTAGGCAAGAATGTTGAAAGTGTGGTCGGCCGCCGATACAAGGTCGTAACGCACACTGTAAGGACACTGACTTTGTATACAACTATTATATTTTACATACTCACGCCTACATTTATTTGGGGTAATTAGATCTGATGGTAAAAAAAATAGGTGCAGCCTCACAACCAGCGGCTAAAAGAGGGAGACTTGGTCTTCCGCTGGGTATCCTGTGACCGATAAACGGTTTCGGGAGCTGTAAGGCAAGTCGTGAAGAAAAAAGAAACGGTAAGAGAAAAACAGAGTAACAGTGTCCACTTTTTGCCTGTTGTACGTATTAAACAGACGTAATTGTAAATCATTTTTTTCAGAAAACCTGATCTATTTATGAAACTGAAAAATTTATATATTGATTTTAAGGATATGACAAATATTGTTATTGTTTTGAAAATATGATTAGAAAAATTTTACTCGATAGAAAACCATACTAAATACACCTCTGAAAACTTTATTTATCAAATTTTATGGCTATACTATAGATGGTACCATTACAAAAATTAACATGAATATTTTTTTGGTAATTATCTATCCTTTCATTGTAAAATTAATTCTATGTTGTATGAGATTTTAAAAAAAATTGCGTTTTAAACAAAAATTATCGCTTACGTTGAATCGCTTACTGTTTCTATCCTGCTCCCGTGCGCGCGATTCTAGATAAATGCGTTCTGCTCTTTCATCACTCATTTTCCCATCGACCACTTCCCCTTAATAATCACTAAATATTATAAAATAAAGTAACCCGATGCGTCTATCCGTCTGTCTGCCTGATACTTTTTCACGCAAAAACTACTGATCAGAATTTGTTGCGTTTTTCAGTATTAGATAGGTTGGATTCAGGGGAAGGTTTACGAGTAGACATGGACATATCATGTTTAGGAGCTAAGCATTAATAGTATCAATGAATCAAGACGTGAAAAAGTTAGCCCCAGCGAGTTTTAATGGCGTATGCTGTCTAATCCGTGAGAGATGTGTAACAAAATGAGATAGGAATGAAATGTGTAGAATAAAATTATCTACAATAAAGTCTACTGTGGTATATATCTATCTGTAATAGATAAGTAGTTATAGGTGAATTCAATAAATAGAGGATATTCACTATCCCTTCCATACAAATAAACTTTCAGTGACAAATAAAAGTGACAAAGTGGTTTACATCCGGTTTTCAAACAAGTCTCGGATGACCAATAAAACGTGTAAAATCAAGCTTTTCCAGTGAGTAAAGTTCATAATTCGTATTTCCTACCTTGTTCATACTTTCGTGCCGCTTTCACGACTCTGCTGTCATTATAATATACTCTACATACTAGCGATTTGCCCTGACTTTGAATGGATTCAAACAGGAAATATGATTAATACTAGCATTGCATTCTTTCCTTCCTAAATAAATGTTCGCAAAAATATTTTTGATGTGTAACTTTCTTTCATCTCGCTTACCTGCAATCTGTGGGAGTGATTCCGTGAAAAGGGACGGGAGTGTGTAACAGGAAGCCGGGGAAGCGCGCGCTATTTGATTTGACCAATGAGCGCGCGCGGATTTTCCTAGAGGTTGGTACTGTCAGCCAACAGTGTGTGCGTGTGTGTGACGAGAAGGATAATGTAGCTTACTATTAGTGAAAGAATTTTTAGAATCGGAATAGTAGTGTCAGGGATTACCGGTTTAATGAATTTCAATAAAACTTTGAGGAATCATAGTGGGTACATAGACTTAGAATCTGATTTTTATTTCATCTAGTTAATACATAAATAAAAAAAAACGAGCGAGCCTCACAGTAGTCGCATATGATTTGTAACATCTGACATATCACTTTGGTACACACTGTTGGCTGACAGTACCAACCTCTCGGAAAATAGGTTGGTACCATCTGACGACCAACTCTACCACCGCGCTCGCTCATTGGCGCTCAAATCAAATAGCGAGCGCTTCCCCGGCTTCCTGTTCCGTCCCTTTGAAGGAAAGCGAGAGAAAAGAAGTTACACATCAAAATTATGGCTTTGTTCGGGTAGCTAGTAATATAATGATATAGCATTCAAGTCAAGTTAAAATTGCTTGTATGTTTGCTTCCGGGGTGACGCATAGCACCTTATAATTATTTGTCACTTGTTACGTATTCTGAATGTGTCTTCATAATAATGAGTGTGTTTTACCTTCCTTGTTGCAAGAAAACTCATAAGCCATGTCATTAGGACATTTCTACTTGAAAAATAATTAACTATATTGATGAAGACATGGTTTGATGAAAATTTAAGAGATCATATTATAATTGGATACTTAGACTTAAGTAGGCCACACATTGGTCTGGCATCGCACAGAAAATTTCTCATCCCGGCCGACGACTGGTGGGCCAAAAGCATGAAGACCGTAAACTAGGTGGGCCGCAAAACCTAATTTTAATGGAAACAAAGTACTGAAAATCTTAACAAAAAGACTTATTATTATAGGACAGGTATATTTATTAAATTTTCAATAAAAAGGACACTTGTTTGCTGCGCGCGCGTTTTCAAAAACCTCGCGGGCCTCATTTTCTGGCTGTTTTAAAAATTGATTCGGGCCGCAAGAAAGTGCTCAGTGCCCGCGGGCCGCATGTTTGACATGGCTGGTGTAGGCGGACCGTTCGTTACAAGAATTGGACGAGTCTGTGGTCGGTTTTGGTGGGCCGGGGATTGGCGAATGTGTGGCCACCTTTAGAATCTGTTATTTCGATATCATTGCTAAAGCCCGCCACAGGTCACAGACGTAGTCTATAATATATAATATATTACTAGATAGCCGTTAGTTCAACTGATCTCCAACAGATGGCGTCTTTTACAATATAAATAAGTTGGTCTTATTTTAAAAGAATTTGTTTGTTTATTTTCCGTCATTAGAGGGAATAAAAATTGAATTTAAAATTTGAAAAACCCCCGAGTTGGTGAGGAGTTGGGTATCTGAATCAAGCTGCTTCCAGATGATGCAGCAGCATAAGCTCAAGGTTACCATGTTGTTGTAATATAATTGAAGTCACAGGATACTAAATTAGGCTATATAACATCACGCTAAGACCCAAAGGAGCTAAACAGTAACTATTAACGCGGGTGCAACAGCAAGGCACAGCTAGTATATAATATAATTATTAACAGCAAGTTAGAGTCGCTGTTAACCACAGTAACCATAATCAATTTATAAAAATTAATACATTATTTTACGAATGCAACCTAAGAAACCACTTTCCATTGTCTAAACCACAAAATAAATTATTCATTTTAAAATAGGCAATAATTATGTCATCGCTTTTATTTTATTAAAACACTATAGCTAGGAATTCCTGCGAAATTTCTAGTGGTTAAGAGGATGTATAGAGCTAAATGCAAGTTTTAGGATGCGTAAAAGTACATGATCCACTGCAGTGACCATAATCAAAAAAATATATAATATTCTTGAGGTTGTGCGTTATTAAGATACTGTGTTCAAAACATAATACAACTATATTGATTCGATAGAAAAAAATCACGAATGTACCTCTAAAAAAATATTTTACTGTCTAGAAACAGTACTAAAATGCATGCAATGATTCTGATCTTATGACAGATTTTTTATCTAGCAATATACTATCGTAATACCGTTCTATTTTTTTATAAATTTTCAGCAAGTTCCTTTATTCTCATTATCGAGATTTTATGTACGCACTGCACGCGTGTGTGCGTAAGCGCTCGTGTACCGACAGTACCGGCTGCAGCCTGATGCTATATTATTAGTGGCAGCCACGTCGTTTGGTGTGTATGTGTACCCGCGTGGGGGCGGTGCTATCTCTCAAGGTCATTGGCTCTATTCAGCGTCTTAAGATCATACCCAAGCAGACTGTTCAGGGTTCAATATTCAGGTGTACCAAAGTTTTTTTTGTATCTAAAAAGTCTGGTGTTTTTTGTAACATATACAAATAACAACTTAATTTATTTATGTTAGTGAGAGTAGCGGGACATCGACTGGTATGCAGTGCAGTGACTTACGGTAGCTGGTTGCCTCCCATTCAGTCGGTGTGTACGGAGTACGTTGTAGATATTATATCCTAACGTTAGGTTTCCTCAACTAGGAGAAGTGTGTGTTAGTGAAAGACCTAAGTCCTAATGGCATTATTAATAATGCCGCTGGCGTTGAAAGACGCGGGGTTTGATTCTTGAGGAGAACCTGTAGAGTTGCAGGAATGTAATAGTTAAACGCTGGAATATTCTTGAAATACTCATATATATTCATTGAATTATGTTTACATCCAGTAACGTCAAAACCAAGATGACGTGCAAAATATCAAAATATAATATTATAAAGTAAACGTAGGAAAGTGTACCAGCCAGGTCTCCACATCACTCCCCCACCGAGACCGTGACTACGGGCGTAAGTGAGGTGGAAACCGGACGTGGCGTCCAGAGCGAGTAATGCGTAGAGGTTCGGGTTGCATAGCGGCTGCGGGTAGAGTAGGAGACTGAGGAACATTGGTTTCAAGATCTTTTTCCAACATCATGAAAGCTGGTTTCAACCTATCTACCGAAACGGTGGTATCCTTGTTATTAAGGAGAATACGAAAATATTTTTGACCTCGCTTTAGGACTTTATGAGGTCCAGAATATGGTGGATGCAGGGCTGGACGGACTCCGTCTTGACGAAGAAACACGAAGTCTGAAGTTGCCAGTTCCTTGAAAACAAAAACTGTTTTAGAAGTATGATGTATTGTAGGGATAGGCTTTAGTTTATTAGCGAAGGAGCGTAACCTTGATACGTAGTCTTGCATGTCTAATATAGTGTTAGAATTCGAATGAAAAAATTCGCCAGGAAGGCGCAATGGTTCGCCATAAACAAGTTCGGCTACAGATGACTGTAAGTCTGATTTCCAGGCGCTTCTTATACCGAGGAGAACCAAAGGGAGAGATTCTGTCCAACTGGAGTCTGCGTTGCACATTATGGCAGCCTTTAGCATTCTTTTCACGTAAGCTTTCTCCATCGCAGATTAAGTATAGCCCTTACGATCGTGAATTGCTTGCTATATACAAATCAATTCAATACTTCCGGCATATGTTAGAGGCTCAGGTGACTACCGAATGCTTAATTCTCGCACTGTACCAGATAGGTACCCCATTAAACACATACATGATTTCAATTTTAGCCTTTCAGGTTGCACTATATTTTCTAAAATCGACCTTGTCAAGGCATACAATCAAATCCCCGTTTTTCCACCCGACATTCCCAAAACGGCAATTACTACTCCTTTTGGGCTTTTTGAGTTCCCAATGATGACTTTCGGCCTAAGAAATGCTGGACAGACTTTTCAGCGATTCATTGACGAAGTTACCAAAGGTCTTGACTTTACATTTAGTTACTTAGATGACATTTTGGTATTTTCGCATGATTTCGTAGAGCATCAACTTCACTTACGTGAGCTTTTCTCTAGACTTGATAAATACGGTCTTCTTATCAACACCTCCAAATGCACTTTTGGTGTTTCAACTCTTACTTTTCTCGGCTATACAGTTTCCGCTGAAGGTGTTAAACCGCTACCAGATCAAACTGTCGCGATTCAAACATTTCCAGAGCCCAAAACTGTGAAAGAGCTAAGACGTTTCCTTGGTATGTATAATTTTTATCATCGCTTCATACCTCGTTCAGCTGAGTTACAAGCACCCCTAAACGATCTTCTTAAGGGCTCTGTGAAAAACAATCAGACTATTAAATTTGATGACATATGCAAACGGGCTTTCGAAGACTGCAAAAGAGGTCTCTGCAATGCTGCAACTCTGGCCCATCCTGACAGCAGCGCTAAGCTTGCTCTTGTCACTGACGCGTCTAGTACTGCCATAGGTGGAGTTTTACAGCAGTTTAAAAATGGATTTTGGCAGCCTTTAGCATTCTTTTCACGTAAGCTTTCTCCATCGCAGATTAAGTATAGCCCTTACGATCGTGAATTGCTTGCTATATACAAATCAATTCAATACTTCCGGCATATGTTAGAGGCTCAGGTTTTTACAGTTTTTACAGACCATAAACCTATCTCATTTGTGTTTCAAGCAAATAGAGACAAATTTTCACCCAGACAATTCCGTTACCTCGACTATATTTCCCAGTTTACATCAGACATTCAACATATTTCGGGAAAGGATAATGTAGTCGCAGATACCCTTTCCAGGATTGAAGAGTTGACCTCATAGGCTATTGACTATGATGTGCTTGCTCATGCTCAATCTAACGATCCTGAATTAAACCTTTTATTATCAGGGGGTTCATCACTCAAATTTGTTAAACTTCCTATTTCAGGATCTTCCTCATTCATTTATTGCGATGTGAGCTCTTCTACTCCTCGACCTTTTATCGTCAAAGCATTACGCCGTCAAGTATTTGATGCCATTCATTCTCTCTCTCATCCAGGAACAAATGTCACAGTTAATCTTTTGGTACAAAGATTTGTCTGGCCTGGCATACGGAAAGATTGCCGAGAGTGGTGCCGTAGCTGTTTAGCTTGTCAACGTGCTAAAGTAACACGGCACGTGTCTTCTCCTTTGGGCGTTTTTCAATTACCTCCTGCCCGTTTTCTCCATGTTCACACCGATCTTATAGGTCCTCTTCCCATTTCAAACGGTTTTCGTTATGCTCTCACGGTTATCGATAGATTTACTCGTTGGCCTGAGGTTATACCACTCACCGATATCACGGCGGCTTCCACTGCCAATGCATTTTTGACAGGTTGGATTTCCCGTTTTGGTTGCCCGGTCAGCATCACTACTGACCGTGGTAAACAATTTGACAGCTCTACGTTCAAAAATTTAACTCAGCTAATTGGCTCGCAACATAAGATGACAACAGCATATCATCCAGCTTCCAATGGTTTAGTTGAGCGCTTGCACAGACAATTGAAAGCTGCCATAATGTGCAACGCAGACTCCAGTTGGACAGAATCTCTCCCTTTGGTTCTCCTCGGTATAAGAAGCGCCTGGAAATCAGACTTACAGTCATCTGTAGCCGAACTTGTTTATGGCGAACCATTGCGCCTTCCTGGCGAATTTTTTCATTCGAATTCTAACACTATATTAGACATGCAAGACTACGTATCAAGGTTACGCTCCTTCGCTAATAAACTAAAGCCTATCCCTACAATACATCATACTTCTAAAACAGTTTTTGTTTTCAAGGAACTGGCAACTTCAGACTTCGTGTTTCTTCGTCAAGACGGAGTCCGTCCAGCCCTGCATCCACCATATTCTGGACCTCATAAAGTCCTAAAGCGAGGTCAAAAATATTTTCGTATTCTCCTTAATAACAAGGATATCACCGTTTCGGTAGATAGGTTGAAACCAGCTTTCATGATGTTGGAAAAAGATCTAGAAACTAATGTTCCTCAGTCTCCTACTCTACCCGCAGCCGCTATGCAACCCGAACCTCCACGCATTACTCGCTCTGGACGCCACGTCCGGTTTCCACCTCACTTACGCCCGTAGTCACGGTCTCGGTGGGGGAGTGATGTGGAGACCTGGCTGGTACACTTTCCTACGTTTACTTTATAATATTATATTTGATATTTTGCACGTCATCTTGGTTTTTGACGTTACTGAATGTAAACATAATTCAACGAATATATACGAGTATTTCAAGATTATTTCAGCGTTTAACTATTACATTCCTGCAACTCTACATCAAAATATAATATTATAAAGTAAACGTAGGAAAGTGTACCAGCCAGGTCTCCACATCCCTATCGATTTTGGGGTTGAATTTATAGATCGTTAAAGATCTATGATATTTGGCCACAAGGGCCAATTTCTCGAAATGCTCCCATTTAGCAAGCTGGGTTTGACGGATTATCTGCACTTCGTGTCTTAGATATTCCATATCCGATGTTATGGATGCTGGTGCCTGCCGGGTCGCGGGCAGGCATAGGGTAAGTGGGGGCAGTCGGGGGTTGACCACCCCTGGCTTACGCGGTTGGTGCGACGAGAAGCACGGACGTAGCACCTGTAGTTCGGAGGGTGCAGTTGGATGCTGCACGAGGCACTTCAAGCATCCCCCCCTCGCCGCGTTCTCCTCCCCCACTACTTCGTCGTAAGCATGTCGTAACCCACTTTGGTATGACGATCCAGTTTGCTTTTTTATGAAAAATGAAATTAATTGATGTACTTATGAGTAAAATATGCTTAAAAACTACCTAACTTCAAACTCAATTATCTCAAAAACTGCCCTAGTTACAAATATGGTGTAAAACAATTTTCCACGCCATTTAACATGATCTATCACCATGCAAAAAATCCAAAGGTGTACAACAAAAAAAATTTGCACCACTTTTTGAGCATGCCCTTTTAGGAAGGAATAAACAAAATCGTATGATAAAATATGCCATGTGTGGATTAATGTGGATCAAACGTTCTTTATGGAATGAGAACTTAGGAGAGCGACGGTGGTCGAGTGGGTAAGACGTCGGCTCACAACTGAGAAGTCGAGGGATCGATCCCCAAATACGACCAATGGATTTTTTTATTAAAAACTTATGTACATAATCCGACAAACCATGCCATCCTAATATACCTCAACAGGGCTGGCCAGTCGTTAGGTATATAGCCTCAAAAAATCATCGGCTAACTGAGGAAGACTTAGAAGACTGGGGCCGGCAACGGTTCCCGGGAGCTGTAAGGCAACCCGTGAACCTTTCATCAACATCATCAACATATTTGTTCGGTTAAAAAGTCCGGTATCGCATCTTCGCACCAAGGAGGCGAAGAGACTGATTGTCTTAAATTTAATATGAGGCGAAATTTTTTCGTAAGTCTGGCATATATTAATTTTGTCGTTTGTATCGAAGTTCACATTTAGCATTACTTCATTATAAATGCAAAAGTTTCCTTGTTTGTCCTTTTACACGTCACAACAGATCAACGGGTAGACGTGATTTTTTGTACAGTTGTTGTAGGGCTGGAGATTATGTCGGGGTGAAATATATGTTCAGAAATAATTATTTATAAACAACAATTATGTGCATCTTCATTAATATGTCAAAAATATATCTTAAAACATGATTTCAATAAAATTTATTAGTCTTCTTCGGTGATTTTATTTTAAACTCTAATTAGTTATATTAAGGTGTATATTTGTATAGTAAATTGTTTCGAATTATTTTTTCCAAGGCAGTAAAGTGACCATAAACTAAATGTCAGGGTGGACGTGTTTTGTATTGATCTATTTGTGTAAAAGACACTTGCCAGGGATTTTAGCTCTTCAAGAAAAATTCTACCTTCCTCACTCATATTATAAAGCGTGTTTGTGTGTCCTTTTTTCCCGGGAAAATATATAATTTTTCATGAACAACTTTTCTATCGACGGTTCGCTAGTCACAAATAATACTAAATACGTTTATTCATATTATGTAAAAATTGCATAAGTACCTATAGGTAAAATAATATTTAATTATAACAAAAAGAAATAATAACGAAATAACTATAACTTAATTATTTTATTAATATATATAAAATATTTAAAAAAATCGCAGAGTCTAACAAACGGCGCAGATATAGTTCAATTATGGAAAACTATAAATTTGTACCGTTTGTGTAGAAACTCTAGGTCCGTGGGGTTCAAATGCCAAACATTTTATTAAAGATGAACATTATGACTTATCATCTCTTCTGGTGACAAGAGGACTGGCTCCTTCCTCGCTCAACGAATCAGCATCGCGATTCAGCGGGGAAATGCAGCCAGTATTCTTGCCACTATTCCACGCGGACCTGGTTTATTTAGTTATTTTTAATCTTTAGATTTAATTTAAAGTTTTCATATTAATAAATCACGCCTTTTATCCCAAGAGGGGTAGGCAAAAACAATCGAATGACATTTGCTACGAACCAAACATATCTCTTTCGCTTCTTTTATATTCATCATTCCTTTTATACATGCTCGTCGATTGTGTGTAGGTACTTTTAATATTGCCATCGATCAATATATTTTTATATGTTCAATAAATGTTCTGCCAGCATTTCCTTTCACTTCAGTCATATAGATAAAAAAAAATGTTTGCATATTAATATTTAAAAATAGAAAAAATGTTAAATTCCCTTGACAAGTCCTAGGACTAGGGTAGCTGTATTTCCAGGGCCCGGCGGGATTGTCCCGGAAATTTAATTCTGGAAAAAAATATTTAAAGAATTATGTGAATATGATGCATTTTTTTTTTATTTTACCCATCTTAGGGGTTTTTTCATTTAATTTGTTTTACATATTTATATATGCATTTTTTGTATTTTTGGGATTAGCCAAAAATTTAGCCAGACAACGGCGACTGTTTACGATGCCGCTACAAAAACTAGTTATATGTAGTTTAAATAATAATTGGCACTTATTACTTTCTATGCAGCAGTAGATTAAATTAAGTGGGTCAAATATAAAACGTGTTTTCTCTAGGAAATTTCTCTAATATTTATAACGCGCAACATGCTCACCCCTTCGATTTCAATAATAGTGATCATATTAAAATATCAATATACTTAGTTTAAAAACAAGTTTAAATTGAATCTAGTAAGAAAGTAGTGCATAATTCCGAATTTTCTTGTTTTTTAATTATTATTTTATTGGATTTAATTTTATTTAATTTTATTTCGTTTGTTTAGATTTTGGTCTCTTCAATCATTATTAGATATTATTTAAACAGTCTAATAAAATAAAAGTCAATAAATAAAAAAAAATATATACCTCAACAGAACTGGCCACTCGTTATAGCCTCACAAATACTATCGGCTAGAAGAGGAAGATATAAACAAATCTAAATTCAATATATTTACTTCCTTGAAAATAATGATGCTAAATGTGTTAGCCAAAAATATGGAAAAAAAGCGTGAGAAAATCAACACCACGACATTGTCGTATAATTTCCATATGAATGCCTCCGTTTCTTTGATATGACTTTTGACATAAATATGTAACGAAAGTACATAAGAAAATATATTTATTCTTAAATTATATTATACAAGAAATAATGTAATATAAAATGGTTTCATAAATAAAATTAAGAAAAGTAGTTTACGCTGGTTTGGACACGTTGAAAGAATGAAGGATGAAAGATTGACTAAAAAGGTTTATATGGCTGAAGTGAAAGGAAACGCTGGCAGAGGACGACCTAGGTGTACTTTTATTGAACACAAAAAAAGTTAAAGTATACACAATCGCCGAGCATGTATGAAAGGTATGATGAATATAAAAGAAGCGAAAGCCTACCCCTCTTGGGATAAAAGGCGTGATGATAGATAGATAGATAGATAATATTATTCCAGTTCCCACCAAGATTATTTGTCACGAACTCATTTTTATGTTTAATGTGGAAATATTTAATTTTACTTAATTACCTACTTACATATATCACCTATTGTAGTATTAATTAAGTATAATTTAGTATAGAATTATTGTAATTACATAGAATGAGATTAGGTAGTAAAGAAATTATTACATTGGTCTTAATTGAAGTTAATTTTTTTTTATTAATATAAAAACCTTAAATCAAATCTAAAGATTAAAAATAACTAAATAAACCAGGTCCGCGTGGAATAGTGGCAAGAATACTGGCTGCATTTCCCCGCTGAATCGCGATGCTGATTCGTTAAGCGAGGAAGGAGCCAGCCCTCTTGTCACCAGAAGAGATGATCAGTCGAGGGGATACATCTTTAATAAATCTGTGGTCTTGTACGTGATGATGGCAAGAGACCGGATGGCATGACGCTGGTGCCTTGGGAGAGGGGGAGGGCCCTAGTATGGGACGCAACTTGTGTTGATACCTTGGCGCCCTCACATCTCTCGAGTACATAAGAGCCGGGGCAGCTGCCGAAACAGCAGAGACTTGCAAACGGCGCAAATATATATACAAATTGAAAAAGATAATATATTTGTGCCGTTTGCAGTAGAGACTTTAGGTTCATGGGGGCAGAGTGCCAAAAAATTTTATAAAGATATAACACCAAAAATTGTCGGCGCTACAGGTGACAAGATGGCTGGCTCTTTCTTCGCCCAGAGAATTTGCATAGCTATACAGCGAGGAAATGCAGCCTGCGTTCTTGCCACCATACCACGCGGACCAAATTTATTTTAGATTGAAACTGTATACTTAGATAATTCTTTGAAACAATAAATTATATACTTGACTAATATTATTTAATATATAATAGTAAAATATTTAGTTGTGTTGTGATAATGTTGTAATAGTCGAGTAGTGACCGCCCAGGGCCTTTGAAATCAATGTTATTACGCCACGGAGACTCTTAGAACTAAATATCTACCCTAGTCCGAATTTAAGAAGTGGCTTAAAAAAGTAAAAATTACAATAAAAATAGATTGTAACTCTACAGGACTATGTATATCATACTAATAATAATAATCAACTAGCGCATAATGGTTTTTTTACAATATAATAACATAATATAATAGAATAAAAAAAAAAAAAATCTACGTCAGAATCAAATAAAAACCCGTTATATCTGGTATAAATAAATTTAATTACCATACAGGTGAAGTTGCAATTTCTAACTAATTCTGGGAAACTTAATAGGTATATTTGTGTTTCATTAAGGGCCGTTAGTCAAGGTCATATTATAACTATCAAAAAAATGTCAAATCTCAGTTAATCCTGAAAGTGCATGAAATCGTTCAAAGAAGGACGAAATATTGCTAAAAAGGTTTATATGGCTGAAGTGAAAGAAAATGCAGGCAGAGGACGACCTAGGTGTATTTTTATTCAACATTGATCGAAGACATTATTAAAAGTAGAAACAATCGCTGAGCATGTATGAAAGGTGATGAATATAATAGAAGCGAAAGAGGTATGTCATAATCGTAGCAAATGGCATTCGATTGTCTCTGCCTACCCCTCTTGGGATAAAAGGCGTGATGATAGATAGATATATCGTTTTAAAATTGCTACCATGATTATCTGTTTTTTGAGCTAAGTAGTTTCTATATTGGCACCAACCATCACTAATTCTACTTTAATACTCGTTCAAGACCAACAGTTTTAAATTCCTGAAATTCACGAGCATAAGTAGCCAATTATTGAGGAAAGTTATAGGATGTATAACATCACGCTACGACCCAGAGGAGCGTAGCAGTCATCATAAAAAATCGCCTAAATTAAAAAGTACATTTGAGTATATGTCGCAAGTAAGGCTGAGTATACGCTTGAGCGATTTGACTACCAAACCATGAACCGTGAAAACCAACCCTAATGATAGTCTAAGTTAATTGGCGACAGGGTGCAATACCGTATTAAATACGTAAAGAAATTTTCTTTTCAAATATCACTGTTTTTCGACCCCGTCTTCGCCTGTGGTCATTTTTCAAATAAGGACAAACAATCTAGGCAAAGCTAGTCTATATCTAGGTATATTCTATACTGATATTTTATATTTATAATAAATAGGTGCGTTAGTGGCCGAGTGGTTAAGACGTCTGGTATTAACTAGGCAGAACCCGGGTTCAATTCCGGATCCCGGCCATGTACCAATGGGTTTTTTAATTAAAAACTTATGTACATAATCCGACAAACCAAACGAGGCTTTTCCATCTAAATGTACCTCAACAGAACTAGCCACTAGTTAGGTATAGCCTCACAAATACCATTGGCTAAACGAGGGAGACTTTGTCTCCCGCTGGGTGAAGAAAAGTAATAATATATATTTATGAGAGATTCATATAGTAGTTTTAATTTTTTTGTATGTTTCGAATAAGTTTAATATGTGCTTTTAATTGCACATCAGAAAATACTTATTGCACCCGTATTGAGCTCGTATGATCTTTCACGTATGTGTAGTGCAATACGATAATAATATTTTGAGGTTAGTATTTTGTTGTGAAATCGGTATGTTTGATGGGAAATTGGCATTTTTTTATTTGTAGTTAAATAAACTACCCTTCCGTAGTCATATGAATTTTTAAAATTACGTTTTCAGCATTATGTGGAATTCTTGTTGGTTAGTGCTTAGTTTCATTTCATTCTCTTTAGAATTTTTCAAATCGGACTTCTTCCAAACATACAAACAAATAATCTCTTCAACTTTATAATATTAGTATAAATAAAGTGATATTATGTCACAATTGAAATATGACTTCCTGAACTAGGCGAACTAAGTAATTTTCTTTTAAAATATGAAAGTCTAGCTAAACATTCACTATTTACATAAAAGTAAAATTGATATTTACGTAAACTTGCAGTCTTGTATTGTGCATTACTTAGGTTGGGATTTTTATGTATGCGATTAGCGATTCAATAAATGTAGACCTATATGGCCGGCTAAGCGTGAGTTGGATGTTAAATTGAAGGTAAAACTACTGAACGGATCTGGATGAAATTTGGCACAGATATAGGTTACAGTCTGGAATAGCACATAGGCTACTTTTTATCTTGGAAAAATGTATGGTTCCCGTGGGATAGATTTGTTTTTGTTTTTCAGGAGATCGACATGATTTTTTGCATAGTAATAGTTTAGGGGTCAGAGAATGACATCAGCTACAATTTTTTATACTGCGAAAGCGGGCGGGGAGGGGCAAATTACAGCCACGGGATTATTTCTTTTTGGATCTATTTACACGCGGGTGAAACGGCGGACAGAAATTTGTTAAAATATAATATTCTGCGTAAGTTTCTCATTCGCGCCGTATGTAATGCATTTCTTAGTCATTAAATAGCAATCACAAAATTATTTACATAACGTAAGTTTAGAAAACAAACTTTCTCTACACCCGCTATTTGCTAATTAAGCTGATCGATTACTAGCATATCTCTCGCCAATCGCTTATGAAATCGCTCCGCTTATCCAACATGTCCGTATCTTAAAAATCGCGACCTAATCGCTAGACGGGTGAGTCAAAATGCAACAAACAGTTGGGCAACGTACTCGCGTTAAGGTATTACATACAAACGTTACGTAACGTAGCTACCGGCCGGTGTGGAAATATGTAGCTTGGTTGGAGGATAGAGCTGATGGGAATGGAAGATATCTAGGGGTTGACATCAGCTTTGGCTAAAATTTCGCTCGTGTTATGTTCTAGCAATTGTTCATACACTTAAAGCTATAATTAGAATATTAAATATGGTCGTATGTATGTATGTACGGCTGAACGGATCTGGATGAAATTTGGCACAGAGATAGATTGTAGTCTGAAATACCACATAGCCGGATAAATGTATGGTTCCCGTGGGATAGATTTGTTTTTGTTTTTCACGGGATCGACATGCTTTTTTGCATAGAGGGGTCAGAGAATGACATATACCTACTACTTTTTATACCGCGAAAGCGGGCGGGGGAGGGGCAAAATACAGCCACGAAATTATTTCTTTTTGGATCTATTTCCACGCGGGTGAAACCGCGGACAGAAGCTTGTAAAGTCATATAAATAAAATTAAAGTTGTGATTTTTTTACTTTCACTCGTTGGTTTCAACTGAACTCGAGATTTAAGTAGGTAATAACCAGTGCGATATTTAGATTTTTTAATATTTTTTTTCTTATTTACAGTTTGCCTTACAGCTCCTGAAACCGTGTTACGGTCCCAGGGTACCCAGCGGAAGACCAAGTCTCCCTCTTTTAGCCGATGGTATTAAGGCTATATCTAACGAGCGGGCCAGTTGGAGAAGCCTCAAAGTGTTGTTTATCGAATTATGTACATAAGTTTTTGGTTATAAAAAAGCCATTGGTACATGGCCGGGATCCGGGATCGAACCCGTGGTCTGCCTAGTTAATACCAGACGTCTTAACCACTCGGCCACCGACGCACCTTTTTACTTGTATAACTTACAATAAATTATAAAGTTAAATATTAATATTATTCCATAAAATATATAAGAAAAATTTAGACCATGTTTTCTTCTCTTTGAAATAATTAAACTGCAAAAAGTCTGAAATTTTATTTAATTAATGGAACAATGAATGACAATAGAATGATAAGACAATTGTTAAACACTCGTTAATATTGTCACATTGTCTTAACGAAGATTATCTGAGATTAAATGACAATTACCAGAATATATTATTATTTTGTAACTAGATTTTCTTCTATGACTTTGAAAATAGCTTTTTTTTATTTAATTTTTATTAAGCCCATTTTAACTTACATTTTTCTTTCCTTAAAAACCTTATTCATTACGAACATTTAAAAAAATATCCAAATCGGTCCAGCCGTTCTTAAGTAAAGCACTTACCAAAGAACAGCATTAAATTATTATTTATCAGCAGAAAAGAAATTAATTTATTTCATACAAAATTTGCACGGAAATTCAGAGAGACATCTTTTTTTTCTCATACAGCTTCAGAAACCGTGTTACGGTCCCAGGGTACCCAGCGGTACACTAAGGCCCATTTAAATACATATTTGTATTTAACTTTGATACTTTATTTTCAACGAGATAGATATAAAATTTTATCGCTTACAAAGATTTCAATTTCACTTTATTTTTTTCACTCACACGCTTTTATTGTCTACATGTATAAAAATCAAAGTTAAAAGTTTAAAATTTTCTTTTTCTAAACATATTTTCCTGTATATAATTGTAGGTATCATACAGAACAATCTATCTATCATCACGCCTTTTATCCCAAGAGGGGTAGGCAGAGACAATCGAATGCCATTTTCTACGATCCTGACATACCTCTTTCAATACGCATTATATCACACATTCTACGTAAAGACCGCATTCCACTGCATTTATCTAACTTTCATGCTTCTTATTCCATATTCAAGTCTCGCTTCCATAAGTAAGTGATGGAACTAAAACAGCATTATGTATATTAATTTTACTTTTAGTTATAAGTTGTAACTTTAATGAATTGACTGCAAAACAAATCGATCTAATTAATAATAATGTTTAATTTTCATACAAAAGACATCAACGATATTTAAATTTATTTGTATTGATTGTAAATACATTTAGTTAATGAGATTATGGAAAACCATTATACAGTGTACCTACATGATGTATAAAATGCATTGATTAATTAATGACATTAGAAAAATATGAAAATGAAAATTACTAGACCAACTTGGTTGAAACAGACATAAGTACTTACCCTCACACCTGTTTCCCAAAGGGGTAGGCAGAAAGTATGAAGCGCCATATCTCTCGATCTTTGCATACTTCTCTTGCTTCATCCAGATCCATACATCTTCTCATACATAGATTATACTGATTTTTGTATACATTGCTTTATTAAAACTCAATTTTCTCAACAACATGTCCATGTGGACTGGTTCTTTTTGGCATAACTGTGTTCAATTTATCAGTCATACTTTAAATATCAAACATATTTTCGCCCATCATGATAGGAAGCAGACCTATTCCAATATAATTAATGTTGCGGCAACCGAACAAAACAGACGCGAGCTGATTTCTACCGTTGGCAACTTTCACGGTCGGTGAAAACGGCGGCATAAATTGTATCCATTGTCATACACGCTTCGAACTAATTTTGAATTGCCTGCATTAAATTTTACAATTCAACTTGATTAAACATTCAGATCGTATGCTATTTCGTTCGATTCGTTATACATTGCGGTGTGATCAGAGTAGTAACACATATTAAACGGAACATATCTGTCATATTTTAGAAGTCCGGACGCCGGTTTTAGCGCCCTCTGAAGCAAGAGAAGTCGATTAAATTTTTGCCACGAATAGGACTTGAATCCCCGGTTTCAAGATTTTGATATACAAAATATGATCCCCCCCCCCCCCCCGTTTTAACATTTTCGAGAATTATTCTAAAATAACAAAGGCAAAACCATTAGGAACAAGTAGTATTAACAAACTGGTGAAAAAAATAGAATGTTGAAAGGAATGCAACAAGGAAGGTTATTTTAAGAATACTTGGACACCCTGTATATGTGGATTTGACCTCCCTTACTAAGAGTGAAACTTATAAGTCACTCTAGCACTAGCATTCGACCTTCATCATCATAAACTGCAGAATAAAATAGATCCAAGGCTTTTAAAAATATGCCTATACATTCTGTAATATTGATTAAAAAACTGAAAATAAAAAATTATGTAGGTACTACCTACCTATATAAAATACTTTTAAAAATAAAACTATTTTCAGAAAAGGAACAATCTTGCAATAGCACACCTATTTGATATTTCTGTTCGCTTTCTTACTTTCTAATTTTTTTACACGCGTTTTCTAAAAAAATATTTTACATTAAATGTAATAAAAAAACACTTACCATTTCAATATCCTTCTTCAATCACAATCGAAAACAAAAATCCTTTAAACACTTCACAAACCTCTAGGACACTTCGTAACAAAAAAGTACAGTCGCTCACAAAACACGAGAATTCAAAATTTTTAACACTACCCGCGCGTTCGTTTATATACTATACAAATATATCGATTTATATATTATATATCATATACCGGTCGTCCTGGATCGTCCGTCTCAATGGAAAGACTGTTATGGACTGAGTATCAAAACTTCAAACGACTCTTTCGACTGCCGAGTGTTAACGATTGAGTGTTCTGCGCAGGAGTCGACAAATGCGGCCGTCCGGTTTTGATACTTTCACTTTTTAATATGCCAATTTTGTAATTAAATCTTGTCTTGTAACATATAGCTGTTTTATTTTAGTAGAGGTAGGCAGTATTGATTTTCTAATTTATTTTTGTTTTTTTTTTAAGTAAGTAATTAAAAAATTAAGAGTCAGTCTTGAAAGGCGAATGCCTTTTATCTATACTACTAATAAAACTGAAGAATTTTTTTGTATGTTTGTTGCGTTAATCTTATTCGGATTTGAAAAATTTGCATTAGATAGCCCAATTCTTGAGGAATGCTATATAAAATCACGCTACGATCCATTTAATAATAAATTCTGATTGGATTCTCAACTAATATTGGCCTGGAAATCTTTCGGCAAAAATTTTTATACCACATTTCAAAATTTTACACTGCTGAAAAGCTAGTTAGTGTATAATATGACGAAGGAAAATATTAGCAATAAAATCACATTATTTTATTTTTGTCACATATCTTAATATTTTTTTTAAATAAACACCATATTTTTCTTATTTAAATCCAAATAAATAACTTTTATATTTTCTTCTTTTTTTTTGCTGTAACCGACATAATAAATTAACGTATCAAAACCAAACGGTCCAAATATAAATCATACTCTTTTCGTCAACGTAAAATCATGTTACGTTCCTTTCACCCCTGTGATTGGTGAAACGCGAGCAACAAGGACGCAACTATATAGCTGTCGCCTGATTTATATTCAAACAAGGTTTACACAATAGTTCATTAACTTTCCTCATAAATATTGATTAAAATGTATAATTATTAATTTGGTGTATGTGACAAAAACTCTTATTATTTATGAAAACTGTCGGATGGTACAGCTCTGAATATAAATAATTTAGATTAATTTTGCTGTCAAAGTTAATTAATTCCTGAACCGTAAAAGTTAAGCTTTTATTATTTTACTACCTTTCGCTTTGCTAGTGGATATTCTTTAAATGACTCAAGATTTTATGCCGAAGTATTTCCGGGGTAAAAATTAATTGATGTCACTTTTGGGCAAACAAACCTAGTTCAGTTCATTCTAAGTTTGGAGAATATCGGGCCAGCTGCCATTGGTGCGGAGCCGTCGTTTTTGGTCTTCCAGTCAAAACGAAATATATCGCGATCCTAAATAAGCTATTTACTGAAAAACTTGTCGATCCGTTGCTCAACCTTTTACAATGTTAGTTAAAATAGTTAGTTTTTCTCTAAGGATTTCCTTCAAGTATTTTCTTAATAAGCATACAACTTCGCACCGTTAATTTAACTGATTTCCCACAGATGGCGTCTTTTACAAAATAAATAAAGTAATTTTAATTTTAAAAGAAACATTTAATTTTGCTTTAATATTAACTTTGATACAGGATACCGACAAAAAAACACATTTGAGAAATAATTTTAAAAGATTGTCAACTTAGTTCAATGTCCGAAAATTATACTGTCAATTTGTACGACTTGTGATTGATTACTGGAACATTCAAAATTAAAATTGTGAATAATAAAAAACCATGGAAAAGAAAGAATTGTGTTCATTAAATTTTATTTATTCAGAACAGAAGTCTACGAGATTTGAACCTGGGACTTTCCTTTGCAAGACAAACTTTATCTATACTTTAGGGGGTTGTCTCTTAAACTACTTAACCGATTCTGATAATTCTTTCACGAATAGAAAGCTACGATATCCCTAAGTAATATATCATACAATACAATATATTTTGTTCGTATATCCACAGGCGAAACCGTGAGAGGGAAAGCTAGTTGACGATAAATGTAAGAATGCAAGTACATTCAGAAAACACTTAACAAGTTAAAAGAAAAGAATTAAAAGAACAGTGAATAATTAATTGAATCCAGGTTAGTCATGGCATCCAAAGTTAACGGATCATGAACGAAAGTGATCAAGAAACCGGTTAACAGATATGGGTTTATTTTTGATCTACTAATGATCAGTTTATGTTATGTAAAAGGTATAATTTGAAGTTCATTATAGTTACATTATGAGGAATGTTTTTATTATTCATAATATTACCTTGTCTTTTTTTTACCTAGTTCCCTGTTACCAATATCTATTCAAAATCAAATTTAAAAATGTGGTTCAAAATGTCGAAAAGTTTATTAAAGATATATCTCCACGACTTATCATCTCCTCTGGTGACAAGAGGGCTGGCTCCTTCCTCGCTCAACGAATCAGCATTGTGATTCAGCGGGGAAATTCAGCCGGTATTGTTGCCACTATTCCACGCGGATCTGGTTTATTTAGTTATTTTTAATGTTCAGATTAGATTTAAGGTTTTTATATTGTTATGTGTAAAGAGCATAAAGTATAAGTATAAGTTATGTATAAAGAGGGGCGTCGGTGGTCGAGTGGGAAAGACGACGGCTCCGACGAAGTCGCGGATTCGATTCCCACATCTGACCAAGGCGGCTAAATGAGGAAGACTTTGTCTTCCGCTGGGTACCCTGGGGCCGGCAATGGTTCCCAAGAACTGTAAGGTAACCCGTGAAATTTTGTATGATTTGATTATATTTTTTTATTAGAGGATGAAAATATGGGCTCCAAGGGTGAAAAGCTACAACAATATAGACTAAAAAATTTCTTTCATATACCTATGTTTTTCATTTGATATACACGGCCTAAGTATCATGTTTTTCTTTTGCATAACATCAAACCATAGATTTCTAATTTAAAATCCGAGACCTTGTGTCACAAAAGAAATAGCTACATATTATTTATATTTTAAATCAGTTTCGGTTATTGACTCCGCGGTTCTCGAACAACTCAACATATCACTTTCACCGTTCGTACTCGTAAGTTCGTTTGGCAACATTCGACCTTAATATGGACATAGACTGTTCTATATTGTGTGTTTAATTGTTATCTAATACGTTAAATTAGGTGAATGTCTGAATATTTTGCTTTCAGCGACTAAACGGATTAAAATATTGTAATTGTAAAATATTAGAGAAGAATGCGGTGTGAAAAATGATGTTGTGACTAAAATGAAGTAGTTTACGTTGAAAGAATGAAGGATGAAAGTTTGACTAAAAAGGTTTATATGGCTGAAGTGAAAGAAAATGCTGGCAGAGGACGATCGATGAAAATATTAAAAGTACACATAATCGCCGAGCATGTATGAAAGGTATGACGAATATAAAAGAAGCGAAAGAGTTATGTCAGGATCGTAGCAAATGGCATTCAATTGTCTTTGCCTACCCCTCTTGGGATAAAAGGCGTGATGATAGATAGATAGATAAATCAATCTAGCCATTCAGTATGGCAATGCAGAAATTGAGCTTGGCATATTACAATCATACATGTTTTATTTTAAGTTTTCTTAAGTACCTTATTTCTGTATTAATTTTATTGTTATCATCACTTCATCATCATCATCACTGCATATTATAAAACAATTAAAGATTTACGAGTATCAAACATGTTGAGGAGCTGAGCATTAACCGCATAAGTGAGTCAAGTCGGGTTAATTAAAAAAAAGTTATCCCCAGCGAGTTTTTATAGCATATGCTGTCTAATCCGTGAGAGAATTATGTAGGAATTAATTATGCAGAATAAAATTATCTACAAAAAAGTATATCCATCTCTAAATCGATACTCAGTTGTCTACCCCACTGGGATGCAAGCGTAAGTACAAAAGTATGTTAGAACAACAAAAGTAGAGTTCTATTGCAACTGAATAGTGAAAGTCAGCGTGTTATCACGATTTGTCGTACATGTCTTAACTACCGGATCACAGATTAGGTCAAGCTTTTTTTTTAAAGTTTACATTGTGATTTTGCCCTCTCCTGACTTTTTGCGGGTATATTCATGACAAGGACCATAGATGTAGTATGCTGGTGCTCTACTAGATTGGTAATGTCGCTATTAGAACGAGACCAAAAAATTAATACATCAATGTGTAATTCTGTGGATTTTTCATCTTAGATGACTTACATCTAAGCACTGCATTCGCTGTCACTGCGGAGAGCATGTAGATCACCTAGGTCACCACGGTCTATCATGTAGTTTAAATGATATCATCCGTCGGGCTCTTGTCAGCAGCAATGTGCCAGCCGTTTTAGAACCAAATGGTTTGGCACGTGATGATGGAAAGAGACCCGATGGCATGACACTAGCACCATGGAAGATGGGGCGGTCACTAGTATGGGATGCTACATGTGTAGATACTCTCGCACCCAATGCGGCCTACAATGCTGAAATGGCCAAACGTCGCAAATATGCATCTCTCTTCCAACAGAATACATATTTGAGGCGTTTAGTGTGGAAACAATGGGACCGTGGGGACCTGGAGCACACACTCTGTTTAAATAATTTAATGTTTAATAGAAAGGTCACATGACCAACGAACTGGCTCTTACCTCGGTCAAAGAATTTGCATTGCTATCCAACGAGGTAATACAGCCAGTCTGTTGGGTACTCTCCCAGTAGATAGCGATTTACATGAAATTTTTTATTTGTAAATTTTATATTATACTAGCGGACCCGGCAGACGTTGTCTTGCCCAAACGTTGGCTTGCCTGCATTACTCCTACCCCTACCCCTACCCTACCCTACCCCTACACCTACCCCTACCCCTACTCCTACCCCTACACCTACCCTTACTCCTACCCCTACACATACCCCTACACCTACCCCTATCTCTACTCCTACCCCTACCACTACTCCTACCACTACCCCTACCACTACTCCTACCACTACCCCTACCACTACTCCTACCCCTATCTCTACTCCTACTCCTACCACTACTCCTACCCCTACCACTATTCCTACCACTACCCCTACCACTACTCCTACCCCTACCACTACTCCTACCACTACCCCTACCACTATACTCCTACCCCTACCACTACTCCTACCTTACTCCAACTTCTACTCCTACTCCTACCCCTACCACTACCACTAACATTTTCCAATTTTTTTTCTTCTAAACCACCCCTGTGTTGTAACGAACAAAACAAAAAAGAATTAGCCAAATCGGTTCAGCCGTTCTTGAGTTATAAAATTACAACGAAAAGTGGCACTGATTTTTATATAAATAGATTTTTAATTTAGTATTTAGATAAATTAATAAAGCCTAGCACTGCATAAACCATAATTAATCACGTCTATTAAACGCTTACAAAACGAGCGAAATTACTACTGACGCTAGACTGTTACAGGCTGTTACTGTATTCAAAAAATGGTCTCGTCTACTTGTCTTGCTTTAACATGCGCTTTCTCTTTTGTATTGCCAATCTAGTAGAGCGCTAGAGCGATTATACTAAATCTATGATAAGGACTAACGCAGACAACAGAAGTCAGTAAAAATAGAGGGTAGAAAACAGCATTTTCATCCCGATACAGGACGCTTAATACGCCTAAAGTAGGCCACACGTTGGTCCGGCATTGCATCGAAAATTTCCCATTCCGGCCGCCATAAGATCTAGGCGGGCCATTTGTTATAGGAATTGGACGAATCTGTGGTCAATTTCGGTGGACCGTACGGCGGCGCGCCGGTGATTGGACAAACGGGTGGGCACCTTAACAAATAATATAAAATTGCTTATTGCGAGTTATTTAAGTTTTTAAATATTGTACTATAGTGCGTATTATTGGAAAAAACATAGGGATTCATTCATTAGTATTAAAATTTAAAACTACTATTTAAAAAAAGTACGAAATTTGATGATCTTTGGTGTGTTTTTCTGTTGACGACAAGAAAAAATATTTTGAAATTATTTTTCGTTGCAGTGAAATATTACAATATTTATCTAATGTTTTAGAACTAATCCAAGAATTACATGTAACATAAAAAACGTTATGGCAACACCATCACCAGAAATAAACATTTATGTATACTGACACTATGAACATTTTAAGACAATTTAAACCTATTACTCAATGAACAATTTACTATTTAAAGAATATCAGTTTTATTTAAACTCGATTTAAAAAAAGGTGTGACACAATAAAATTTTTGCCTCGTCCAACTGCAGCCAACCCACGTTTACATTTCACTGCAGTCAGGAGTTTGCCTTGAAAAGGTAAATCAACTTGTTAGTCCAGTTTAAAAACAATCACCACATACAGTGACCGCGTCAAATAATGTTTTAGAGTTCCGCAAACTTCGACTACTTTTAATATTGTGGCAAATGAAAAGTATGTGCCAGGAGAAAATATAATATAAGATTCAGGTGGTATAAATAATTTGCAAGGATTTTAGAACACACAAAGTTAAGTTCTTGAAGTTAAACTTTCTTAAGGCGTGTTGAACGATTTTTGGTAGGGGGTAATCTTATGGATTCACGAAATTCTCAAGGCACAAAGGCCGACCATTGATTACCCGGCCCGAGTACGTACGACCCGAGAATCTCCGCAATAACTTGTGTTAATTAATTTGTCTAATAAGTTATTTAGCCGTTTTTATTTAAACTGTAAAATTTGAAACAAAACGTAATTAATACATGTTTACCTTTCTGCGGTTTCTATTGACACATCTATATTTATTTTGTAATAACTTGGCACTCAGTAAAGCAGTTACCTAGATGCGTAGAAACTTAGAATAAAATTCGAGCGCGCTGTCTACCGTAGAACATACTGAAAAAACAATTATAAAAAAACATTTGATACTTGATATTTAAAAACTTGCTGATTTTTTGCTGCGCTGGATCTGAAATGAGAAAACAAACAATTTGTATTTTTTTTTATTGAAAAGCGTTCTTGTTAATAAGTTTGCTCAGTCATTTTTGTAGTTTTTATTGCTGCGGGTCCCAAGTAATTGTCCAAATAATCACTGCCCACAAAACTCATGGCTAACTAGAGTCTTGAGACATTCAATGATACTTCCTGATCTTTTCCTCCTAAATGTTTATATGTTTCAGTTATTTAAACCAACTTCTAACGAGCATTCTATATTTCGAAGTGTGTTTTGGAAATTCTCTAAAATTTAAAATAGCAGGGCAAAACAGATATTTTGTAGAGGGAATCTAACTTCCAAACTTTTTTATTCTCACAAATTTATTGACATAATTAATAAGTTTTCTAAAAAGTAAATTTCCAGACTCATGCTGTCATATTACCTAAAGTACTGGCGACATTACTACGTTGTATGGCCAGGCTTATTTGCAATCCGAAATAATAACCAGCTCTTGGGTCACCGACTGCTTTATTTAATTTCGAAGAAATATTTTAAAATAGTTTATGTTCGTCGGTTCCCCAAGGCCCCGGAGTTTCTACATCAAAAGGCATAAGTAAATATTATATTCCTCACCGAGAGATTTTTATTTAAGTCTCTTGTTGGCCGCTGCACCAAGATTAGTGGATGTTGCACAGCAATGGGATGAGGCCCATAACAAAGATCCTTCTCCTACGGCACGAGCGTCATTCCGTTAGGTCTCTTGCCATCATCTCGTGCTATACTTCAAAATAGCCGGCACGTTGATTCTAAGAAGAGTCCGACGAGTTATATCTTTAATTCTGGCATAGCGAGAGAGACGACTTTGGCATAAGAGCCCATGGTGACCCAGCTCCACATTGCCAGATATGCTCTTCAGTTATTCGGGCTCCAAGTCTCAGGCTTATAGATATTCCTTCCTAAATAATATTATTAACATGAAAGTGTGTTTGTTTGTCCGGAGCAACGGAGCAATATGATTTTTTTGTACAGAGATAATTGGAGGGCCTGAGTGGGAGAGCCACTTTTTATCTCGAAGATCTTTATATGAATGACAGATTTGTATGAGAGTGATAAAACATAGTTTATATAAACACTGATTTAATATTTTCGGGATAAAGGGATAAAGGTACGAACTGGATTTGAGACCTTAGCAATTTCTGTGTTGTATTTGAAATTATATCTACAATATTTTTATAATAGATTGGACAAGTTCAGAAGACCGATTAATCTGCTACTTTTAAAATGACCGTCAAAATATCAAAACATACTCTCTTCCGTATGTACCTCTGATCGGAAGTTGTGATCAATCGACAGAACAAATTGTTCTTTATAATTTCCGCCAACGGATATATTCGACAAAATAGCTACGTGGCTTATAACATGCGTAGCGATTCCAAAAGCCTTTAAAAAAGGCATAAGCGGTCATGGGGACTCGACAGAAGTAAAAACTTTATACAGTATAACACATTTTTTTTATAAGTATATAACGTGTAATGTCCATCTAGTGCGCGCTCAAAGAAGTCCATAATTTAAAAAAACTCGGCCCGGACCAAGAATTGCCGGCCAGAAATGCCCGAAATTCCTGCCCGGAAATTCCAATCCATGGTCAGCATTTGTGCCGCTTAGGTACACGGCGAATAGATTATCTTATATTTGTTTGTTTGTTTATTTGTTTCACTGCCTTTATACCTTGTGTAGCCAGAGACACCAGTAACAATGTCCACTTTTTGCCAGTTGTCCAGAACATAATAGGTGGCAAGGAATGGACGTAGATGACGTGTCACTTCATATGTTATTCTCGAAGCACGAGGAGTCGATTGAAGCATATATATTCTTAAAGAAAATTGGTGCTTAGCATTTTTTTTAAGTAATGGAAATTGAACCTGAGACTTTATTATTGTAAGCATGTAGCAATAAAAAATCTATGGAACCAATGATGGATGGATACAATCTATTCCTTGGATATTTCACAGATTATTAGTTTATGTAGGATAATACCCTAGTGGGTAAGGGGAAGAACGGAATAACATCTATTCGACCCCAAATGTCATCCTCACCTGCACGCTTGGTACCCTCTGCTAGACAACAAACGAGGCTCTGGCATCGATTTAAAGGCGACCGAGCAATGGCGGTATAACCATACACCTAGCTAGGCAACTGGCTGCAAGAGGTTACAGCGACCTTGAAGATCTATATAGTCTCGAAATTTCTGGTGCAGTAGGTAAGGGGAAACCACTGCACTATTCTTCCCAAGAAATTTAACCATGGCGAGTTAGCACTCGGCTAAATGAATATTTCCAAGCACTTTGACAGCCGTCCTAGGGATCAAGCTATATATTACAAAGTATAATTGATACATGACGAGTGCACCTTCAATTCCTATAATGGTTCTCTTTTCGAACAGCCTCTACAAGTAAAATCGCTCCGCCAGTTTTAGACCATAGCCTTATATTCGACCTTGTAACAAGTATATTGTAACTATGTGCTACAGTATTACATTGCGTAGGTAGATCATTAAGTATTATATTACTGCTATTATTATAGTTAAATTCTGTTCGTTTTGCTATAATCAAAACCTTTTAAGCCATTACTAAGATCATTAATGCAGGTAGGTCAAGTTTAAGTTATATTTTTGAAGGTGTAAATAATTTTATGAGTAATTATTTGTAAGTAACGTATAGTAATAACAGTAACAGTTAACTGTTAGATATTGTTTAATACGAGGTTACTGGATTTTCGACTTTTGGAAATGATGAACCCTGAACATCTTGGAAACTGGTTAACCGATTTTCATTAGACATAATCTAAGAATCCCCATTTAGACTAGACCAGCCTTCAAATAAAAATTTTGAGAGCTACAATGCCAAAGATTTATTTTAGATTTATTTTATTTTATTGACATATGGACGGGCATTAAAGTTATATAGGTACCGTTTTTTTCCTTTGTTCATAAATATTCTACAAACGAAAAAAAGTTACATTTTAGATTCTGGTATAACCAAAAGCCTTAGGAACCCTGAAAATCTATGAATAATGTATTCTGTCAATAACATTCAAGATTGTCATATTGACGTTAGCAAATATACATTATTTGTCGTGTAAAGGAAAATACTAAAATAAAATTTAAAGCTCCGACTCAGCCAAAATGGCTAAAATGGCGGGAGCGAAAAGTGTTATGGGAGGGTTAGTATTTGACCCTCTTGAATGTCCATTCAGAGAGTTCAGAGATGCAGAACTGGCAATTGACTTTTGGGGAATGGTATGTATGTATTATATGAAACCAATTGTGTTCATACGTGTCTGGGTCAGGGTGCAGCGTCCAGCTTAAGGCATCTTCAATAGCGCAGTGGTTAGTACTGGACTTGGCAACCCAGGTTCAACCCATACTCGAAATTTCCTCAGATGTTAAAAAACCTTTTATGTTACATTTATTATATCCTGCATTTACTCTTATTTTATGTAGTAAAACTGAATTTGCTCCAAATCCAAAAGCTCTAAATAAGTCAAATAAGGCTTCCGGAACCATGTTATCGACTACATTCACTGACCACACGTCTTCCTCATTTAGCCAATGGTAATTCTGAGGTTTTACCAATTTAAGTGTCGGAATAAAATTATTATGACTTTAATTTGTATTCCCAATTTATCTGTAATTAATCCATCTGTGTCACTGTAAATTAGCATAATAGTTGAATTGAATATATCTAAGTGAAATAGCCGTTATTTTTTTAATGGGTTTTACTGAATAGGGAATATAGATTTAAGAATAAAGGATTATTTTGCCCCTATTTTCTCTTTCAGAGTCTATCACGAAGCTCTTAATTTTTTTACGCTGTTATACCATTACCCGAGTATTTTGGTAGCTTATTAAAAATTAAAAATAATAATAATTTTATGATTTTTCACTAATTATAACGCCTGTCAAAAATTATATCAAAAATTATAAAAAAAATTGAGAGAGTAAGGGGGCTTAAACTCGATTAGAAAATGTTTCAATAGGAAAGTCCTTCCCTTAACTGCATCAGACCACAGATTAATTAATAGACCAGAGCCGGTCGTTAGCGATAACTAATATAAAAATGTTTCCAAAGGGTCCGAACTCATTCCGCACTGCAATGTCCTCTGTAAAAGAAAAAACTGACAAACATGCCTCCCCAGAAGTAATAGTATGGGAAGATGATCAAATCCAACCATTACCAAAAGCCATAAGACATGATCTACACGAATGGGTGAGGGCTGAAGAATTGGCTTTTACCAGATATGAAGCAGATTTAGCTATTACTGACGTAAGTATTATGAGTTTTTATACTATGGAAAGTGAGATGGGACTGGTACCGCCAAATAAATTACTAAGGTACTGAAATTTCAAAGTGTTAATGGTCTGTCGGCCAACTTCACTGTACATACGCATCCAAATATAAAGCAATTCTAAACGTTAATAGCTTTTAAATCAAGACGAGTTATAATGTAGTAGCCGTTACTAACCCGTAGAGGGATACGTGACAATACTTATGTAATTCTGAATTGTATTACAGGAAATAGATGGTGGAAAAATGAATACTACAGACTACCTGTACAACCACACTCAAGTTTTGAAGAGATCTTCCTTCTGTCGACGTGTCATGTCTATTTGTTATATGCTGGAAAATTTTGAAGGGATTATTGTGCGTATCTCTCTACCTTCCTGCATTTACATATCCTTGGATCCATTGAGTTAACCATTATTGAATTGGAATCTTAATATTTTTTTTAAATTTCTAAATCTGATTCTTACAATATTATTAGTCGATAAGAAATTAAAGCGTATAAGTTATTTAGTATAAATATCCTGAGAGACTACGTACCCTATATTCCGATATATGAAAAATCTAATATTAATTGTAATGGCATCATAATAATAAAACAGATAATCAAATAAATAAAGAAGAATAAGATAAATCAAATTTATATTTATACATATATAAAAATAGATTTAACCATGTCTTGTCAAAGAACATAATCATTAATGCTGAGATACTTGTTCATTCAAATTTAAAAAAAATCTCACTTTTAGGTTGAACAACAATGGGACGGATTTGTGTGTAATTTTGGCCCAGAAGGTTGGAGAGCAAAGTTTCATATTTACTCGCCAGGATTAAAAGCGGGTGGCGGACCTCAACATAAGCCAATTATTTCTAAGAATGGTTGTATTTTTTTCTTATTTTCTAATTACCTTATATAATTAAGTAGGATGGGTAGATAGTTAATCTGCTATTAAGTCATTTATTTGTTGTAGGTATGATTCTAATATTCTGATATTCTACAAAAGAAACGTAAAAAACATTAAATCATTGCAAATATGTACTAATATTATACTAGACAATATTTTGTAAAAGAAATTCTGTTTATTTTTATTTTCAGGGTGTAAAGATTCAAATTCATCACAAGCTTTATACATGGTTGCATTTGTGATCGTTATGTTACTTATTAGTAAGTCTATTTTTAGGATGCTATCTTGTAAGACTATATTACATGGGCTCTTGGAGATGCGTTTGGGTGAACGATCAAGTGCCTCTGGATGAATATGGTGCCCCATTACTTCCGTTTGCACCAGTAACACCCAAAGTTACACCAAAGCCAGCAGGAAAACAACCAGCATCAGCATCAGCAGGAAAACCATCAGCAGTGTCAGGGAAGCAACTAGTAGCATCACCTGTTAAGATCGTTTATTTGTGGCCCGTATTACTTTGTAAGGTACGTGTTATATAAAATGCCGTTATTTCAATACTAGATTTAGGACATAGAAAATATATTGTAAAATTGTATAAATGCAATCGATACCTCAGAGTACATCGAACTCATTGGTGGATCCACTCAGTGGCTCCTAGTGGATAGAGCATCATGGAGACTGCCGACAGAAGTGAACACTTAAAACTAGGAAATACGAGGTTTGATTATTTCGCGGGCTTTATACCTAATAATTTTTATTTTGTTAGTTTGGTTAAACGTTTTGGCTTGTTTGGATTTCAAAAAAAATCAATTACGAGTGGTACAGACGTTTCAAAGAGAGCCGTGAAGACGTCGAAGATGACGATCCAGTGTGAAGGTTCTCCTCGCTGTTTTCTTTGATTGCAATGGCGTAGTGCATCATGAGTTCCTGCCATATGGCATTATGCACCTTTTCGTCGCCAGAATTGTGGCGAAATCATTTGTAAAAATTGCAACACCTTATTTTCGTGATTTTTGGATAAAAACAAAACTTCTGTTTCGCCTTAGCCACCGTATTCGCCCGATATGGCCCCTATGACTTCTTCCTATTCCCAAGATTAAAGAAAACCATGAAAAGACGAGGTTCTGCCACTATTGAAGAAATAAAAACAGAATCGCTGAAGGAGCTGAATGCTATAACGAAAAGTGAATTCCAAAATTGCTTTCAAGATTGGAAAATGCGTTGGCACAAGTTTATATCATAGATCTTGATTGAAAAATAAATATTTTCTAAGAAATACGATAATTCCCGTTATATTTTTATCACAGTAGTAGGTATACGTTTTCACTGCTAACCACGGGCAACACGTCATACTCATAGCTACAGATTAGCAAGTAGGTGGCGCGGTAAGCCTGTGACCCGAACCCATAAGATCAACGCGCCTAAAGAAGATTTCACTTCAAAACTTGTCTGAAACAAGCAATGAACATCGGTAGAAATGCAATCTATGTCCTCATTTTGAAGCGCGTCATTGTTCTATATCTAATACTAGCTGTGCCTTGCGGTTGCACCCGCGATAATAGTCACTGCTCCGCCCCTTTAGGTCGTAATTCCAGAGATTAGCGTGTTCAAACAAACAAACAAACAAACAAACTCTTCAGCTTTATTATTAGTATAGATTAGGTTCCTGAACTATAAAGAAACTATATAAATTATATTATGTTAGGTAAACACTTGTAATAAGAACTTTATATACCTACCAATTTAATTGGATAATTATCCAAATAAAACAACAGCAGAGAAAATCTCGTACAGTTCATTCCGAATTCAGGCCACGTAAGCAAATCCTAAACTTTAATTTACTGCCTTTGAAACAGTCATTACTCATTCGGCGCGAATCTGGGCAATATTTTCTCGTTACTCTAGAATTAACGCGAAACGCCTGCAATATTGTAAATGGCATTACACCGCATTTGGTTTAAAAAAAGGTTTTATGACAATCACGGCAATAATTAAAAAGCATAGACATCTAAGATATAATTCCATCTCAAAATATGTCAATAGATCTGGCCACTTGGATATAGCCTCACAAATACCATCGGGTAATCATAACCCTGGGGCTCGGTTTAGGAAGCCGTAAGGTAACACGTGGAGTGATATAAATAATTATGTGTTTGATATTTTTATTTCAAAGTCTCTATTTGCACACAGCCGACAAAGTGACATCATAATTTTGGTAATAAAGCCATTCTGCACGATTTCTCAACTCCTTTGTCTAACTGATAGTACTACGGGACACGTTAAGGGCCGTGGTACTACTTTTACTACAAATAAGTAGTACCACGGGACAGAATCGGTACTTTACCTAAATGATGACCTCACTATGTAGTCTGCCGGAAAACCTTTGGAAATATATTATAAAAAAACTACTGCGTAGAAAACAATAAAACTATAAAGACATACCTTAATTTTTACTTTAATACTGAATTCAATGAGGAATACGTAGGTATAATTTATTAGAAATAAGAGACTGAATGAATAATTTCTGTAATAAAAGTGAAATTTTCTCCTTTGATTTTTAGAACAAGAAATTGTTTTGGAACTCTTTTTTAATTTTGACTAATTCTATTTTGATTGCTTTATTCATTCTTTAACCCTATTTTCCAAAGCATCAGGGATGATACTGTGTACTAATCACCAAGTAATGAAATATTTCTCATGTGTTTACGTAAATGTCCAGGCGCTACTCAAACTAGCAGCTCCAGATATGACCAGTGATGAACCGCTTACGGAAGAAGAAGAAGAAATAGAAGTAGAAGACGAGTATATGGAATACTTTGATATATTTCATGCAATAACAGGCGCTCTTTCTGTTACTTGGAGAAAACTAGGTTAGCAAATTTTTAGATACAGCTATACTTCTCCTAGAACTGATCAGCCTTGAGGATCATAAAACCGTCCACAATCGACAATATTTGAAAACCTTTTAGAGATTATCCGGTACAAAGCTTATATAAAAAAATGGTTTCTTCTTCTTCTTCTTCTTCTTCTTTTTTATTATGGCTCCACCAATGTTCATCGGTGATTTGCCAATGTCAAGTATTATAGCCTTTATATGTATATAGCCGGTAAATCGGTATTTAAGATAATCCCGCCGACCGTGATATGTCTTATTAATCACTGATTAATCACAACCATCACAGCGCGAACAGGATTAAACTGGATTCCACATCACGCCACGACGAAAACGCGTGCGTATGTCGCCATGACCGGATGTGGAATCCAATGGTTTCTTTATTGATTAATTTTCGAGTGATAGCATGAATTGACATGACTTTGACAGATTGACTTTTATTGGCCAAGGCAACTCAGTTATTATGCCCTAACTAATTAATTAAAACTTAGTGGTAGGTGGGTTTTGAAATATCTGTTATAAGTATTGTGATTGACATGAGGGTGACGTTGTCAGAAATATGATTCAATGCTTCTGTGTAACATAATAAAAAAAATGTATTAGTCAGTAAATTATTGGCAAAAAAATATTTGTAACGTAGTGGTTATATACTCTTTGTTCTTTGGCAAAAATATTTGCTCTATACGAACCGCCATGTTTGACATTGAAAATATGAATATAAACAATGTAAATTTTATTTAATAAATCTCCAAATATTTATTTTCTGTACACCTTCTCCATATAAACTTTAACTATGCCAAATCTCATACTCTTCGGTGACAAGCAACGTGGTTAAAAAGAGTACAAAGGTTTGTCTTCTTGAATACTAAATAAAAATACAGGTCTCTACTACTCGTACTCCAATGAATTTCCTTGAGGTTTTCAGATTTGTGATTCAAAATTACTTGTGTTATTTTAATTTGCATATCAAAACTCCGCATGCTGTCCTGAAACAATTAAATTTGGCGAGTTACAATAACCACTTACACCTTATATGACGTTTTCAAAATATTGTAACCATTTTAGACGAGGAGAACCTTTGGAACTTAATGCTTAAAGAAATCCCCAATTTCGTGTGGGACGAAGAAGACGAATTGGCCCTTCCCTCAGCTAAGGCTAAAGTTGTCAAAAAACCTACAGCGAAAGATACCGCAGTCGTAAGAGTTAGTATACCGTAGTTTTTTAAACAAGATGGAGGTTTTAAAATTTCCTGAATATAAAATAATTCGGTTATATGGTGCTATTGTACATGTACGATATCCTTAATCTGTCCCATATTTCTTACACCTTATTCTTTTATTATAGTAATTGATTAAGATTCGCACTGAAGATCATATGCCAAATCTAATTTATAAATTGGGTCATTTATTTGATTGTTTGTCTTCTTTTCAGTTTTAAACTGCTGAATGTATTTTGATTGCATTTGAAAATTTCACATCAATTTTATAATATTTGGTATTATTAGGAACGAATTTTTTTTATAACTCTTCGGCCATTACCTAATATCCTTCAACTTGGATCCTCGATAAAATCCCCTAGGGATTAATTTTTACTGCATCTACCAATCTGTGTCTATAAAATTCCAAAATAACTGAACATAATAAATTTCAGCGTCCATCAATGTCCTCAATTTTTATACAAGATACGAAGGAACTAGCCCCGTTTGTGGTGCCAGGTGTGACGCCAGCGTTTGAAATGAATATGCTAATTAAAATGGTCAGAGATATACCTATAAAGAAACCACTGCCAGAACCGGGTAAATAACAACTACACCTCTTTATAACTTCATAGATTAAGGTGGCTAGACACCAGTAAGAGTGTCTACTTTTAGCCAGTTATGCAAAGAAATATAATCGCGGTTACGTCGACTTCAAGAGATCCTGTTTAATTGTTCTGGATACAATATATATCTATATGGGTTTATAGCAATTGGAATACCTACATAAATACGCTTATAACTACTTATGTATAGAGATCGCAGACTTTTTTGAAGATCATTTTATTCTAAATAATTATTTCCTTCATCTCTGCATCGTCATGAAAACTCGCTGTTAATGCTCAGCTCTTAAACATGATAGGTCCATGTTTAATACCCTAAAACCTTTCCTATACTAAGATATCGATCTCCAATACATTGGCCTCTAGTTAGCAAGTCTAAAAGGCACTTGTGATCGAAAAAAGTCGCTGATCATTTGCTTTAAGTCAGTTGTGACCTTCTTGTCCTCAGCCCATCACAGTGGGATACCGGCGTTAGTAAATATCGTCGATGATTCTAAAATACATCCTATGTGGGAAAATTGGTTAAAATAGATTTCATTCACAATATTTTTATTTATTTTTTCTCTCCTAATTAATTAATCCTATGTGGTTCTACTACCATAAACAACGATGCTAGAACCATATTAAAATTATCCTATGTGCGACCCTGTTAAATTTTGTTCATAATTAATCCTATGTGTTGACGTAACACATAGGTCAAATTTTACACTAGTCTATGGTAGATGGCGTTTGCCAGCCCGCCGTATTTTGGACACATAGCCTCACATAGGTTCTATTCTATTCTATTTTTTCGTGATAAATGGAATATTTTTCGGCGAGGTTATTGTCACCATCGTTTTTTTATGGTGTCAGTCAAAATATCAGCAACGAGTTTTTTTGAAGGCAAAGTATTTTGAAATTTGACTGACAACAATTTATTTTATGTTCACAATCAAAAAAATATTGATGTCATATTTTATCCAAACAACAAATATAATCGTTGAGAAAGCATTTATTGTTTACATTACTGAAATATCTTAAATTGGATTTTTTAAAGGTACCTACAATATTACAAATCCATTTAAGTAGTGATTGTATTTTTTTACAAAAAAAATCATCACCCATTTTATGACAGCTTACCATATGTTTAAATATTATGTATTTGAATAAAAATATAAAGAATTATGTTGTTTTAATTCACATTTTCATCTCTAAAATATCAACAACATTCATCTAAATTGTTCTATAATTTATTCTATGTGAAACTTGAAAACATAGAATTGATCTTATGTGTAAAAATAACAGTATTCATTTAATTTCTCTTTATGTACTTGTAAAATTGGAGTTATTTATCATTAAGACAGTAACTTAAGCTAAATAGTACAATTAAAGCAACAAATAAGTTCACAATATAATATGATTATTTTTTAAAACAATTATTATTGAATAACTCCATTTTAACCAGAATGCACGTAGGATGTATTTTAGAATCATCGACGATATGTGTTTGTTTGTGTTTATAATACGTCATATGAATAGAATCCCATTACCACCAAGTTTTTCCACTCCTTTGTTCGAAGGTATATTACTAATTATGCATTTTATAAGTGCCATATTATACATGAAGGCCCAAGCGAGTTTTCATGGCGTATGCTGTCTAATCCGTCAGAGATATAACAAAATGATGTAGGAAAGAATTATGTAGGATAAAATGGTCTACAAAAAAGTCCGCGGCCGCATATATCTATCTCTAATAGATAATTGGTAATAATATCCCATTTTTCCAATCCTTTGATCGAAGGTGTATCATCTATTTTTAGAGGTACCGGTATGGAAGACGTACAGGTGGGTAGATTGGGCCAAAGCTCATGGCTTGTATGACCAATACGCATGTCCCAGGACCAAATTTCTGAAGTGTATTGCATTACTGAAAATGTCATATGCACCGCACATGCTAGATATTCAGAGCACAGAGTCTGTAAGTGACAAACGCTTTTACCTTAAATTAGCTAGGTAAAAAAATGGCTTCAGTTTCAGAAGGAATACGGCGTAACGGCTTTGGATGAAATTTGGTATACCTAGTTATAATTGTCTTTTAAAAAAAAGTGTAGAAACTTAAAAAACTGCATGGAAAAGTGCTCAGATCAAGGAATAGTGTGCTTTCCGCAAGCAAAAGCACAAGTCACTATAAAAAAAAACAAAATCGCTTCAAGTGTGCTTATAAAATTTGAAGAGTTCTCGATTTCTGCAGGATCCCATCATCAGATCCTGACCTGATGACCATGGGACCACCTGGAAAGTTTACCCTTTCAAACAAAAAAAATCCAAATCGGTCCAGGCGTCTTCAAGTAATCAGGGAACATACATAAAAAATAAAAGATTCCGACGAATTGAGAACCTCCTCCTTTTTTTGAAGTCGGTTAAAAATTGTAATGCGAATGGTTAGAGATCCCGGGTTCATTAGAATATCTACATTAATGTGCTTTAATTGATTTCGGAGGGCACGTAAAGCAGGCAACCGCATAACAAGGGTTTCAGCTTCAACAAGACGAAGTAAGTACCTACTGGTTGACTTAATTACATTTATTGGTAAGTTTATAATTCCTGTGAGTAGATTCCATTTTCAATTATTTTTCATATTGCAGATTACATTCGCTTATAAAGAAGATAAGCCGGTACGTATTCCTATTCATTATTTTCATCACCCAATAGCATTACGTCCAGGATTTGCCAGTGGATATTTTTGTTTGATTTGACGTGCCTATATGGTTACTCCTCCACTCCGTTGGATGTTATTGGCATATTAAACTTACACATTTAATGCAAAAATAATCTCTCAAATATACAAAGTCTTCAGCTATATGCTTCAGCTTGCTGTGCCTTGCGGTTGCAACCGCGTTAATAATTACTGTTTTGCCCCGTTTGGCCATAGATGTTTTATTAGATGATTTATTATTATTATAGATAATTTATTTATTTTTAGTATAGATATAGACTTTTTTGATTCATAGTTCCTCTCATTGTAATTATGTTTTATGGTCCCTTTAAGATAGCTCCACTCAATTAAAACTTATAATTATTATTTAAGTTACTAGCTTTCCACCCCGGCTCTATCCGTGAAAGTTTTTGAAATTTGACATAAGAAGGATAAAAAGATACCTCTAGCCATGGACGTAAAAAAGTAGAGGACGGATCGCCGCTAAGACAAAAGTGAAGCACCAAGCGTGCATGTGTGCTACCGATTTTATTTATCTCTAATATACAAGATTAAAATTGTTCTGTTGTGGCGTCAAAGAAACTGAAACAAACATACGTTCTCATAAATAATAACAGTTAGGATTATAAATTCCTAGTAAATATTACCTTACAGACAAACTATGTTAACGGAGCATCAGAATATTTATAAAGAAAAACATCACTATTGCCTTTCGGTATACGAAAATATATGTTTCTTATTTACCATACCGTTGAGGTATTCTGACATCTAGAAGCCTTTTATTACATGCAAACACACATCCTTAACCGCTTTTTCTTCATAAAATTGAATGTTCCAGAAAAAAGGAAAAGACGGTCCAACAGCCAGTCAAATAAATTTGAAGCTTATGAAAGATGAACTACGGGAATGGATTCCGTACGATTCGGTATGTAAAAATATGTTTATAGAAACTGTAAATCGGTTGATATGCCCTAAAATCAGGAAATCTCCTGAAAAATCAGAACACCTGTGAGTCTGTCAACACGGGTGAAGTTGGAACCCCCAAATGCGATTTTCGGTTAGTCCACATTTGTCCACCAGTTTTTTTACCACCTTTCAAAAAATAAAAATTGGGGGTGGAAGTGGGCACCCCCAAATGCGAATTTTCAACTTTTTTTCTATCAGGTTCGTTTGTACATCGTTAGTCCATTGTTTTTTGTCCACCTTTAAATAAAAAGTTATTTAAATAAACATGTTTTTTTAAACCCGGAAATTCGAAAGAACCTTAATTTTGATGAAAAAAAAATCGCATTTGGAGGTGCCAACTTCACCCACCTATACACTGTGTACGGGCGACTGAAGCACACTTTTCCAACTAGAAATTACTAATTCTCTATCTAAACATTAGTAAAATAAAGTTATTTTTAATTTAATTTAGAATCGTGTGGGATGTATGAACACAATGTAGGAACGTTAACTATTAAACTAAAATTTGCATAAGATTTAAGGCGTTCATTATATTTCAAATTAGTATTCCATTTACATTGTGTATGGTATCATAGAAAGATTTAGTTTGTAACAATATTGCCACTTAAATTTACATTATTCACTAAGAGATTTAATTTCGGTTATCCATCCTGAAAAATACACAAAAATATGCGCAAAGGCGGAATATCTACTCAATTAAACACTTTATCGAAAACGCCCGAAAGAAAAGTTTGCCTTCTCGTTTATTGTTTATTATTAAAAATGAAATTATTAGGAAATCATTTTAATGAACATATAAAAAATGTATTAATCGATGGAAATATTAAAAGTACACACAATCGCCGAGCATGTATGAAAGGTATGATGAATATAAAAGAAGCGAAAGAGGTATGTCAGGATCGTAACAAATGGAATTCGGTTGTCTCTGCCTGAGGGGTACCTCTTTCGATGAAAGGCGTGATAATAGATAGATAGACTAATTCATACCGGATTCACACAGAATGCTATTTTCATCAGACTATAACAAATTATTTTTTGAAAGGCTTATTTAGCATCGCTCCCACACCGCTTCCGGATTCATTATAGCATATCAGAGATCAGAAAACTGTAGCAATTAAATTGTTTTAATAAAAAAAAATCTTCATGGGTCGCCTTACAACTCCCGGGAACCGTTGCCGGCCCTAGGGTACCCAGTGGAAGATAAAGTCTTCCTCATTTAGCCGAAGATTTTCTGAGGCTGACCTAACGAGTGGCCATGCAGCTCTGTTCAGGTATGTAGATGGAAAAGCCTATTTGTACGGTTTGTCGGATAATTTACATAGATTTTTTATTATAAAAACCCATTGCAAACCCACGCCGCTTCGGGATTCTTTATAGCATTTCAGAGATCAGAAAACTGTAGCAATTAAATTGTTTTAATAGACACTCCTATTACCCCAAAATATTGTGCTTCGAAGGGTAAGAAAATCCGGCTGAAAATATCTGAAAACATTTAAAAAATGTGTTATCACTAACTATTTCCCAAATTGTTTCAGATGTTCGAATTCGTCAAGGAAATTAGCATTCAATATTTCCCATCAATGCTACAATTTGCATCCGCACACAGTATTGCCCCTATTCACCCGATCAAAGGGTCCACGAATCGCTCTCTAAATGTCCAGGCACCGAAAACTTCTCCACTGTACGTTCAAGTAGATTGGCCAGTGGAAATATCATTAAAAGTATCATTTAGCGTTATGCATCCAAGAATTTTCCTAAATTGTGGGAACATTTTCGAAGAATACATGGACCCTAGCTATGTTTTCGTGGAGAGGTTCGAATGGTTTGAAGATGTGGAGTTGCCAAGAGCTAAAGCGTTTTTGTGTACAAGAGGCTACGATAGTGTTGAGTTTAAATTTCAACCTGGGAGACATTTTCTAAGGTTAGTTGTTACTGTTTCATATATTGGCCATGCTACATATATGATTTTTTTATAATTTATTTTGAAAAAAAATTTTAAGGAACTAATTTCGATATTTTTTCTATTTTTAATATTTTTTAAAAATTTTACCCCCGAAAAGTAAACGTGACGTCACAAGAAGTGGAACAGGATTGTAATCTAACACATAAAAAAGTGACAGTTAATCAAATTAACGTCAAGCAAACGTCAGTCAAGGTCAACTAACCTAAAAATTAATCGTGTTTATAATATACTCGTGTTAATAATTAATTAAATTGTTAATAGTTTTTCAAAATAGCAAATAAAGAGTGTTTCATCCTGTCATTTCCGAATAACAAAGAAAATAATCACACGAGAAATGTAAATTTATAACTTTGCTGTATCGTGATTTTGGTCCAAAAAATTTACACAGACTGGCCTAAAAGCTGTCACTCAAAAACTTTACTTACTTTAGTTTGGAGGCAAAGGGTATTTTGTTCATACCGCTTAGATGACGTCATACATAGGTCAAATGAAGATTTTGTTTTTTTATTGAATATCTTAAAAGTATAGACTTATTTTAAAATCTAATAAATAGAAATTGTACTTAAAGGTTATTTCTCAAAACGGTTTCCTTTTCAAAAAAAAGTTAGCATGGCCAATTCTAGCTGTGCCTTGTACACCAGATCAAAAACAAACAGTTTTTTTTCAAATCCGACTGTTAGTTCCAGAGCTTAGCACGTTCAAACAATCTCTTCAGCTTTATTATATAGTATAGATGTCTATCTATCTATCATCACGCCTTTTGTATCATGGGGTGTAGGCAGAGACAATCGTTATTATTTAATACGATCGTTCACCTATTTTATATTCATCACACATTTCATATGATTGCGAATACTGTCTTCAATCAATATTTTTATATGGTCAATAAAAGTTCAGCTGGGCCGCCATCTGCCAGCATTTCGTTTCGCTTCTGCCATATAAACCATTTTAGTAAATCTTTTATCTTTACTATTTTAAAGGTGCCACCGTATACTTTCTTCTTTTTAGTCTCAATATCATCTTTTGCTTTATTTTCAAGTTTTAATTTAAGACATGACTGTTCGCTGTTATTCTTTCAATATGTCATGTCAGGTGGCGGTGAATTTAGATTAGACTTCAGTTAGGGTGCACTATAGGTACTATTGCTTTCGGAACTTCTTTATATTTTCAGAAAAATATTTTAATTTGGTTTTTGGTCTAGAAAATGTTTTTATTTATTACATGTATAATTATAGTTAGTGACTTTAACACTAGTAGATTCTCGATATCCTGTAGATTCGATTCCCGTGCCTATTAGTGGAGTGCCTGGAGATTTTGACCTCAGAATTTATGTTTTATAGATGAAATACTAAAATCTTTACCTATTTTTTTGTTGCTTTTGTATTTTTTTTTTTTTAGTAATTTAATGAATTTTCATTTTTTTATTTGAAATAAATATATTTTCGTCATATTTTTATAATATAACCATCATTTAACTAAAATAGACATTAGGAAACACCAAGGACCCAAAAGGGGAGCAAGGAGCAGGTAGCAAAAAGTAGCAAGATTTCTGCTCAAAATTAGTTTGTAATAGTTATAATGTATATTATATAAGCATAATTATATCTGTATTTATTTATTTATTTATTTTATTATTAAATAAAAAGTAACGAATTTTAATGAGTAAATACCATATTAATAAAATACATTCCAAAAAGTTTTTATAATAATTCGTTCAAATTGAATTCCGAGATTTTTATATTTCAGGCGTACTCCACTATATGTAATAGCTGAAGGGAAATTCTTCTGGATAAATTGTAATGTCACATTTAAAAAAATTCTACATGAGAAGCCGGGGCGGAAAACTATTACGAATAAAAAAATAATCTATAAAATTAACCCTAAATTTTGATTTCCAGATTCTGGGTTTATTCACGTCTGAATTGGCATGCAATGTTCATCACAGAGTCAAATCTCTTCATGAACACAAGAGATCAAATCATGGCCGCGGCTGCGCGGGAGTGCTCCTGGTCTGCCAAGTTCTTACTCGGTGTGGGCACCAGCTTCGTAAACTGGATACAGAAGCGGAAATCCACCACGCAGTTCACTGTTGCTGCTGACAAAGAATTTTACAGGTATTTAATATTAGATTTTTTGGTATAGATAAAGGTGTATCTCTACAATCGAATCCAATTTTGATCAGAAATAAAAGTAGTGATTTCAAAACTTCAGTCACGATTTGAGAAGTTAGGCTCAGAGAAGCAAGCTCCTTATCCTTCTCATTGATTGTACTGTTATATTTTCTAATAAATAATAATAATTAAGATTCTCTAATAGTTTAAGTAAAAAAGTAATTATTTTTGAAGAGCGTCGCAGTATAAAAAAGATTGAGAACCCCGCCCTAAGGAATGAAATTAATTTAGTGTTTTCAATGCTACTATAAATCCTATTTAATATCATAATTGTGAAATGGCAAAACAGACTTGTTTTTTTGTAAAAAGTTAGTTGGATAGTGACATAGGCTAATCATTAATAAATTCTGTTACATTCAAAAATTTCAACGGGTGAAACAGGGGTAGAAAGCTAGTAAAATATTAAATACATAGTTACCTACTAATTATATTTACCTACCAAGTACATTCTTATGAAATCGTTTGTAGAAGTGTCACCACTCATCGTTGAAAAGTCTGAAGTTATTTTCGTATAGGGGTTCGTTTCACAAGAAGATATGAAAATATCCATAGATTACTTATACCTTTAGAAATGACTAGCTTTCTGCCCAGACTTAGCTCGTGGACATTTTGTGTGAAATCAAACCTCTATTGTAATCCAATCGGTCGTTTTTCTCCTGTTTTTGTTCCATATATTGCTATATCTTACAGAACCCTATCCTTTTATTAAAATATAGCCTACATTACTAAAGGATAATGTAGCTTTCTATTAATGAAATAATTTTTAGAATCGGTGCATTAGTTCAAGAGATTAAATCTTACATACAAATAAACAAACAAATGCTACCTCTTTATAATATCAGTATAGAATACGTAATGCCACACAATAACTTTTCAATTTTAAATCTAAAAAAAGTCTAAGAAAATTTTAACTTTAAAGGTCATATCACCCAGATTTGCCATGGGAAATTGAAGTGGTGGAATACCCTCGGGCATGGCTTCATTGGATGTTTAGAAAAGCTATTCAATCTTTATTGGCAAAACGATTAGCTCCAACTGAATATAGATTAGCATGTGTTGCACTAAGGAAACTATTCAACGATCCGGACTTCGGTTTCCCTGAAAAACCGCTACCATCGCCGTCTCTTAGAGAAATGATAGCAGGAGATCCTTGCGATTGTGATATGTCAGAGGCAGAACAAACAGAAATTATAGAACAAATTAAGGGAGAAGGTGTTGTCGAAGAGCAAAAACCTTTATTAGATGCTGAAACTATTGCAAAGCTTTTGAAACCACCAGTTTATCCAAATATGTCCCAGCTGTGTGAATTAGCTACGGAAGAAGTTCCATGTGGCGTATTGAGAATTGAAAGGGAAGAAGCTATTCAAAGACATGAAGCTGCAACTGTGATACAATCGCATTGGAGAAAGATATGGGTAATCAAATGTCTCAATGGATTAGCAACTTTCACTACTGAAGTTCAAAAAGCTGTAAGTATTTTTAAGGAGTCAATAGCAAAATTTGTAGATCTTTGGAACTGAAATCGGGGTGACCCGAGTTCTAAATACACTTGTGCTAAAAATGCATAGCACCAATTTTCTTTAATAATATGTGCTCTAATCGTCACCACGCGCTTCAGAGGGCGCGTAAAGCCGCCGTCCGCACAATGGACACCTGGCAAAAAGTGGACACCGTGAAGGTGTATTTGTTTGTTTTTGTTTTGTTTGAAATTTTAGACATTGATAACACTAGTTTATCTTAGTACTGTTCAAATTCGAGATCAGGTATGTAGAATTCCTCAGTATTTTCGCATGCGTATGAATGCGTTAGATTATATAAATATTATTTACATATACTTTTGGTTTTAGATTATTGACAGCATTTTCGGTAATATAGAAGGATTGCAGTCACTGATGAATGAGTTTTTCTTAATGTTTCCTGGAGCCAAGTCAGCGTATTCAGCCAGTACTGCGTTAAGCGGCGTGTACGGGTTACAACAACATTCTGGAATTGTTAATTCTACTCCAAAATGCAAATGGATTCCTTTCTTTCAATCTTTATTTAATTGTCATCATCCAGTGAAAGTCGCTTTTGATTTACTTACCAATATTCCACACTCAACTTTCTCTGTTTATAATAATGATACAGGGCGTCCATTGGAGCAAGTGTTCAATGTGCCAAAAACATTTGAAATTTGTCCTAATGAAAATGGATATACAGTTATTGGTCACGGTAGTTTGGAAAAACCTAGTGGCACTTACTCAGATATTAGTTGGCAATTAACAATATTTTTGTCAATGGATGGCGTTTTTCATGTATGTGATAACCCGGATTACAATTATTGCAAGGAACTGCCGATACAAGTGGCCACGAAATTACATATTGATGAAATGTTTTTACCTAATAAGAGAAATATATTAGGTGGTATACAGATGGCAGTTACCAAAAGGGATTGCGTTAGTTTTAGAGCTGCTGCATCATCTCCTGAGGTATATTTTCCTTTTAATTTGTTATTACATAGAATATATTTCGAAAATGTAGTTCAAATATATAAAACTACGGTAAATATAAATTCACACAAGAGGTCACCTTCCTCGCAAAAAATAAACCAGCATTGGTATGGTGGTATTGTATTTTGAAATTCGAAAAATTCTGTATTACTCGTTGACAGGGAGGTGATCTTTGGTATCTATTTTTTTCGAACAGTAAATTTTAAGTACAGTAAGTTACCAGGGAAACACAGAAATTGCCCTTATATGATTTATATGATTAGGTACCAAACTATCAATCACAAAAGAATCTACACACATTTTATAAATACACTCCTAAATACTCATGCCTCGTTCCACAGGGGTAAACACGTTCGTGTTACTTCTAACATCTGTGTGATACTATTGTACACTATAATAATATGTCTTAACTTGCATTCTAGCTACATTTTCTTTTAAGACTAATCTTATTTTGTCACGCAGACTCGCAAATTGGAATGCGGTGTCCTAAATTTAAATCCATTTATTTGTTTTTAAAACGGCATATTTCTTTATAGCGACTGTTTGGATTTTTAAGAATTTTGTAGAGTTGTCCGTCCATTGGGAAATGGTATTTCCTTATAACTTGTTTCTAAAGAGAGAATGAAATAACGGTTTTTTATTGTAGCTTTTCGAGCCAGTAAATATAACAATCTTTAAAAAAAAAAAGTGTTTATGAATGAAAGCAGGCAAAATCCTAACTAACCAATATCCTAACTAGTATTATGACTGCGATAGTGTATTTGTTTGTTTGTCCTTCTTTTACGCCACAACAGAGCAACTGATTGACGTGATTTTTCACAGTGATATCTGGAGGGTCTGAGAGTAACATAGGCTACCCTTTATCCCGGGCGAAGCCGGGGCGGAAAGCTAGTTGTAAATATTTGTTACCAAGTATGTTATTTGTTTGTTTGCACAAAATTTCAATCAACTTTTCAAATATTATGAACCATTTCTTGAAATGTTTTTAGATGGATATTGTGGCCACACTAACGACAATCGATCTGAATGGGCAAACTATCGTGCTCGATAAATGTACGGGCAAGGGTGAAATTTATTGGCCTTTTATAATGCTAGAACCACCCATTCCTACAATTCTGTCCTCATCTATACCTAAACGTCGATCCTCTTCACATGCAAATTTATTCTCTTCGGTAAGTAAGGGATAAAGTTCAGGAATAAATAAAATAAATCTCACTTCAAAAGAAACCATAAATTATAATGGCATGATATTAATGCTATCACAGCTTTTTTTGATGCGGATCCAGAGACACTGGTAAAACGATCCAGAAAGATGGGAAGCATTTTACGCACCTACTGTATTTCAAAGCAAAAGATTTCAATAATTAATATGGAGCTCTTAGAAATGTGTGCCTTTAAAATTGGCATATTTGCTTTTTTCAGTCTTCTCAAGCGAGTCAAATTCGAGACAAAAGCGAACGCTCCATTAAATCAGCTAAACCTTCAAAACCCATAAGCGCAAGAGGAAAGGCGTCATCTACTAAGGTTAAATTATTAATACATTTTATTAGGAAGGGTAAATTTCCTATTGCTCTATAATTTACAAAAATTTGTTGCAGATTGACATGAAAGCACCTAGAGCAGATACGAAGATATACACTATAGAGTAAATATTATTGAGTTGTTTAATTTTTATGTAAATTTAAACACGAACACAGTAAACGGCCATGTACCAATGGGTTTTTTAATTAAAAACTTATGTACATAATCCGACAAACCACACTTAGAGGCTTTTCCATCTAAATATATCTCAACAGAACTAGCCACTCGTTAGATATAGCCTCACAAATACCATCGGCTAAACGAGGGAGACTAGGTCTTCCGCTGGGTACCCTGGAACCGTAACACGGTTTCGGGAGCTGTAAGGCAACCCGTGAAGAAAGAAAAAAAAAAAAAAAAACACAGTAATAACCTTCCCTTGACAGTAATGTCACGTCCCTCCCCAGCTCCGTTTTCTGGAAAAGTACCCTATCATACTCTATCAAGTCAGGGGCGCAGCCTATCATTTTTTTTTAACTCATACGTCTCAAACGAACTAACTAAAACATGAAGTGCAACGCAATAATAAAAAAACTCACCCTTTTAACAAAAAATGGGTTTTAATCACATTTGAAAAAGAATTTGATCCCGAAATGAATTGAAGAAATATAAATGTGGATAATGACAATAAATGAGGAAACTCGGTAAAATTAAATAGCAATCAAATAGAGTAATCTATATCTACACTAATATTTTATAAAGCTGAAGAGTTTGTATGTTTGATCGTGCTAATCTTAGGGACTACTAGTCCGATTTGAAAAAAAAATCGTGAAATAGTCCGTTTTTTGAGGAAGATTATAGGCTATATAACATCACGCTACGTACCAAGGGAGTGGCGCAGTTTTAAAATCTATGTTTATAACAGGGTGGTCGTACCAAAAGGTTGGCCACTAACGCTCGTACAGTGGACACGTGTTGAAGAAATAAGAAACACCTTTGACGTCAGACCTGATGGTGGACAAAAGAAACCTCCTAAGGAAAGTGTATTTATAATCAACATTTAATTTGACTTGTATGCCTTTTAATGAGTTTTTTATGGATAGATTAGGTATGATTATAAACTTAAGATCAACTATTCTAGTAATATACATAATGCTTCACTCACAACTAATTAATAAAAGAAATAAGTATTATCTAAATATAGACATATTTTATCACATTTTAATGGATATGCTGTTTTGCCGATAGTATTGACCGAATGGAGTCTTTGTTTCAAATTATTTATTTATTCAGAAGAATTTACAAAAGGTGTAGGTAAAAAGAGGACATAAAAATTGTTATGATACTTATTTTTATTATCCATGACAGAGTTGCAAAAAACTTTTAGGTCCATCAATTAAACAACTTAGACCGTCTAATTACCATAAAATTTAATCATCAGGCCGGATCAGCTAAAGACAAAGATGGAAAGAAAGAATCACCGCCTAGTCCAATGGATCCACAGCCTGGTGATGCGTACGTAGAACTTGAAGTTTCTGTCACTCTTGCTGGTGGAGTGGTAGCGAAACGCGACGATGAAAGAGAACTTGCTTTTGCTGAAGCGAGAAGGCAATGGGAGGCTAGAGAACCTGGGCGAAATATGAGAGGAGCACAAATTCGGTACTTACATTATAAATAATTTTAATATGTTATTAAGAGTTGCTTAGAGTTTAACTAGTTTTATAATATGGATTTTATTTAACATATAAAAAATATGTTGATCGATGGAAATATTAAAAGTACCTACACACAATCGCCGAGCATGTATGAAAGGTATGATGAATATAAAAGAAGCAAAAGATATATGTCAGGATCGTAACAAATGGCATTCGATTGTCTCTGCCTACCCCTCTTGGGATGAAAGGCGTGATGATAGATAGTAATAAAAAAATATGGACTAGCACAGCACAAGTGGCACAATCGCAGTTTGGGTGAATATTGATTAGGAACTAGACAATTTTCGTGCAAGAGTTCAATGTACTATATGTTTGTATATTATATTTCAGAAAAGATTTCCGAGATCAGTATCTAGTTCCGCCGCCAGTTCCTATCGAAATTTCGAGTGTTCCTTCACTTATTGAGGTAAAATATTAATAGGAATATTACATATTTAGCATTGTACTTATTATGAAATGTACGATATTCGAATCTTGAGTAACAAAATTTAGTAGTCGCATTTGGTATAACAATATCAAAGGACTGATCTCGATATAATTATAATAGAATAATGAGTACAGGTTGATGTTGAGAGGTCCAGTTTATTTTTAAAATAACAATTTAAGTTCTTTTTGTACAGGAAGCTCAAGTTGAAGACCAAGAGGGATTGGGTAAATATTATTTATCACTTTGTTAACTCCAATTACTGTGATTCGATTGTCTTTGTCAGATGATAATGCCATTTTATGCTGTTAAGCTTTGTACTTCTGCAGAAACTGACATGGAAAGTGTGAAAGCCTAAATAATTAAACATGGGACAGTGATGCTTTAAAAAATTGCTCAGTACCCTAATTACTTTCTTGGAACAAAAACAAAACAATGGCATAATCATCATGTTGATAGAAATAACGAAATGGTGCTCAAACTATTTTTTTTTTGATTAGTATTACAATTAAAGGGAAGGTAAAAAAATTATGAATTTTATAAATTACGTTTTCTCTACAGGTGAGTCTCCGGAAAAGCCGGATCCATTACCATCACTTATTTCTGAATCAAGTAAGTTGTTAAAGGAATTACTATATTCTATAATCTTTAAAGTTCTGCCGGTGTCAATGTAGATATATTATAAGTAATTATACATATTTTAAAACTATAGTAATGAATTAAATCACTTTGTAAATTATTTTTGTAACAGTAATGGAAGAAATGATAGAAGTAGAAGAAGAGACGCTCTTCCTGGAGATGCCAGAGCAGATGAAAGATAAATTTGAACCACTTTATTTTGTGCCGCTTTGTACACGCGAGTTGACTGGAACGCCGTAAGTTTAATCTATTTTTCCTTCACGTGTATTTAATTTTTAACTATATTTAAAACGCCACGGACAAGACGATCGAGCATCTTGACTTATTGCTAAAGTTAAGTATGTTTGAAGCTTACGTCGTTCCTATAAGGCAATACAGCATGGTTCAACCATCGTATCAACCATCGAAAACTTTGCGTCAAGCTGCTTGGTTGACGGTTGTCTCCAGGGGACAGCATTTCTAGATCAAAACACCTCATAAGCTGGCCACTCATCCTCAAACATTCCATTCAGCTAAATGAGAAAGACTTGCCTTCCAATGGGTAACCTTATGGCAGGTAACACGGTTCTCGGGAATCGCAGGGCAACCGGGTAAAAAATATATACCCAGGTTTTACCGTTCTACGACATTAAATTAAATTCTTAATTTCTAGTGTATTGGTTACGTATGAAAAAGCCGTGGCAGCCAAAATGGATAGACATGCTCGTATTGAAGCAGCTTTAGAACGAATGAGAGAATTACAGTATTATAATGAAATACATATCATAGGAAGACAGAAACGTCGCGGTTTGTTACTGGAGAAATTATACGTTGGTAAGAGTATTTTAAAATACTACTTTCCGCACCAGCGCAGCCTTTGAATGTTTTAGCCTGCCCATTCTAGTTGCAAAAATATAATATCTAACTTGTTAGGGTCTCGTAGTAGAACAAGAAACCTTTATAAGATCGTTCGTCCGTCCGTCCTAGCCTTTAAAAAAATTCTAGTGTCTACACTGTCTTCAGTTGATAAAATTTTATACATAATGAATACTCCCGTTAGAGATCTCAATTTTACCGTATAATTGAGTGGGGTGTCATTAAAAAGGTATTTTAAATGATTATGAGGTATTATACTTTATATTTAAGTTTTATTTACGAGACATTAAACTTCAAAGTTGCCTGCGCTGCAAGAGCAGCTTATAAATAAAATACTGTAAATCTGAAAAAATCTAAAATACTGCCTATAGTAAGTACTTTCAATGAAAATTATAACGGGACAAATATATTTTCGAAATAAAAAATAAAATACTATTTATTAGTATTTTTATTGCTGATGTCATCGAAATATATAAACAAAATTGGAGAGTTCATGACTCTTTTTTTCTAGATGCTCAACTGAAAGCAGAATTGATAGAAGCATTTGACAAAAGAGACGAAGTAGCCATTCTTGCTGGTTTGGCCAATGAACCTAAACAGAAACAGGCTGCAGCAGGCAAGAAGAAATGATATAATATTACATTAACGTTATGAAAGTTTACTTTTCAATTATAAGGAAATAATTTATTAGTTTAAAATAAATGTATTCGATAAAGATTATCCTGTTTTTATTGTGTGACAAGCAAATGATTACCATCAATGAAGCTACGAGAGGGGCCTGTAGAAATGAATGTTCGTGTTTCGCTTGAAGGACCCAATGTTCTGTTAATTAAACTTTTATTTTTGCATTCGTCAAAATTCGGAATTTTAAACCTATCCATGCTTTACCTGCATCAGGATAACCAACGATCGTATAGGTATACTGAGTGGGACCGAAATCATACAACGTTTGCTCGAAATGGTATTCGAACCGGGATCATTTATTTCGTGAATGCATATAAAACCACTAGACTGAAGGTCGTATACAAACTTTCTGATTCATAATAAATCCCCTGAAGCTCTTGATTTATGTGGTACGCGGAATCCGTGAGCATACATAATGAATTTTAGCTGAAATGTATCTAATATTCTGTTTCATAAGGCAAGTCGCTAAACGTGACCAGTGTTACTAGTCACGCTTCATGGTGGTTTTTTTGCTGAATTTTCTATATTTTTTGAAATGCATATAATTTCTATTTGTGTGAACCAGACTATTGGGAACTGAGGGTTTTAGTTGCAAATTCATAGTATTTCTTACGTTATCCTATTTTTAACTGACTTCGAAAAAAAGCAGGAGAAAGTTCTCAATTCGGACCGAGTATTTTTTATGTATGTATGAACATCGATTACTCCGCCAGTTCTATACAAATTTTGATGATTTCTTTTATATTCGACAGATAATTTTTATAAGGCAATGTTTCTTAATATCTCTATGAATTATGTAACGATTTTGACGACTAATTTTTTAATGATATAATAATTTCTCGACTCTCACAGATATATGACGATAATCAGTTCAGTAATTTTTCAGAAATTCAGTAATTTGCCTCTGTTTACGACTGAAAATTATATATTAGAGATAAGTCTTATAGCAACAGTTGCTATTGACACGAAGTTATTAATTTTCATATCGACGGTGGACTAGCGGTTAAGCTTATGGGGTGCAGCGCAGGATGAACATGGTTCAAATCCCATCCATAGTGGTAATTTTTTATTTTTCCATTACAATTTTTTTATCAGTACAAACATAGATAATATTGAACACATTGATATAAAAAAAGATGCGTGACCTTCCTACAAAACAAATTTGAGAAATGGGCCAAAGCTAAGAAAGAGACAAACACGCGTGAGACACGCGTGAGAGCGAGCACGGGCTACTACGGTTGTGAGATCAGGTAGGGTATTATGACTCAGGTCGAGAGTCCCACTCGCAGTGCGTTAGTCACGTATCTTTTCTTTTTTTTATATCAATGATTGAACAGATCTTTATCATCTTAGAAGACTACTTAATTTTGTTTTGTATCTTAATTTGGTACCAACTGTATTCAAAATTAATTATTTCTAACTTTTCAGTACACAATTTTCTAAGTCAATACGTACACTTTTTTAAAAGGTTTATTAAACACTAGCTTTCTGCTCCTGGCTTCGCCCCCCCCCCCCCTACAACCTCACAATCTTTACCTCTTTATAATATTAGTATAGATAACCTATTAGCCTATGTCCACTTGAAAAAATGTAAATTCATAACATTATTTTTTTTTTGTACAGTAGATTTCGAGTTTAAGTTCTTCTAACAAACTTAAAATTCACACTCTTAAGGTACAAGGTAGCAGGTATTTATTTAAGAATGTGTCTCTAAGGAGTTGTTATTTTTATCCAATTATACTGTCTCTTCTTCCGTACCTACAATTTTGTCAATAAATTTTAGGTAGATTGTTAGATTTCTATTCGTGAAAGAATTAGTAGAATCGGTTCATGAGTTTTAGAGACTATCCCCTACATTCAATCTTACAAACATAACCTCTTTATAATATTAGTAGAATAGGTTTACAATTTTCGTTTTAAAAATCCACCTTGAACGAGTTTGTAGTTCAGTCATATTAGTAAAACAATAGAAAAAAAATATCTAAAAAATTACAGTGATTGGCTTGCCAACTATAACCGCTAAATGTGAACAAATTGCCAGATGAGGCTGTGTTGGTGTTAAGAGTCCTATATCCATTATTTGTACGAGGATAAACTATTCTAAACTCTGTAAATAATCCACCTGTGTCACTGTAATTTAGCATATAGTTACTTTATCAATATAATATATTATCTAATTAAAATAGGTAGCTGTTATTTTTACAATTGCTTTTATTGAACAGAAAATATGGGTGGTAAAAACAAGGATTATTTTAAAATTATGGATTAGGAGCCTTAATTTAAATAGTTCGCTAGCTTTAACACGCTTTCTCAATAGCCCTAGAAAAGTAGAAAAATCTGGAAATTCAAATGGCTACATTGTACAAACGACATATTTTTTGAATGTTAATGTTGACACAAGTGATATACAATATACGACAATAATCCTCATATTCATATAGAGACAATCAGTCGAGCGTGCCTGTTCATCCAACCACATACGTCCGAGTGTTGGAAGTGGGGACAAAGATTAAAAATAAACAGATGGGACATTGATTCATTTAGGTACCTAACACTGTTAACCACTACAAGTGAACTGCTCTAGTATACTATCTCGATGCATCACAAACTAAACAAATACACATTCACGAACTTTATACCATGCTGTGTGACCAGACATTAGTAGCAGTGTCCACTTTCAGCCTGTTGTCTATATTAAACAGAACAAGTGGCAAGTATGTTGTTGCACTTACATGGACCTAGATTTCTTTACAGAATTCAATACGCGCGTGTTTCTTACATAATGTTTCTATTCTATTTTTGTTGTTATGGCTCCATCAGGGTTTTAATGATTCCGTCAATGTCAAGTATTATAGACGTCACAGTAAGATGTTCCCGCCGACCGAGATATGCCCTATTAAGACGAGGAACGACTCAGAAATTTCTAATCGTATGCCACGCCCTAAACTCGCAACGATCACGTCATGCAAGACAACGACGGCGCTTTGTCCGTTCTTGCTGCAGAAGTGAGAAGGGCATCAAGTATCGCTTCTCGGAATAAATGACGTAAGCGGCACATTACAAATAAATAATTTATTAAAAAACGATCACATGCAGGGAAAAATCTTCTTAATCAATACTAGGTACTGAAATTACCTACAGATGACTAAAAAGGTGTTTTGTTTATTTCAAAAATATAAGTTATCGAGAAAACTTTCACCAATCATGTTTTCATCCTACACAATACTAGATAAAATCCTCTAGTTTCCGATGCCCAAATTGTATGTTCATAGCATTCGTAAAATTCGGGAATTTCAGTTCAGAAATCAACCAAAATTATTCGTTCCTCCCCTTAATCACTGACTAATCACAACTATCACAGTACGGACGGGATTAAACTGGATTCCCCATCACAATCACATCACGACGAAGAATAGAATCCATATGTTTCTTAAAGTTTCAAATCATGTCACATCTACATATCGTTGCTCTATGAATATCGTTCGGTTCGAGTGAAATCTGCACGGGTCACTAGTGTTATTGGTTTTCTGTAGTGCTTCAGTTACCCTTTACTAACCTAACGACATTTTTACACATTTATATGTACATTGCTTTGTTTGTTAATAATTGAATTAAGGATAATTTATATGGAGCATGCAATGTACAGCTTTCATTGAAATGAAGACGTTGATTCTTTATGAATGTTTTGATTTATCGCTTCGTAATATTTTGGTGTATTGTTGAGGTCTGAAGTATTGTTACGTAGAGGAAGATGAGTTTTTCCTTTAATGCCATTCTTTATTAGGTTTAGCGATAGGCTTTGATTCCCCTAGGGCTCAAATAATAATAATAAAAAATCTCGGAAACTATCGATATCGAGGTGAAACAAAGGTCACTAAAAAGTTTCATCAAAATCATTCAGCCATTTTTGAGTCAATTCTGGACATCACTAGCAGAGTTCCCGGCCATGGAGACTTGCTAGACAATTTGTAGACAACAGAAGTGGCTAGTCGTTAGGTATAGCCTCACAAATACCATCGGCAAAAATTGGAAGCCTTATTAAATTGGTAGAGCGTTGACTTGAAACTGGGAGGTCCCCAGTTCAATTACGCTCATGCTAAAAATATTAAAAGTACAAATATTTTCTTCGGATGGCACGTAAAGTCGACATTCGCACTTTTCAAAAAATAACAGATATTATATGTAAATATTAAAAGTACAAATATTTTTCAGAAAATATGCCTTAATCGACTCCTCTTGCTTCGGATGGCAGGTAGAGTCGACATTCGCACTTTTCAAAAACTAACAGATATTAGAAGTGACACATGTTCTGTTCAATATGGACAACTAGCAAATAGTGGACACTGTTACTGGTAATACTGGTGTCTCTGACCACACCGGAAAAGGCCGTGAAGATGTGTTCTTGCCCATTTATTCACAGTAAAACGAATAGTCTATTATAAACAGATTTTCCCCAAATTTTTTGTAAATTTATTTTTATATATTTATTTATTTATTATCCCTTCCTACCCAACAAAGATTGCTGCACATGTAGTATTTTAGGCATGTCTCTGCTACATAAACTTCATATTACCGTTCAATAATTAGATTGCTGTCCGCAGAACAGATAACAAACTAAAATAATAATATCGGTCGATTTTTTCATCAGCCAATCAGCGTTTCTTTGAATGATATTATCAAAGAGTATCTATGCTATAGTAACGATTAACCGTTTTTGCGTGGTCCCATGGAACTACGGAAAAATACAGAATATAATTTGCGAAGAAAGTGGTCATTTCGAACGAAAAAAATGTGATAAGTACAAATTTTGATTCCGCTGAAAACTAGTAATTTACAAAATGTTTAATCTCCTACCTTAAATAACTAAACTTTATATTTCCTACTATATACTATATAGTGTATATAGTATACTATATAGAGGGGATAGGCAATATCCCTTAAGACATTTTACAACAACAAAAACACACACACGCCTTCATGGCCTCTTGCGGTGTGGTCAGATACATCAGTGACAGTTGTCTAAATTGAACAGAACAGGTGGCAAGCCCGTTGCTGCACTTAATCCCATTAAGATTAACCCATATCACAGGTTTCGTTACTCGCCCCACCTACATCATATGTCTAGAATACATTATTACTTCATGTTTTTCTCACTTAAATTGGGCATGTAAAGTAAAAACTAGTAGGTAAGTTTGCCATCAAACTACTTAATGACGTCATCATGTAGGTAAAAGAGTCTGTCTGCCTTATTTTTAAACCTACTACAGTGGTACTATGGTATCACAAACTGGTAGGACAATATATTGTTAGAGATATGACTAAAGTTGTTTAGTACTTACGTTTATTATCTGTTCTGAGGTTGTGTAGAACAGTCGCCAGATATTTTAGAAAATATAGGCCAGAGGGTCACGACAGCTGACAGCGACCTAAAGTGGAATTTAATGGGTTTGTCTGACGTGACCGGTGGCGCACTTAATTATGGAATACGCTCGAGAATAGCGCTGTGATAAGTCAATTTGTAATTAAATTTTCAATGAACTCCGATATTTTGGGATTGGAAAGTAGAAGCCATCGTGAAAATTGAATCTATGTTCAATATTATTTCCAATGTCCACATATATTAGTTTACTGGATTTACGTGCTCTACGAAGCACGTTATCATTAAGAAAATATAGGTACAAATATATCTTCATATCTTCATTCAAATCTAGAACACTAAGAAGCTTTTCAATCTCAAAATACCTCAACACGACTTATATATATATCAAAAATATAAACGGCTAAATGAGGAAGAGTTGTCGTGCTCAAACGTTGGCTTGCCTGCACTAACCCTACCCCTACCCTACCCCTACCCCTACCCCTACCCCTAACCCTACAAAATCCCCTTAATTCGTAATTAAAAAATGGGGGGTGGGGGTAGGAGGGTGAAAAATAGTTTACGACCTATTCTCAGACCTACCGAATATACACAAAAAAATCATACAAATCGGTCAAGCCGTTTCGGAGGAGTTTGTTTACAAACACTGTGACACGAGAATTTTATAAATATCGATACTCGTACGTAGGATACGATAAATTTTTTTAAAAGAAATTAATGAGTGTTAAAATGAAGGCAACTTGAATTAAAAATTGAGTCCATTTTTCCGTAAGTCCGCTTTACAGGCACTTGATTAAAAACAACGACCTGAATCTCTAGGGATGCGCGACTGTTCCACAATGGGCGCACTTTAATTAAAAATGTTGAAAAGATGTTTAGATTATTTAGTTATTATTAGAAACCCGCCCGGCTTCGCACGGTTAGAAAAGTTATTTATTAAAAAAAAACATTTTCCCTGAAAGAGATCATTCAGCTATCTCTGTGCAAAAACCACGTTAGCACAGGGTTCTCATTTATAATATTACTTTGGATATGTTATGTATGTATCCCTCTATCATGTAGAATAATAGATTTTCCCCTTTCCGGCCGCCGTATGATCTAGCTAGGCGGACCGTTTGTAACAAGAATTAGATGAGTGTGTGGTCGGTTTCGATGGATCTAACGGCGGCGCGCCGGTGATTGAACGAATGGGTGGGAAACTAACGATACTCGAACATAAACAAAACTGGAAAAAATATGAGAAAGATAAGATGTAATGTAAGCTAAGATATACCCATTTGGGATGTCCATGCTACAAAAACGCAAGAATAGATAAAAACAAAACTGCCAGAACTCCACTAGAAAAAGTCGCCAAACCTGCTCGACCTGGTGGAATTTACCTACAAATATCAAAGTAAGTAAATACTAGGCAGAAGTCACAATCGTAGAATACTAATCATGGTAAATATTTAAATAAATGTTTAGCCATTGTAAAACAAGAATGGCTGTAGGCTTTAATGAAAGTTCATATGGGGGTCTTTACACCTTCTCATTTCGTGAGTATAACTGATTCAAAATCGTTGAATATTCTAATTCACGGTCTACTTTAAGCTTTGCTCGTGTATTTTTTGCCAATGCCTGTATCCTTAATTAAGATACACATTTTATATGGCTTGTGTTTAAGCGGCGCCCAAAAATGTATCTATTTTGTACCAAAAAAATTCTAAACGGTTACCAAAATGGATGAATGGTCACCAAATTACGTTTCCTAAAATATTATGAAATAGATCCATTTTTGGTATTATTGACTGCCATAAAAATATATAGACGCCTTTAAAATACACTTTATACTTAATAAATTTTATACTAACCTAACCTAACCTACCTACCTTACTTGGTGACCATTTATCCATTACTTGGTAACCATTTATCCATTTTAGAAACCAAATAAAATATTAGTACAAGACGTGAGATTTTTCTGATGTTTTTTCTATTATTTTGGATCATAATATGATATACTTTAGGACACTTTTAATAGTGTAAATTATTTTATTTGGTGCCTAAGCTTAGTCTTAAAAATATTTTTGGTGTCCGCGTAAATTATACCCATTTTATATTGCATCAAAAATAACTATGTCGTTGTTTTACATTTATTTTCTCTTTTCACGGGTTGCCTAACAGCTACCAAAACCATGTTACGGTCTCATGGTACCCAAGGTTTTCTTTTAGCCGATGGTATTTGTGAGGCTATACCTAACGAGTGGCCAGTTCTTTATTTTATTTTATTTTTATTTTTCTATATTTAGGAAATTAACAGCACATTTTATAAATGGAATTTTGTTACAATATTAATCAAAGAAGCCCAATTATAAATTCCCTATTTAGACCACAGAACATACATACAATAAACAGACATAAATAATAAAAAAAGTTAAGTACCCACTTTAATTAAAAAATAAATACTGAAACGAAATGAATTATGCTGGGATGGTTGTTATTGTTAGATCCTGCATGTCGCGTGTTTATTTGTGTGCGTGTGTGTGTGTGTGTTTGTTGTGGCCATGTGTGTGTGTCTGTGCGAAATTGTTCTGTTGAGATATTTAGATGGAGAAGCCTTGTTTTTAAATATATTAATTTATTATTACGTACTTAATGAATAATTATTATGGAATTCTGCACCAGTATTCTGAAAATTAATACACTAAAGTAAGTAAAAAAAAATTGTTTTGGTTACCAATTGAATATATTATCTTTATTTGCTTGTGGGCTTAAATAATCACACCTCATTCCTTCGAAGACATAAGTATAAACTTTACAGGTTATTATGATATTTTTTTTATCAAACTGTTATTGAGTGACCGTGTGCTACCTTGGTCCATGAATGCTCGCTACTGACTGAGCCAAATATTATAGTCCGCCAAATGCTTTTTTGACGTTTAGACCATATTACAGTCATATCTGCATACATCTGCATGTTAATACATCTTTCCTAATTTAACTCTTCCATTATTTCCATATCAGCAAACCAAAACTTCCTTATTTAACCTATGGAAATGGCTACATAGATACAACAATCCAACGACTTTCTAGTTCAAAGTTTTTGAGCTATATATGCTATGCTATATGTCATATCATTAAGGTAGTATGCATTGTGAGGTTTCTAATCAATACAGTGGTGATAGAATGTCACATATTGTACTACCCTTGTCTCACTTGTCAGCTGGCACAATTATTGTTGAAACAATTGTCATCTACTAGGGTTGTCACTTTTTTGATTATTATGATTATGTTAACACTTCATATATAACTGTACCAAAGATCCTAATCCTATTTCTAACTAATACTAATATTATAAATGCGATAATGTGTTTGTTGGTCCGTATTTAATATTTATTCCACAGAGATAGATTATTTGAAGAGAAAACTTTAGGCGCGTTGAGCTACTTTTGGTAGGGGGAAATCTTAAAGTTTTGCCCGAGTATTGCTCGATTCGAAAATGTCCTGGCTCCTGCAAATGTATTGAATTTGTAATGAATACCGTAAATTTTCAAATATATCACGTTGTGTACTCCATATGGACTGCTGCACAGTTAAAAATCGAGTGGAAGAAAAAAAGTCCGAAAATATCTGGTCAGCAGGTAGATCATTTGTACAAAATATTAATTGCTTTATTGTAATTGATTGTGAGTTTTTTTTTTCAAAATGTCCGGGTTCAATTCCTGAATTCCTTAGAACCACAGATCCTCTTTAGTATAGAGGATATGTGCTTAGAACACATTTTGCTATCTCTTCTAGTTTCGGAAGTCTCCATACTGACCCATCTCGACGTTACAGCCTGTATACATATAGAATTATTATATAAACGCTTCAAAGGTAATTTTTTTGATAAAGAAGGACAATATTTACTGTCATAGTATGGTCGGTTATTTATCTATCTATCTATCATCACGCCTTTTATCCCAAGAGGGGTAGGTAGAGACAATCGAATTCCATTTGCTACGATCCTGACATACTTCCTTTGCTTCTTTTATATTCATCATACCTTTCATACATGCTATGTTCAATAAAAGTACACCTAGGTCGTCCTCAGCCAGGATTTCCTTTCACTTCAGCCTTTATAAACCTTTTTAGTCAATCTTTCATCCTTGATTCTGTCAACGTGTCTAAACTAGTGTAAACTACTTTTCTTCATCTTTCACTCCGCATTCTTCTCTAATGACATCGTTCCGGATGCTGTCAATACGTTTTAAATCATACATTCTACGTAAAGACTGCATTTCCATTGCATTTATCTTACTTTCATGCTTTCATGCCCAAGTCTCGCTTCCATAAGTACCTAAGTGTTGGAATTACAACAGTATTATGTACTTATATTAATTTTAATTTTAGTTGTAAAGTGTGTATTTCTGCATACATGGTCGGTTATATGTCTAACATATAAAATATATCCTGATGATAAGGATCGAGGGATGATTAGGTCAAAATTGTGAAATTATTGTAGTTTCATCGTGCAAAATTTTTAATTACTTTGACGTCAGGAAGTTAGTGAAAATTAACTTTATAGTTAGATAGATACAGGTCAATCTAATAAAAGCGTGTTAAAAAATATCTCTCTGAATGCGTCGATTGCGATTCCCGTAACAATTTATAGTTGCCTTCATTTCACTAGTGGATAAAAAACCCTCAAAACACCTCAAAAATGACAACCCGCTGGTGAAGAATTGTCTTCCGCTGGATACTCTGGGACCGGTAATGCTGTTAAGGCGCCTTTGATAAAAAATGAGATAAGTAATAATGTAAGTAATCATGATGAATTATGCGTAGAGAACAATATTAATTCCGCGTCACGCTGTTCTAAGAACCAGTCTGCGTAAAAACTGCGCAACGATCATTCAGTTTTTTTTAACTAGGCCCATAGAATTTTACTTTTTTTTACGAAAATATCATGATAAAATAACTTATGCCATTTATTCATTGTCCACGATATGGTCCAGATATATACTCGTATATCACAGCATAAATCAAAATAAATAATGAATGTTTGTTTGTAGTAGTCATTTTAAAATTGTTCTGAAGCTATATTTATTTTTAAAAAAGGGCCGCCCCGGGATTCCCGGAAGATGTGAAACATCTAAATTTACACGTCAAGTATAGAATAGAGAGGCGCACGCAGTATACACAATGGAGTAGAGAGCGGCGGTGGAGAGGGGGCATGACGCATATTTCCGTCACGACATACTAGTCGGTCTTACCTCCAAGGCGCGCAAATAGATATGTTTCACATCAATAGTTAGGTTTCTGTAAATTATAATGAAACTAAAAGCATAGAATAACAGTCAAAAAACTCGATAGAAAAACATAACTTTTTTGACATTTTGAATGTAACATCTGACATTTCATCTTGGTACACGCACACACTGTTGGCTGACAGTACCAACCTCTCGGAAAATGGGTTGGTACCATCTGACGGCCAACTCTACCACCGCCCGCGCTCATTACCTACTCAAATTAAATAGCGCAATCACTCCCACCAGCGACTCTCACAGATTGCAGGTAAGCGAGAGGAAATATGTGACACATCAAAAACAACGAACGAAGTCGGAGCAAAAAGCTAGTACTTAAGTATAATATTCGCAAGAAGAGTGACATGACAACCCTATCTAACAACAACACACACTCAACCCTCACAGAACTAAACAAATGGAAACTGTGTAACAATTTCTATACTGTATACTTTTGTATTGTGATGTTGAAGCGAGCGTCTTTGAACTTGTGCCAGCCCTGCATTGTCTGACACACAATGATTCTTCGTCGAACCACTTTATCTATGCATGTGGCGCTTTCGTCTCTACGACAAACTTTCAAGACTCTTACAAATCTGGTGCACTGTAAATATTAGAAGGATTCTTTAAACGAAAACTTGTGGTGTCTGTATAATTTAGAAAAAAATCGGATGCAGTATTTTCTTGCCCTGAGAAGTCAAATAAAATATTAAAGTTCCTACATAATAGGGTGAGTAAGGATTGAACACAGATCATAGTTTCAAGGCAAATGCTCTGCGCTAACAAAGGAAATTTCGTCAAGAGAAATATTGAAAAGAAAATTTAAAAGTAAATAAACTCTTGTAAATGACATTTAATTAGTGTCAAAAGGTTTATTGAGGTTGGTTGAGGTATTTTAAGATAAGTTTACAACCCCTATTTTAGATACAGTTTTAATTTTTCCTGTTTCTTTTTTGTACATTCAAAAAGTCTTTCAAATGAGAAAAGCCTTCTTTGTTTGTTGGGGGGCAGTTCTGTTGAGGTATTTTGGGTTGGAAATGTCTCTTATGGGGATCGAAGTCTGTCCCTCACCTTCTCCTCAAATATCTTCTTCCATCGGCTAAGGTATTGTGCCTGATGAAGAGCTGTAGCTATAGAGGTATCCAAGATTTCTGATTTTTGACGTCTGATCAGACCATAGTTTAGGGCTCCCCTATCAGGGCGAGATTTTTTTTGAACTCTGTATAATTGCCCCAGGTGGAAATATTTCTTATTAAGAAATCGATGTAAATTGTTTATATTGAAGACACGAACTACAGGAATAATTTTCTATAATAATATAGTTGGGCTAATTACAATTTTTTATTTATCGGGCCAATGCTTTTAAATAGAACTAAGCACTGTTTCCATAGGGCAGACACGTCAAATGATTTTTAATTTAATTGACGCAAATTCCAATTTCAAAATCTTAAAATCCTGAATAATGTTTAATTTGGTACTCTTGATTTCAGACTATTTTGTAAAATTCGAGTAGTAGATTGGAGTACTAATTAAAATTTATACAAATCACAGTAAAGTTGTACTCACGAGCTATCCAATTTCACTGAAGTAGAGTTTAGCATTGAATAACAGTCAAAAAACTCGATAGAAAAACATAACTTTTTTGACATTTTGAATGTATATTTCGTAAGATATAGCACATTTAGCTCGATTTTATGATGATATGTACATGTCACTCCATCATTGAACACAAAAGTTAATGTGGCCACACATTCGTCCAATCCCCGTCGCCACTCGTAACGAACGGTCCACCTAGATCATCCGGCCGAAATGGGAAATTTTCGAAGCGGTGCCGGACCAATTGAGTGGCCTACTTTAGAGCGAAGCCACACGACGCGTTGCTTACAAAATTTACCTCTTTATAATATTAGTATAGATTTGAGTTTTGTATAGAATAGACGATAAACCAAATAACAGTACGGGAGTGAAAATAATTATCGTGACGTATGAAAGAATGGAAACGCTTTACGATCGACTAGTAATAGACGGTCAATATGCATCTAAAGACAAGCAGGTATATACAACATCGTGGGGTGGACTATTAGTGTGCTTGTGTTAGTTTACCACCCTCTTGCTGTAAATGGGGGTGGTAGGGAAAATGGTGTAACTGGGAAAAATGATTTTTATTATTTATTCTGTTTGTATGATTTTTTTTGATAAATTTTGAAGGGTTGGTCAAGATTAACCCAAGATGTAATTTTGAATATAGACTTCAGTATTAGATAGCGTACAGACATTTATTTATTTATTTAAGTACACCGTTTTTAACCGAACTTAAAAAAAGGAGGAGGTTTACAATTCGTCGGAATCTTTTATGTTTTTTTTATGTATGTTCCCCGATTACTTGAAGACGCCTGGACCAATTTGGAATTTTTTTTTGTTTGAAAGGGTATACTTTCCAGGTGGTCCCATGGTCATTAGGTCAGGGTCTGATGATGGGATCCTGGAGAAATCAAGAAGTCTTCAAATTTAATAGGCACAATTGAAGCGATTTGGGTTTTTTTATAGTGACTTGTGCTTTTGCAATACAGCTCCCGAAACCGTGTTACGGTCCCAGGGTACCCCGCGGAAGACAAGACGAGTGGCCAGTTCAAGCTTACAATTGATACTGTTACTGGTGACTAATATAAATAAGGCTTTGTTTGTTTGTGTTTTTAATTAAAAAAAATCATTACATACAACATTTGCATACCCATTTTCGTTTCGCAGCAATTTCCATCACTCCAAGTTCATCCCATAGAATTAATGGCAAGCGTGAGATATTTAAATGAGTGTATTGTCTACACGTAGATTACCAGTTACGTGTTTATTCGAGCGCGGCGTAGAGTCGACGCGTTGCCTTGGTATTATGAAGTCGTGTGCTGTGCCCGCTTTTTTACATTAGTCTACCATCTATAAAGACGTTCAGAACGGTAAATATTGCTTGTATTTTTTCATCAATATTTATTTTGTCTTTCTTACTGCATTTTTTTAAAGTAGATTTCAAGATTTTCAGTTATTGGTTTAGTGGTTTGTTTTTATTTTTGTGAAGTACCTTAAGATATTTTATTGTTTATGTGTATTTAACAGGTGTTTGACAGTGTTTTAAGGTAATGGTCAACTATTTTTTTAAATAATTTAGCTTACCTATCTATCTGTCTATCTATTATCATGCCTTTTATTCCAAGAGGGGTAGCTGGAGTCTGAAGACAATCTAATGACATTTGCTATGATCCTGACATACCTCTATCGCTTCTTTTATATTCATCATACCTTTCATACGTGCTCGGCGATTCTGTGTACTTTTAACATTGCCTTTAATCAATATTTTTTTATATTTCAATAAAGTACACTCCTAGGTCGTCCTCTGCCAGCATTTCCATTCCCTTCTGCTATATAAAACTTGTTAGTCAAACTTTCATCCTTCATTCTTACAACGTGTCCAAACCAGCGTAAACAATTTTCTTCATTTTTATCACCACATCATATTTTATTTCGCATTCTTCTCTAATAACATATTTCCTGATGCGTACCTTACAATATTTAACATCATCTCAAACTAAGATTTGTGCGACCTAGGACTCGAAGCTGAGACAGTCTACTGCGTGTGTAAGATTTTTAACTACTTTGTCAAACGCCACATTGTTTCCTTTACCCTATATAGACTCACCAGTTACTCCTATAACCATATCGTTCTTGAAAGTCTATTAACATTGTCTTTACCTAAAGTGTAGAGAAAATTCGGCAGAAACATGTTCTTGTGCAATTATTGTACTTTAAAATTTTTCAGTACATATTTTAAGGATACCTATTTCTAAGGTTTTTTTCTTCATCTTCTTCCTTTTCTTCTTTTCTTCAGCCTGTGCTCGTCAACTTCTCAATGTTGTCCGCTGTTGTCACTCCATCTCACTGGTGGTCTTCTGGCACTTCTGTGGCTCATTCTAGGTCTCCACTCAGTAGCCCTTGATGTCCATCTTCCATCGTGTTCTGCCCAGTTCCACATCAATTGAGTTCTGTCTTTTTGTCTTCTGTCTTATGTCTTATCTGAACATTAGGTACTCAATCAATGAGTAAGATCTTGAACATCCTGATCCCTGAAACTTTCATCATTATCCATTGTGACGTTTTGGATCTTATTTTGGACAAATAGACTGACACTTTTGTTTATGTCTATAGATATGTTTATGTGTTTTAGGTTTTTCTGTGTGAATTAGGTGAAGTGAACGTGTGTGTGTGTGTACTAGAGGGATTATGGTCGTAATTGAATTAGTGCTAATCGAATTACACTGCCATAACAGCGATTGTTGCTTGCTACTAAAATGAGGTTTCGAGTTAAAAACAAACAGCCAGACAGTGTTTTATGTCTGAACACCTGCTGTTTTCTATACAGAAATAATTAACATTCTTCCCTGGCTTCGCCCGTGGATATCTTTAAAATGTGGAATGTTAGAAATTAACTTATGTCGATCCATAGATATCCAAACACAATTTTTCATTTATCTATCTAGCTATCATCACGCCTTTTATCTGAAGAGGGGTTGTGGCAGAGACAATCGAATGCTATTTGTTACGATCGTGACATACTTACCTCTTTCGCTTCTTTTATATTCATCATACCTTTCATACTTTTAATATTTCCATCGAGCAATACCTACATTTTTTATATGTTCAATAAAAGTACAACCAATATAAACCTTTTAAGCTAATATTTCATCCTTCATTCTCTCAATGTGTCCAAACCAAATTTGTATTATATTACTTATAACATTAATTAGGGTTAGGATTAATTAATATTTGTAATTTTCATTCAATTAGTTCAGCAGAATTACACAGTTAAGGCAGTACTTGGAACTACTTGCGCACAGTTTATCACTACATTTTGTTATATAGGTATCTGACGGATTAGACGGCAAACGCCATGAAAATTCTCTGAGGCTAACTATTTCCCCGTCTTAATTCACTTTAATTGTTAATGCTCAGCTCCTAAACATGATAAATTCATGTTTAATACTCGTAAATCTTTCCAATGAATCAACCTATTTATTATCACGATAAATCTGAGATATTTTATTATATTCATTTGCAAATCCATAGGTAAATGCTAGTTAAAAATAATTTTATTCACATCATATTAATTACTATGCATGGTCACGGTACCTTCCTTTCTGGGTGAACAAGTATAACGGCATATTCTATGTAATTATAATCACTACATTTATAAAACAAAGTCCATTGCCGCGTCTGTCTGTCTGTCTGTGCCCATTTAACACAAAAACCACTGAACGGATTTTGTTGCGATTTTCATGAGCGGATAGGTTATTTCAGCTGGAAGATATACGAGTATTAAACATGGACCAATCACTTTTAGGAGCTAAGTATTAACAGTATAAGTGAATAAGATGTAAAAAAATTGTATAGAAAATGCTCTATAAAAAGTCCGCGGTAGCATATATCTGTCTCTAATAGATAAGTAGTTATAAGCGGATTTATCTAGGTACCTATTCAAATTATCTTCGAGGGCAAGTCCAGTGTTCGCACTTCTTCTAAAAATAACAGACTAGTCTAATATCCTTTAGTAACTACGGATAAACGCCATAAAAGCACACTGGGGCAAACTTTCCCCAACTTGATTCACTAATACTGTTAGTGCTCACCTCCTAAACATGATAGGTCCATGTTTAATACTCGTAAACCTTTCTAGTGAATTAACCTATCTCATCATATAAACCGTTACAAACTACGTTTCCTAGTTTTTGCGTTATTTCATAGAATTTGTTTTGTAATATGTAGTGATAAACCGTAGGCAAGTAGTTCAAAGTGCTTCCTTAACTATCCCAATATAAATAATTCTCATGTATTGATTTACGTAATTGAGTTTGTCTGATACTTGCAGGTGACTAACTGAAACGGACTTTTGGAGAGGGGATACGTGAAAAGGTAAAATAAATTACAATAATTCTTTTCGGTTAACGGAACTGGCTACTCGTTATAGGTACAGCCTCACATATTCCATCGGCTAAAGGATATAGGATTTTCTAAATAATCGATTTCGAAAACGAATTGGATTTTTTTTACTTCCAGTTACACGAAATTACTTTACAAATTTATGCCACACTAGCTTTTCCCCGCGACTTCGTCCGCGTAGAATTAGGAATAATGACGTAATTTATGTAAATACGCAGAGATTTCCCTTAATTTTATCTTTTACCCCCGTAAATTCCCCGTCAGTCAGAAGTTCAAAAAAGTATAAATTCGGTACCTACCTATAAATTAATATCTTCCCAGTCCCGTAAAAATATTTCCCCATGTCCAATTTAACAATTTCTTAAGGGTTGTTTTAAAAAATCCTTTAGGTCACACCCCGTTGCACCAAGTTTCAAGTTGATACACGTAGGTTTTCCCTATACAAACTTCTACACCCCGTCGCACCCCTCCTTAAGAGTAGTTTTTAAAAATCCAAAAATACGTGTTTTATTATTTGTTTTGAAGAATATTTGTACCAAGTTTCAAGTTGATATACGCAGGTAATACGATTTCCCTATACAAACTTCTACACTCCGTTACACCCCTCCTTAAGGGTCGTTTTTAAAAATCCAAAAATACGTATTTTATTATTTGTTTTGAAAAATATTTGTGTCAAGTTTCAAGTTGATACACGCAGGTAATACGATTTCCCTATACAAACTTCTACACCCCGTTGCACCCCTCCGTAAGGGTCGTTTTTATTGATCCAAAAATACATGTTTCTTTATTTGTTTTGAATAATATTTGTACCAAGTTTCAAGTTGATACACGTAGGTTTTCCCTATACAAACATCTACACCCCGTCGCACCCCTCCTTAAGAGTAGTTTTTAAAAATCCAAAAATACGTGTTTTATTATTTGTTTTGAAGAATATTTGTACCAATTTTCAAGTTGATACACGCAGGTAATACGATTTCCCTATACAAACTTCTACACTCCGTTACACCCCTCCTTAAGGGTCGTTTTTAAAAATACAAAAATACGTATTTTATTATTTGTTTTGAAAAATATTTGTATCAAGTTTCAAGTTGATACACGCAGGTAATACGATTTCCCTATACAAACTTCTACACCCCATTGCACCCCTCTGTAAGGGTCGTTTTTAAAAATCCAAAAATACGTGTTTTTTTATTTGTTTTGAATAATATTTTTACCTAGTTTCAAGTTGATACACGTAGATTTTCCCTATACAAACTTCTACACCCCGTCGCACCCCTCCTTAAGAGTAGTTTTTAAAAATCCAAAAATACGTGTTTTATTATTTGTTTTGAAGAATATTTGTACCAAGTTTCAAGTTGATACACGCAGGTAATACGATTTCCCTATACAAACTTCTACACTCCGTTACACCCCTCCTTAAGGGTCGTTTTTAAAAATCCAAAAATACGTATTTTATTATTTGTTTTGAAAAATATTTGTATCAAGTTTCAAGTTGATACACGCAGGTAATACGATTTCTCTATACAAACTTCTACACCCCATTGCACCCCTCTGTAAGGGTCGTTTTTAAAAATCCAAAAATACGTGTTTTTTTATTTGTTTTGAATAATATTTTTACCTAGTTTCAAGTTGATACACGTAGGCTTTCCCTATAGAAACTTCTACACCCCGTTGCACCCTCCTTAAGGGTAGTTTTTAAAAATCCAAAAATACGTGTTTTATTATTTGTTTTGAAGAATATTTGTACCAAGTTTCAAGTTGATTCACGCTGGAAATAAGATTTTACATACAAACGTATTTATCCCATTTGACCCCCTTAGGATATAGAAATTTTCTTCCTTATTCCTTGTCTACATAATAAAGGGAACCTCTGTGCAAAATGTCAGCGTCCTAGGTCCAAGCGTTTGGGCTGGGCGTTGATGAGTCAGTGAATCGGAACTTCTCTTTTTATATTATTAGAAGATAGCGAGTGCTAAGATGTTCCAGATAAAAATAATTGTGTAATAGGAATGGGGTGGGTCTTTGAGGTATTACATATATATATAGGCATTTAACGGAAAGGGAATAGCAGTAGTTTCTAAATAATCAAAACACATAAGTTAAGCATACCGCGACAACTCGGCCAAGTACGAGTCGGACTCGCAAACGAAGGGTTCCGCAAGATCGAGCAAAAAACGCCGAATAAATATGTTTCTTGTATGGGGACCCCCTTTAATTTTTTACTTTATTTTGTTTTAGTACACAACAATTAGTAGTACCTACACACTCTGTGAAAATTTCAAGTGTCTTCAAGGCATCAGAGACAATCGAATGCCATTTGCTATGATCCCTCTTTCGCTTCTTTTATATTCATCATACTTTTCGTGGTATATTTATTATACTTACTTAATTAAAATGGTATTGTTTCTGCAATATAATAATTCTGCATTTATTTGTCATCTCTTTCCTTTCATTAAATTTTTTAAGCACGTATCATTGAATTTATATTAAATTTTGTCCCAAAGTTTAAACAAAAATCAGCTCAGTGCTTCTCTTGAACACAGTAGACATGAAAAGCGGTCCGCGACTGATTCCATTTAATATTTTACATTCATTTTAGAGCGGAACCCGTGAAATCCGGACAATAGTTTTAAAATTTACATTTTATTCACGGGACGCGGCGACACAAATTCAGTCATTGTATTACGAATTGAATTTCGTTACATTTGAAATATTATTCTGATCTGTCTTATTGCTTATCTGTCCACGACACAGCCACACTTCATTTTTTTTCTTATAAACGAGATAAGTAATAAAGTTTTGCCTGTTGAATGAAGTTTTGCCTGTATTGATTTCTGTTGTATGGGTAACCATACAACAGAAATCAATACAGGCAAAACTTCATTCAACAGGCAAAACTTTATTACTTATCTCGTTTATAAGAAAAAAAATGAAGTGTGGCTGTGTCGTGGACACGGCCGTGTGTTTTACGTGAATGTGTCTACGTAACGGGTAGTCGTCACTTAGCGTAACGAATTCTTTGATCCTTTAGCTATCTAGTGGTATAATTACATTTTGCATGGAGATGAATGATTTGTAGCTGCAACACCAAAAATGGTGCGTCGGTGGCTGAGTGGATTATGACGTCTGGTATTAACTAGGCAGACCCCGGGTTCGATTCCGGATCCCGGCCATGTACCAGTGGGTTTTTTTATTAAAAAAAACGTATGTAGGTAACGACAAACCGAACAAAGAGGCTTTTCCATCTATATACCTCCACATAGTCTGCTGACACCGCTCCTTGGCCTATTTATTTATAAACATTATTTTTATGACTGTCTATACATACTCTTACCTACACATTACTGCACACATCCGTTGCTAGCACCATATAAACAGTGAGAGCATTTTAAGTAATGTAGAAAATATAATTATTGACTTGTGAAGTTTTGAATTTAAATATAAGTATGTACTTTGGATATAAATTATTATTCATTATATTATTGGAAAACTTGTAATTTGCAATAATATAAATATATTGCTTTAGGATCTCGTGGAGTAATGTTTCAAGTTTCAATAAAATATTTCTGTGATAATAATGTTTTCTTGATAAAAAATAATTACCACACAAACAATATGCTTGAGTTAGGAATTTGTTTTTATATTTTTCACTAATAACGCGTTATAATATAAAGATATAATTAGTGTTTTTGATATTTTGATTAATATTGTAGATAATTGTAACTTGTGTAATGGCATCTACAATCTATCTCTTGTTTATATTTACGACAATACATGTGTCGGTTGGTAGTTTATACTTCACCATGTTAATGACCATTGATACCAATATATTTACATATATAACAATAGAATCTATATAGCTGGGCCTAGCCTCAAAAAATATTTATTTAAATCGCGTAGCATAGTAGATAACTTATTTAATTAAACACAATTCAATTTCAAAAAAACCTATCTTGTGAAGTGATTCAAGTCGGGAAAAAAGTAATCGCCGGAAAATTCATATAGAAAATTACATATAAGAAACGGAAATGCTTCTTCCGGGAAGAAATAAACAAGGCGCTGCTAATATCAAAAATATAAGGAATTCTGAGAGACGTTTATTTGTGTTATTTTGTCGATAATTATTTGCAAAACTTTTCAAATTAAAGGTTGTCCTTATTCTGTCCTATATCGTTTATAGGCTTCTTTTCATATATTTTAGAATAGTGACGAATATTTTCAACATAGAAAATCCGATCGTCACGAAATGGAAGTGACATCTTACCTGATTTAAGGCTCCATCTCGGTGTAATAGTACTAGTACATAGTAAATAGTACTCTTTATAATTTAATACAGTTTTGTAGCAAAAAAATTGCTTCGCTTATGTTGTCGTCCACTTACTTTTTTACCCATATTTTTTTGTAAAAGTTTGAATGTTTATTACTCATCAACGCCATATCGGCTGAACAGATTCGGTGCAGAACCTAAAAAAATCGATCATTTAGGACTAAATATTTTAACTTACCTTCGAGATGTTATTTGTATCCATAGGTAGCTGTACTTCAGTTCGTTGTTTGGCTGCTCTCTTTCTTTCACCACACTTTTCTTAAACTGGCTTAACTAACGAGATCGCGGGTTCGCGTATATACAATTATTGTCTTTGTGTTAGCGTTATTTTGTGTGGGCAGCGCGGCGGCTCGACGGATGCGTATAGCGCGACTCGACCGTTACGTATTTATTGACATGGAGCTACCGTATACACCGGTGCGTTGCGATCAACGTCTCGATCTCCACTGTAGGGTCGTTATAAGGAAAACGGAGGGTAGGTAGAGAAATATGTAAAAAATGTGTGGCGTGTTGTGTGTGTATATAAATAAAAATTAAATGCTGTTCATTGTTAACCGCATCACTTGAGAACGGATGGACCAATTTGGTAATAGTCTGATAAGGGGGTAAGGGGGAGAACGGAATAAGATCTATCCGGCCACAAATGTCATCCTCACCTGCATGCTTGGTACCCTCTACTAGACAACAAACGAGGCTCTGGCGACCATACACCTAGCTAGGCAACTGGCTGGAAGAGGCTACAGCGAGCCTGAAGACCTAAATAGTCTCAAAATGTCTGGTGCAGAAGGCAAGGGGAAACCACTGCAGTATTCTTCCCTAGAAAGTTAAGCATGGCCAGTCTATACAAGTTGCATCGCGCTGTGGACTGCCATGATTGACCACGATTGCTCTGTCAAGAGCACCACGACTAAGAAGAATAGTCTGATTAAAGTTTTTTGGGAAAGAAATATTGGAAAAGTAACCCTGTAAATATTAACAATTATGGTCTTGAATTCATACAAAAATCCCATAGAAAAAGTTAAGTTTTTGCCGAATTTTATATGAGCTATACGGCCTGTAACGTTATGGGAGCCCTAGGGCTCCTAAACATCACAAAAAGAAGATAGGGGGTGAGATTAGAAGAAGAGATAGAAAGAGAAGTGAGATACCGGGCTAGTTCAGCTCTACAGGGGGGTCGGGCCTACCTACATGTTGCCACTGCAGGATCCTACCAGGAGTATAAATATGAACCCACGATCTATTTTCACACACTATATATTTAGTCACAACACTTGTTCCTAATTTCCATCCGACTGGCAAGCTACATTGTCCTGTCACAGTTCTTCATCTTCTTCCAGGCGTTAGTGAAGTAGTGTCGGCCGTGGTTCTGTCTGTGGAGCCCCGGGCCCGTTGATAGTCTTCAACGGCCCGACCGACGCCTCTCGCGCCGTCTTGGAGTCGGGCGGCGCGACGGTAGGTCGCGCGCCCAGAGATGCTGGTCCAGCCCCGCCCCTGGCGTGGCTGGCCCTTTGATCTTCGCAGCCCCACATGTTGACTGCACGCCCTGCCTCGCAGTCCCGGCGTCCATGGAGGTATGGCGCTGTTGCGCCTCGGCGACAGGCTCTCGGCCCTCACGCCGACCATTGCTCCGGCGACGCGCACCCGCGCTACGCCCTGAGTCCACGTCCACCCTGCTCGCGGTCTCGGTCTGTTCTCCCCTGATTTTCTTTTCTTCCACCTTCAACATGATCACAGACTTTTTAAATTCACCAACGGCTCGCAGCTCTGTTTACATTACGCCCACCAATCCCTCTGTGACATTTGTTGTCGTAAACATTGCTGCCAGCCGGTGGCTTGGATTACACATTCAGCCTACCGCAGTCGACTGATTATTTACAATAAAATATAACAACCTATTACTATTCTTCCCACGGTTCATCTCTATCCAACTTGGCTGTGCTCACGGCTAGACTTTGTAATGAAATCTATTCTATTTCTAAATCAAATAACGAATTTGAACCCTGTGTGATCGCTTCGCGCCCACCACACCGATATTTATTCTATTCTGTGGCCGCGCCACAGACAAATTCGTTACAGGCCCGGTACAAATATCTCAATGTTAAAAATAAAATTACAAGGGCTTGCACTTGAACTTTAAATAGGTATTTTCATTCGAGTGCATCAATACACTTTAATTATCAAACTAGGTTACGCCCGTGACTCCGCTCACCTTCTATCTATCTATCATCACGCCTTTTGTCCCAAGAGGGGTAGGCAAAGACAATCGAATGCCATTTGCTACGGTCCTGAGTCCTGACATACCTATTTCGCTTCTTTTATATTAATCATACCTTTCATACATAAAAGTACACCTTGGTCATCCTCTGCCAGCATTTCCTTTCACTTCAGCCATATAAAGCTTTTTAGTCAATATTTCATCCTTCTTTAGGTACCTACTTATTTCTCTTTTCCGCTACAAAATAGCATTGTAATCTCTGTCCAAAACCAAGGAGTCTCCCAGATATTCAAAATAAAATATTCCGTATTGATTTTTTTTAAGTACCTATATTTGTGACGATGATGGAACTTTTTAAATATATTTAAAATAGAGACAACTGATCTCACAAAGTTAAGATTTTAATAACATTTTCAGTGAGTAAATTATCTATTCGTAATTTAATTAAAAATAGATACATGCAAACAAACAAAGGGACTAATAAATATTTTAAAAGAAACCCCTAAAAAACTACGTAACTCTCAATCTTTCTAACAGTTTCTAACTTATTTTTTTAAAGTAAATTAATCTATTTTCTATATAAATAAAAAATAAATGTTGTTCGTTGGTAAACGGATCACTTGAGATCGGCTGGACTGATTTGGCAATTTTTTTTTAATGTTCATAATAGTCTGAATAAGGTTTTTGGGGAAACAAAAATGGGAAAGGGGATGAAAGCTAATATGGGCTACTATTTTAATAAACATTTTTGATCATAAGAGAAGAATGCGGAGTAAAAAAATGATGTGGTGACTAAGATGAAAAAAGTAGTTTTCGCTGGTTTGGACACATTGAAAGAATGAAGGATAAAAGATTGACTAAAAAGATTTATATGGCTGAAGTGAAAAGAAATGCTGGCAGAGGACGACCTAGGTATACTTTTATTGAACATATAAAAATGTATTGATCGATAGAAATATTAAAAGTACACACAATTGCCTAACATGTATGAAAGGTATAATGAATATAAAAGAAGCGAAAATCTGGATCGTAACAATGGAATTCGATTGTCTCTGCCTACCCCTCTTGGGATAAATACCATTTCTATTCGACATTAATCTATTATTAAATGTTCATCCAATTATTACTCCATTTATTACCTCGAAATACCAAATAAGTAATTAAATTCTGATCGAGTTTGTATCCAAAACCCAATTATTTGCTTCTCTTAAAGGGAAGATATTGTAATTTAAGTCAATTATTATTATTATATGATATTATTTAGATCAAAGTCAGTAATTTTGAATCTACTGTCAATAATTGTTTGCTGACGAAATCATCCTATAATCTGAAAGCTTATAGATTTTAGGGAAATTACGATGCGACAAGTAGTATCTATCTATCTATCATCACGCCTTTCATCCCAAGAGGGGTAGGCAGAGATAATCGAATGACATTTGTTATGATCCTGACATGATCATGTAACATTACTACGATGATGTTCAATAAAAGGTCGTCCTCGACCAGCATTTCCTTTCACTTCAGCTATATAAACCTTTTTAATCAATCTTTCATCCTTCAATATTTCCGTCCAAACAAGCGTAAACTACTTTTCTTCATTTTAGTCACAAGATCATCTTTCACTCCGCATTCTTCAAAAAAAAATTCAAAAAATCTCTAATGACATCGTTCGGGATGCGGTCAATACGTTTTATTTCACACACTCTACGTAAAGACCGCATTTCCGCTGCATTTAACTTACTTTCATGCTTCTTATTCCACCAAATACCTTGCTTCCCGTTTTCATTCTCCTTTCAGATATTTGATCCATGAAAGTTCGTCTTGGTCGTCTTTTTCTTGTTGTTTTCATTATAACGAGCCCTTTCATTTGATATGTCATGATGCACTTTAAAAAAAATTGTTTTTACGTTTTAATTTCTCCCCTAAAATCGAAATTTCATTATTTACGTTATACGTCCGTGATTGGGTCATGAAACCAAGTTTTAACATTTTTCGTCCAGTGGATTAGGAGAAAATAAGCTGTGACAGACGAACAGATAGCTTTATGGATTTTCCATTTTATTTGTCTACCCCTATAGAAATTGGTCATATGTTAGTAGGATTTCCCAGTTCACAATAGAATAGAACAGCATCAAAGAGCACATGCTATATTCCCTGTATATAGCGACGGATTATAGAGGATGAACTGCGATATTGAATGAATAACGACTTAATAACTTTGGATTAGATTTTTTTGTATAATGTATGTTGTGATCTGTGTAGCTTTGAACCTGTCTTGAGTTAAACGGTTTCAGTGGACAATTGGACCAATGTTACATCTGTATTGAAGGAGACAAATACTTTAGTAGTAGAAATTTCGTAGAAAAAAAACGAGCGAGCCTTACAGCATATGATATGATGTGTAACATCTGACATTTCAACTTGGTAATGAGCAACATTAACATTATATCCTGAAAACATTAACACTTTATATACAACACTGTAGGTTAAGCGCGATGCGATCCCTTTCCCTGTTTCCCTTTCTCTTTCTCGTCACACACACGCACACACTGTTGGCTGACAGTACCAACCTCTCGGAAAATGGGTTGGTCTGACGGCCAACTTTACCACTGCGCGCGCTCATTGGTCAAACCAAATAGCGTGCGCTTTCCCGCTTCCTGTTAAACACTTCCGTCCCTTTTCACGAAATCACTTCCACATATTGCAGGAAAGCGAAAGGAAAGATGTTAGAATACTGAGAATACTTGTATAAGTACAAGCTACTGTCCGCGATTTCACCCGCGTGGAAATAGATACAAAAAGAAATAATCCCGTGGCTGTAATTTATAGTATATGCCATTCTCTGACCCCTAAACTACCACTAAGAGTAATAGTCAAAGAGTGTATACAGAACACCACAGTACCAGTGATAGTATTATTTCTATCTTATCCAGTGACAAAGTAATCCATGTGATCCACACCGTCCGATGGATCTAATTTGAACCGTTACATTGATTCCACTCTGGTTTATAATCCGTGAAAATATTGCACTGCACTGCCTCAAATCCCACTCTATCTGGGAACTCGGATCGCTTGGATGTGTTTGTGGATTACAACTAAGCTTCAATTTCAATATTGCTATTTATTTCAAGTGAAAATTCTTCTACTTGGTAAGTTTTATTACGACTTTTATTCTGATAGGGGTGGGCAGAGATATCGAATGCCAATTTCGTATCCTTAATATCCCAATACATTACGTACAGGCTCAGCGTTTGGTGTTCGAGCATATCATCAAGTTTTGTCCTTTCATCCTTATGTGAATATATCCAAACCAGCCTAAACTACTTTTCTTTATTTTAATAACAACATCATTTATTGCTACTAATAATAATAATAATAATAATAAGATTGTTTCATGTCTGTCTCATTGATTGCTATTGCCTGTGACATACCCAAATACTTGTAGGTTTCGTTTTCAGAGAGTGAATCAAGTTTTACAGAATCTGTGAGTTGTGTACTCTCAGATTCCGTTATCACTCCTCGCTTCACATGTATGATCGCACATTTGTCCAAACCAAACTCCATACTGATAGATTTACTAAAGTTTTCAGTTATCCTTAGTAAATCTATCAGTTGTGATTTGTTTTGGGCAAATAACTTCAAATCATCCATGTAAAGTAAGTGCGATATAACTTGACTCTCTCTCCGCAAACGGTAGCCTAGCCCTGAAACCCCTAGCAGTGTGCTGAGTGGGTTTAGGGCCAAGCAGAACCACAAGGGACTCAAACTATCGCCTTGGAATATACCCCGTTTAATCCTGATTAGTTCGTCGTCACTGAAAGCTCTTCGACATCCTGGATAGATAAGGACTGTTTTCCAGTGCCCCATACATGAGCTCAGGAAGGTGCGTAGAGTTGTATCGATTTTATACAACTCCATCACCCTCATGAGCCAGGTATGTGGTACAGAGTCATAAGCTTTTTTGTAATCTATCCAGCATGCCGATAGATCCTTTCGGTTACGTCGAACTTGTTAGCTAATGGTCATGTCAATGAGGAGAAGTTCTTTAGTACCACGGGACCCAGCCCTACATCCATTCTGAGAAGCAGACATGATTGAATTGGTATCTATATGGTAACCAATTTTGATTCTCAAAATGGATGTAAGGAGCTTGTAGATGGTAGGTAAGCATGTTATGGGTCTATAATTCTTAGGATACGTGGTACTACCTGACTTATAAAGCAGGCGAGTAATGCCTGTAGTCATAAATTCTGGGATCGATCCAAACTCAATGGCTTCTTGGAATTGGGTTGCTAAGCGAGCGTGTGAGCTGCGTATCCATTTTAGCCAATAGTTGTGTAGTCCGTCGGGCCCTGGAGACTTCCAATTTGCCATAGGACGGACTGCACAAACTACATCGATGGGGTCAATAATGACAGACCCCATCTCTAGCACTGACTCACAGGCCCGCTCAACATCCCCTATCCAAGAGTCCTCGGTGTGACTGACGGGAGTCGACCAGATGTTTTGCCAGAAAGTATTCGTGGTTTTAACATCGGGTACACTCCCTTCAGTCACACCCTGTTTGGATTGTTCCCAGTCTCTATAAACCTGCCTTTGATCGTTTTGAAATATGTGATTCTGGACGTATCGATCCACTCGCAACTTGTACCTGCGAATGCGGTTTGCCCATGCACAAATTTTCTGCTTCAGGAAGTCGATGCGTTCTGTGACTCGAGATATATATTCCCGGGGTCTGATGTCAATCCCCGAGAAGGCTCGCTGCACAAAACGCATCACTCGCGGACGAGTGTTTCCGTTCCTGAAGCAGGTAAGCTTGCCTATGAGTACCCTAGCCTCGTCAATTCGCCTCTGGATCCTGCTCTGCCACGCGGGTACGGTAGGTTTCGGTCGTGTAGCTTCATTGAGAAACTTGACTCCTGCTACACGGCAAGCCGTAACCGCGGCGCAGTACAGGATCGAATGCGTGTCGGCGAGGTTTTCACTATTATCAAAATAGTTTGATAATAGTGAATCTAGGGCACTCACAATGTTTATGTTTTTTTTGTGCATAGGCAAACGTGGCAAACGCGGTCTAAGTAGGGGCGGTGTCGTTCGATACTCCAAAATCACATCCTCCATAACGCTCCTCAATTGCTCATTATACTGGCTACTTACTGTTATAACCGCGTTATCCATGTCTACATCATCAGTCTGCGGTGTAGTAGGACGTGATGTTAGTCTGCTTACCGCAGGCTGTGACGGGACAGGGATGATGCAGTTAATTCGTAATTCTGCGCGCAGCCTCTCCAGTACGGGCTCATCCAGCATGTGACAGCATTGGATTGCCCGCACTTGATCCGATAGTCGTTGGACCGAAACATTGACAGTTGGTTCCAGGGTCTGAAACAGAGGAAGCATCCGTAGACGGTACGCAGTGAGGTTAGTTCCTCCCTCTGTAGCCGCATAGTACGCTCGCATGACATTCTCATTTATTTTATTAGTCCATTTCATGCGGCGCACTGCACCACCGGTAGCAGGGACCTTTTGCAAGGCATCATGATGTCTTGCGGGTCCTATGCGTGCCGGGGGCTGGGGCTTTCTTCTCCGACGTCTGTTGTTTGGCGATGTTAGTGGGGAGAAAAACTCGTCGCTGGAGCTCGACGACTCAGCGGTACTTGCAGGTTCGGGGTCTGCCGGCGGTATTTGTGTTGGCGCCACCACTTCCTGCACGGAGACCACAGAGCCATTAGCTCCCAGCGACGATCCCGAAGGTGTTGGTTGTGCGCTTAGTGCAGCTCTCGATCTTGTTATCATATTGCAATATTGTTTCCATTGTACTTTCTTACTATTGATTTTTTTGATTTGTTATGACATGTTGGTTATGTCATCGGGTAAAAATCGGGTAAAAACTTTCGTTATGTATATTTTATAATTGATAATATCTGTAGTTTATTGTATATGTATTGTACTTTGATTTTTATTAATATTTATTGTAGAAAAGGCTTAGAAAATAGTTAAATTAAAATAAAATACAAAAGAAAATATAATATGATTGTCAGATGTTGTCGTGACATGTGAAGAGTCTTTTATCAGGTGGAAATAAAGTGCGTGCCTTTAATGGTTGGGTCATGCCTGTATTATTGTATTCCTTTGGCATACTCAAGTGGACTCAAACTGAACTGGACGCCCTGGACAGACGAGTTCGGACACTATTGACCGCATATCGTATGCATCACCCACGCTCATCTGTAATGAGACTGTACATCCCACGGAAATATGGAGGTCGTGGCTTTCTTAACGCTAAGACTCTCCACAATCGTGAGGTATACAGTCTCAGAGAATATTTTCTCAACAATGAGGGGGTGATGCATGGAGATGTGGTCAAGGTAGACAAGGGCTTTACCCCGTTATCCTTGGCTAAAGAGAACTGGCACAAACCTATAATACTGAGTACCAATGACCGCAAGGAGGTATGGCAGAGCAAGGAGTTACACGGAAGGTTCTACAAGGCTCTTCATGGTTCTGATGTAGACCTTTTGACTTCCGTGTCCTGGCTACGCTTCGGTGATCTCTTTGGAGAAACCGAGGGTTTTACTTGTGCAATTATGGACGAAGTTGTCAAGACAAATAACTACCGGAAATACATCATGAAGGACGGCACGGCTGACATCTGTCGAGCATGCCACCGTCCCGGAGAGTCAATCAGACATGTTATTTCCGGTTGTTCTCGTCTTGCCAACGGCGAGTACTTGCACAGGCACAACCAAGTAGCCAGGATTATACACCAACAACTTGCTTTACGATACAACCTTGTAGTCACTGAAGTACCGTATTACATGTATGTGCCTGAACCAGTTCTTGAAAATGGTCATGCCACGCTCTACTGGGATCGATCTATCATCACAGACAGAACTATTGTTGCCAATAAGCCTGATATTGTGTTGGTAGATCGATCAGCGCGCCTTGCAATGATAATCGATGTCACTATCCCACATGACGACAATCTTATGAAAGCTGAGAAAGATAAACAATCAAAATATCTTGACTTGGCTAACGAGATTGTCGACATGTGGGATGTGAAGTCGGCGATCATTGTACCGATAGTCGTGACGGTCAATGGTCTTTTTGCTAAGAGTTTTGACCGTCACCTTAGGAGACTTGAGATTGGCAGTTGGGTCAAGGGTCAGATCCAGAAGGCAGTACTCCTCAGTACGGCCCGTATTGTGAGGAAGTTCCTCTCTCTGCAGCCCTAACCACCGGTAGTTTGGGTATTAACCTCGCTTCCGGGGGGATAAATCCTTTTTTTATATTTTTATATATTTTTGTTTTTTTTTATACCTAAATATGTAAAAATATAATTTAAAGAAATATGTGAAATAAAGAGAATAATAATAATAATAATAATAAATCAACCAATAAACTTGATAAACCAATCCATTTAACATCTCAAAACAATAGCCCGAATTTAATTTAATTTTATCTTAGTCATAGTCCAGGCACCTGATGGGGCCTGTCTGTGAGCGCATTGTATTTGATGCATTCAGAGATAGGTCCCGACGGGTGCTAGTCACAACACTTTAGATTAAACACTCTAAAGGGCCTCTACGTGTTGGACCTATGTCCCCATGCAAGCCTTACAAAGGACCGGGTATTATGCCCGTGAATTTAGAGTTACATAATAATAATATGTGAGTAACGACACCGCCGAACCCGAGTGCTCCAGAGAGTAGGTTAAGGCAGGCGTCCCCACTGCCAGACCTGAGACTCTCGACCCTGGCTTGCCTTAATTGGTTGTCCAGGGTGGAGTCGTTAGAGTATAATATTATGTATTATGCTCGGGGGTGGAAGTGTCTAAAGGCGTAATAACGGGGAAGCTATATGTGAAACCGGTGTCACACCTCTCGACACCCCCAGCCGCTTACACCAATGTTGCCTGTCTTACTGCCGGCAGAAATGCTTAAAAATGGTGGTTGTTTTAGGAGGCCCATTTAGTAAACGGCGAGTCACCACCTGCCAATTTTACGTTTCATGAGATGAATGATATATATGATCTGCAGGTGACCGTAGTCTCAACCAATAAACTTGATAAACCAATCGATTTAACATCTCAAACCAATAGCCCGAATTTAATTTAATTTTATCTCAGCAATAGTCCAGGCACCTGACGGGGCCTGTCTGTGAGCGCATTGTACTTGATGCATCCAGAGATAGGTCCCGACGGGTGCTAGTCACAACACTTTAGATTAAACACTCTTCCTTTCATTTCCATTCTTTCCTTTCTTGTGCTACTCTGTTCCACATGACTCCTGCCACTTGTCTGATGTCATCATCCCACCTTTTATGCGGTCTGCCTCTCTTCCTTTTGCCTTCTCTGGGATACCATTGTGTCACTCTTTTGCTCCATTTGTCGTGTCCTCTTATTACGTGGCCAGCCCATCTCCATTTAAGTCTTTTGATTTTTATTGTTACATCTGTAGTTTTTGTTTTGTTTCTAATAACCAGGTTTTTCAATCTGTCCGACTTTTTGACATTTAGCATGCTCCTTTCCATCGCATATTGACAAGTTGTTAGTTTGTTCAAAATCTCTTGATTTAAAGCCCATGATTGGCAGCCGTACGTAAGAACGGGTAGTATGCAGGTGTTGAACAATTTACTTTTCATGTTTATATGAAGTTTTTTGTCTTTCATGACTTCTCTCAAGCTCCAGTATCTCTTCCAGCTATTTGCAATTCTTCTCTCCACTTCTTTTCGCATAGGTTCTTTTTGAGTAATAAGTTGTCCCAGATAAATGTACTCGTCAGTATAGTCAATTATTGTGTTGCCTACTTCTATGGTATGTTGGTTTCCATTTGTCATTACTCTAGTTTTCTCCGGATTCAGTGTCAGCCCAACTCTCTCACTTTCTGTCGCAAGGTCTTTTATCATGGTGTTTAAGTCTTCCGATGTTTTTGCTAGTAGAACAATATCGTCTGCAAATCTCAGATGGGACAGAAACACGCCGTCTATTTTCATTCCTAGATGTTCCCAATTCAGTCTTCTGAATATTGATTCCAGAACTGCGGAAAATAGTTTCGGGGATAGGGGATCTCCTTGTCTAACGCCTTTTCCCACTTTGAAATCAGCACTTTTCTTTTCGAGTTGAATTCTTGCTGTGCTGTGCCTGTATATGTTTCTTATTAGTCTGATGTATTTCTGTTCAATACCTTGTTCTAGTAGTGCCTCCCATATTCTTTCATGTAGTAGAGAATCAAATGCTTTACTATAGTCAATAAATGCGATGTAGTATGTAAGCTGGTATTCATTGTATTTCTCTAAAACTTGACGCACTACGTGGATATGGTCGATTACCGAATAGTCTTTGCGGAATCCTGCTTGCTCGATCGGTTGGTGTTCATCTAGGTTTTTTTCAATCCTTTTTAATATGATCTTAGCGAAAGTCTTATATACATTGGACATAAGGCTGATAGGGCGATAATTACCAATGTCGTATTTATCCCCTTTCTTATACAATAGGATGATGTTGGACTCAGTCCATTGTTGGGGGATGGTTTCGGTGATTATTATGTCATTGAAGATATCTGTGAAGACTGGTATCAGGATTTCCTTGCTATGTCTCAGAATTTCGTTGCTTATGCCATCGGGTCCGGTTGCTTTTTCTTCTTTTTGGGTCTCAATAGCTTTCCTGACTTCGGTTTGGAGAATACTTGGAATATTTGACGTTTCCACCAGATCTATTTCATCTTGCGTAGTTTTGCATGTGTAGAGTTTCTTGTAATATGAAGTAGCTGTTTCCAATATATCTGTTCTATGATGTTTCCATTTCCCTTGATCATCCTTCATTTTAACAATCCATTTTCGTGTTTTTGTCAGCTCCTTTAGCGCTTTTTTGGTTCCTCCCGTTCTAAGTATGTAGTCTTCTATCGTTTTCATCCTCCACTGTTTTCTATCCTTCCTCATGTTTTCTTTAATTTCTTTGCTGATTTTAGCTAGTTCCTTTCTTCTATTTTGGATATTTCTTGCGCCGAGAAGATCACTTCTTTCCTCCAGTAGTTTTACAGTGGCTGTTGATAAATAGTTTCCTTTGTCATTTTTAGTGTTTGCTATAGTTTTTGTCTGAGTTTTGATAATGTCTTCTATGTAGTTGTATTTTTCTTGGGTTCCTAGTTTCGTGGTATTGTCTTTGAAGTCTGCAAGTTCATCTTTCAAGGTGATTGTTAGTTGTTCTAGTTGCTGTTTGTTGAGTTTTGTGTTTGCTGGGTCTTGTCTCGGTCTAGGTTTCTTTGCTTGATTTGTTTTCAGTTCAGCTCTAATAAGTCTATGATTGGTGTTGAAATTGAATCTTTTAATGACGTTGAAGTTTGTGAAGTTATCGTTTCTGTTGGTCATAATAAAGTCGATTTGGTTTTTTGTTCGGCCGTCAGGCGATATCCAGGTCCACATGTTTTTCTTGTTTTTCTTGTACACAGTATTTAGTATCGTTAAATTGTTTTCTAGTGCGAAGTTAGTAATTTTTTCTCCATTTCTACTTCTGGATTTGTTAATATACGAAAATGGTCCTAGTATTGTATTTTCTTCTGGGCGTCTTGTTCCAATTTGGCCATTGTAGTCTCCCATCACTATAAGGTTTTTGTGTGCGTGTCTTTGAATAGCCTCGTTTAGATCATGGTAAAAAGCATTTATTGTTTCCAGATTTGATGGCTCTGTCGGTGAATAAACTTGTACGATAGACCATGGGTTTTGATATCCCGGTAGTTTCACGTTCATAATCGCTATGCGCTCGGAGATTCCAATGAATTCTTCTACGTACTTCGCCATATGCTCTTTGATGATAAATCCTACCCCATGGTGGCCTTGTGTCTCTCCTATGTGGTATAGTAAGTAGTCTGGATAGGAAGTAATACCTTCGCCCATTCTTCTCACTTCACTCAGACCAACGATGTCCCACTTGATTTGTTTTAGACCGTATGTTAGTTCCATAAGATTTTCTTCTGTTCTCAGGGTGAGTACATTGAGGGATGCGATATATATTACTGATTTTTTATGCTTGTTAGTATTTTGCGTTGGAGGGTTGTGGTCTCTTTCCCCCACGAGGACCAGTCGGCTTGGGGGAGCTTGATGATTTCTTGTTCCTTTATTTTCAGTTTCTTTGATTGAGTTTGGTTTCCGTTTTCCGTTCTTTAGTTGCTATTGGTTTTTATTTGTATTAGGCATATTCGAAAGAGAGCTGGATCCAGATCGCATTATGTCAAAAGCGTTTATTCTGTTTGTTTTGATTGTATCTAGGGTTTGTTGCTTTTTTTGTTGGTTGTTATAGGAGGAGGGTGAAACAGATGGTTCCCTTTTCCTTTTCTCTATGTTGTTGCTGTTCTCTTTAACTATTAATTTATCGTATTTCAAGTACGCTGTATTGCCTTTTTTCCTCTCTTCAATTAACTTCGCTTGCAAATCCTTCCTTTTTTCCAATACTTCCTTCGGATAGTCCTCAGTGATGTATATTGTTTTAAAGTTCTTTTTATTTCTAATGATTTCGTTCTTTTTCCAGTTATTTATAAACGAGCACAGTACTGGTCTCGGTTTACTACCCTCTCTGTTTTCAATCCCTAGGCGATGAATTTTGTTGACTTCATACTCTTCTATGCTGATATTTAGATCCTGATATACAGTTTTCTTTAGCTTTTGTATTAGTTCGTAAGAAGATTTTTCTTTTTCTTCTAAGCCAAACACTATAATATTATTGTTCCTCTCTGTTCTCTTAAAATACTCTATTTCTCTTTCTAGTTTTTCTACTTTAATTTTTAAGTTTTTGTTTTCCTCCTTATTGCTACTAACTGTTTTCTATTCATATGCTGTCCATAATTATAATTCTTCTTCTTCAGCCTGTATCCGTTCACTGCTGGCTTCTCCCTATCCTCCGTAGTTTTCCTCTACGCTCTACCCTCTTTCTTCAGGATGTCGTCACTCCATCTCGCTGGTGGTCTGCCGACACTTCTATGGCGCATTCTAGGTCTCCACTCAGTAGAAAAAAATAATATAGAACGCTTATATTGGAGTGCCTTGCAGTGTAAAAGCTGTTCATGATTTTTTTGAAGATGATGAATAGGTATTATAAAAATAAAGACTTGGAAGACCTGATGATGAACTCTAAGGTTCTACGTGAACTATTACAGAATCATATATACGAGTATAATTGAGCAAACAACGCGAAATCTGCTGCATGTGGTGCAGTGGATGTGCCAACAATTTGTCTATACAGTCTTAGATTTTTTTCAGGAATTAAGTAACATTGCTCAAATGTTGTCACATAGTTGTCAATAATGTAGCTGAAAAAAGCGATCATAAAGGTACCCCGAAATACGTAACGTTTTATACCCATTCTGTCAACTTTTCACCACGACCGCATTGGCAAATAATACGACCATATCACAAAGCCATCCCCGCGAGCTAACTCCAGTATATTAAACCTCATATTTGCGGTGGTCGTGTAACAGTCTTATGGCTGTACCAAATTAATAGCTTGCAATTTGTAATGCAACGCGATTTCGGTTACAATTTCCTCTCGCAGTAAATTATTTGAATTGGTTTGTGTTTTCATTGGGGAAGTTGGGCTAAATAAATTGCTCTGTTATTTATTTATTGTTTGACTAGTATTCCGCCCCGGCTTCGCCCGTGAAAATTTTCGAAATGTGGCACAAGAATATGTCCTGAAAGATTAACCTATGTCACTCTCTTTGCCCTCCAGTTATGTCTGTGCAAAAAAATAACGAAATTTATTATCGCATTTATAATATGAGTCAGGATTTTCTTATTTATCTATCCGAGGTTCTATCCTCATCTTGCCGACTCGTGGTCCTACCCATTATCACCCACCAGTGCTCGTGGTCCCATTTTTATTAATATGTTGGGTTCGTGGTCCCACCGTTTTTGTCACACTGGTATCGTTATCACACTATCCGAACCACGCTCCTCGCTAACCTATTTTTAACTTATATATAAGTGTTCAGAGACGAGATAATAGTGGGACTAAGAACCCTTTGTGTCAAGGTATTGTCCCACTAGTAGGTCAAATTAGTGGGACCATGACTCGGAAACTAAAAAGTCATTGCAAAGCAATTTCGGGGGGTTTGATCCCCAAAACCACCCTCCTAAATACGGCCAATAGGTTCCGGGAGCCCTAAAACAACTCGTGATGATGAGAAAATGTTTTTATTTATTTTTCTTAAAATAGCACTTGATTTCTATTCATTACTTAAAAATAATAATTATTGAGACAAGATCATTTTATGTGACATTTCAAAATTCATTCTTGTAAGTAAATACAAAGAGAACAGATGACATTGTCTTGTGTAATTATTGTCATTTCATTAAACAGAAATAAGAAAACATCTTCCATTAATATTTAAGTTGTTCTTTTATATAAATAACTACCTTCATAGGTCCGGCTTTGCCAGTGGAAATGTTGTGAATTAAGACATAAGAATTTATCCTGAAGGATTTCCAGGATAAAAAGTGGCCTAGTCACTCCAACTAGCTCTGGGCAAAATTGCAAATCACGTCGATCGATAAATTGTTTGTTTTGTCGTTAAAGAAAGACAAACAAATAAACTAACACACATTTGAATTTACACTATTAGGTTATAGCCCATTTATTTTTTATTGTTGCATCTTTAAAATTACAGTTTTTAATTTATTTTGCTATACCAATATTAAAACTGAAGTATGTATGACTGTATATTTGAATGCTCTAATTTCAGGAACTACCAGTCCAAATTGAAAACTTATAGCCCGTTTATTGAGGTAGATTATGTACCGAAGCTAGGACTGAAAGCTAGCTACCCAAAGGGTGACAACGGATACCCTATTACTAGTCTCTGCTGTCCGTCCGCCTGTCACAGGGCTGTATCTTTTGAACCATAAAAGGTAGACACTTGAAATTTTCTCAGAATGTGTATTACTATGGCCGTTATAACAACAAATTATAAAAATAAAATAAAGTTAAAGAAGGTTATGAAGAAACGTGTTTTTTCGGGGTTTTTTGCTCGATCTTAATAATAGCAATACATATACAATCTTCTTTCTTCGCGGGTTACCTTACAGCTTCCGGGAACCGTTGCCGGCCCCAGGGTACCCAGCGGAAGACAAAGTCTTCCTCATTTAGCCGATGATTTATTTACCTAACGAGTGGCCATCTCTATTGAGGTGGATAAGCCTGTTTGTACGGTTTGTCGAATAATGTACCTACATAGATTTTTATAAAAACCCATTGGTACATGGTCGGATGTGGGGATCGAACCCGTTACTTCTAAGTTGTGAGCCGACGTCTTTCCCACTCGACCACCTTGGACATATTCTCTATCTATAATAAGTCATAGCTTAGAATATTCTAGCAATTTGTCACTAGTTCATGGTATATATTAATGAACAAAACAAAAACCGGAAATTAATCATGGTAGGTAATAGAAAACAATGGTAGAACAATGGCTGTTCTATAAGTAGATAGTACATTCGACCGCAGAACAGAAAAATTATATCAACTAATTAAATAAAGTTAAATATCATAGTAATATTATGTGAAATCAGTCCGGATTGTCGTTTGCACAAATTTTACAACAATTTGAATACCTACATAAATACGCTCATTACTTATTAGAGATAAATAAATGCTACCGCAGACTTTTTTGTAGATCATTTTATTCTACACAATTATTTTCTACATCATTTTGTTATATCTCTGACAGATTAGACAGCATAAGCCACTAAAACGAGTTTAGACTAATTTTTTTTTCTCTTTCTTCACCTTATAGCTACTGAAACTATGTTACGCTTCCAGGGTACCCAGCGGAAGACCAAGTCTCCCTCGTCTCTTGTGAGGCTATACATAACGAGTGACCAGTTCTGTTGAGGTATATTTAGATGGAAAAACCTCAAGTGTTGTTTATCGGATTATGTACTTATGGTTTTAATTATGAACCCCATTCCTCCGACTTGATTAACCATTCTAAAGATGATAGGTCCATGTTTAACCTTAAATCTTCCCGGGGAATCAACGTATCTTCTAATACTGAAAACTACAACAAAATCCGTTCAGTGGTTTTTGCGTGAAAACGGCACGGACAGACAGACGTGGCGGGGAATTTGCTTTATTATATGATAATATTCTAGTTTCTATTTTGGTTATTCTGGTTAGTCTGATATTAGGACCTAACGGATTTTGATGAATTGTTATATTACAACATAACCTAAATTAATTATTTGAAAATGAAACGTTTTATTACCTACTGAATAAATAAATATGAAAAAGTATTTTATTTCAAATTGGTATTTCAGAAAAAAACATGTCTGATTTCCGACCCTTTGGAACGAAGGTGTGCAATATACTTAGAAAAAATCATTATCGCGTCTGTATGCATCTATCGGTCGCTACGTTTTTCGCAAATTTTAACCAAATCCGTGAAGCCGTCACGTCATTAACAACTAAATGCAAAAACTCGAAAGTATTGAGTCATTACACGAAATAGATTACAAGCGAGATGAAACTTACACAGGCGTTATGCCTAAATTCATTAATTCCTTGTATGAATTTACAGACTAATATTACAAATGATTGATTTCAAACCTTATCAAAACAATAATAGAAGTCAAATCCGAACAGAATTCGCGAGGAATTTTTGTATGCATATAAGGGGTTGTCATAGTAACTGAAAATGAGTGCGCGCGCATCCCCCCACACATAGACTTTGACTCACACAAACGAAAATTCGCCTCTCCCCTAGAAGTTGGGCTGGAAAAGCGGCGTTTAGTACAGTCAGATAAGAAATTTTAAAGCTTTTTAATTCAGTAGGTAAAGTAAAAACTAAGGTATGTTTATATATTTTTATTTCAAAAATTAAGCTATTTTTTAATTTGTTTTTTTTTTTGTTTTCCATGAAGTTATTTTTTATAATAAATTTTGAAACTTTTTCCCACAGATGATAAAGTCTTTCTAAACTCATTTGTCTAACTGGTAGTGCCACGGGACACGTGAAAAGCCGTTGTACTACTTTTACCACAAACCACTACTTTACCTAAATGATGACATCGCTTTGTCGTCTGTCGGAAAAATTTTGAAATTTATTATAAAAATCTACTCATAGAAAACAAAAATATTCAAATTTTAATCTCTGAAATAAAAATATATAAAACATACCTTAGTTTTTACTTTACATACCGAATTCATACCTAGCGTTCCGCCTGTAGATTTTTTGTAAACGAAAAAAATACAATTTTCACGAATTACTTCATAGTTTTTAAAAAGTCCGTCCAGTAGGTTTCGAGCTCTTTATAATATTTGTTTAGCATAGATTAGAATTATAAACCACCAAAATCGTACACAATTTAACCAAGAAAGAATAAAGTTTGTATATTTGTTACTCAATCACGCCTAAACGGATGATTGGATTTGGACGAAAATTGGAATAGGAAACAATATACTAAACCAGTTTCGAATCCCAGCTGAACGAGCATGACGCGTGTAGAAACAATCTCTGTACGACAACATCTCAATTAGAGAGAGAAATATATAATTTCCCGTAGTGACAAAGCAGGACAAAAAGTAGCGTCGCGGAAACCAGTCCTTTTTGTCTTGCTTTATCTCTATAGGACATAATATCTTTCTCTTTCTAACTGAGATTTTGTCTACGTAGATAGATTATCTTTACACCGTCATGCTAGCACGGCTAGTATTTACTCATAACACAATGGTAAGTACCGTAGTTTGAGCATACATTAATTAATATGTTTGGAATCGGTATAGACAGTAAGGTCTACTTTTACGATGTCATCTCAGATATCGAAGTAATTATATATGCAAAGGGTGAAAACCAGTTCTATTGGCCAGTTGTGTACACGACATGGAGGGAATACCTTTTCTTTGTAAACCAAACAATTATTGAATAAATCTTATTACAACTACGCCTGTATACCATGGGGTAAGCAGAGACTAAAAGCATATCACGTTTCTGGCATATCTCGTTATTACCTAATTTGATGATTTTAACTATTATTAGATTTACAGATACAGATTAGATCAGATCATACCAATATATATAAAAAAACCTTTAAGACGTGGCCAGAGACACTGAGAACAATGTCCACATTTAGTCAGTTTATTATAATAAGATGAGTCAAGAACTATCAGATACATTTAAAACTAATAATATCTGGCGATCACTAATGTCTTAGATATAAGTAATTTCCCATTACAATTTTAATTCTGTATGTAAAGTAAAAATTTAGGTATGTTTTTTTTTTATTAGTTTATTTAAAGTCGTCCTAGCTGCAGGGTCATTAGCGACTACAGTGTATTTTTAACAATATGTAGTGTAGTTATACTATGAATAGTATTCTAATATACTTAGGAGTTTCTACAGTCGAATGTACGATAGGTACCCAAGGTATCTGAGTTTAGGCATTCCCTGATATTCGGTTGAAGTTTATATTGGTGTCTTTCACTGTTGTACCCTGTGCATTCAATCAGGAAGTGAAGGACAGTCATATCTGTATTAAATTTATCACACTTGGTTGAAGCGGAGTCCTCTTCTTTAGGTGTGTCATGAAAAAATATGAGAATAAAATTTTACGATGCAACAAAAATCGACAGTATGAAGTTACCAAGAGTGAAATTTTATGTCTCACGTGCATGCAAGCGTATTTTTTATTACATTAAATATACAATTTAGTACCTACCTCCATTAAAATCTCAACTATAATAAGTCATTTTTAAAATTATAAATTGAATTGAATTTAGATTTTAGCCAACGTATTTATGAACGCAATTTTATTTCCATTAATTCTAAACTAACGCGCGTCAATTTGTCGTCTTCGTTTCGAAAATTTATTATAAGGTCAGTTTTTTCAAAATTTCTGAAAATCTAGAGTTAAAAATGGAACTAATCCGGAAGAATTATCTGTCTATTAAAAAAGAAATCATCAAAATCCGCGAACACACATAAAAAAATATACGGTCGAATTGAGAAACCTCCTCCTTTTTTTTGAAGTCGTTTAAAAAGAACTACTGCATAGAAACCAAAAAAATATTTAAATTAGTTTCATGAAATTCTTTGAAATTCTTTGAAATAAAAACATAAAAATTAAGGAAAAAAAATCACGTTAGTTGTATGGGAGCCCCTTAAATATTTATTTTATTCTGTTTTTAGTACTTATTTGTTGTTATAGCGGCAATCTGTGAAAATTTCAACTGTCTAACTATCACGGTTCATGAGATACAGCCTGGTGACAAGCGGACAGACAGACAGACAGACAGACGGACGCACCTTTGGGTACGGAACCCTAAAAACATACCTTACATTTAAATACCGAATTAAAAAAACCATCACCAAATCCTATTTCTGCGCGCAACTGTACATACCGCCCATCTCTTTCGCACGCACACATAGCTAACACCAATTATTACACGAGACTGAGCTTAGTACGTTTATATCACAGATCCTGCGCTATGGAGCCCAGTATACTAGCAGCCATGGATAAGGAAGCACTTAAGAAACAAATTGAAAATATGAAGTATCAAGCTTCGATGGACCGCTGGCCGCTGTCGAAGAGTATTGCCGCGTAAGTAAATCTTACTTTTAACAATTTTATTGTGTTATTCCTCGTTAAATTCTATATAGGCCACCCCCAGCAGCGATTTCAAACAGTTTTAGAGAAAATTGGTGCTTATTGTTTTGTTTTTGAGGGTTAAATTTGCTTAAAGTTGTATTAAAATTTTTGGTTCGTATGCCAGCGTATTAATCGAAACAGAACTGTATTTTATATCTCATTTGTAAATTAACTTTCAGTTAGGTTAACTGTGCCTAAACTGACAAATAAACCTTAGAAGTTCATTTTGCAACGTGTAACGATGGAATTAACTTGCAGTTTATAAGCCAAAATAGAAATTAATGTTAAAATCAACTCTCATGCTTCAGAAGGCATGTAAAGCCGTCTTCTTTAATTACATTTTCTTACTATTTCACAAAATATCGTATATTATCAATATTAATGAACTTCTATTTTAACCAATTTTGGACGATAATGCATCTTATTGATTTCTAAGTTATTAAAAAAAAATACAGTGAAATTACTTTCAAAATCAGTCCAGTACTTTTCAAGATTAGTTTTATTTTTTTTAACCAACACGCAAACTCACACTCGCTCTTTATAATAAGTATTATTTATTACTAGCTGTGCCTTGCGGTTGCACCAGTCCGTTCCTTTGGATCTTAGCGTGATGATATATTATAGCCTCTAGAATCATATGCAGAAATATTTTTTCTAATCCACTTGTAGTTACAGAGATTATTTACAGCTTTATTATTAGTATATAGATAGTATATCAGATGCAGAAAACTTCTGAAATACCTGAATTTTTGATACAAATATTAATATGAGCTATACATAGAAGTGAGGTCACGAACACAGCCATTGTAATACATTAATTCTGGAGTATAAACGAGTCATAAAAATAATTACAAATTAATGCTATAATAAATGTATGCCTTTTATACTAATAATATTACAAAGAGAGAGAGTACAAAGGCCGGTAGCCTAGTGGCGGACCACGGCTCTACCCCGGTCATGGACCAATAGGTATTTTATGTAGGTACATAATCCGACAAGAGGCTTTTCATACCTCAACAGAACCCACTCGTTAGGTATAGCCTCACAAAATCGGCAAAAGAGGAAGATTGATCTTGATTTAATGTGACAAGAAAACTATCCTGACAGATTTTCAGAATAATAAATTTACTTTTAAAAAAAAAGTGTACCGACTTCAAAAATTTGCACTGAAACGTAAGAAATAATAAATATTTCGTCGTAGAATTTGAAGACGGTTGATGCCAAATTCGGATACAAAGTAATAAACATCTAAGAAGATAAAGATCTGTTCAATATTATCTATGTTTGTACTGATGATCGTAGGTTCCTAATGAATTGTCTAGATTAGTGGATTTGGGAACTAAGTTATTTCTAATTTGGCACCAACCGTCTTCAAATTCTACGACGAAATATTTATTATTTCTTACTTTTCCGTGCAAAAATTTTTTCCAAATCGGTCCAGGCGTCTTCTAGTAATCATACATAAAAGAGAACCCCTCCTTCTGTTTTGAAGTTGAAGATGTCACTCTATGTTGATACGTTGCTCTATTTTGACTGTTTTGACGTGAAAGGTAGAAAAACAAACAAACAAACAAATATATAAAATAATATTTAATAATACATTTGTATTTTTTTTTGTAATGAATCCCTGCCAAGTAGGTATCATCTCTTCTTCTATATAAATCAAAATTAAATTGTTGGTAAATGAAATGGAACGGCTGGACCGATTTGGCATTTTTTTTCAAGATGTTCGTAATAATCTGAACAAGATTTTTATGGAAAGAAAAATTGGAAATCTTGCCCTGAAAATGTTGAAAAAAACTTCAAGTTTGTATGAATTCAAGACCATAATAAAAGCCGTGGTGAAAGCTAGTTATAAATGAAATTACTATTAGATAATATGAAGCCCTTCTTAGTAAAATGTCATACAATCATAATGCCATTGTTCAACTGAAGGCAATTGAAATATGAATCAGTAATTAGTTGACACGTCTTTAAACGTACAGTCAATGGAAAAACATATCTAATATATAAATATCAATATTTGTTAGTTTGTTCGTATTGTATAGACTCAAAAACTACTGAACCAATTTTAAAAATTGATAGGTTGGGGAAGATAACATCACGCTATCTACCCAAGGGTGTGAATTGTATTCCTAATACAACGCGTACGAAGTAGCGGGCAAACAGCTGGTTTACCTGTTCTGTTAAATTTGGATAACTGGCAAAAAGTAGACACTGTTATTGTTATATTTGTATTCCTTGTAACGAGCCCTTTCATTTGGTATGTCACATGATGAACTAAAAAAATTTTTTTTACGTTTTAACTTTTAATTTGATTATTTACGCTATACAGATAGACAGATAGACACAAGAGCGATCCTGGTTTCCGGTTTTTTCATCGGAGATGTACGGAATGATGATTAAATGAGTTCATAGTGGCATGAGTGGACGTCCAAGTTATTAACTAAGCTAATTAATTATTAGAACAACAACAATAAAATAAAACCGCAGATAATAATTATTGTGTCAGCGCATTGTAGTACCTACAATTTCCTTATAGATTAACAATTATTAATTATAAACTTGAAAATATTGAATACAACAACAACATATCTATACGACCTTGATACCTTGCGGTGTGGCCAGGTCCACCGGTAACAGTTTCCACTTTTTGCTAGTTGTCTATATTGAATAGAACAGGTGGTAAGTCAGATGTGTCACTTCTTTAACAGACGTAAATATGTGTTAATTTTAGAAGTGCACATATTTTTAAAGAAAATTGGAAATAAAATAATTAATTTATATATAAATAAAATTTAAATGCTGTTCGTTGGTAAGGGCATCACTTGAGAAGTGATGGACCGATTTGGTTGCCTTTTTTTAATGTTCATAATAGTTCGAATCAGATTTTTCAGGTAAGAAAAATGGAAAAAAACTGCCTGATAAATTAGAAAATTCGGGAAAAACTGAAAGTACTATTTTCTATGATATATACCGACTATAAATCGCTGAAATTTTGAACAAAATTTATTAACCCGTTTCGTAGCATATTCTGGAATTCTAGATATATCCTAAAATAAATTAACTAAAGTACCTACTCCAAGGTACAGAATTCAGATATAAAAAAAAACGAGCGAGCCTTATCTACAGTAGTCGCATATGTTGTGTAACATCTGCATCTCACCTTGGTAATAAGCAACATTAACATTATATCCTGAAAACATTAACACTTTAACACAACACTGTAGGTTTCCCTTTCTCTTTCTCGTCACACACACGCACACACTGTTGGCTGGCAGTACCAACCTCTCGGAAAATGGTTGGTACCTACCGCTCGCGCTCATTGGTCAAATGAAATAGCGCGCGCTTTCCGGCTTCCTGTTACACATTTCCGTCCCTTTTCACGAAATCACTCCCACAGATTGCAGGAAAGCGAGATGAAAAATGTTACACATAATAATTAAAAGAATTCAGAAAGAAAAGTTTGGCTAGATTTTTTGAGTGTTACATTATATTATATCGCACGTAAAATTGCAAAAAAAAAGTTGTCCGTGTGGAAAAGAGGTTGATTAATTTGGAAATTATTAATATGCATAAAAAGTGCAGGCAGACTTTCTCGCCACAGCTCCCTCAATGATACCATCAAAAGGGCTCTTGCGTCAATAGACGTCCCTGCTCTCCTAATAATCCGGGAAGACGGCAAGAGACCCGATGGAATGACTCTGATTCCCTGGGAGCTAGGTCGGGGTCTTGTATGGGATGCTACGTGGGGGGACACATTAGCCCCGTCTCATCTCAGGGAATCAAAGCGGGAGCTGCAACGGAGTCTAACAAACGGCGCAAATATAGTTCAATTATTGAAAACTACAAATTTGTGCCGTTTTGTGTAGAAACTTTAGGTCCGTGGGGTTCAAATGCCAAAAAGTTTATTAAAGATGTATCCCCTCGACAATTATATCTTCTGGTGACAAGATATATCTCTTCATGATATATTAATAAATATTACACGTAAAATATAACTTCCGGGAGTTTTTCTCTATACAAACGGCCAATACTTAAATTTAATTCTGGTCATATCCAGAGTTGATCAAGCATTCCATATTTTACGACAATGCATTCATCTATAAATAGAATGTTTATAGAGGTATAATGAGTTCATATTTATTCGATGTTATAGCTTTTCTATTTTAGTATCCATATCTTATTGGTTTACCATAAATAACTTATTTTTATATTACTGAATGAACTCTTAATATCTCTACTATAATACTGTAACCTAGCACGGCTTCGCCCAGTTACAATTTGGTTTTAAAGATTCTGAGAGAGTAAGTCATCAAAATCCAATTTTTAATCAAATTTTTCAGAAAACCTGATCTGTTTACGTATCTGAAAAAAATTTATATTTATGTTAAGGATATGACAAATCTTGTTATTGTTTTGAAAATATGATTAGAAACATTTTCTATAGAAAAAAATCCTAAATGCACCTCTGAAAATTTTATTTATCAAATTTTATGGCTTTAATATAGATGATATCATTACAAAAATTAACATGATATTTTCATTGTAAAATTATTTCTGTATTAAAAAGGTTTATTTTTAAATTGCTTTTTAAACAAAAATTATCGCTTACGTTGAATTCAATATGACTCACATACTGTGCGATGAATGCGTTCTGCTTTTTCATCACTACATTTTCCCATCGACCACTTATCGTTTCTGTAAAGGCCTCTTTTTCAGTAAATGTGCGACATGCCGATATCTCCGGAAGTTGTAGGTCACTATAGATGATTCAGGTCTAAATGTTTGTATTGACGAGGACTACAAAATAAAAAAAAAAAATTGTCTCTGTTTTTGGGGTACCTTGTGTATAGGTATTGGTATTGGTGTTATTTATGTTTTTTTATTCTACATGTACGTGTTTAGAAAATTATTCAAAATTTAAAAATGACATACGACATACCTAGATCGAAAAGCCAAAGTTCAAAAGTCTATATATTCATGTTCGTTTTCTATTTGCATGGTGCATGAAATCTGTGTTTTTTTATAGATCACTTGATTTTACACAATTTTCCTACATGATTTTGTTTGAAAACGTTGAAAGAATGAAGGATGTAAGATTATAAAGACTAAAACAGTTTGTATGGCCGAAGTGAACGGAAATTTATTGATCGAAGGTAATATTAAAAGTACACACAATCGCCGAGCATGTATGAAATATATGATGAATATAAAAGAAGCGAAAGAAGTATGTAAAGATCGTAGCAATTGGCATTCGATTGTATCTGCCTACCCCTTTTGGGATTAAAGGCGTGATTATAGATAGATAGATAGATTTTGTTATATCTAAAAGATGAGGCTGCAAATTCAATGAAAGCGCGCTGGCAGTAAGCTTTATTTGTGCTTGTTCAACTCGACCTAATTAATATGTGAATTTATCCAATTTGGGGAAAACCAGAAAGGAGAATTAAAAGCGTCTCTTTCTGAAATAACTAAAAAAGTTACAGCTGTTACAGGCGACTTGCAATTTCTCAACTCATTTTAAGGTCCTGTTAAAATTGGGCGGGGGACGAGAAGGAAAGCGTGTAGAGCCGCGTAAAAAGGCTAAATTGTAAAAATTACCAAAAATATTTCCGAGTATTTTTTTAAGCGTATGAATTTTTAACAATTGGTTCAAAGTTGCGTAGCAAAGTCATTAAAAATTCAATCGGACCGTACTACAAAGCCTTTATTAAATATCCATATAATACTCAGATTATTTACCCCACGGTCAAGCAAAAATTCATTGTAAAAATATCGTACCTTCCGCGCCCACTCTTCAACCGTGGAAAATATGAAATAATTAGAATCTAGGACCCTCCAACTACCTCTGTGCAAAAAATCACGTCGATCCGTTGCTCTGTTTTTACGTGAAAGAAGGAAACATGTCGTAACGGAAACTGCGTCATGCCCCCTCTCCTCCACTTCCCCTCTCCACTGTCTACTCCGTGTGTGCGTGGCACGTATACTATGTGTACTGCGTGTGTCTCTTATTGGACTACACTTCACTACGGCCGGCATACTTGACGAATCAATTTCGATGTTTCACTTCTGTCTGGCGTCACGTGACGGCCACATTTGAATCACGATAAAAAAATCACTGCTTCGTACTCCACCAATTTTTTTGTGCGTCGGTTGCCGAGTGGTTAAGACGTCTAGTATTTGAACAAGACAGACAACGGGTTCGATCCCGGATCCCGGCCATATACTAATGGGTTTTTCAATTAAAAACTTATGTACATAATCCGACAAACCACACGAGGCTTTTCCATCTAAATATACCTCAACAGAACTGGCCAATCGTTAGGTATTAGCCTAACAAATACCATCGGCTAAACGAGGCAGACTTGGTCTTCCGCTGGGTACCCTGGAACTGTAACACAGTTTCGGGAGCTGTAAGACAACCCGTAAAAAAATAATAAATAAGACTTTTGTCGTCCAATCCGACCAGTCGTTACAATTAGTACAATCTTGCACAATTATAATAGTATTGTTTGTTAAAGTCCTAAACAAACGTATCTTTAAAGAGAATCCACTCAGTGTTTTAATTCAAAATTTATGTGCAAAAGGATATGATAACCCTGTTCAATTAGAAGGGGGTATCCTTTGACAAATAGCTTCTTTCATTAATGTTGACTCATTTAAGGATATTTAAGGACATTTATTATGCTTATATAACTTACATGAAAACGGCTAGAACCATATATCTATCTATCATCACGCCTTTCTTCCCAAGAGGGGTAGGCAGAGACAATCGAATGCCATTTGTTACGATCTTGACATACCTCTTTCGCCTCTTTTATATTCATCATACCTTTCATACATGCTCTGTGTGTACTTTAATATTTTCATCGATCAATACATTTTTTTATATATTTAATAAAATTACACCTAGCTCGTCCTCTGATAGCATTTCCTTTCACTTCATCCATATAAACCTTTTTAGTGAATCTTTCATTCTTCATTTTAGTTACAACATCATCTTTCGCTCCGCATTCTTCTCTAATGACATCGTTCTTGATGCGGTCAATACGCTTATATCACACAAATTGAGTTTTATAGGTTTGTAGGTAGGTAGTGTTTACCCCCAATGCCCTAGGATATGTTCATGAAAATTGCTTATCCGATTCTTTCACGAATAGAAAGCTATGATATTCCCTTTGAGTATTTACCAAAGGAGACGTGAAGCGTGTAAATCACCGAACAATATTTTCTGCCACTTTTACACCTAGTACTAGCCCCTGTACCACTGACGTTTTATTGTCGCAACGGATTTTACGTTATATGATGATTATGTTAAAATACAAACATAATAAAACACTAAGTTTCTGCAAGTTTGACGTTCTAGATCGCCTTTCCCATTTAAAACATCACAATTAACTATTTTCCTAGAGCTCTGTCTCGCGACGGAAAACGATACCAACGAAATCTAAGGTAACTTATTACTGCGCACCTGGTCAGTATAACTGGTCAAAGGTGAAAACATTGGCGAAAGGGGGAGCCCGTCTATGGCCCCTCCATAGGCTTAGTACTCTATGGATATTCCTGACTAATAAAGGCTGTATTATTTTATTTTGTTTCAAAATATCCACGAGCGAAGCCGGGGGGCGGATAGCTAGTAGTTTTTGTTTAATGAATAATTATCGGTCATTTGGAGGAGGATCGTAGTGACAGAGAAAATGTCGCTTTAAAATAAAATATTCTGAAATAATATACAAAGGTTGAGCGTGGGTTGGTCATTCAAACACAATTTGTTTAAAAACGAAACAAGTATTATTACTTTACAAAATTGAGTAATTTCAGAAAATTTCACAAAATGTATTTTTACGTAGCCTCATTATACTTCCATTATGGTTAGAACCAGAGTTCCCAGATTCAATCCCCAATTTTGAAGGCATTAAGTGGTATCGTCTCGAACCTAACTTGTGATGATACGACCTTATTTTCCTTTAGCATTTATTTTGATTTTAGAACACGATATTGTTCATTTTAATTCAATAGAACATTGTATGTTATTTTCAAATATCCGATGTGTGGAACCTAAATTAAAATTTTACTCATTCCTTCACAAACTGTTGACTTAGGCAGTTACTCTGCCAATTGTAAAATTTATTATATTTCTATTTTATCAACTAAGTAAATAACTATATAAAATGTATTGAATCAATATTCAAGAACTAATATCTATGTTAATATAAAAGGAGCGCAAATAAGTATTGTAAGTATTTTAATCATACTTTGTATTGTTTTACTTCAATAGCTTAACGCCCTGTAGTAATGTGTAGTTCATTTTTATTACAGTGCGCTCCTTCTCCTTCTCCTTACGGCTCCTTCTCCTTTGACGGCTTCCTCCTTGGCTCCTTACGGATGCTTTTACTGGTTGTTCTTTTGCTGCTCCTGTTTGTTCCTTCCTTGTTAATTCGACCAATAAACGAATGGTGAAAGTTTACTACGAGTTTTCCTGCTATACCTACCCATCTACCCGGCCTGGCTACCCAACAACCCGACAAACTTATAAGCGAAATATTAGGCAAGCGGTTTATAATGTTAACTGACGACGCACGGGTACAACAATGCGTTTACAACAATTTGAATACCTACACAAATACGCTTATAACTACTTATCTAATAGAGTCAGATATTCGCTACTATGAACTTTTTTGTAGATAATGTTATTCTGCACAATTGTTTTCTACATCATTTTGTTATATTTCATACGGATTGGACAGCATAATCCATGAAAACTCGCTGGTGCTAACTTTTTTCCCGACTTGGTTCATACGCGGCAGGGGACTTTGTTTTATAGTATGTAGTGATAGTACTTACATATGAAATTGGCCTTTTGTCGAATTGGCCAATTTGGTTTGGAATTTCAAATTCAAATTTATTTCAAATTAAGCTCATGTATTTGTGTTTTGAATTTAGTGGTTCGTTTGTAATTTGATTTTTCTTTGACATCGTTCTGTTCACAATATGGAAAACTTAAAATATCGCGTTATTTACGAATACGAGTTCCACCGTGGCACCAGCGGTACAGAAACAGCTCGAATGATTAACGATGTGTATGGGGCAGCTACTGCAAAAGAAATCACGGTACGTTTTTGGTTCCAACGTTGTCGTTCTATGTAAATTTGGGCCTATAGAACAAGCCCCGTGGACGGCCGGAGACCCAAGTTGATAACGAAGAATTAAAAGTGATCGTGAAAGCGGATCCATCTCAAACAACAACAAGGCCTCAGTGTGAGTGATAAAACAGTTTTAATTCAGTTGAAACAAATTGGAAAAGTGAAAAAGCTCGAGTAATGGGTACCTCATTTTGGTGAACTAGTGCTGGTGTCATCTACTACAGCTTCCTAAGATCTGGCCAGACAATTACGTCAGATGTGTATTGTCAACAATTGCAAACCATGATGGAAAAGGTAGCTGCTAAGCAACTGAGGCTGGTCAATTGCTATAGCCCACTGCTGCTTCAGGACAACGCTAGACCACACACTGCACGACAGACGGTCGCTAAATAAGAGGAGCTGCGATTGGAATGTCTAAGACACCCACCATACTTTCCGGACCTTGCTCCAACAGACTACCACTTGTATTGATTCTCGTTCCCACAATTTCTTCAGCAAAGGAATCAATGAATTACTTATGAGATGGCAAAAGTGCATAGATAACAATGGTTCATACTTTAATTGATTAAATACATAATTTCATAGTTTTTTTCATATAAAACACCAATTTCATATGTAAGGACCTATGATTTTTCATAGATATTATATTATTAACCTTTTTATAATAGAAGTATATACAGATTAGCAACTTGAATCCTGTTATAAGATTTTAATAAACAACACTATTAATTGATGGGACTACGAAAAATGAAAATAGAAGTAAATTAATTTTTCCATTGTACCATTGGACAAAGAGAATACGGTTAATTAAATTTTCAGGACCACGGAAAAATATGGTTTAATAACTAATTTATTATTTTTCAAAAAAAAAAATGTTTCGAAGGTAAGGGTGGCTAAACTATGCATTTTAAAATGATGAAAAGAATATATTTGTATTTCTAATTACGAGCCCATTCATTTGATATGTCATTATGATGCATTTAAGAAATATTTTTTTTCTAGCATTTTTATTTTTCTCCCAAAATGAACCCCCAAAATCGAAATTCGACTAATTAAGCTACACGCCCGTAATTGGGTCATCAAAATTACCTAATTTCAGTCAAGTATATTCGGAGAAAATGAGCTGTGACAGACGGGCAGACGAGAGACGCAATAGTGATCCTATAAAAGTGTCCGTTTTTTTAATCGTAAAAACCCTAAAACCCTAAAAACAATCAATTCGACACAAGCCAGCTATTGTGAGCTACGTTTGAGACAATCCCCATTAAAATAAGCTAGAACGAGTTGTATGGTTTTAATACCGTTGTGAAACCTTATGTATATTGGCTTTATTTGCTTTCCTATTTCATGTATTCCATATTTGATCGAAATATTTGGTTTTGCAAATACAAGGAGGATCAGGGTCGTTCGCTTGTTGACATATATTTTTATTCCTATACCGACTTAAAATAAACCACAACTAAATTAATTCAGCCATTGTGAAGATTAGCGTGCACAAACGCACAGACAGACAGACATACAAAAAGTTTTTACAATTCTACTATATGCACACAAGGAAAGTTTACGAGTATTAAGGTGGCCACACATTCGTCCAATCCCCGGCCGGTCGCCGTACGGTCCACCGAAATCGACCACAGACTTGTCCAATTATTGTACGTGCGGCCGGCCCACCATCCGTTTTCAAATCGTTGTATTTGTGGTTGATTTCGATGGCCGGAACGATCTGTCACACACACACACACACACACATCCACATGCCTGTGTTTAATCGAATCTTGTGTGTCTGTGTGGGTGAGTGAATTCGGTATGTAAAGTAAAAGTTAAGGTATGCTGAATAAAAACCGTTTCGAGATATTGGTTTAATAATCCGTATTTTTCAATTTATAACTCTTATAATCGTGAGATTGTCTTTTTTTTTTCAAAAACAAATAATTTACTTAACCTACATTTCACCTATGAATGACGTCATTATATCTATCTATCTATTTTTTTTTTCAAAATGGCTCCATCAGGGTTTTGATGATTCCGCCAATGTCAAGTAATATAGACGTCACAGTAACAATAAGCCGATTGATCGGTAGGTAGAATGCTCCCGCCGGCCGCAATATGTCCTATTAATCACTGACTAATCACAACTATTACAGCGCGGGCGGGATTAAACTGGATTCCCCATGACGTCCTGGTGGACACGTGCGTATACCACAAAGGCGTCACGTGGAATCCACTCGGCTAAATAAAAACAAAATATTTACTTGTCAACTTGTTAACCAAATATCGGCTAAATAAAAACAAAATATTTACTTGTCAACTTGTTAACCAATGTTACCCTGTTACTAGATATACTACTATTTCAGTAGTTTTTATAACTAATCTAGTTTATTATTTAGGAAAAATTTTTAAGCATTTTTTATGGTAGGATATTCTTTGACCTTTGTATAATTATCTTGTATCACAACAACTATGCAGACTACGGTATAAAAGCCGTAAAGATGTGTTTCTTTGTTGTTGTTTTAATATGTTTTATGTAGAAGTGGTAGGTTTTGATAGATTTCGTAGGATTTAGAGACGGCAACACTATTGTTTGTTAAATGTCAAAGTCAAAGAACACAAATGTTCTTTTTTCTGTACCAACATATCAAAGGTATTGAAGTATTCAGCCGACAAAATGACGTCATCAGTGTCAAAACTTTGATAATTTATTAATTGCATGTGATCTCGATCGTATGATCATACGGCGGCCGGACCGAAAATTTTCTGTGAGATACCGGACCAGTACGATACTTAAAACATGCACAGCTATCATGTTTAGGAGCTGAGCATTAATTAAGTGGAAAGTTATCCTCAGCGAGTTCTCATGGCGTAACCATTAGAGATATAATAAAATGAGGTATAGGAAAGAATTGTGTAGATCAAAATGACCTACAAAAAACTCTGCGGTAGCATATAGGTATCTATTTGTAATAGATCTATCTATTATCACGCCTTTTATCCCAAGAGGGGTTGGCAAAGACAATTGAATGCCATTTGTTATGATCCTAAGAGGTATTCTTCTATATTCATTATACCTTTCCATACATGCTAGGCGGATTGTGTTTACTTTTAATATTTCCATCGATAATTTTTTACATGTTTAATAAAAGTAGGTACACCTAGGTCATCCTCTGCCAGCATTTCCTTTCACATCAGCCATATAAACCTTTTTAGTCAATCTTTCATCCTTCATTCTTTCAGCGTGTCCAAACCAGCGTAAACTTCTTTTCTTCATTTTAGTCACAGCATTTTTTTGTACATTTTTTAGTTGTTATAACAGCATATCTGAGCATACCTACTACAAAAATAAATGACCTGAATAACGAAGCATCCGTTGGGAACAATTCACTAAGGAAGGGGTCTACCCTTGCTCACCTAACGCGATGGGGTGTGCGTGACGTAATTAAGCTTCGCCTGTGTAAAACGTAACTACATGAAAAAGTGGCAAGACTAACTAATAGTTGTTACATTTCCATCCCGTTAAAAAAAAGTATCTCGAAGAATTTATCCTATAGCAATATCAGGCCTTCAAACTATATTTGTGCAAAAAATTGCGTCTATCTGTTGCTCCGTTTTGACGTGAAACAAACAAACATTACATGAAGAGTTTTTTGTTTGTTTTGTTTGAGTCGGATTTGAAAAATTATTGTTGCATTTGATAGGTAGCCTTATTCTTAAGGAGACGTCTCATGTTTTTTGTGCCATACAAATCAGATGTTTTGTTATTCTAGTTTTACGCGATAACTGTATGTGCTAAACTCGAAATTAAAATTGATTTTCAAAGATAAATATATATTGTAAAGTTTCTCATGGAAAGAAAATAACCAAAATAAGTTTTATGAAGCCTTGAAAATTCTCAATTTCACGCGTATTTCAGCTAAGTTTGCGACTCGAGCTCTCTTAATATATTTACTAATTTACAATTTTCTCGACATTAAAAGATAGATTTACTTTAAGAATACACTAACTAGAATTTGATAATTCTAATAGATTTTGTAAAAACATAGAATAGCCGAAGTCCTTTTCGTGTTTTTCGAAATACCGATTTTGTTGAGAAATCGTACTTTCTCATTGTCTGGTATGTACGTGAAAATTGGTCTATCTTATCTTATCCTTGGTTACCTTATCGATTTTAATAGTAGTCCATCTCGCTCACATCTTTCTAAAGAGATAAAATAAGCAGTTGCGCTGTGATGTGTCACCTTAAGGTAGTTTATGGCTATATAACATCACGCCACGACCCATAGTAGCGGAGCAGTAACCATTAACGCGGGTGCAACAGCAGTGCACAGCTAGTAATTTTATAAATTAAAAAAAAAATCTTTACATTGTTATCCCTTAAATGAGCGACAGAAGTTTCATAACATAACCTGTAAAAATTGTTTTTGAATTCTGAAGACAATTTTTCCCAACCTGGGATTCGAACCTATGTTGTACAGTCCCTAACTAGTAGGCTATAGCGCCCTTGCCTTTCTTTCCCATTTCCTTTTCAATAAAGAGAATGCCACGTCAATTTGACATTTGATACTGTTGTCAGTTTTTGATAGAATATCTATGTCACTCCCATTTGTACAAATTGGAAAAAAATATTCAAACAAAAACAGGCCCAGTGGCTTTACATTTGTAACTTCGAGGTCCTAGATTCGATTGCCGTGCATCTTTCTATATTCTAAACTAAAGACGCCCCGGCATCGCCCACGCTATTTTTCTAGGTTTTCCTATAGACAAACCCACATACAAAAATGAGACTATGGTTCAAAACACACCAGTAACCTTTATACCTTGCGGTGTGCCCAACAAGTAACAGTGTCCACTTTTTGCCAGTTGTCCATAAAGTCACTAAAAGTTGCTATATGAACTACTTAAGGACGTATTAACAGAAACCGGTAAAATATTGAGTTTTACGATAATTTTCTTAAATATTTTAATACCTTTAAGATACACTAAATCTTTACCTATAGAATGTATTAAACTTTTTTTTTTAATATATACCGCAGAAACAATGAAAACAGGGTGAGTTTCGGTATAAATATCTCTATAACTTTTATCAATGGTAGAAATAAAGTCTAATTTACGTACGCTTAAAATATATGATATAAAGTTTAAATTTACCAGAGAGAAGAAATCTTCACGGATTGCCTTACAGCTCCCGGGAACCGTTGGCGGCCCCAGGGTACCCAGCGGAAGACAAAGTATTCCTCACTTAGCCGAAGATTTTTGAGGTTATACCTAACGAGTGACCAGCTCTGTTGAGGTATTTAGATGCAAAAGCCTCTTTGTACGGTTTGTCGGATAATATAGATTTTTTATTATAAAAACCCATTGGTACATGGTCTTATGTGGGGATCGACCCCGCGACTTCTCAGTTGTGAGCCGACGTTTTACCCACTCGACCACCGACGCCCCAATACGACTTAAATAAATCATTGCGCGTGCAGCACCGTACACATGATAAAAATGGTATTAGATATAAAATGTATAGCTTCTCTTTCTCCTTCTCTCAACGATATATCTTTCTTCTCTCTCATGTAACGAATTATGCCTAAACGTGACGCGTCCTTGAAATTTCACTCTAATCTATCTATCTACCATCACGTCTTTTATCCCAAGAGGGGTAGGCAGAGACAATCGAATGCCATTTGTTACGGTCCTGACATATCTCTTTCGCTTCTTTTTTATATTCATCATATAATATATACCTTTCATACATGCTCGGCGATTAAGTGTAGGTACTTTTAATATTGCCTTCGATCAATAATTTTTTTATATGTTCAATAAAAGTACACCTAGGTCGTCCTCTGTCAGCATTTCCTTTTACTTCAGCCATATAAACCTTTTTAGTCAATCTTTCATCCTTCATTCTTTCAACGTGTCCAAACCAGCGTAAACTAATTTTCTTCATTTAAGCCACAGCATCATCTTTCACTCCGCATTCTTATCTAATATGACATCGTTCCGAATACGGTCAATACGATTTATATCACATACTACGTAAAAAGCGCATTTATTTTACTTTCATGCTTCTTTCGCTTCCATAAGTAAGTGATGGAACTTTTCACTCTAAATTCTCAACTAATAAATTTTGACTTTATTAAAGAAGGTTATAGGCTAATGTAATATCACACTACAACCCAAAGGGACGATACCGGCGCAGAAAGTTAGTTATTACATAGAGTAGGTAGTCTAGCGTTGCCAGGTGTCCCGCTTTTGGCGGGACGTCCCGCGAAACAACCGAATTTTCAAATGTCCCGCTTTAATATTTTATCAGTTAGACAAAAATAAAACAAAGAAACTATTACTTTTAACCGAATTTATGTTTTTATTTTACATTTTTTGCACGTATCGTAATTGTAGTTTAAATAATTACTCCCGCGGTGTTTGAAAGCACTCTGAATTTGCAGTGAGTGAACGAAAAACGAATTAAAATATGACAAATAAGAAATAAAATAATACTTGTCTTATTAATAAAACAATTCTTCAAATATACTTTCCTTTAATTTTATTCGCTTTTTTGTGTCCCGCGTCAAAATGCTTTGTCCCGATTTTTTTATTCAAGTACAAGTCCCGAATTTCTGAAAAAAATACATGGCAACTCTAAGGTAGTCCAGTATGTCACGTGACACGCAGTAAATTCTGAAGGATCGTATATCCGAGACAGGCAAAGTTAATCGATTTATATTGCTAAAGGAACCACAGACATGAAATGATAAGTTATTGTACGCGTATTAGGAATTTTACGCGTTATTTCACCTTTTTTTTTTAAAGGGTTGCCTTATTACAGCTCTCGGAACTCCCTCGTTTAGCCGATGGTATTTGTGAGGCTATACCTAACGAGTGGCCAGTTCTGTTGAGGTAGGTATATTTAGATGGAAAATTCTCTAAGTGTGGATTGTCGGATTATGTACCTACATAAGTTTTTAATTAAAAACCCCATTAGTATAAGTCCGAGATCCGGGATCGAACCTGTGGTCTGCCTAGTTTCGATCCGAATTTGATAAAATTTGTTACCTATATCTCTTACAGATCTCAATTTAAACGCAATAAAATATTTATATATTAAATTTTTTTTTCACGAAAACTTTTTGTAAAGTTGAGATGAAAAATTTTGGAAATAAGATTTCATTAAACAAACACTAACTAATATAAGAACAAAACCGGGCAAATTGCTGGGTCGGGCAAAGACAGTACACGTTTGTCCGGACGTTCTGGATATTCTCGAGTCGGGCTTTCCTTGACTGGTCATTGTGCGGACTTGTCGTTTTTGACCTTCGAGACAAACGAAAGATGTATGCTAACCCCGCAGATTTGAAAAATTATTTCACTGTTATGAAATTAGTTTGGCTAGAAGAATACGACCCTAGAGTCCAGTGATGTAAAAACCGGCCAAGTGTGAGTCGGACTCGCGCACGAAGGATTCCGTACCATTATCTATAATAACAAACAAAAAAAACGTTTGTTGTATGGGAGCCCCCCTTAAATATTAATTTTATTTTAATTGAATTATTTATTTTTAAAGTGAATATATAACTAAATATTCTGTGAATATTTCAAGCGTCTACCTGTTGCCGCATCAATAACGAGCAAAAACGAGCAAAAAAAAATTACGTTTGTTGTATGCTCCCTTAAATATTTATTTTATTCTGTTTTTAGTATTTGTTGTTATAGCGGCAATAGAAATACATCATCTGTGAAAATTTCAACTGTCTAACTATTACGGTTCATGAGATACAGTCTGATGACAGACAGACAGACAGACGGACAGACGGACGGACGGACAGCGGAGCCTTAGTATTAATAATAATAATCAATAATATTTAAAAGGACTCAAATAAATTATAGTCGTTGCAAACTCGCCCGTTTGCCCACAAAAGTTAGAACCTTCTTTTTTATGACTAATAACTTTCCAAATTAATTTTATATTCAAATGCAGTAATTTGAGCATTGTGGGAAGTTGAAAATACAAAAACCGGCCAAGATATATTTTATAGCAATTTTATAAACAGACAGGCAATATTGGCCTAAAACACCATTTTGATTACAAGGATGGGTACCTTCATAATTAATTCCCTGTCAAACATTATAGAAACGTGGAATAGTAGTAATATATTTATTGATTTAAAACTACCCCGGCTTCGCCTGTAGAGTCCATATTAACTTTGATCCCCTATTATGGTCTTGAGTTCATAATTTTAATTTTGATTCTGGTTTTAATTTCAATTTTATATTGTGAATTTGATTTTGATTTGAATTTTTAATTATTTTTTTATTCTTCACGGGTTGCCGAAACCGTTGCCGAGCCGAGGGTACCCAGTGGAAGACGAAGTCTTCCTCGTTTTACCAATGATTTTTTTGAGGCTATACCTAACGAGTGGCCAGCTCTGTTGAGGTATATAGATGGAAAATCCTCTTCGTACGGTTTGTCGTATAATGTACATAGATTTTTCATTATAAAAAACCCATTGGTACATGGTCGGATGTAGGAATCGAACCCGCGACTTTTCAGTTGCGAGCCGACGTCTTATCCACTCGACCACCGATTGCCCTAATTTTGATCTTTCTATTTTAATTTTAATTTGATTTTGATTTCAATTTTTTATTTTGATCTTGTTTTTGCTTTTAATTTGTTATAATTCCTTTCTTTATATTTTAATTACCTATGTACTTTTTCTCATGTATGTTAACTTGTAGTCAATAACGTGTAAATGTATAGCCATGTTGTGTTCACTACTAATTAGAATATCTGTATAAAAAGTGTTCTATCTTGTTAAGTAATATTGTGATATTTGCAGTTATTCTGTACCTACTTGTGAATAAAAATCCCATAGAAAAAAAGCACATTCAGTTTTCCCGTATTTTCCAATTTTTTGGGCAACATTTCCAACTTTTCTTTCCCTAAAAACCTTATTCAGACTATTACGAATACGGTTTTTATTATTTGTTGTTTTACTTTATTATTGAGATCGAGCAAAAAACGCCGAATAAAACATGTTTCGTGTATGGGTGACTTCCTTTAATTTTTAACTTTATTTTATTTTTATTATTTCAGTGTAGATACAACGGTGGTCTAGTGGTTAAGCGTAAATTTAAAACTACTTGGCTCCCAATTCCTACGATCCTACGATGATCAGATAATATTGACAAATCTTCTTAGATGTTTACTTAGTTTTGTGACCTTTTGGCACCAACCGTCTTCAAATTCTACAACGAAATATAATTATTTCTTACTTAACAGTGCACAATTTTTGAAATTGGTATACTTACTTTTTTTTGTAATACATATATAAATGCATCAAAAATTCTAAATAGGTTAAAATTATTCAGACAGACGCGCTATAATGACTTTCTTGTTGAGTTTTTTCTTCCATTTAAACAAAAACACTTGTTTGTTTTTATATAATTTGTGGAAGATAATAGCTTCAGGCAATAATGTTCCTACCGAGGATATTTATCTTACCTCGGTATTGGTGGGCCTACATTACAGAAAAATGAAAATACATTTTTGTTTTCATTACCGAGTGCGAAATTCATGACACACTTACCATTTTTATCTTAACCCAAGGTACGTAATTTTTTTTAAACATGAAATTCATTGAGGAATAAATATGAAAAAATAAATGTGAAAGTTAACCAGAAAAATCAAGAAAATTTCATTTTCCGTAGTCCCATCAAATATGGTGTTGTTTATTAAAATTGATGTCATTAGAGAAGAATGCGGAGTGAAAGATGATGTTTTGATTAAAATATAGAAAAATAGTTTTTGCTGGTTTGGACACGTGGAAAGAATGAAAGATTGACTAAAAAAGTTTCTATGGCTGAAGTGAAAAGAAATGCTGGCAGAGGACGACCTAGGTGTAGTTTTATTGAACATAATTATACGGAATTTACCCATCGATGGCAATGAAAGGTATGATGAATAAAAGAAGCGAAAGAGGTATGTCAGGACCGTAGCAAATGGCATTCGATTGTCTCTGTCTCTTTATTTATTTATTTACAAGGAGAATTTACAAAAGGTGTAGGTAACGTTATGTACACAAGATAATAATAATAAAAAAGACATACACAAGATAAGAATAATAAAATAAAAAATAAGTGAGAAAGTGCCCTACCCTTTAAACTATTCCCACCAAGAGTTATAGAAAAATTCAACGACATTAACATATTATACCTAATCCAAATTCTAAACAAACTAACAATAACACATACAGAGAGAAATAGGGTAGCACAAACAATGCAATTATTTTCATCTACACCTCCAACATCCTACATACGCACTTCTTAAATTTATGCAAATTAAGATTAAATATGTCAACCGAGACCAGACCTTCATCATACTGCTTGCATATCCTGCGAAGAGGCGCTCTGAGTCCCGCGTTAGATTTCGATCTAGCTATTGTGAAAATTGGGATAAAAGGCGTGATGAAAGATAGATAGATAGATAAATATAATTTAATTTTCATCTTTTCAATATCGTACGGATTTTAAACAAAAAAAAAATAGTCATTTAAAAAAAATGTTTTCCTCTGATACAAGAAAATTTGACTAAAACATAATATTACTGAAAAATCCTTGGCCATCTAAAAATTATTTCGTAAAAATTACCACTACGGCTCCAAAAAATGTTTTATTCACGTAAATCTAGTTCGTACTAAAGAAATCAAGAAAGCATTTTGTAGAATTTTTCGCCTTCTGAAAAAATATTGTTGAAAAACTAGGAACATTTCGCAACTAACAACCAGTCGCGCGACGGTATGTCCCTATAGCAACCGGTAGGAAATTGCTGACACCTAACTGGTTTTTTTTTAATTCATTAGTTGTTTCCTAATGGTACCCAGTCATTCGTCCAACCGCCATACGCCACCGCTGATAGTATGACACTTTGTTTCATAGAATATTGTGTGTCTGTGTGAGTGAGGGAACTGCATGTGATGTAGATCGTATGATTTACATCGCTAATGTGTGGCCTGATTCAATCTCGATCATACGGCGGCCGGACCGAAAATTTTCGGTGAGATACCGGACCAGTGCATGGGCTACGCGAGTTTAGTTGCATTTTGAAAGCAATTCGGTATGTAAAGTAAAAGCTAAGGTACGATTTTAAAGGTTTTAAGCTATTTTATAAAATAATATGCAAAGATCAAAGAATATCCTTCTATAAAAAATGCTTAAACATTTTTCCTAAATAATAAAATAGATTAGTTATAAAAACTACTGAAATAGTAGTATATCCAGTAACAGGGTAACATTGGTTGACAAGTTGATAAGTAAATATTTTGCTTTTATTTAGCCGATATAATGACGTTATTCATAGCTGAAATGTAGGTTAAGTAAATTATTTGTTTTTGAAAAAATAAAGACAATCTCACGATTTTAAGAGTTATAAATTGAAAAATATGGATTATTAGACCAATATCTCAAAACGGTTTTGGATTCAGCATAGCTTAACTTTTACTTTACATACCGAATTATAATTCAACATTGTGTAAAAACGCCAGGCAAAACCACCCGTTTTCTAAAGCTTACTACATATGTATACACGGGTGAAATTAACGAGTAGATATGTATATGTATACGTAACGATTGTTCCTAGATACGTAATTTAAATGTAAATTACGTCGCGTGAAACTCGCTGAAAATATACATATGCTAATATTATTTACATCGGTTATTTACCTACGGAGCGCATTTAACCTGTATGTACAGTCAACGGTAGTGCAATGTGACCCGACTATCTAGATATTTAGCATAGATCATATGCTAACTAGTACTGATGCAATACACGCCTTGATACACAAGGCCCTAAAGGAAAAGGAAAAAGGGGGAGACCCTGTGCTAGATGGGAAGAGGAGATCAAACAGACAGCCGGCCCCCACTGGCTTGGAAAAGCTCAATCTAGAGAACACTGGCAAGCTTTGGAGGAGGTCTTTACCTGTAGAGGGGTTTCTTACAATTAACAATTACACTAAAAATAAAAATTTATACAAAAATACTGTAGAATAAAACTAATATTAGATGATAATTTAACAATAATCTACTAACACTATTTTTTTAAAAACACTGTATATTATGTAAGAAAATTAAAGGCTTTTTTATTTTTATAATACTTTAAATGTGAAAGTGTGTTTTGTTGTCCCTTTTTCACGCTGAAACGGAGCGACTCAAATTATATGACTCACTTTAAAAAAACAATAAAATTTCGCCTAATAATTAACCCCTCGAATTTAGTTACAAATAATTCCTGTAGTTTTCGTTATTTTTTTTTTATTTGAAAGAATGAAGGATGATAGATTGACTAAAAAGATTTATATGGCTAAACTGAAAGGAAATTATGGAAGAGGACGACATAGGTGTACTTTTATTGAATATATAAAAAATGTATTCATCGATTTAAATATAAAAAGTACACACAATCGCCGAGCATGTATGAAAGGTATGATGAATATAAAAGAAGCGAAAAGGATCGTAACAAATGGCTTCCGATTGTCTCTGCCTACCTCTCTTGGGTTAAAAGGCGTGATGATAGATAGATAGACTTTTGAACTATTTCTTTTTGGATCTTGAATATAGGTCATGATATACTCTCTAATTTTTAACCAATCATTAGAATCATTTTATTACATTAAAGACGTAGAAAAACGAGATAAAGAAATATTTTTACGAGATACTCGTACTTAGTACATTCAAAGAAAGAGACATCACTGAAATATTTTTAGGCAAAAGATCTTTGAAATTTTAACCTTATAGTCGTGGATTTGATCTCTAGTTGTACTATTTATTCCTTTGAGTACTTTTATTTCAGTAATTATTTTTATTTTCTTCCCGTGTGTATGTCCATAAAATAAATGACTGAATAAATTTTGACGCATCTTTCAGCAATCGTATTCTTAACCGACTTCAAAAAAGGAGGAGGCGGTTCTCAATTCGTCGGAATTTTTTTTTTTATGTATGTTCCCCGATTACTTGAAGACGCCTGACCGATTTGATTATTTTTTTGTTTGAAAGTTGGTCCCATGGTCTGATGATGGGATCCTGGAGAAATCGAGAACTCTTCAAACTTTATAGGCACACTTGAAGCGATTTGGCTATTTTTTTATAGTTTGGTTTTGAAGGCGATTTTTTTCTTCATCAGAACTTTTTTTTTAATCATTAAATAGTGATTTACGGACGTCAATATCCCAATAATGGTATGTGAAATTTAGGATATAGGTAATCGGAGGAATCTTATTAGATACAGAAAATCGCAAGGTTTAGGTCAAATAGTTTTTAAGTTATGCGAGGGTCAAAAGTGGCCCAAAATGGTTCGTGTAATATGAAACATTTTATATCTATCTATCATCACGCCTTTTATCCCAAGAGGGGTAGGCAAAGACAATCGAATGCCATTTGTTACGATCCTGACATACTTCTTTCGCTTTTTTTATATTCATCATACCTTTCATATATGCTCAGCGATTGTGTGTACCTTTAATATTGCCATCGATCAATACATTTTTATATGTTCAATGTACACCTAGGTCTTCCCCTGCCAGTATTTCCTTTCACTTCAGCCATATAAACCTTTTTAGTCAATCTTTCATCCTTCCTTCTTTCAACGTGTCCAAACCAGCTATGACATTTTTTCCTGTCCTTGGTTGTACCTATAAAGGTGCAGTAGAAAAAGCTCTCTTACAATTTTCTTTTATGGCCATTAAAAACATTTACGAGGCATCTCTTAGATCCATATTAAATATTTAGACCAGAGACCTCCAGTTTTATGATTGTGGTAACTCAAGCGAATTGTTTTAACTTTGTTTTGAATAGGTTTTTTGCGAGAATTATTTTACATGGATAAATTCTATTATGTTATGTTTATGTATGAAATATATGTATGTAGGTATGAAGCATGATGTTGTGAGTAAAATACGACAGAATCTATCTATTTATCTATCATTACGCCTTTTATCCCAAGAGAGGTAGGCAGAGACAATCGAATGGCAATCAAAAAAATGCTATCACCAAAGAATATGTGTTTTAATTTTTTGTGCTTCTAAAATAACTGATATTTACGTCTGTTAAAGAAGTGACACATCAGGCTTGCAATGCTTCTGTTCAATGTGGACACTGTTACCAGTGTCTCTGGCCACACCGCATGTATAAAGGCCGTGAATGTGTGAAGGTGTGAAGGAGGACCGGTGGGTGACAAGGGCTACTGTTTGTCCCGGAAATCATGGGGATAATTGCACGATTGGAAATCCATAGCAGTTTTAACACAGCTTTTGTTCGCAGTTTCACCGGTGGCAAAAAAAACCATCACGCCTTTTATCTCAAGAGGAGTAGGCACAGATAATCGACTGCCATTTGCTATGATACAGACATACCTATTCATTTATATTCATCATACCTTACATGCTCGGCGATTGTATGTATTTTTTATATGTTCAATGAAAGTACACCTAGGTCGTCCTATGCCAGCAATTCCTTTCGTTTCTGCCATATAAACCTTTTTAGTCACTAAATAAACCAGGTGCGCGTGGAATAGTGGCAAGAATAATGGCTGCATTTTCTCGCTGAATCGCAATGGCGATTCGTTGAGCGAGGAAGGAGCCAGCCCTTTTGTCACCAGAAGAGATGATCAGTCGAGGGATCACATCTTTATTTTTAGGGTTCCGTACCCAAAGGGTAAAAACGGAAACCCTATTACTAGGGCTCCGCTGTCCGTCCGTCTGTCACCAGGCTGTATCTCATGAACCGTGATAGTTAGACAGTTGAAATTTTCACAGGTGATGTATTTCTGTTGCCGCTATAACAACAAATACTAAAAAACAGAATAAAATAAACATTTAACATACAACAAACGTGATTTTTTTTTTGCCGTTTTTATAGTTAATGGTACGGAACTCTTCATACGCGAGTCCGACTCGCACTTGGCCGGTTTTTTTTACCCCTTTTCTTCATTTTATTCATTCCAAGTTAGGTATCCAAACTTTAGCATTATATCAGTATGGGATGATCATTATCATGATTGCCATACAATATTTTTTATCACCATTTCTGCGGAGTGTGATAAAATAAAGATAAAACTTGTCATATTTATGGACAATTGATTCTCAATATATGATCGGATAACGGGCCTATCCTTTGTAAAAATATGAGTTAACGAGTGGCTATAGTTCTGTTGAGGTATATTTAGATGGAAAAGCCTCTAAGTGGTTTGTCGGATTATGTACATAAGTTTTTAACTATAAATTGTCGGGATCGAAGCCAACGGCACCTAATAAAATATTATCATAAATTAATTACATACGGAATCCTGAGTTAATTTTGTAATTTAACAGTCCAGTCAGTCTATTACTTTTGGAGTTAGGTTTTTAATTACGTCTCCACATACAACTATGCCACCTAATTAATCTTAGAGCAAATTCAATTAGAGTTTAACCCTCGGAAGTTAAAAGTTCAAACTATACCAATTAAATTGAACTTAATTGATTACACTCCATTTTGTTTGGAAGCTTAACTTTCTTGTATAACGCGATTGGAACTTATTTAAAAATTAAGAAGTTTTGCAGAGTAGGTTTGATTGGAAGAGTACTAGACAATAATTATAATATGTAATATCGAGAACTTTGAAACTATAAGAGAGTAGGCAGGCACTTGATAATGTAGCTTTATATTCGTGAAATAATTTTTGGAATCGGTTCATTAGTTTGAGAGATAACCCCTACATTTAAATTTTCTTTTACCTCTTTATAATATTAGTACAGATACGAGTAGAGATGTTCTAAGGATCCATGTCGTCGATTTTGATAAAAAAAAATTAAATAAAATAGAAAATACATTATTTAAAGTAGAATCAAAAACAACATTTAAAAAAAACAGGGTATTAACTGGGCAGACCACGGGTTCTTTCCCGGTTCCCGGCCATGTACCAATGGGTGTTTAATTAACCACACTTAAGAGGCTTTTTCCTCTAAATATATCTTAACAGAACTGGCTACTCGTTAGGTATAGCCTAATAACATCGGCTAAACGAGGGAGACTTATTGGTCTTCCGCTGGGTACCCTGGAACCGTAACACGGTTTTGGGAGCTATAAGGGAACTCGTGAAGAAAAAGTCAAAAAATATTTTTTACAAAAGTTAAATGACATAATTAAACTTTACTCAAGAAATAATTTATTAATTAAAGAAGTAAATATCTTTCTTAAATAAACAATTTGTTGTAACAAAATAAATGTACAGAAATATAACTTAATTATTAACTATTATAAACTAAATACTAAGAAATACAAAAAGGGTCCTCGCTCTGTCTACTTAGTGGACCAAAAGTGCCCATGACACTAGGCTGACGTTGGCCTAAAACGAATCACGCAGTCGTTTGGAAAATATCTTATTATAATTTTCAAATCAAAATCTCTCAGCACCAATTTTTCCTTTCAACAGTTATATAAAAAAACTAGCATTTCCCGTAACTTCGTACGCGTTGTATTGGAAATACAACGTTTACATCCCATTTCACATATAAACTTTCCTCAAGAATTGGGCTAGCAAATGCAATATTATAATATTTTTTTAAATCCGAGAGATTAGCCCTTTCAAACAAACAAAATCTTCATCTTTGTTAGTATAGAAGATAGATAGGTAATTGTTTTCGTTCTCCCCTTTTTGGTGTTTCCTAATAATTCATGAATTCCTGAATTTTTAGAGTCAATTGAGAATAAACATATTTTCTCTACCCATGAAAATTGGCTGGGGCTAACTTTTTTCTGATTGATTCACTTCACTTATACTGCTTAAATATGATAGGTTAATGTTTAAGACTTATAGGACTTCGTTTTATAATAATGTAGTTAAAGAAAGTCAGTAATAAAACGAGTGTGTTTCAATTCACAGAATGCGGGAGTACGTGGAGGAGAATGAGAAGAATGACCCTCTCATACATGCCCCCGACAAGAAAAACAACCCCTGGGCTGAAAAGGGGAAATGTGTCATCATGTAAAACTGAAAATATTTTATATAATATTTAAACAACAATCTTGTCTTCTCAACGGCTGCAACATCTACAAGCCACCAAAATATTATTAAAATTTTAAATTGATATTAGAAGAAAACTCATGACTTCGACTATAATTTTAACTGAAGAGTAAATCTGTTGAAACCAAATATTTTACCAATGTTTTTTAAGTTAAGTTATTTTTCCATTATATAAGTTAAATTTCGTTCTAGTCCTTCATTTAATATATTTATAAAATTGTATAATTATGTACATTTTGACTGTGCAAGATGCTACTAATGTACTTATAAATCTTTTATTATCGGTTAAAAAGGTTGTAAATACGTTAAATTTTGTATTTCTAGAAATAAATTGTTCTCTTATTGAACAATCAGTAGAGATTATGAGGAATATAAAATATAATCAAATTTAAAAATAGTATCAAATAATCATAATGCTTATTCAATTTTATGTAATGCCAATGATTTCATTATTTATTTAGTTAAAGTAACTGATTTTGCCTTAAAATTATATTTAATGAGTTACAGATGTAACTTAATAATACTTCATGAACCCATACAAAGCCATACAAGAAAGCAACTTCCGTTTAATGTTACTTGTGTGGTATTGTAGTGGATTCTGGAATCAAATTTATAAATGGGATTTTTGAGAGCAATTGTATTACTATTAAAATTAAAAGATTATTTAATTATATAATTTAAATGCGAGAACTCATAGAGCTCGTGAGTTTTTGCATTTAATGATAACTTAATTTTAATAAACAAGTCACAACTTAACAAATATTATATGAATCACAGATTGTATGAGAAATGTATGAGATTTTAAAATTGGGCAATAATGCGGAAGGAAATAAGGCGAGGAGATGAAGTATAAATAATCTTAGTTAAAATTATAATATTAAGCCTAGTTATAATTAAATATGACATAATCTTGATGGAGGCCGGAGTTATCTAGGAGTAATCTAGGAGTAATATAGGAGTACTTTTTTTATAAACAGGTACATTCCGCAGTGCCATGATATAGTAAAAGCTTTTCTAAAAATAATTATTGTAGCTAAATTATCTTAAATATATATCCATTAATTAATACGCAGTCGATAAAAACTCACAACTTCTTATTTTAAAATTCACAGTCAACTCACACTATTCTATCTTCTTCTTAATATAAATTTCTTCTAATTACATCATTTTGATTAGTTTAATCGTGGTTGAATTCCAGTTTCCCACTCTTGTAGATTACCTTAATATCTTTACTCTAAGATTTTACGTAGAACTACTAAATTAATATAATATTCTTAAAACCTATTGGAGTAAAATAGAAAAACTAAACTTAATGCACAGTAGATAACTATAGATTAAAATTAAAATTTAATCTTAATCTTTATAATCTTCTAATGTTTAAACTTTCTCTCTTACCATATCTAGAACTTGAGTATGAAAAAGAATCATTCTGGCTGTGAAATTATCAAACATGTTCTGTATGAGGCTTCTATCACACCAACACTTGTCATAATTACATTAAAATCCTTGACAATAATTATTTGAAGAAATCTACTTAACACCTGTGCACGGCTGCCGAAGATTTACAGAAAAAATGTCCTCAACTGGCTAATACCATACTTGAACTTCTAGACATTCAGCTAAATAATGATCATTTTCATCTAATAAATCATTTTAAACTTTAGCTAATTAGAAATAATAGATAATAGTTAATAACTTTTAACGTAGAATTAGTAATAAATATTTAAGAAAAAAAAAATTTGATTATTAATCAAGTTTTATTAAATAATGGCAATTCAGAGCGTTAACCTTAAATATAAATAAACGGTATAATCAATATTTATAATCGAATTAAAATAATTTAGTATTTAAATTTAATAGTTAGCGGTTTGTATCGTAATTTTGCAGATAAAATCAATTGCTCTCTGCATTCCTGTACTTTTACAATTTTAAGGCAAAATTCTGATTTAACATTTTTATTTCTTCCATTAATGCCAAATATTGAATTGGTTTAAGTTTTGACTCCATTTACTTAAATAATTTTCTGGATTTAGCGATTGCAGAACGCCTGATCAAATAGTCACCAATTTATCAACCAAAGATCATTTATCGCTAAAAATATGTAATTTTAAAGGGATAATTCCGAAATAAGTAACCAAAATTAGTTAAGTTTAATATTGAAACGACTTTTCTAGAATCAATAGAATAAGATATCGTGTTATAATTATGTATTGAGTAATCACTGAAAATAAATGAAAATTTGTGATATCTGTTGTTTTCTTCGCCATTCATGAACGGTGTTCAGATCGTGGGCACATCTTAGTAGGTACTTTTTTTTAGTATGATTACAACAATATTTTTTTATTAATATAAAAACCTTAAATCAAATCTAAAGATTAAAAATAACTAAATAAACCAGGTCCGCGTGGAATACCTACTGGCTGCATTTCCCCGCTGAATTGCGATGCTGATTCGTTGAGCGAGGAAGTAGCCAGCCCTCTTGACACCAGAATAGATGATCATTCAAGGGGATACATCTTTAATATTTTTTTTGACATTTGAGCCCCACGGCACGGACCTAGAGTTTCTACACCAAACGGCACAAATTTGTAGTTTTCAATAATTGAACTATATTTCCGCCGTTTGTTAGACTCTGCGATTTCCGCCGCAGCTCCTGCTTTGATTGCTGTTTCCCTGAGATAAGACGGGGCTAATGTGTCCACGCACGTAGCATCCCATACAAGGGCCCGACCTCGCTCCCAGGGAATCAGAGTCATTCCATCGGGTCTCTTGTCGTCTTCCGGGAATTGCCTAGGAGAGCAATGACGTCTATTGACGCAAGAGCATTTTTGATGGTATCATTGAGGGAGCTGTGGAGAGAAAGCCTGCCTACATTTTTTATGCAGGAAAGTCCGTTAGTTCCAAAGTTCTAGTACTTCGATAGCCCAGCTAAATAAGAAATCTAAAACCTACGAGTCGCATCACCGTACAATAAAAATAGTTTAGCAAAAAAAATTTGCGCGATCCCGACTCACACTCATACAGTTATACTAGTTATATGTTTGTATGTATTGCCATTATTAAGATCGAGCAAAAAACGCCGAATAATTTAATTTAACTCCCTTTAATTTTTAACTTTTTTTATTTTTAACGGCCATTCTAATACATACTCTGTGAAAATTTCAAGTGTGTACCTATTGCGGTTCATTAGATACAGCCCTGTGACAGATGGACGGACAAACTGACGGACAGGCGGAGGGACAGACAGAGGAGCCTAAAGTAGGCCACACACTGGTCTAGCATCGCACCGAAAATTTACCATTTCGGCCGCCATACGATCTAGGCGGACCATTTTTATAAGAATTCGACGAGTCTGTGGTCAGTTTCGGTGAACCGTACGGCGGCGCGCCGGTGGGTGGGCACCTTTAGTACCTAATAGGGTTTCCGTTTGCACCCTTTAGCATTGGCATTTTGACTACTGGACCTCAAAAAGGACGTCGCCTATTAATTAAGTATTATTTAGATAAATAAAAAAAATGTTTAGATTTTTGATATTTCGGCTACGGCATGGAAGCAAGCAAGCTATAACTGCCGTAACAAGGTATATTTTTTTAGAAACAGCTTCATATCGTTACCAGACTTATGCACAAATGCCAAAAAATATGTGTGTGGTATTGTTAGAATCCTTATGTTTATACCTAAACTTTTAAAATGTCAAATAGATCACAAAAACGCGTTGGAGCTAACCCAAACTTGATTCACTAGTACTGTTATTGCTCAGCTCCTAAACATGATGGTTTAATTGTCAATTAAACTATCTGATAGTGAAAACCGCAACAAAATCCGTTAAGTAGGTATCTCACAGAAAATTTTCGGTTCGGCCGCCGTATGATCGAGATTGAAGACAGGCCACACATTAGCAATGTAAATCATACGATCTAGATCACATGCAATTCACTCACCCACACAGACACACACGATTCGATTAAACAAAGGCGTGTGGATGTGTGTGTGTGTGTGACAGATCATTCCGGCCATCGAAATAAACCACAAATATGTACAACGATTTGAAAACGGATGGTGGGCCGCGCTATAAGAATTAGACGAATCTGTGGTCGATTTCGGTGGACCGTACGGCGACCGGCCGGGGATTGGACGAATGTGTGGCCACCTTTAGGCTGCAGCCATCAATAAAATCTTTATAGATATAAATTGAGTAAATAAGAGCCCATCAGATAAACCTCTATAACAAATTGATATGTCAAAGGTCAATGATAAACCAAACGTTACTTGCGACTGGTACAACTGTCCTAAAATGTGCAGTCAGTATTTTATACCGCACATAGATCCGCTCGTGTATATTTTAGAACAAAAAGAAATATAGCCTATGCTCAGGGATAATGTAGCTTCCTATTAGTGAACGTATTTTCAGAATCGGATAAGTAATTTCAGAGATTTTATATTAGTACAGATATATTTCAAACTTATACAATATTGTTTACAATTTACAAACTTATTGATTAAATCTAGAAATAAAATTAAAAATGCAAAGTACTTAAATAAATTTTAAAAACAATTGTCAAAAAAAATCGGACCACGTGGTATAGTGCTTGTGCTGTATGCAAAGAACCATAGATGTAGTATGCTGGCGATTTACTAGATTGGTAATGTCGCGATTAGAACAGGACAAAAAAATTAATGTGCGTGTTAATGTGTAATTCTATGGATTTTAATCTTAGATGACTTACATCCAGGCACTGCACCATGCAATGCATTAACCATAGTTGATCACGTTTATTAAACACTAAATTATACCTACTTTAAAAAGAATATTTTACAAAAATAACCGAAATTACTACTGACGCTAGGCTGTTACAGTATTCAAAAAACGGTCTCTTGAGAGGTCCCTACAAATGCTGTTCACTCATTTTCTGCCAGCTGGTAGGAGAGGTTTTTTTTTTCTTCTAAATCGGCTTAGCGGCGTACCGACAAGCGCTGGACCCCTACTCGTCTACTCAGACTACACGAAAAAGAGGTTTTCTAGCGGCAAGTGCTTACAACCACTTTCTGTCTCCATCTCTCTACCTAATACGCGTCTCTATGCACTTTCTTTTTTGTATTGCCAATCTACTAGAGTGCCCGAGCGACTATACTAAATCTATGCAAAGAACCACTCCTCTTGTCACCATTGGCGACGACGATTTTTGGAGTTATACCTACGTCTTAGAATGTATATATCTTATAATATATAACGATATCAGCTAATATAGCTTCGTCCAATCCCCGGCGCGATTCTCTTTTAGCCGATGGTATTTGTGAGGCTATACCTAACGAGTGGCCAGTTCTGTTGAGGTATATTTGTCCTTCTTTCACGCCAAGACAGAGAAAATTATCAACATTGAGTTATTTTTTTACATAGAGATCATTGGCTGATTTTTATCCCAGGGTAATATCCGTGGGTCGCAAGTTGTATATCTACTAATAAAACACGCCAGCTTATAACAAAATTATATATTAGAAAAAAATGTTTTGTTCTGATATACTTAACATTTCATCAATTTTCCCAAGGGAAACATGTGTCAGAAAGCGAGTTGTATATTATTAGTAGAATACATTCATAATATTATTGTCCTAGTTTTAAAATTTTTATTAATAAAATAAATAATATTACACCATACATAACTAAATTACAAATATAATATAAAATTAACATTAAACTACAACTTATACAAAAAAAATAATCATAATATTTGTTCAGCTTTGATTTGCAGACACAAAGTTATATAAACAGAAACTTGAAAATCCTTTGATATTTTCATACATCATATTTACTTTACGTCGGAGATTTATTTATTTCGTATTCAGTGTGTCAATTTGAATTTGTAATTTCATTCAAAAGCTTTAAAAATTGAACCCTTTGACGACAAGCAATGTTGTCTATCTAGGTATATTTGTGTTATCGATGTTTATTCATGCCGTGATTTTAATAAATAAAATAATATCTAATCTAACATTTTGAGCTATTCAACAATGTCAACAAAAATGGAGGGTCACCCCTAAAATTTAATTTTCATAATGTAATACCAAAACTCTATCGCAATTTATATAATATGACAGCTTTCTGTATTATAAGAATCGATCAAAACATGACTCAGAAGGAAGAAGAAATATAAACGGACGGACGGAAGGACATGACGATTTTAAATTGGCTCCGTTTTCGCCATTTGGCTGTGGAACCCTAAAACAACTGTTTAAAGCAAAAGTAGTACTAAAGTATTGCACTGCACTAAGATAAAAATAAATTAGAAGCTTTTGAGATGTGGTGATGGGGAATAATGGAGATAATCAGCTGACTAAAACTAAAGAAAAACTAATAACTAGGAAGTATTGACGATCGTTGGAGAGAAGAGAATGGAAAACGAGAGAGGATAGATGTTGGGATTACTAATAAAACACGATAATTTTATAAAGAACATTATTGAAGGAAAATTTTAATGAAAGAGAAGTAGGGGAAGACCAAGCGCAATTACTTAGAACAATAAGTGAAATAAAAGTAAATGTCGTGTGGTACCAGGAAGTCAAATTGAAAGCGAAGAACAAAGAAGATTATTATTAAGATTCTCAAGTTCAAGGGCACAATGCCCGGTCCTTTGTAAGGCTTGCATGGGGACATAGGTCCAACACGTAGAGGCCCTTTAGAGTGTTTAATCTAAAGTGTGGGTAGCACCCATCGGGACCTATCTGTCAATGCATCAGAGGCAATGCGAGGCCCCCGTCAGGTGCCTGGACTATTGCTGAGATAAAATTAAATTAAAACTATTGTTTTGTGGTGTTAACTGGATCGGTTCATCAAATCTACTTGTTGATACTGTTGAGAATGTCAAGTAGGTATTATAGACGTCACAGTAACAATAAGGTAAGATGCTCCCGCCGACCATGATATGCCCTATTAATCACTGACTAATCACAAGTATCACGGCGCGGACGGAAACTGGATTCCCCATCATGTCACAGCGGGCGAGTGCGTTGTTCGCCATGACATGACGTGGAATCCCGCCGTTTAATTAATGGATCTCCTAAAACAACCACCATTTTTTTAAGTGCAGTAAGACAGGCATTATTGGTGTAAGTGGCTGGGGATGTCGAGAGGTGTGACACCGGTTTCACATATAGCTTCCCCGTTATTATGCTTTTAGACACTTCCACTATCATCGACACACAAATCATCGGCTAAATGTGGAAGACTTTGTCTTCCGCTGGGTACTCTAGGGCCGGCAACGGTTCCCGGGAGCTGTAGATAACCCGTGAAAAAAAAAAAGAAAAAGACACTTCCACCACCGAGCATAACATTATACTCTAGCTTATTATTAAGATTACTCTACCGATAAAAGAAAATCTCTTAAACAAATAAAAAAATAAAACTGAAATCGCACAATATTATAGTTTGACGCAAAATGGAGATTTTAAAAATTATGCTAAAAGTGTAGATTTTACGACATCTGTGAGTGCAATTTCCTTGAGACGGTTTCGCATGTCGTAAACTGCAATGTCAAAGCTTGCATTTCAATGTAAAATTTTACATGTATTTTGCAAACTATTGCCAAAATGAAAATTTCAGAAGTGGTTCTCATACCCTGAGTATTAAAACTAAGTGAAGCGCTAGATCACCGAACAATTTTTTTAGCCCCTTTTTTCTAGTATAACTAACACTGTATTTTTCTGTCGTTTTATTGTCGTAACGGCTTTTACTTTACATGTAGATTATATAGAACATAATAATTATAAATATGATAGGAGACACTATGTTCCCGCAAATTAGACGTCCTAGATCGCCTTTCACATTAAAAAAACACTAACTATAAAAATTAACTATGTTTCTAGAGTTCTCGCGACACAAAAAGATACCAACAAAAGACGCCTCATAACGTTTTACCCATACAAATTACATGCTTCACAACTTCTTAAATTACTATTATTACTAACTCTAAATTCACGGGCATAATACCCGGTCCTTTGTAAGGCTTGCATGGGGACATAGGTCCAACACGTAGAGGCCCTTAAGAGTGTTTAATCTAAAATGGTGTGACTAGCACCCGTCGGGACCTATCTCTGAATGCATCAAATACATTGCGCTCACAGACAGGTCCAGTTAGGTGCCTGGACTATTGCTGATACAAAACAAAATTAAAATCGGGCTATTGTTTTGAGGTGTTAAATGGAGATTGGTTTATCAAGTTTATTGGTTGAGACTACGGTCACCTGCCGGTATCATTCATCTCATGAAACGTAAAATTGGCAGGTGGTGACTCGCCGTTTACTAAATGGGCCTCCTAAACAATCCACAATTTTGGAGCATTTCTGCCGGCAGTAAGACAGGCAACATTAGTGTGAGCGGCTGGGGGTGTCGAGAGGTGTGACACCGGTTTCACATATAGCTTCCCCGTTATTACGCCTTTAGACACTTCCACCCCCGAGCATAATACATAATATTATACGACTCCACCCTGGACAACCAATTAAGGCAAGCCAGGGGCGACAGTCTCAGGTCTGGCAGTGAGGACGCCTGCCTCAACCTACTCTCTGGTGACGAACCCGAGTGTCGACGGTGTCGTTACTCACCTACGGCTCGCCACAAGCCGCCCTGTATTATTATTTATTATTATTATATATTAATGTTAAAATAATGTTTCAAATAGGTGCAGTGGTTCCGGAGTTTACCTTCACATTCACACAAACTCATAAAATTTCAGTATGTAATATAAAAGTATAGATGTGTATGTGAATCATAAAAAAAACTGTTAAATTTTTCATATATTTTCCAACATTTTTTTTTCACTTATTCCTACATCGACAATCCATCATACCACGATTTATAAAGCTCAGTGGTTTCTTGGTTGATTTAAAATTCCATCTTGTATGAAGCCGTCATAAATAAGAACTCTCTCCAAACTTTATCTTCATAATACTGGATAAGACCCAAGACCTTTTCTCGTTTGATTAGGGGACATTATTCATGAGGTACTGACAACTTATACACAAAACTACTGAAGTTTCAACTACATTATTTACAAATATTTTTAGAAGATAAGTAAGTATAATAAATCTTTACATGTTGCCTTGCAACTACCGGGAACCGTTGTCTGAAAATCCTCTTTGTACGGTTTGTCGAATAATGAATAGATTTTTTATTATATAAACCCATTAGTAAATGGTCGGATGTGGGGATCAAACCCGCGACTTCTCAGTTGTGGGCCGACGTTTTACCGACTCGACTACCGATTTGAAGATATATGAGAAATAATGGGACAAGAGTAGGAAGGAATGTCGAGAGAAAAAACTGACCAAACGCGACCAATTTTAAATGGAAACCGAAAAAAACAACATAGAATTAGAATACTTACCTAGATAAAATTATTTTGAGCTTGAGCAAAAGTCGTCGACTAAAATGAAGCAAAGCATTTCACGTTGGTTTGGACACGTTGAAAGAATAAAGAAGGAAAGATTGACTAAAAAGGTTTATATGATAGAAGTGAAAGGGAATGCTGGCAGAGGACGCCTAGATGTATTTTCATTGAGCATATGAAAAAAATATTGATTGAAAGCAATGTTAAAAGTACAGACAATCGTCGAGCATGTATGAAAACTATGATGAATATAAAAGAAGCGAAAGAGGTATGCCAGGAACGATTCTTTGCTACGATGCTACGAAGCATAGGACATTGGAGTCGTTGCCTACCCCTCTTGGGATAAAAGGCATGATGATAGATAGATATTTTAAATTTTCCGTTACCAATAAATATAATTTTGCAGTCGTATTTCAGAGTGTACCAGAGGTAACAGATTCGATGCGAAACCCTCTAAGTACAATCCGTACTGAAAAATTATAAACTCACTTTGTAGGCATGGCATGAGGACATAGGTCCAACACGTAGAGGCCCTTTAGACTGTTTAATCTAAAGTGTTGTGGAACACCCGTCGGGACCTATCTCTGAATTAAGGGGCGGTGGTCAAGGTCATCTTCTAAAAAATCTAGATCTACATGAGCAAATCCCTGAACAATATAATATAATATGTAATACTTGAACTTAGCTTAGTCGATCTTAATAACGGAATGCTAATGAATATCTTCAAACTTAATCTTCAATAAGGATTATATCTAAGAGACTATTAATCCTACGAGAAATTATAAGATCCTAAGCTAAACTAGCAGTTCGTCCTGGATTTACTTGGATATCAATACTTTAAACCACTGAAATTCTAACTTAAATTTGTCTATAGGACCATTTTGAAATGTAAAACTTTATGTACACTAGATGAACTTAGCACCGTTAGTTCAAGTGCATCAGGTCATGATTTGGTTATAGGATCCTGGAGAAATCGAGAACTCTTCAAATTGTATAGGCACACTTGAAGCGATTTAGGTATTTTTTTTATAGTGACTTGTGCATTTGCTTTCGGAAAGCACACTTAGCAGTGCATACTTTTTGAAGTCGGTACCCTTTTTTTTAAGTATACGTACGTAAGTATACATACTTTCGGCTTCGTTTTTAATGAGGTAAATAGTTTTTTTTTAAATAGAGAAGACGACATGTCACCTTGCCACCGCCTGATTATTAAGCACAGGTGGCTGGTCCATGAATGCGCGCGACTGGCAGATCGTAATACAGTCCGCCAGTCGCACCGCCGGCCCGTAGAGATGTTTTTTCACGCTTCGCTTGAAGGACGCCAGGTTGTAGAAAGGAGGAAAGACCGACGCCGGAAGTTCGTTCCACTTTTTGACAGTGCGACACAGGAACGAGTCGCTGAATTTTTTCGTTCGTATGCAGAACGTGTCAATTGTGTGAGGATGAAAACTGTATCCTGTATGAGCAGTGCGGGTGCGAAAAGGGGATGGAGCGACGAGGTCATGGAGTTCTTCTGAACACTCCCCATAATACAGTCGATAGAAGACGCTAAGAGAGGCTATGTCTCTGCGTAACTGTAGAGGCTCGAGATTTCGTGTGGCCTTTGGGTCATTGATGATGCGAATCGCTCTTTATTGCAAACCGTTGACGACATCGAGGAGATACTGAGCGGAACCATCCCAGAGGTGTGAGCAATATTCAACGCACGAACGAACTTGGGCTTTGTAGAGCTGCAGTCTTTTCGAGCAGGTGATCTATAAACTACTTAAGTCTAGATTGGTTGTATAAACATATAAACTTGACCGATTTCCATTGTATTTCCAAACAAAGCTATGATATTCGTCTGTATTGTGTAATAGTATATGAGATAGACGAGCTACAACATTTTGGTTCCGTGCCAAGACCTGTACTTGTTAGGTCCACAATCTCAACATGTCTGCGAAATTTTACTTATTCTTGCAAAAATATATTTTGGACACCTCTACTCTCTTTTCTTCTACTAAATTATTCGAAACCTACACACGTCTTCAAGGCGTTTATGCCTTGTGGTGTGGCCAGAGACACTAGTAGATGACAGTGTCCACTTCTGGCCAGTTTTCCATAATTAAACAAAACAAGTGGCAAGTGTGTTGCTGCACTTAATGGACTTAGATGTGTCACTTCTTTAACATACGTAACTGTATCTGTTATTCTGATTGCGCAGGCTTTACCTGCCCTATGAAGAACGAGAAGCACATATTTCCTGTGTCTAGCGAACCAGCCAATGATTATGTATAAGACTAGATTAGGCAAGCAAAGCTGCAGGAAAATGTTAGGCTATGTCAAGGTAACAAAGACAGATTAGCGGTTTGTATACGCAGTAAAATTTTGTTGGCAATGCACCAGCAACTTGTAATAGAGAATATCTCATAGTTTTGGGAAATACCTAATACCAAATGGTAGCGGAATAAGAAGGTGCCAAGTAGTACATAATGAGAGAAATAGGTAAGCTTGCCTACTCGTATGGGCAAAAAGCTTCTATAGGCATTGGAGGGCGACTTTTTCTCTTCACAGGTTGCCTTACGGCTCCCGGAACCGTGATTGCGGTCCCAGGGTACCCATCAGAAGACTAAGTCTCTCTCTTTTAGCCGACTATATGTGTAAGGCGATAAGTAAATGAAGTTTCCAATAGACTACGGTTATATGAATTTTCCGTTTATATGGTTTTTTACGTTCGCCGTTTAATGGTAATAAATCCAACCATTTATTTTACTTTTGACGCACGTCTATAAAGTTCCATAATTATTGACATTTATTACAATTTATAATATTTATATAATAGATTTATTTATCCAAGTTTTCAACAAAATACCTACTTTTCAAATTTAAAAGCTAGTTTCGTCGCCAATGGCACCATGCCAACCTAGAAGGTACATTTTCACCTTTTCAGTATGTACGTGATTGGACTTTTCAAAACTAACACTATCTAACAAGTAGCCTATTCGACGACTCTGTTTTCCCTTTGAATCACTATGTGGAGTTCATAGAACACTGGACTTTTTAGGACTTCTTGGGTTTTTTATAATTAACGTACATAATCCATAGAGTACTAAGCCTAAGGAGGCGCCATAGATGAGCTCCCCTTTTCGCCAATTTTTTGCTCTTTGGCCATTTCGTTGGTATCGTTTTGTGTCGCGAGACAGAGTTCTAGAAAAATAGTTAATTGTGATGTTTTAAATGGGAAATGCGATCTAGGACGTCTAATTTGCGGTAACATAGTGTTTAATTATTATGTTTGTATTATAGGATAATAATAAAACGACAGAAAAATAAAGTGGTACAGGGGTTAGTACTAGGCGTCTACCTGCCCCTCCTCCGCCAAAAGTGGCAGAAAAAAATTGTTCGGTGATTTTGCGCTTCAGGCCTCCTTTGGTATATACTTAAAGACATAAGGCAACCCGTGAAGAAAGAAAAAAAATGCAAATATATCTAATATCATAAAATAAATAAACTTGAGAACGGATTTGGAATTTTTTTTTTGTTCGTAATAGGTGCGAATCAGGATTTTTTTTTTTTAAATTGCCGGGAAAATTCGGGAAAAGTGCTTTGTTATGGGATATATCAAGATGGGATCCACGGACGAAGCCGAAGCGGAAAGCTAGTGATAAATAAATATCAATTCATTGCTGTATCTTATAGTAAGAGTTTTACACCTTACGTATAACGGGTACCTACCTAATAGGCTTGGTAGTGTCGTTGCCAAAAAACGATAATTTTTCTCTTACCCTGCCTGAAGTCACTGAAGAACCTTTTTAAATTTTTGAAGACCTGTCCAACTTCCCGCCCGGGGATATCCGGGATAAAAGTGACCTATGTGACCTATGTCACAGTGTAATCTGTCATTTTTAATATTGGTTAGGATTGGTTGGTTTGGCATCTCTTTCAAAAATATTAGATTATAAAGTATTATTTGAAATTCCGCTTTAACAATTTCCATAAACAAATTGTTCCCAGATTATATTTAGTACATATTCGCACAACACCGCAATTAAATTCTCTACCATCAATCATTTGTGATAAAAGGTAAATTAATGGTAACACGCTGTGAAAACATACATATACCACACCCTGTGCTTAATTGTTCAGCTGTCTGTCTGTGATATCTAATGCAAAGTTATATATGGCATCAATCGATTCAGCGTTCAATTGTCGTTCAACTCAAATCAACTCAAATATCAATTGCTGAACTGACAAGTAGCTACGGTCCCAATATATAGCAGATCTGTTAAATAAATTATTTACTTTATAATAAAACTAGCTTTTCACATTTTTGAAAAGTGACATAAGAATTTATCCTGAAGGATTTCAGGGAAATCAAAGTGCCTACTTCACTCTCCGGTCCTCGTAGTGGGAGTGCTCTGATAATAAACGATTAATATAAAAGAAATAGCACCCTTTCACCGTGCGAAAGTGACAAAAGTGCGTAAAGATAAACAAAAGAAAGAGACGAAGAGCGACATATGGACAAAGCGTATGCTCAAAGATCAAACCATAATAAAACAATTCGTCTAAATGTACTACTTCTATTCAAAAGTGACACCACAGGCTCGCCACTTGTCTCTTTATTTTGTTTGCTAATTATACACATTGTTACCAAATAAAGTCTAACTCACTAGAGTTACATAATTCAACCCAGTGAACATAATATAATAAGAGAAAATTATTAATTCAATTATTTAGAGATCAAAAATTGTTAAATTTGAATACCTATTTGATAACTGAAATGTGGTATTGCGGTCTTTTTGACTTAAATGATGCAAATAATCTCTTTATTAGTTACCTAGATCTAAAACTACACCATGCATACATTCGCTTTGTACATAATTTAGACTATTTAGATAAAATATTTAGTTAATTTCAATAATTTAATATATTTTAGATTTATGTATTTTATATTGAATTTGTATTAGTAACTATTATAAATTCATTCAAAAGTAACGCAATTCAATAACAGACAAAAAGCGATTTTGCTGCGAGCGTGACTAAAAGTCATTCGAATTTCAAACATTACCTTTTGGAATCTGAAAAAATAAACTAGGCGATGGTTCGTTCAGAAACTCAATTTAACTCAAAGGCACAACTGCTACTTTTAATCTGCAAAATTGCAGTAATTTTATTTTCAACTTTTAATATTGTTAATTTCGCTGGTAGAGGTGAAAAGTTGTATGTTTCACACGAGAGCAATTTTATTATGTCTCGTGCCTTTTAAATCACTCACTGTGCTCAGTAGTCTATATTAGAATAACTGCTACGCTCGTGATTCAATTCTAGTCTACTTCGCTAGTTCGTGATTTAAAGTTGGCATTCGGAGCAAAAAATAACTTTGCTCACTTGTAAATTTTTTTTTATATCCGACTGGTCGTTCCAGAGATTAAAGTAAGAAAATTTCCCATTCCGGCCGCCAGACGATCTAGGCGGACCATTCGTTACAAGAATTGGACGAGTCTGTGCTCGATTTCGGTGGACCGAACGGCGACGCGACGGGGATTGGACACCTTTACGCGTTCAAACAAAAAATCTCTTCAGCTTTCTTATTAGTATAGATTAGATATTAAAGATTCAAATTTGAATATTTTTGTTTTCTATATAGCAGTTTTTTATAATTTTCAATGTTTTACCGACGGACATTATTCAGGTAAAAGAGCTTTTTTTTTCTTTTTTCACGGGTTGTCTTACAGCTCCCAAAACCGTGTTACGGACCCAGAGTACCCAGCGGAAGACCAAGTCTCCCTTGTTTAGCCGATTTGTGAGGCTACACCTAACTAGTGGGTAGTTTCTTGAGGTAGGTACTTATATATTTAAGTGGAAAAATGTGTGTTTTGTCGGATTGCGTACATATGTTTTTAACTATACCCGTGGTCTGCTTAGGCCACCGATATTTTTTATTATTATTTTACTATAATAAATCTTATTTAAAATTATTTCCAAAAAATTGTCAACATCCCTATTCACCAAATGATTGGCCAAACTATATTATTTAGACCATAAACGTCCATTCGGTGTAGGAACAGGAAATACTTGGACAAATAGCAATGTTGTCTCACTCATTACGATAAAAGGTTTCTCACATACAGAGCGGAATCGTCACGGACTTCGTATAACCGCCGTGGACTTTTTTAACCGAACTTCAAAAAAACAAGCAGGTTCTCAATTCGTCGGAATATTTTATGTTTTTTTATGTATGTTCCCGATTACTTGAAGACGCCTGGACCGATTTGGAATTTTTTTTGTTTGAAAGGGTATACTTCCCAGGTGGTCCCATGGTCATCTGATAATGGGATCCTGGAGAAATCGAGAACTCTTCAAATTTTATAGGCACACTTGAATCGATTGGTTTTTTTTATAAATTGATTTCGGAAAGCACACTTTTCAGTGCATATTTTATTCTACACAATTCACACGGATTAGACAGCATACCTACGCCATGAAAACTCGCTGGGGCCAACTTTTCCCCCGTTTGATTCACTTATACTGTTTATGCTCAGCTCCTAAACATGATATGTTTAATACTCGTAAACCGTAAAAACCGCAACAAATCCTTTTAGTAGTTTTTGAGTGAAAAGGTCATAGACAGACAGACAGACGCTGCAGGTGACTTTGGTTTATAATTCCATTTTTACCACAAAACTTATGTATTTTAAAATATAGTAAGGACTTTCTGCCTACCCCTAAGGGATACAAGCATGAAGTTATGCAAACAATAACCTCAAATTCTCATATTGAACTAATTTCGCCAGGTTTTTCTTATAATTGGGTCAAAATAGTTTATCGTGGTGAACACTGCGACCTACTTGGACTCTAACCAAAGAATATTCAAAACGATATTTTTTACCATCTATGTTTTGCTAAGCCTTTACTTTTTATAACTGGCTTTTTCCCATGGTTCTACTTGCATTATCTATATTTACAAATAAAATCGTAGATTCAGATATTAAGTAAGTTTCGGTTTTGAGATTTTGGTGGTTTCACTGTTTAACTTCCATTTGTTTTATGAACAACGTAATAGGTTTCATTTATATATTATTTTTATATAATATTTATATATATAATATAATATTTCCTAAGAATGTAACTGCTGTTGTTCTTAATAAAAATAAAATAAAGTAACTCGTTTCGTGTCTTAAAATAAATTAACTTTAAAAAAAAGTGTACCGACTTTGCACTGAAAAGTAAAAAATAATAAATATTTCGTCGTAGAATTTGAATTTGAAGTTGCTAAGGCTTTTCTCTAATATAATTTTCAGACGTAAACAGAAGCAAATTGCTGAATTTCTGAAAAACTACTGAACCGATTTTCGTCATATGTCTGTGAGATAATGTTGAGAAATTATTATATCTTTAAAAAAAGTCGTCAAAATCGATACATATTTCATCGAGATATTGATAATTGACTTAGAAAGTCAGTTTTTCAAAATTACTTAAAAACTAATGAACTATTTTTTATGAGATAAAAATGGGACCAATCCGGAAGAATTATCTGTCGATTAAAATAGAAATCATCAAAATCGGTTCATAAACGACGAAGTCCACGAACACACATAATATATATATATATATATATATATATACGGTCGAATTGAGAAACGCCTTTTTTTTGCAGTCGATAAAAACTACTGAAGGTATCGAAATGCGACTTTTTAAATTTATTTTTGAGTAGCTTTCTGCCCCCCTGCTTCGCCCGTGAATATTTTTGTACAAAATTAAATATATTCTATAGTACTTAGAGATTTTAGTAGCTTTCTACTAGTAAAATAATTTTCAAAATCGGTTGATAGTTTCTGTTCTGAATTTTCACCTCTTCTATTCGTTCTATCGATTATGTTTAAGACTTTTAAAGATTATGTTTGCCGATTTTAAGGTTTCGTGTTTTTATTTTTTTTTTTCTTTTCTCCGAATTGTTGTAATTTGTTACTTAAGTAGAGTTTGATGACCCAATCACACTATAGCGTAAATAATCGAATTTCGATTTTGGGGATTAATTTTGTGGGAAAAATTAAATAATAAAAAACATGTGACATTTCAAATGAAATGGCTTGTTTTAATTTTAATTATTTTTCTGGCTGATATGGACCTTTAGAAAGTCGAAATCAACCCTTGGGGGTCCATAATGGTATAGACTAGTTAATTTAGATGTCTATTTAGACTTTCTGTGGTCCTTAACTGTAAATTCCAAATCCAAGTTATGATGAAAGAGGACGGTATACTGAAGACATAGAATGACACTACCGCAAAGGGGTTAATGAACTACCACCGTGTACTAACAGCAAAAAAACTAAACCTTTTCAGAACTTGATCAGAACAAGGTAAGACTAAATTCATCCTTTTTGCAACTTATTCTTCTTTAATGCTCCAGGAACCCCCTGGGATCGATTGCAACTTGCTGGGAATCCATGACAGCAGGAAAATTCAATATTTGCTAGAAAGGTAGTCAAATAGTTTGGGATACTCTGAATGCTCTACTAGCAATTCTAGCAAACATCATTGTTTCGTAATAGGAGGGTCCTGACTCTCAGGGGACGGCGAGTTTATTTAACAGTTGGTCAGACAAATTGTTATTTTTTCAAGAAGTGAACAAAGTTATTTTTTGCTGCGAGTGCCAACTTTAATTCACAAACTAGCGAAGTAGTCTAGAATTGAATCACGAGCGTAGCTATTCTGTCTAATATAGACTACTGAGCACAGTAAGTGATTTAAAAATGCACGAGACATTATAAAAATTTGCTCTCGTGTGAAACATACAACTTTTCACTTCTACCAGCGAGAAAAGTTTTATAGGTAAGAAAAACAATTAGGACAATATTTAACAATAATTATGTTTATTATAGCTAACAAACCCTCATAAAACATAAAAAAAAATAACAATTTAAAATTACTGCAATTTTGCAGATTAAAGCACTTTTAATCACTATTTTGGTGTTTGAATTTTAGCAATTTTAATGTGCATTTTAATTAACTTAACCTCCCTTTTTTCTTCATTAAATGTCTATTTTCACTTAAGTCTTTCTTATTCTCGCAGTTATGGTATAAAGTATAGTACGCAACTATTGAATAAAACTCTCGATGATGTATATACGGTCGTGATTCAGTCGTTATAATCATTCCCTTGCTTGTGATTCCCCTCTCTTTAAATCCAAATAAAATATGGCAGTGGTCGAGTGGTTACCACCATGGCCATGAGCAATGGAGTTTTTGATGTGTCATATCTTAGCTCTCGCTATTGCTATACATTTGTTTTTTATATCTTTTTTTTCACAAGAATTAGAGCTGTATCGTTTAATGGTTTTCGTACAACGAAACGTAACATGTTTTTTAAATCGAGAAACTGTTTCGACGAACACTTTAAAAACAACGCGTTTTTGATCCTAAGGCGTAATAGCTCAGCGTAATAGTCTAGTAGTTAGTTACGATTTGTAACTAAAAACAAAAATGACTATTCATTTATTCAAAATCAGTCAGTACAATATCAGTCTAATGTATACAGCGTTATGGTCTATTTTAAGAGAACAACGAAACAGTTGTCACACTTTGATTGTTTAATCTCATTAGGCTAGAAAAGAAACAACCAAATGGATCATAAATAGGTATATTAGTTTAGATAGAAAGGTCCGGTTCTGCAATTGGGTATTCCTCCGATAACCGCTGTTGTACCTTCCCTCATGAAGTGAACTGGTGTCCGGCTTCTGCTCTGAATGCCACTCGTGCAGGGACAGGCTGGTTATAGACCCGGAGATGCATCTCGATGTAGATAGGTAGATGTTCAGTCCAAACATGGTTCCCTGTAATGCACGGATCACAGGCATCACAAACAGATCATGCACAAACTCCTGCACAGCACACTTGTGAGGGAAAGCACAATACAGCAAGTGTGCTGTGCAGCAGCATGCACAAGCAAGGTTACAAATAAGCAATAGGTAGCGATAGTCAAGTAGCAATTAGTGCTATAGTAGGGTAGGTGTACTAATCTAAAGCAATTTAACTACAACCTAAGCACTAAATAGATATTATGAGCTGCACTTACCCAATTTGGGGATATTGTTTTAGTAGACTACATTATAAAGTATCCAGTAGGTAGTATGTTAAATTTAGATAGATTCGGAGGTCGGTTAGAGCGTCATCGTAAAATGTGACGACCGCCTCCGAGATCCTGGCCGAAAAGTGAGGTTGCCGGCTCGATGACTATGTGTCAAATTGACACTTATTTATTTTTAATTTAGGTAAGGCCAAGGCTACGGATTGTAGGGCCCAAGTATGAAACATATGTACAACGTTACACAGTTTCTTAGAAAAATCGTTTCGGAAAGTTTTAACTAGAGTAAAAATTTCAATACCAACGTTTCGTTCGTTCGTTGGCGGCCAGCACTAGCAAGAATACAGTATAGATCTTAAAATTATGGCAAAATATTAGGTATATTTTGAATCTATAAACAAAATAATGGTTATTAATATCTACACAATTCCAATAAAGTTTAACAATTTCGATGTGCAGTTTTGTGGCACATAGCAACGTTCTAGGATCCATTTTGTCAATTTAGATTTAAAATTATTTCCATACAGTCCAGTCCAGCCATGAGAGCTCGGAAACATAACCAAAAGAAAGAAAAATCTCATAAATAAAAAGGGCGTATCTAGGATTTCATTTTGAGTGAGGTTTTTGAAGGAGTTTAGAGTTAAAGTCGCAGGCAAAATATCTATACTTATCTAAATATCTTTACAAAATTTCATGATCATAATTCACCAGTGAAAGGATCATGTTTTTCTAACCATACACCGTCTAGGACTTCAATAGCAGTAAGGGCCCGTATGTGCTCATTTTGCCTAGCAAGCCTTTACACACACTGTCTACCTATTATTTGTGTTGTAGCACTATGCACTAAAGAAACGCACTATACGTTTTCATGTACCTTTTCGCATTTGCATATGTAAGGGACAAAATAGATACGGTGTTGATGGTGGTTAGCATAAATAAACTTCTAATGAAAGAGGATTTTAACCAATTGCCCCCTAACGGGGTAGGTATTATAGTACCTACTTATCCCACTAATATTATAAACGCGAAAGTTTGTATGTATGTTTGTTACTCAATCGCGCCAGAACGGCTGAACGGATCTGGATAGATTATAGTCTGGAATAGCACATAGGCTACTTTTTATGCCGGAAAAATGTATGGTTCGACATGTTTTTTTGCATAGTGGTAGTTTAGGGGTCAGCGAATGACATATACTACCTTTTTATACCGCGAAAGCGAGCGGGGGAGGGGCAAATTACAGCCACGGAATTGTTTCTTTTTGGATCTATTTCCACGCGGGTCAAACCGCGGACAGAAGCTTCTACAGTTTTCAAAAATTGTGTCAATAATTGGTTCATTTCGTTATTTTTATCGTTTGGATTTAATTTTAAGGTTCTTTTAAAAACTGTTTTTTCTTTGACGGATAGCCTTGCGGCTCCTGAAACAGTGCTATCGGTCCCAGTGTACCTAGCGAATTACCAAGTCTTCCTCTTTTAGCCGATAATATTTGTGAGGCTATACCTAACGAGTGGCCAGTTCTGTTGAGGTATATTTAGATGGAAAACCCTCTGTGGTTTTTTGGATTATGTATATAAGTTTTTAATTATAAAAATCGATGGCCGGTGTCGAACCTCACATCAAATATATTGAAGCATATGAGTGGATACAATAAAGCGTAAAGTACTTATCGGAATATTAAACCAATGGTGAAGGATATCATCGATCATAAGATCAATTTTCCAAACATAGGAACCGCGTTTGTCACAAACTTATATGACAAGGGAGCGTCCTTGAAATGTCAAGTATTATTGTAGGCGTCGATAGGAATTGGTAGACGGTTCCGCTGGGTTAGCATATATTTTGACAGCGACACTTTCGTTTCGGTCGAATGGCCTTGAACAGGCCAAAACGTTCATGTCCAACAAGGACCGGCCAGAGATAGCCCGGGGCCGAGAGGTCCGGCCCAACAATGTGCGTGCAAATTTGCTATGCCGGGCAAAGACAAGTACACAGAATTTGCCCGCACATTGTTGGGCCGGACATTCTCGGACCGGGCATGTCCTGCACAAGAATGCCGAGCAATTTGCTTGGCCGGACAAAGATAAGTACACAGAATTTTCCCGCACATTGTTGGGCCGGACCTCTCGGCCCCGGGCTATCTCTGGCCGGTCCTTGTTGGACATGAACGTTTTGGCCTGTTCAAGGCCATTCGACCGAAACGAAAGTGTCGCTGTCAAAATATATGCTAACCCCGCTGGTTAGTCGACTTACGTTTGTTAACTCCTACATCCATAATTTTTCTGGGATAAACTATTCCAAATTTCTTTGTAAATAATCCACCTGTGTCACTGTTTACATATTCAATATACCCAAGTCAAATAGTTGTTTTTTCAATGTGTTTTATTGAATAGGAAATATGGGTGGTTAAACTTTGCACTCGTTTTCTCTTTCATAATCTATCACAAAGTTCTTAAATTTTTGCTTTGTGATAGATTATGAAAGAGAAAACAGGGGCAAAATAATCCTTTATTCTACCACCCATATTTCCTATTAAATAAAACCAATTGAAAAAATAACGACTATTTCACTTAGATATATTGAATAAGTAACTATATGCTAAATTACAGTGACACAGGCGTATTATTTACAGATAAATTAGGAATAGTAATATCTACATACAAATTATAGATTAAGGGGAAGTAAGTCATCAAAATCCAATTTTTCAGAAAACCTGCTAAGTTTTAAGTAGATATGTTCTTAGCATTTTCGGCTGAAAATAGTATCTGATCTTGTGACAGTCTTGCCTTCTGTTCTATTTATTATGCCTAACTCGCTAAATGTAGACAGTGTTACCACACACATATAAAGGCCTACTAATACATTCTCCTATGTCTTTGTCGAACTCTCAGGGAAAGTTCTGAAAAAACGAACGTATTTCAATATGCCGCCATTGAGTTAGTAAGTATATTTTAGGCCCTCACAAAAAAGGGGCTGACTCACGCTTTTGAAGGTCTGTCATATATTATGGGGAAGGTCACGTCCTTTGTAACAATTTTTTTGTCAAATTGGCATTATGCTGTTTGAATGTATAGCAGGCTAAATTGATTCCGAAGACATCTAAGAATTTATATTGATAATAACTTTTCTTCCGGACATAATAATTTATCACGAAGGATTTCGTTGAATGGATACGTTACTTCGCCTCCAATTATCTCTGTAAAAAGTCAAGTCGATCTGTCGCTTTGTTTTTATCTGAAAGAAGGACAAACAAACAAACAAACAAAAAATTGAAAGATTAAAAAGTGCAGGCAGGCTTTCTCGCCACAGCTCCCTCGATGATACCATCAAAAGGGCTCTAGCGTCATTAGACTTCCCTGCTCTCCTAGAGCCAATGGAATAATCCGGGAAGACGGCAAGAGACCCGATGGAATGACTCTGATTCCCTGGGAGCGAGGTCGGGCCCTTGTATGGGATGCTACGTACGTGAACACATTAGCCCCGTCTCATCTCAGAGAACAGCAATCAAAGCAAGAGCTGCGGCGGAAATCGCAGAGTCTAACAAACGGCGCAAATATAGTTCAATTATTGAAAACTACAAGTTTGTGCTGTTAGGTGAAAAAGTTTATTAAAGATATATCCCCTCGACTGATCATCTCTTCTGGTGACAAGAGGGCTGGCTCCTTCCTCGCTCAACGAATCAGCATCGCGATTCAGCGAGGAAATGCAGCCAGTATTTTTGCCACAACAAGATACAAATATATATATATAAACCACAAACATACAAACCACACTTAGAGGCTAGCTATTCCATCAATATTGTCAAAAGAACTGGCCACTCGTTTGTTATAGTCTCACAAATACCATCGGCTAAAAGAGGAATCCGGGAGCCATAAGGCAACCATGAAGAAGAAGAAAAACAAGATATACACGAGCAAAGTCGTAGAATATACTTAGTTTCGTATTCAGACGTTGTTGGGTAAAAAAAATAATGGGCCCAACGTTAATCCTTTTGTTGCTTTCACTCTAAACACATAGTTATTCAGCGTTTTCTTTGTGAGTGTAGAGTGGAATTAACGTGGATGTACGAAACCTATTTGGTAAATTAATAAATGGATGAGGCATTTTATTAAAATATAACGCAAATATTGTTATCGCTAGATGGCACCGCTGTATGTCAAATACATTTTTAACTCTAAATTATGATTACAATTTAGTTTTGCAATAATTTGTACAATGTAACGCGTACAAACAAACGCATCTTCACGTCCTTAATACCTTGCGGTGTGACCAGTGACACCAGTAACAGTGTCCAATTTTTGACAGTTGTCCATATTGAACAGGTGGCAAGACTGCTGATACACTTAATAGACCTAGAATAAACATAAATATCTGTTATCTTAAGAAGAAGCAGACTTTACGTGCAACTCCGAAGCAGTATATGTCGATAAAGGCAATATTCTTAAAGAAAATTCAATGCGCTACCAATTAGTATATAGACTCCTTAAATAAAATGAAATTTAAACATGTTTTTGCTACTTATGTATCTCTAAATTCACGGGCATACCTACTACCCGGTCCTTTGTAAGGCTTGCATGGGGACATAGGCCCAACACGTAGAGGCCCTTAAGAGTGTTTAATCGAAAGTGTTGTGACTAGCACCCGTCGGGACCTATCTCTGAATGCATCAAATACAATGCTCTCACAAACAGGCCCCGTCAGGTGCCTGGACTATTATTGCTGAGATAAAATTAAATTAAAATCGGGCTATTGTTTTGAGATGTTAAATGGATTGGTTTATCAAGTTTATTGGTTGAGACTACGGTCACCTGCCGGTATCATTCATCTCATGAAACGTAAAATTGGCAGGTGGTGACTCGCCGTTTACTAAATGGACCTCTATTATACTGACTAGATCATATAGATATGTCAAAATCCAGGCATGTACAATGTACATAATGGCGTTCCCCAGGGCAGTATTTTAGGACCTTTATTGTTTCTCGTTTCTATTAATGATTTGCCGAAATATGTCAGTCATCCTATGACGTTATTTTCAAATATCAATTCTACTCTAAAGTTAATAATAAATTGGCTAGAAATAGAATATGAATAAAACTAATTTCATACTGAGAGCATTAACCAGTTTCTATTTGTTTTAAACAAAATTACGACTATTTGCAACCTAAACACCTCCTTGATGGCGTACCATGCATATGTTGCATCGGTATTACGATATAACATATTTTTTTGGGGAAATTCAGTTCATAGAGATGCAGTTTTTAAAGCTCAAAAACGGCCTGTAGCTATGTGTGGCCTAAAATTTGATGAAAGCTGCAGACACACGTCATTCAAAAGCCTAAAGCTCGTCACATTTCCGAGTTTATATGTTGAGGTTGCACTTTTTGTAAAATGCAATATAAACTTAATAAATAAAATTTTGATTTGTTTGTTTATTTTTCGTCGTTAGAGGGAAAAATCGTAGAATGCTATGCTATTCAAAATAATAGACTAATCGTTAGCATACGAGTATCGTATAATGCATTGAGTCTTAAATACTCAACGATATAATGGGGTCAATTTAAAAATCCAAACGCAGTTTAAATTGATTCAAGACCTCCATTCCTCCTTCCTTCGTAGCTTCACGTTTTCAAGGATCGTCACTTCACTGAATAAATACCAGAGGACTAGGCCTGCTAAGTGACTTCATTGTTTTGGTAACCCTTTCTATGTGATGCTTTAACTAAAGTTTTCTTTTCTCTTTCTATATAGGAAACCAGGGGATTAGACAATGTACAACTTAGCGAATAGAATAGAATGTAGAATAGATAACTTTAAATGTATGGGATCGACTGCAATACAACCACGTGACCCAACGAAACTGTCATTCACTCTGACGAAACCAAGGAGTTTATATACTTATTGTATACATACTCCAAGGTATAAACTGCTTGGAGAAAACGAAGCTTATTATCTCATGTTGGTCTTCCGCTGAGTACCCTAGGATCGTAACACGGTTTTGGAAAATCGCATTCCCTGCGTGCCGTATTTACGTAAAATACTTCACTATTTCAAATACAACGCGTAAATAAAGGAACCATAATTTCAAATACCTCTCAATTCGATCAATGTATAGACCTTTGATAGAAACCAGTGAGTCGTAGTTGTATTGAAGAAGATTGCCAATTAGTTGACATTCTCCCTCAGATAGGTCCCGTCAACAGAAGTAATTTGTTTGATTGATAACTTACTTTGTCACAATAATTGTATAACATGGCGGAGTAAGGACTGAATTAAGGCGAGGAGATTCATGGAATAGAAAAAAAACTCCTTTTTGACGGTTTTTAGAGTTTGATGACCCAATCACGGACGTAAATCTATATATTATATAAAAGAAAGTCGTGTTAGTTACTTCACTTATAACTCAAGAACGGCTGAACCGATTTAGCTGAAAATTGGCAGGGAGGTAGTTTAGAGCCAGGAGAAGGACATAGGATAGTGGTAGGGGTTGGAGTAGGGGTAGCTAAAATTATAAATTTTAATTGTGAATATATGGCGTCATCTTGAGTTTTATATGTGTACTAAAATGTATTTGCAAACGTCAATAGATGGCGCTGTATTTTACTTTCTACCACGGAAATGTGTTAATTCCAGAGTCGGTAGGCCAGGTAGGTTAGTTAGGTTATTTATAACGGCTGTACCGATTTGGCTGAAAATTGGTGGGAGGTAGCTTAGAGGCAGGAGACGGACATATGATAGTAGTGGTTGGAGTAGGGGAGGGGTAGGGGTAGGGGTAGGGGTAGGGGTAGGGGTAGGGGGTAGGGGTAGGGGTAGGGGTAGGGGTAGGGGTAGGGGTAGGGGTAGGGGTAGGGGTAGGGGTAGGGGTAGGGGTAGGGGGTAGGGGTAGGGGTAGGGGTAGGGGGTAGGGGTAGGGGTAGGGGTAGGTGGTAGGGGTAGGGGTAGGGGTAGGGGTAGGGGTAGGGGTAGGGGTAGGGGTACGGGGTAGGGGTAGGGGTAGGGGTAGGGGTAGGGGTAGGGGTGGGGTAGGGGTAGGGGTAGGGGTAGGGGTAGGGGTAGGGTGGGAGGTAGGGTAGGGGTAGGGGTAGGGGAAGGGGTAGGGGTAGGGGTAGGGTAGGGGTAGGGGTAGGGGTAGTGGTAGTGGTAGTGGTAGTGGTAGTGGTAGTGGTAGTGGTAGTGGTAGTGGTAGTGGTAGTGGTAGTGGTAGTGGTAGTGGTAGATGGTAGTGGTTGTTGTTTTCCACGGACGAAGGAAAGTAAATAGCAGCCAAGCCAACGTTTGGGCAGGACAACGTCTGCAGGGCCGCTAGTATAGCATAAATATTTGAATTTAGATTTTGGCGTTGCAAGAAAAATAAATATACCGTCGTCGTCGCCCCCCCCCCCCTTATTTCCAAAACTACTGAGTCTAAAAATTTGATGAAATTAGGGAATATAGTCCTTCTGACCGAAAGTTTTAAACAAAAACGGAATGGTATGAACCCCTCAACGCGCGAGTCGTAGGTACTCGCAACTTGGCAAGTATTTATTTATTTAAATCAAAAATAATTCAATAATAGAGAATTCATATTTGCGAAAATATATATTATATATAATAAAATAATATGTTCACGGCGCAATGAACTCAGAACTTATTTTGTCCATAACTCTTTAGAAAGATGCGAGCGAGATGGACTACTATTAATATCGATAAGATAACCAAGGATAAGATAAGATACACCAAGATTCACGTACCAGAAACATCAGAAAGTATAGTAACTAAGTACAGTAACTGCGACTATATGAGTATTATAGTACAAAGTTATTAAAATAGCGCGAAAAATTGAGGACTTTCAGGGCTTCGTAAAACTTATGTGTAACATATTATGAAAAATTTATTTCCTTCATATCATGTTTAATATTATTTATTTTTAGAATGCAACTTTAAATTCGCATCCAACCTGTACAGTTGTAGCTCTTCAGACACTTAAATTTTGTTTCATTTGATTTTCTTTTCTTACTGTTTTCCATACGGCTCTCGAAACCGTGTTATCGGTCGCAAGGTACCCAGCTCAAGACTTCAGCAGTTCAGCCGATGGTATGTGTGAGGCTATACCTAACGAGTGGCCAGTTATGTTGAGGTATATTTAGTTAGATGGAAAGCCTCTGATTGTGGTTTGTCGGATTATGTAAGTTTAACCACTTTTTGAATATTTCAAACAAGATAATAAAACCAATGCATCCACAAGTCACCCACATCCTTGATCAAACATATCCCCATTAATTCAAATTCGTTCAGTCGGTAAAATTCCAAGAAATTCCATCATGCCTTAGGTACCTGTCTTAAAACTTTCCTTCCAGTATATTTACGATCTCTAAATGCAATGAGTGTCGCATCCGCACAGTAGTATTAATGGAAAAAGTTTGGACAAGCCCGCCCACCTTTTCTCTATCAAATCGAAGTTTTTACTCTCCTTGGAATGATAAAAAGACGGACAAGTGTGAATTGTATTCGCTAGTTAAGGGTTCCGTTAGAAAACCGAAAACTTAAAAATTCAGGATAGAGACAGGCTTAATATACACACTCTAATCCTGACTAATCTAATCTAACAATAAAGCTAATAAGTCTGTTTGTTTGTTTGAACGCGCTAATCTCTGGAACTACCAGTCGGATTTGAAGTTTTAGGTTATATAACATCACGCTACGACCCATAGGAGCGGAGCAGTCAAACTCATCAATTTTATTATTAGTATAGATGATTTCTTATTAAATACACATGTAGGTGACAGACGAAATTTATTAAGTTTCAACGTTTTGAGTTATGAACCCTAAGAATTGTAGAGAGAAATGATTTGCTCTGTTTCTAGTCTTGTAGAAGGGAAAACAAAAAAGTTATATCAAATAACTTTCTACAGATGGAAGTTTAGAATATATTTTTGTTATTCCACAACATTGACTCAATACCGGCTACAATATAAACAATGCTCATAATTAGGTATGGAAACTTTAAACTAAGGTATGCTTTTTATATTTATACTAGCAGTTGCCTGCGACTTCGTACGCGTAGGTAGCGTGATATTTAATAGCCATATAACCTTCGCCAAGAAAGAGGCTATCAAATGCAAAAATATTTTTTCAATTTATTTGTTTATTATTCGTATAGATTTCCACTTTATTTCAAAGAAACTAATTTGAGAAATGCGTTTGATAATAGATATATGTACTTCATGGTGATAAAAATAAATAAAATAAAAGAATTTGATAAATATTTATTGTAAATTAATTCTTATTTTCAACGGGACTGACATGGCCTTTAAAGTGCCAAAGTCAAAATAAAATGTAGAAAAAAAAAAAAAAGTACATAATGATAACCAAACAGATACCTATTAATGCTGAATATTTCAAGTTGGAATCGGCAAAATATAAAGTCAATTCAAATTACTTTTCACTGCTGCCGTTTTCACAGAAGCTCAGCAAAGATTACAGTGCCATGGAAACCTTGTAAAATAAATTAAATTTTTCGCTTCTATAAGCCTGTTAACTAAAAATGTACAAAAGATTTTTTTCTGTCACGCAAAATTCGAAATAATTTGAAGAATTTAACCCTAATAGACCAGTTGTTTCCGGGAAACACTGATGACGGAACTTCATTCCAGTTAATTCAAGAATGGAATGGGATCCGAGTTTCTGACCTCAGGGTTACCCAGTGGAAGACAGAGTCCTTATTTAGTCTATGACATTTCTATTTAGTCTATGACATTTCTGAGGCTACAAATATACAGATAAAACTTCAATAATTGAATCTGGCAACTTATACAACATGTTCAACAATGCCTACTTGTCCGCATTTAGCGAATTACTCATATAATATTGATTAATAATCGACAAGCACTACAGATATATATATTTATAGAGTTACAATTTCTACATATTTAGTAAAATTGGCCAAGTTGCAACGAGTTCTTGATGTCACATGATGCACTAGAAGAATTTTTTTTTACTTTTTAATTTTTCCCCCATAATTTACCTGAAAATCGAAATTCGATTATTTAATTTTATTAAATTTGGTTAATCAAACGCATGTACCAAACGATTCTGAAAAAATAAGCATTTTGAAGCCTTTTTATGCACAACTGAGAAGTCGCGGATTCGGTCCCCATACATCCGTCCATGTACCAATGGGATTTTATAATAAAAAAATATATGTACATCCGACAAACCGTACAAAGAGGCTCGTTAGGTATAGCCTCAAAAAATCTTCGGCTAAATGAGGAAGACTTTCTGGGTCCCTGGGGCCGTCAACGACTTCTCTCGATCTTTGCATACTTTTCTTGCTTCATCCACATCCATACATCGTTTCAGACATACACGTCTATTTTTAGTACTACGTATTTGACCTTTTTTAAGGACGTCAGATATTTGATTAATGAAAGTTCGTCTTGGTCGCCCTTTCCTTGTTGGTCTGTTCGGTTTATTTGCTTCGTTATTCTTTCACCACAAATTCGTTCAATATGTCCAAACCATCTCAGCATTCCCCTTTCAATACGGTAGATGACAGGGTAAACAAAATATTATTCTATTTAGTCCGTCATTTAGATTATCAAAAAATATTGAACACGTATTTTTTCTTTTGTCAATCAAACAAAAAATGACAGAGATAAAGCCCGTCAAAGTTTGGGAGTGGGGGCTGGTGACGTCACGCCTTGCTAAAAATTGTACCACGGCGTGACGTCACGCGGAACTTTAGCGGGCTATATCTTCATAATTTTTTGTTTAATTGACAAAAGAAAAAATACGTGTCCAATATTTTCTGATAATTAACTGACGGACTAATAAGAATTTTTTAGTCATCATGCCTATTTTATGGACAACTGAAATATTTCAATTGGAATTCAATAGAATTCAGGTGAAAATGATTAGCGAAAAATTATATTGAAAGTCATCGGGCAAAGTTCGAACAATAAACGTCCTGGCGTCGGGAAAGTTACAATGTTTAATGGAAAAGTTATATTTGTCGACGTATGTGCCTGCGCTGAGTGGGAATTTAAATTAATGTTCACGCCTGTTTTTTGATGGGATATACTAACTTATCTAAATTACGTCAATTCATCTAATTTGTTTACGCCAGTTCATAAATAATTTGTGCATAGTCACATATTATAAAACAAAGTACCCGTCTGTCTGTATGTGCCCTTTTCAAGAAAAAACTACTAAAAACTAGCTTTTTAAATTCGTCCGGCTCATACGAAAATCCCATATAAAAAAAGCACTTGTGTTCTTCACGAATTTTTCAATTTTCAGGAAAACTTGCCAATTTTTCCTTCCCTAAACACTTTTGTAATTTTATTGTTCTTTGAGTCTAGAGTTAGGTATTTATTGCCCCCCCCTCCTCCAAAATAAAATCCTGGATCCGCCCCTGGTAAAAATCATACTCTTAAGAACCCTCTTACGTTTGAAGCCTTCAATAAATATCTAGTAACTCCTTGGCGCAAATAAAGAAATAAACATGGTGACAAAAAAACAGGAAAATAAGAAAATTAATTGTCTCCATTTATACCCTTCAAGAACAGATTTAGGAAATCCCTTCACATGTGTGCTTCTAGTTTTTTCTCTCATCAAATTACAATATTCACATTTTCTGGAATACGAATGCTTGGAAAAAATTGGATGGAATATTATTTTTTCCGTGCGTTTAAAGAATGTATAACGAAGGGGGGGCGGGGTTCGACTATTTCGGGAAGAGGTTTTTACATAGTATGTGTAATAAAGCGTATTGACCGCATCCGGAATGATGTAATTAGAGAAGAATGCGGAGTGAATGAAGATGTTGCGACTAAAATTAAGAAAAATACGTTGAAAGAATGAAGGATGAAAGATTAACTAAAAAGGTTTATATGGTTAAAGTGAAAGGAAATTCTGGCGGAGGACGACCTAGGTGTACTTTTAATAAACATATAAAAAATATAAATCGTTGGCAATATTAAAAGTACACACAATCGCCGAGCGTGTTTGAAAGGTATGATGAATATAAAAGAAGCGAAAGAGGTATGTCAGGGTCGTAACAAATGGCATTCGATTGTATCTGCCTACCATTCTTAGGATAAAAGGCGTGATGATAGAATAGATAGATAGATAGATAGATGGGGATTTCGGAGGGTTTTGGACCACAGCTAATTTTGAATTTAAATGACTAATTTGATGAAAAAAACTAGAAACACATGCCTACTATAGTAACGAGTGATCTGTTGAGATACATTTTTCTTCGCGGGTTGCCTTACCGCTTCAGAAACCGTGTTACATTCTCAGGGTACCCAGCGGAAGACCAAGTCTCCATCTTTTAGCCGATGGTATCTGTGAGGCTATAGCTAACGAGTGGCCAGTTCTGTTGAGGTATATTTAGATGGAAAAGCCTCTAAGTGTGGTTTGTCGGATTAAAAAACGCCATTGGTACATCGAACCGTAGCCACCAAGGTATTTAATTTCAAAATCTAAGCTCCAAACCATTATTATTTTGAGTGATGCAACATTAACAAATGTAAGAATGGTTATATCGTTCATAAAATTTGAAATAAAGCTCTTTCCGTGTGACCCGACAAAGTTATTTGGCAATTCTAGTTTTGGCAATGCTCTGTGTAAAGTTACACGTTAATGTACAGCCAGGGAAATGGATTTGGGTGGTGTTCCTGAAACGTTTGGGAAAACTATTACAGTGTTACAGCCCCGCCCTCTCTTCGCACGGGTAGAAAAGTTGTTTTTTGAAGTTGAAATTTTAAGTTTGCCAGGGGAACGTGATATTTTCCCGGAACAAAAAGTTGCCTATGTCACTCCCCAGCGGTAAGATTCAGAATGAGTACTATAACGCAAATAGGAGTTAAATAGTACGTATGTACCAGGTACTGGCTGCATTTCCCCGCTGAATCGCGATGCTGATTCGTTGAGCGAGGAAGGAGCCAGTCCTCTCCTCTTGTCACCAGCTGGGTTAGCATATATTTTGACAGCGACACTTTCGTTTCGGTCGAATGGCCTTGAACAGGCCAAAACGTTCATGTCCAACAAGGACCGGCCAGAGATAGCCCGGGGCCGAGAGGTCCGGCCCAACAATGTGCGTGCAAATTTGCTATGCCGGGCAAAGACAAGTACACAGAATTTGCCCGCACATTGTTGGGCCGGACATTCTCGGACCGGGCATGTCCTGCACAAGAACGCCGAGCAATTTGCTTGGCCGGACAAAGACAAGTACACAGAATTTTCCCGCACATTGTTGGGCCGGACCTCTCGGCCCCGGGCTATCTCTGGCCGGTCCTTGTTGGACATGAACGTTTTGGCCTGTTCAAGGCCATTCGACCGAAACGAAAGTGTCGCTGTCAAAATATATGCTAACCCCGCAGAATATATGATCAGTCGAGGGGATATATCTTTAATAAACTTTTTTGGTATTTGAACCCCACGGACATAGAGTTTCTACACCAAACGGCACAAATTTGTAGTTTTCAATAATGGAACTATATTTGCGCCGTTTGTTAGACTCTGCGATTTCCGCCGCAGCTCCCGCTTTGATTGCTGTTTCCCTGAGAAGAGACGGGACTAATCTACGAGTAAGGGGCTAATGTGTCCACGCACGTAGCATCCCATACAAGGACCCGACCTCGCTCCCAGGGAATCAGAGTAATTTCATCGGGTATCTTGCCGTCTTCCAGGATTATTCCCGTTGGCTCTAGGAGAGCAGGGACTTCTATTGACGCAAGAGCCCTTTTGATTTTGTTGTAGTGGTATTGGATTTTGTTGTGGTGTCCAGGATTATTTATGAACCCATCTAACTCCCAGCCCCATTTTTAAATCCTGGATCCGTCCTTGGATCAGAGGCACCCATGTGCACATTTAGTCACTTGTCCATATCCTGTTGATCAAAAGGCACTATTTTCAGAAGTCTTGGCGGAAGCCGGCTTTACGCATGAGAAGTCGATTAGAAAAAGCCGTAGTTCGCTCATGCTTGAGTTCTAAAAATATACATATCGAAAACTATCAATTACTTGAGACTTTGGCTGCGTAGGAGACCATACAAAAATATATCTAAGTTCTACCTATATTTATTAAATGATACTAAAGCCTAAATTAAAACCGAATCCCAAAATTCTTCAAACTAAAAAATGAGCCCGAACTCGTTTCGTTACAGAGTTTCTCTAGCCACATTCCGGCTCCATCATCAGGACCCTGGACATCATGTAGGACCAGAGTATTTTTTAAGACAATTGAAGAGCCCAAACAAATCCCGCTAAAAACAGTTTTATTTATCTGCATTAATTAAGACATCAAACACTAAACTTTTAGAAAGCCATATCGAATTTGTAATTCAGAACCGAACGAATATCGAACAAGTAAGCGCTCAGCTAAACTTTTAACGAATTCACCGCCATTTGCATGAGAAAGCTTAATGATTCCTAATTTTGAGAGCACTAGCTGTTTGTATTTTGTATTAATTTTAATTAACAAAAGTATCAGTTACTATCGGAATACAAAAAGGTTAAAGGTTAAATACCACTCGCTAGGTTGCTTCAATTATCACATTTGTTGCACATGGACTTGCCTGAAAACTTATTTCCCTCTTGGCACAATAGCAAGTAGTGTCAAGTAACGGTAAGTTGCCTAAATCAGGTAATTTTGTGCTGCATGTGCCGAGAACATGGTTAGCTGTAAGCATGGTTAGCTGGTGTCCATACAAAAATTTTAGGGATGACTCTCCATACATAGAAAGGGGCCATACATAAATTACGTCACACGAATTTCATGATTTTTTTGACCCCCCTCGTCTTTGTCATAGGTCACATTTATGGGACCCCCCTCCCCTCCCTGGTGTGACGTCACATATTTTGCAATTTTACACCAAGAACTGAATATTTGTATAGAAGGTTTAATTATATTGTAATTACATCGTAGTGTTTAGAAGATGATTCCTGCTAAAAAATATAAGTCGTTGTCAATAGCAGTCAAGAAGAAAACTCGAAGAAGTTGGAAAAGGTGATAAGAAAACTGTTGTTGCTAGAAGGTTTTACATTCCACTCAGTACGAAAGTATGAAAAATAATTCGAACCTTTTACTAATTCAAAAAAAAATTCAAATTATTTAGTAAGTCCTTCCAACTAAACTTGGAATTATCAAAAGGCAACTCTATAGCCTACAGAATATAGAATTTTTTATATAAGTTTTTTGTTTATTTATTAATATTTAGATTCTAATACTTTAGATTTTGACATGTGACGTCACAAAGCTTATGACCCCCCCTACCCCTTGTTGACCCCCTCCCTCCCCCTAGACCTGTGTCGTAATTTATGGATGGCCCCAAATGAAGAAGCAAACCTTTTTAGGGTTTCGTACATCCTAAACGGAACCATTATAGGATCACTGTTATGTCTGTCTGTCTGTCTATCTATCTGTTACAGGTTATTTTCTCCGAATCTACTTGATGAAAAGGTTGCAATTTGGTACATATATGTAGAGTTTGATGACCCAATCACGGACGTGTAGCGAAAAATCGTATTTTGATTTTGGAGGTTAATTTTGGGGAAAAAATTAATTAAAAAATGTTTTCAAGTGCGTTATGTGACATATCAAATGAAAGGGCTCATAACGAAATACAAATATATTTTTTTATAATTTTAAAATGCATATTTTAATTATATTAAAGAAAATATACATAAATTGAGCGTTCGCGCCTTATCTCCAAAATTACTGAGTCTAAAATTTTGAAAGAAATAGGAAATAGGCTCGCTCTTAGTTTACAGGAAACCCTAAACGTAAAACTTGTCTGAAAGTTCTCACGGAAAATAATTTTTTTTGTAAATTTCTTTATTTTCATGAATTTACCCTCTTATTTGTAAATCACGAGCGTAAGACGTCTCCAAAAATTCATAATAAAATGCATCCGCGTTAATGGTTACTGATCCGCCCCTTTACGTCGTAGGATAATGTTATATAGCCTATAAACAAAATCTTCAGCTTTGTTATTAGTACCTATAGATTTATGGGTTCAGAGAGTTCCCGAGGTCTCGATTCGATGGAATCTCTACGCGTACTCGCAACTTCGCAATTTTAAAATCCCAAAATCAAACAATTCAATGAAACTCCAGGAATCGTTTTCATGTCAGCGATAAAAAATTGAGACTTGACATAGTTTTGGGTAAAATCAATATTTGGAATCAGAGATGGGACCACACAGTTTAGAAACCGACGTTCGTCAAGCACCGCATCCTATTTTCATGTCTATTGTAAACCCTGACACTTTTAGTTCAAAAGTACTTCAGCATCACATTTTGAAACATCTTAAAGTTATCATAAAGACATTGAGTGTTACTCCAACTTCGTAGAGTCTGTCTACAGTTGAACTTGTTTTTGACTCAAAGCACTTATCAACACTTTTAGCGTTTATATCTTTCCAATGGCTTTATTTACAAAAATCCTGTAAATATTTGCGAAATTAAAACGAAACTAAGTCTAGTAACTTTTTGCTAAATTTTAATTAAATCATCGACTCGCGCGCTGGGGGTTTCGTACCATTCCGTTTTCGGTCACAACTCAGACTGGATTTTCGTTTGGATTTCCTATAATTATTATTTTTGACTAATGGACAACATTTCATTTTTTTAATCACCCCTTTTTATTACTTTTATTAAAAATATATTAAAAAATAAGTTACACGTATTTTTATATTTTATTTTTGGTTGAGTTTTTATATTTTTAATTTCATTATGATTTTTTATAAATTCTGAGGACTTATAAACTAAAAACCTTAGCTAGGACTAAAATTAAGAAATATAAACTGTCACCCAAAGAAAGTGACTGATAGTGTCAGTCAAGCCACAGAGTATACGTTATAGAAATGCAAAGAGTATAATATACCGTGTTCAAAATAGGTGTTGCCGTAGCCGGAACTCAAATCGCCTACAACATTATTCATAATGTATATAATAATACTAGCTTTTGTCCGCGGTTTCACTCGTAAATATATTTCCTGTGATAGCCCATTCGAAACTAGCAAAACTTCCAAAAAATATTATATAAAAGAAGTATTTTTATAATTATATTTAAAGAATAATTATTAATTTAGCTTCAAATGGAATAAAAAGGGTAAAATTAATAGAAGGCAACACCTGAGTTCAATAACTAACAACTCTGCTAACAGACATTAGTATTTTTAAATTAGAGGGTTAGCACAGATTAGGGCACCTATTAATCCTTATTTTTCAATATTTCAGTATTTTTAAAATAACTCGAAAATTAAAGGATATAAAAAATAAAAAATAATAAAAATAAGCTTTCTAGCATGTAATTTCCAAACGGTTTTCGAATTTTGGTACTTTACGAAAAATGAAATGTTGTCCATTAAAAAATCATAAAATATTTTTTATTTAGAATTTTAAATAAGCTACAAAAAACCGCGATGTTATATAAATGAAGGTTTACGGTATAACAGCGCTTTAAAAAAATAAGAGTTTTGTGATATAGGTATTATGAAAGATAAAACAGGGGGCAAAATAATACTTTATTCTACCACCCATATTTCCTATTCAATAAAACCAATTGAATAAATAACGGCTATTTCAATTAGATATACTGGATAAAATATGCTAAACTACAGTGACACAGGTGGATTATTTACAGAGAAATTGGGAATAGTTTATCCCACATACAAATTAGGGATCCTGGCCTTTCTCGAGGACGCTTTTTGATCTGCATACATTCCGCATGGTTATCACAGGGGCGAAAAGCGGCCCATGGAGAGTAGTTCTGCTAGACCTTGTTAATCAAAATTATTTCAGCCATTTTGGAACTTAATGAAAAAAAAACAGAGTTTGTGTATTGATCGTAAATAACCGGACCAAGATAATTAGACTAAGACCAAAAGCATGAGATTAATACAACAATTTTCAAAATTTATTTTATTTTGTTACATAATCCTAGATCAGATAGTACCTACACCTAAATATCCACCAAGGTAAGTTTACGAGTATTAATGCACAGCCTAGTTCCAGTTGCCGCATCGTAGACCTCAAAAATCCCCCAAAATCCCAAATAAATCCCCCGGATATATATTGAATAATGCCGGATGTCCGCGCGTGTAGGCCCACATTTTTTCATTTTTAACTAAGTTCCCCGATCTCTTTAACGATTAATTGACAAATGGATTTTTTATCGCTGCGTCATGATGCCGTCAACAAGGATTACGTGCTGGGATTTTATATTATTTTACAGTGCTCATTTTTAGGGTTCCGTAGATTTTTTAATGTGTAATATCTTAGCTTTCGCTATATATGTGGCATAAAGTAGAGAAACCTATTAAATGGTGCCTTAATATCTGAATGACGTCACTTCGGTCTCGTGACGGTCCGTTTTTCTATGATGACTCGCGATCCTGAAGCGTGTGTCACAAAGCTAAAGTTTTCAAGATTAAAATAGTCTAAATTGTGACTAAAATGAAAAAAGAGTTAACATACGCTGGTTTGGACACGTTGAAAGAATGAAAGATGAAAGATTGAAAAACAGGTTTATATGGCTGATAAAAGGAAATGCTGGCAGAGGACGACCTAGTGTAGCTAGATCCACTTGACACTGTTGAACAGAACAGATGACAAGCCTGTTGCTGCATATAATGGACCTAGATTATATCCGTTAAGGATCCGTGGCTCTCAGTCATCTTGTATCTGTCAAAAATGTGGCAAATCTCAGTTAATCCTGGAAACGTGAGTTTATTTATACAACATTTCCTCACCACACAATGATAGTTATTATTTGAAATTGGATTGAGCCATATTTTTATTATTTAGAGTTCTAAAGAGCCTTTGCGTTTTGGAAATTATGGCTATTTAGAAATCTTAATAATGAATATATGACTCAATCCAATTTAAAATAATAACTATCAACTGTGTGCTGAGGAAATGTTGTATAAATAAACTCACGTTTCCAGGATTAACTGAGATTTGCCATATTTTTGACAGATACAAGATGACCTTGACCAGCTCTCCTTAAGTAGGTACCTATTTTTGTTTTATCTTGATGTTATCCCAATACAAAACTAGTTATAAGATTAAAACACAATTGACAGAAATATATTAAAAATCGGTACTTGCAGGAAAAGCAGTGATTCAACAGTTCAACAGGCAGAAATTATTATAGATATATATTTTCATAGTAATACCCCAGAATTCAGCAAAACCGCTTTAACAGCACTAAGTGCACTTAAATCTAGAATCTAGATAAATGGAATAACCCGAAGGCCAGCTATCGATTATATATAATTAAGTTGACGCATCACAGCGCAACGAACTCAGTTTTACGCGCGGCTTATTTTGTCCATATCTCTTTAGAAACATGTGAGCGGGATGGACTACTATTAAAATCGATAAGGTAACCAAGGATAAGATAAGATAGACCAATACTCACATACCAGAAATTTGAGAAAGAAAGATTTCTCAACAACATCGGTAAGTATTTTTAAAAAACACGAAAAGGACTTCGTGTTTTTCGGCTTTACTATGTTTTTACAAAAACTATTAGAATTATGAAATTCTAGTTAGTGTATTCTTAAAATATGTGAAATGATCTATCTTTTAATGTCGAGAAAATTTAAAATTAGTAAATATATTAAGAGAACTCGAGGCGCAAACTTGACTGAAATACGCGTGAAATTTAGGATTTTCAAGTGTATTTTCTTTCCATGGGAAACTTTAGAATTTATTTATTTATCTTTTTCATTTACCGTGGCATCAAAATCCATTCATAAGTTTAACAACACGTTACCTAATCTATCTATCTATCATCACACCTTTTATCCCAAGAGGGGTAGGCAGAGCCAATCGAATGCCATTTGCTACGATATTTTTTCGCTTCTTTTATATTCATCATACCTGTCATACATGTGTCGTGGGTAGGGTAGCCAGGATGGGTACACACGCTGGCCGGGTAGGTAGATATATCAGGAAAACTCGAAGTAAACTTTCACCATTCGTTTATTGTCGTTTCCAAGTAGAAGAAGGTCGAATTAGCATGGTAGTAATAAGGAAGCTGAAGAAAGGACGTAGGAAGGAGAAGAAAGGAGCGCACTGTAATAAAAATGAACTACACATTACTACAGGGCGTTAAGCTATTGAAGTAACACAATACAAAATATGATAAAATTACTTACAATACTTATTTGCGCTCCTTTTATATAAACATGTTTGTTATTGAATACTGACTCAATACATTTTATTTAGTTGATCAAATAGAAATATAATAAATTTTACAATTGTCAGAGTGACAGGTGACTGCCTAAGTCAAAAGTTTGTGAAGGAATGAGCAATATTTTAATTAGGTAATAGGTTCTACACATCGAATATTTGAAAATAAAATACAATGTTCTATTGAATAAAAATGAACAATACCGTTTTCAAAATTAAAATAAATGCTATTTATGATGGCCAGCTTATAAGCGGCCAGGAAAATAAGGTCGTATCATCACACATGCTCGGCCATTTTTTACAAATGTTAAATAAAAGTACACAAAGGTCATTTCCTTTCACTTCAGCCATATAAACCTTTTAGTCAATCTTTCATCCTTCATTCTTTCAACGTGTCCAAACCAGCGTAAACAAACTACTTTTCTTCATTTTAGTTACAACATCTTTCACTCCGCATTTTTTTCTTGTTCAATTCAATTTGACATTGTTCTGGATGCGGTCCATATGCTTTTTATCTCACAATCTACGTAAAGACCGCATTTCCACTGCTCTTACTTTCATGCTTGTTATTCCATACCAAAGTTTTGCTTACTTAAGAGTGTAGTGTACCGCGTCCATGTCCATACAAACGGAGAAAACGTTTTACTACCCCTAAATATCATTTAATTTTAACGATTTTGTAATATGTTACTGACATAATGAAAAACTACGTACGTATTTTTTCCTTTTTTCAAAATTCGTAATAGGTCAAAAGTTATAATCCCCTCAAATCTCGGTTTTTTTTGATTCATAACTTGCTCGTAATAAACCGTCTGTATTTGAGAAACAAAGCAAAATTTCAAAAAAAGCAAAACGTACGTACGTAGATTATAATCTGCTAAAACGTTTGACACCAAAATTATAAGGTTTCGTTATAGTTTAGTAGGTGTAAATCGTTTTCGCCCAAAACGCAATTTTCAACGAAAAACATACCTACGAACACCCACGAGCTGCAGTGCTCTCTGTCGCACTGATGCCCGGGGGAAGAGTGCGATTGAGACAGAATATGATTTTCTAAATACCTATTTCGCTGCGTACGTTGAGCTACACGATCCTCTTAAGTAAGTGATGGAACTAAATGATTTTATGAAATAAATATTCAGCTTTTTGTACTCCAGTCTGCATTATTTGTCACCATAAACAAAAATCCCCCATTCTATGCAAGTGATGTGATAGATAGAAGTTTCAAGTTTCAATAGCTTAAATATCGTAGTCGGATTTCGTAGAGCTTTCAAGAGGATTGAGAGAAGACAAAGAGCTTCAATTTGGACGTAAATCGTTTTAGTTCTCTGCAAGTTTTTAATACCGCTGCCAACTGAGGTAACCGTAAACTAGGTAGATATTTTAACTCTTTTGTGGTACTACGAAATTTAAGTTCGACCCAAAAGTGGCAAAGGTATTGAGATGAACTTCCCCTCATAACGTTGGTTCTATTCTAATTACATGCTGCAGCTATATGTAAATTACTCAATATCTATACTTCATGGGTTCAAAATTAAAATTATTTTCAAAAGACTAATATATTAAACATGATATAAACGAAATATTTTTTTCAAAATTAGTTACATATAAGATTTATGAAACCCTGAAAGTCCTAAATTTTTCGCATATTTTTAACCGTACACAAAGTAGGTACTCGGTTTTTACATACCTAATACTCATAAAGCCGAAGTCCGTTTCGTATATTATCGCAAGAGAGGTTTTGTTGAGTAATCGTACTTTCTCATGTTTCTGCTACGTGAATCTTGGTCTATCATATCTTATCCTTGGTTATCTTATCGATTTTAATAGCATTTCATCTCGTTTACATCTTTCTAAAGAGATGTGGACAAAATAAGTCGCTTGTAAAACTAAGTCCGTTGGACCTTACTACAAAACAGTGTTCAACAAGTGTTTTGTTTTGTCATTATGTTTTATCACTCTCTTACAAATCTGTCATTCGATATGAAACGATAAGACAGAACTATGTTTAAACTATACACTTGGGACATACAGGCAATAATTGCAAAAACGGTCATATAAATATCAGGTATTGGTATCAAGAAATGAAATCAGAGACAGAACTTCAATTTAAAAATATTCTTATCTTTCAGTATACATTTAATAGTTATTAAAAAATACTAGATGACCCGTGCGATTACTTCACACCGTTATTAGTGCTGTCAATATTGTTGTCATAGTTCAACTGATCTCCAATAGATGGCGTATTTAACAAAATAAATAAATTAGTCTAATTTTAAAAGAAACATAATCTTTATTTGTTGGCATTAACTTTGATACATTTGATACCGACAAAAAGCACCTTTGAGAAATAATATAAAGAAATTGAAATTATGTCTATGTTTTTTAACATTGGAAATGTTTTTTCGTTCGCTTCAGTAAGGGCCCCTATTTCAGGAAAAGTCCTTTATGCCTGATATCTCCGGAAGTTGTAGGTCACTATAGATGATTGAGGTGTCAAAATGTTTGTATAGACGAGGTCTATAATATAAAACTTATGCAATATACAAAAAAAAAAATGAGTCGTGTAGTTTTTGAAATATAAAAAATGTTTCTAAAATGTTCAGTCTTATTTATGTTTTTTTTTAATTCTACATGTACTTACGTCTTCAGAAAGGTTAGGTTAGGTTAAATAATAAAAAATGTTGTGGCTTCTTAGTGGACTGTTATTGAGGTAGACCTGGAGACAGGATATATGTGGAAGTTCTGGAACAGGATATTTCTGCACTAACCTGTGAGCTATGACGCTGCGACCTGCACTGACCTACTCTCCTCCGCTGGATTTGTTTCCTCTTCTTTACACTAGCCTGCTGGCTGTTACTTAGATAAACTTTATGCGGATTGCGAAATATAAAAAATATTGTAACGATGCGTGCGTAGTAAGTCGTAATTGCGAGTAATTTTGGTTTAATTAGAATAAATTCAAATACTGCCGAACGGGTTTTCTTGCCACTAGAGCGACTGTCAGTCATTTCAGCCGCAGTCAAACGCGATCAATCAGTGCGGATTTAGGAGAAAAAAAGGGAACGTTGGTATGCTCGTTCATACAGCCAGTCACAACAAATTGGCGCAAACAAAAATTGTTAGAGTTGTATTGATTTTAATATCAAAATTTAAAAGGGCCTTAACACGAAACACACTGACTCTAGACTAATTATGAGTTTTTCATTAAAATAATTTGCCTTTTAAAAAAATGTGTACCGACTTCAAAAATTATGTACCTACTGATAAGTATGCTTTCCGAAAGCAAATGCACAAGTCACTATAAAAAAACCCAAATCGCTTCTAGTGTGCCTATAAAATTTGAAGAGTTCTCGATTTCTCTAGGATCCCATCATCAGATCCTGACCTGATGACCATGGAAAGTATACCCTTTCAAACAAAATTTAAAAAATACCCAAATCGCTTCAAGTGTGCCTATAAAATTTGAAGAGTTCTCGATTTCTCCAGGATCCCATAATCAGATCCTGACCTGATGACCATGGGACCACCTGTGAAGTATACCCTTTCAAACAAAAAAAAATTGTTCTAAATCGGTCCAGGCGTCTTCAAGTAAACGGGGAACATACCTACATAAAAAATCCTTGTTTTGAAGTTCTGTTAATAATGAAATATCTGTAATAAATGAACCAACAGAGAATCCCTATTTAATATTAACAAGGTATTTAGTTAGCGACGATAACGGGTGTTTCAATCCTCCACAGTTATGCCACGTCACGAGCGTTCTACATTTTACTTTGATACTTTCATGGCAGGTAGCTCTTTTCGTAATCTACTTGCTTTCCGGCTTTGCCTGTGGAGATTTTTATTTCACTCTGTTTCTAATTCTCATTCTAAATGATCCCTGAAATCAATCAATATCCTTTCAGTGGTTTCGGAGCCTATTCTGGACGAACATTGGGACAGAAAAGCTGGTTGTAGAAAACTGCATATTTATCACCACAGAGGGCGCTCTAGGCGAGACTTCCTTCACTTTCTGTCAAAACTGTCATACGCCATACAAAATATAATATAAAATTACTTATTGCGTTATATATACTATGACTAGGTGTGCTGAATATTATTAGTAGTACATAGGTGTACACATAGACAAAGTAGCAATCATGTTCTTTAATAAGAATCGAGACTGCCATACATTGAAGGGTCGATCAACTATTCTTTGTAAAAATCTTGTCCTTCCGAATAAAAATTATATATCTCTTAAAATGTACCAATAAACTAAAAATTTATATCTTTAACAGTAAGTTAGAATACAAAGCATTGATTTTAAAAATCATTTAAATATGAAATTTAATTTTTTTTTAATAAAATTTATGGTAACTTAGTTGACAAGTTATCCTTCCCATACAAATTAGTCCTGTCCCCACGACTAGTTCACTTGTTTTTTGACTCATTAATTTGAAAATATTGTATAAAAGGGAAATCATTTGAATATTTTGTCATAAACTACAATATTTTCCAAATTCTATTACATTTTTTCCAGATTTTTTATATTTTATTTTGCAATTTAAAAAAAATAATAACAAACTGTCCTCAAATTGCTATTCAAATTGGTGTCAACTAAGTTACAGCCCATAAAAGTATAAATATAAAAACATAGATGCTCTAGTAGTCACAAATGAACCAATGCATGTCTGAGAATGATGCAATCGCATTCAACCATTTTGTTTGCGCGGTTGTATCCTGCTAGTCGCCCGCCAGTCGTTCAAGGAAGAAGGTGTGTTTATTTGGTGTCACCTAAGTTGCTGTCTAAAAAGTGGTAAATATACATTGGTTTTATTTATTAATACTTGAATTTTGTTATAATTGTGTCTTAGTTGCAATATTAGTAAACATATTCCTGTTTATTAAACAAGATAGCGAGAACGTGGCTATAACATACAAAATTGTCTCCTGTGTTACCGGTCACCTAAGTTACTATGATGGTAACTTAAAAGACATTATGATAACTTAAAAGACATCGTGGTCATTTAAGTAACATTGAAGCCCTGTGAAGCCCACTAATTAAATTGAAATTAGTTGTGATATTATTGACATAGTTCGTTCATCTCCTTTGTCATCTGATGATGAAGTTCCTTTAAGCCAATATATACCCACACATAATAATTTCCCAATAATTTACGCAGATTTAGCAGCACATACACATCGTACAAACATTTACAATGTTATTTACGGTTCGGGTGATGTTTCAGAAGAAGAAAATCAGCCTTCTTGTTCCAACGTAGGTAATGTACTGCCACATCGTGGAAATTTTTTGTTGGTGAAGGTTCACACGGGTAAGAATAATACGTATACTTATGCAAGCAAAGCATTAGGAGATATTGAAAACGATGGCGAGATTAAAGTCATGTTTCTTCGGGCTGTGAAATCGGATACCAAATTTCGATTAGACGAAAAAGATATAGCGTATGTAAAATTCCATGACATTATAAATATTCTTCCTGAACCCAAAATAGTCAATGACAAAGGTCAAGTTTACTATAAATTTGAAGAATCTTTAGATATTTTTGAAAAATGACTGTCTTGATGTTTATATTGATAGGATAACACTTTTTAAGATGACTGATTATTTTTGTTAAGTGAAAGAAGCTACTCGTATTATGTTATGATTGATTATTACTTTTATACGAAAAATAATTATGTTTTTTTGTCGTTTTGGTTTATTACAATAAATATTTTTTCGTTTCTTTTTATTATATAATTGTTTAATTTACCTAGACACCTGTAGTTATTACCTTGCAGTTCCGAAGTCAGTATTGCAACGGTAACATTAGAGACAAATGTCACTTATGTTACCATGTTGTCCCTTGGCGTTAATTCATAGTATTTTGAAATAGTTTACAGTCCTTAGTTCATGGTTAAGAAGTTAAGGGTAATAAACTCTTTCTAAATATAAACTAGTATGTATAGGTAACACACATGATACGTGTTGGCGGATTACCGATTTATTTTGAAAAATACCTTTTAAAATATGTTTGGGTAACATAAGAGACACAATGTCGTGCATTATTGTTCACAATTTGCTTATTAGACCTTACCATATACATACGAATGAAAGTTGTCAGGTAAATCTTTGAAACAAAGTAATTATAATATATAAATTGAGCCTGAAAATATAACTAATTAAGGTAACTTAGGGGACTACATTTAAGCCATCAAGTGTCAAAAACCTAAAAATAAGAGAGAAAAATTAAAAAAACTGTACTGTCAATGACTGAATAATAGGGATTAATATATATCCTAATAAATTGTATAAGAAAAATAAAAAAAATCTAACATTTTTATTTTCGTTTTATTTTTTTCAAAAAGCTGTGAAATGTACAAAGAATAGTTGATCGACCCTGAAATGAAATCAAACTTAGGGCCGAAAGGTACTGCCAACCTAACAACATTAAGGCGACGTCTCCGTACATTTTCTCTGAAACGTCTATTTTTTTGTCGCTAAATGTGGACATATCAAGCCATTTTACAAGTCCGAAAAAAAATTTGTGAATAGTGAAATATATAAAGAAAATATATAAATAATAAAATATTATTAAATCTTTGTAGTATCTTTAAAAAAAAAATCGCAAGTTACAGCACGAAAATAATTTTTGCTCTCAAAATTCTCAATATTTTGAGCGACAACTAACGTTAAAAAAAAACTATATTGTAGGAAAATCAATGTACTAAAGACATTGCTTAAAAAATGGCAAATTAATAGCGTGTTTATTTTTTAATTAATTGAAAAGCCCGAAATTCCGTAAATATCGGCAGATGGCGGACAGATACCGCCGGCAGCGGACGTGTCCCGGACGCTCTGGTGAACTCGCCTGATTATAAATTAGCGATGTTTTTCTCGTAATCCTATTGTCTGTCCCTTTCACACCCGAACTTAAACGTCTACCACTATCCCGCTCTAGCTATCTTATTAGAAACAGCGGGCTTTCTATACATACTAATACTACTTAGTTTTTAATAAACTACCATATGTATCGGTTTTGCCTGTGTAAATATCTGAATTTATACCTACTTAGGTCTTGATGGACTAGGCTTTTCCCGGCTTTACCTATGTAAATAGGTAACTTATACCTACTAAGTTTTTCATAGACTACCCTAATGTCTCGGCTTTGCCTGTGTAAATATTTTACTTTATACCTACTTAGGTCTTGATGGACTAGGTTTTTCCCGGCTTTGCCTGTGTAAATATCTGACTTTATACCTACTTAGGTATTGATGGACTAGGGTTTTACCCGGCTTTGTCTATGTAAATAGGTAACTTATACCTACTTAGTTTTTCATAGACTACCCTATGTCTCGGCTTTGCCTGTGTAAATATCTGACTTTATACCTACTTAGGTCTTGATGGACTAGGCTTTTACCCGGTTTTGCCTATGTAAATAGGTAACTTTATACCTACTTAGTTTTTGATAGACTACCATATGTCTCGGTTTTGCCTGTGTAAATGTCTGACTTTATACCTACTTAGGTCTTAATGGACTAGGCTTTTATCCGGCTTTGCCTGTGTAAATAGGTAACTTTATACCTACTTAGTTTTTGATAGACTACCATATGTCTCTGTTTTGCCTGTGTAAATGTCTGCCTTTATACCTACTTAGGTCTTAATGGACTAGGCTTTTACCCGGTTTTGCCTATGTAAATAGGTAACTTTATACCTACTAAGTTTTTGATAGACTACCATATGTCTCGGTTTTGCCTGTGTAAATGTGGTGTTTTATACATACTTAGGTCTCAATGGACTAAGCTTTTACCCGCCTTTGCCTGTGTAAATAGGTAACTTTATATCTACTTAGTTTTTGATAGACTACCATATGTTTCGGTACTGTTTAGATATATTTACTGTGGCCGAGTGTAAGTATAAAAGGTTATGTACATACGTAAGCTTAATTTCTGTACTCTCACTGTTTTGTAGTATTCGGCCGTAGTGCTAATACAAAATAAGAAAAGAGGAACACCGGGACGAGGAGTAGTGTATAGGCAGAGCGTATGCTACGTGGCAGGCACGCTGAGCGGTTGTATTACTCCATCTTTTCTTTTTACATTGATTGAAGATATTGAATAATAAGGATTTTGTATTATAATTTCAAATATTATACTTACTCAGAGTCAAAAGTATGTTTTTTTATATTCTTCTTACGTCGTTTTCTAATACAAATCTTACGTAGTTCTTTATTCCTTTTATTACCCATTATTTACACTAAACTATAAATTACTACTTATTAGTTAATACTTAATAAAATAAACTATAATATAATCACAAAAAAATACAAAATAAAAATAAATTGTGTAACGAGATTTTATCAACAAATTTACACGATATGAGAGGAACGTGCACTTTCTAGACGTCTCAAGTCAACGGCTGTGACGCGAAATAGTCGCGCGGGATATGTTCGCGCGTGCATCATTTTATGAATACAGCGTGTTTGATATTTCTCTCCCTCACAAAGTTTTATAGACCAATGAAAAAATATTTTTAGTAGGATGTATCTACCTACACTAGTAAGGGCATGTAATAATCTCAATATTCTGATTATCAATATTCCGGTATATATCTTCCATAATACCGATAATTATTACGTACTAGTTTTTATAATATTTTCTGATTCTAATAAAATAACACACTGAAATACAATGTTTATTTTAAATTATATTACTTTATTTGATATTTTATTTCTTCTTAAATTATCTCTGAATAAAATATAGATTTGGTACCTACTATTGGCCACGCACTCGAAATCCACAGTTTACTTACTACTCTAAACAAAATAGGACGTTTGAAGAAGAGGCAGTGTTTATTGGCTTGTGATTGTGATAAAGAAGAAAAATACATCATGCAACTTTTAATTTAAATTAATTTAATACTTAAAATTTCACTCAGTAAATTTTAAAAGATTTTTTCTAACAAATAAAAATAAAGCTTCTAAAGTATAAATAAACAAAATGAAATAGTGATTTTAAATTCACACATTGGTTATAATAATTGTTCTAGATGTAACATCATTACAATGGAATAAGTTTTTATACCTATTCCTTTCGAACAAACAACTTCAGACACAAACTGAACCTTTTTATTGAGTAAATACTTGATAAAAACCTTATAACTATCTATAATTCAACATAGATGTTTGAAATATTTTTACTGTAACAATAATAAACACAAGAAACATCCTGTGAATGTAAAAAGATAGTCGCTAAGTCCTTTGATGCCGTGTGGCTCGCGCCGCGGCTAATCGACCGGCCGCCAGGAGAAACCGCCAAAGGCAAAGGGATGCCGCAAATCGATGTCAAGAGTTGGCAAAGCAAAGTGTCGATTACGCAATTTCTAGTTTCTTTTATAGTTAGGCACCTATAATAATTAGGTGGGTAGAAATAAAAGTACAAATTAAAGAAATTTTTATATGGAAATGACTTTCGGTCAAATTTCACGCAATTTTGAGAATAGATTCGTTTCGTAATTCTGAGCAAAAGTCTCCAAGGACGCGACTTTCGAGTTTCAGAGTTATTGATAAGAATTGGTCTACAAAAAGGCAGCGGTAGCGGTATAATATTTTTTTTTTTTTTTTTTATTTTAATTTAATTTTAGAGAATGATTAACTTATATTACACTTACGCATTGGATGTAAAACATTACTATTATTAGGCACAGTTAAAACTCATACATGCTAAGTCGCTGGCAAAACGAAAATTAATTATTTCAGTCCGATTATTCCTATGTTCCTAGATTGTGATGTCGCGGTCTCGGTATGTTCATAGTAGGCGCGCCGCATCTCCCCGCAAATCGAAGCTTGCATCACTCCGCCTCACCCCCTCTACTGATTTTTTTGCACAAGCAGTGAGGGCCTTAAGGATTACTTGACTGTAGATTGGTACAGAAATATTTTCTATCCTTGTCATCTGTATATGGAGTTAAAGAGGCGATACGATACGAAGTTGCGCCAGCCTGGGTGTAGGTAGGTACATTGATTTCCTAAATATCAAGTAAATACGAGTAAATATAAATAATAAAATATTTTAATTAATAACACAGCTTTTTTACCATTTATATGAGATTAGTTTCTTTAGTAAATTTTTTAGTTGTAGTTAATATTGTCATCATGGAATACCAAAACAAACCTAAACACGATATAAAATAACTACAAAATTGATACCCATTTGCCCTCAGCATTTGCCAATATTCCAGTGTTGCCAATAGAAATAAAATAAGGTTCGTTATGTTTGGAAATAGATTTTTTCAACCTTTTTTTAGGCAAGAAACAAAATTAAATATATATCAAAACTAGTGAACCCGGCAGACGTTGTCCTGCCCAAACGTTGGCTTGCCTGCACTACCCCTACCCCTACCCCTACACACAATCGCATGTATGAAAGGTATGATGAATATAAAAGAAGCGAGGTATGTCAGGATCGTAACAAATGGAAATATCAAAACTGTAGTATAGTTATGTTTATATTATAGGTTATAGGCACGCGCCGCAGTCGCATTTTGAGGACTTTGATTTTCAGAATCCTTCAGGGACATTTGAAAGGAAAATACTGAAATATATGAATATTGCCTAAGTAATCTCTTTGTTTTGTTCCCATGTCTCCTAAATCCCGTCTACATAATATCAATCTTACATCGGGAATCTACTTATGGTCATTTTTCATGAAAGGATCGATAGCGTATTGGTATGAAACCGGAGGAACCAGGTTCTAACCTCAACCTGCCAAAAATAATGAAGGATGAAAGATTGACTAAAAAGGTTTATATGGCAGAAACCAAAGTAAATGCTGTTAGAGGACGACCTAGGTGTACTTTAATTGAAAACATAAATAAATTATTGATTGAAAGCAATATTAAAAGTACACACAATCGCCGAGCATGTATGCAAGTATGATGAATATAACAGAAGCGAAAGAGTGGACACTATACTGGTGCCACGTGGCAGGATAACACGAACGTAATGTGTGTGCCCACATTTTTCTGAAGATAATAGATACGAGATACATCTAATACTATACAGAAGTAATAAGTTTTAGTGCAGCGACAGACTTGCCACCTGTAGACAAGTGGCTAATTGTGGACACTGTTACTGATGTATCTGGCCACTCTGCAACATATAAAGGCCGTGATGGTAGATTTAAGGACCATGTCTACATGACATCAATCTCACATCAGTAATCTACTTATGGTCATTTTTCATGAACAGAGAGAAAACTACGTACTCCTGACCTTTATAGCCACTCGGGAAATCAACACTGTCGATCAATACTTGTGTGTTATATTGTTATTTGCTAACTAGCTTTACACCCCGGCTTCCCCCGTGTAAATATTTGAAATATCTATATATTTGAAACTGTCGTGTCGCTGATTGACTGACAATGAGCCTAAACCACTGAAGATATATAAAATATGAAAATTTGGAAGGTATATTCATTATATACATAGGTGCACTAAAAACAGGATTTAAAAAAATAACCACAAGTACGAAGTATTGACCGCATCCGGAACGATGTCATAAGAGTATAAACCTTTTAAAAAAAAATATCCGACTTCAAAAATTTGCACTTGAAAGGAAGAAATAATAAAAATTTCGTGGTAGAATTTGAAGACGGTTGGTGCCAAATTAAGTAAACATCTAAGGACATAAAGATCTGTTCAATATTATCTGTGTTTGTACTGATGATCGTAGGTTTCTAATGAATTATCTAGATTAGTAAATTTGGGTTTGTACTAAATTTTATCTAATTTGGCACCAACCATCTTCAAATTTTACGACGAAATTTTTATTATTTGTACTTTTCAGTGCAAATTTTTGAAGTCGGTACACTTTTTTAAACTATTATTTCTCCCTTTTAAGTGATTTTGCTGCCCTGAGAAACAAATAATAAAGAAACTAAAAAAAATTTATGGAAAATTAAAAAATATACTGCGGTGGATGGGATTTGAACCATTTAGCCGCTAGACCACCGTCGATACGAAAATTGACAACTTTGTGTCAATAGCATCCGTTGCTAAGGCTTTTCTCTGATATAATTTTCAGCAGTAAACAGAGACAAATTACTAAATTTCTAAAAAATTACTGAACCGATTTTCGTCATATGACTGTTAGATAATGTCGAAAAAATATTATATCCTTAAAAAAATAAGTCGTCAAAATCGGTACATATTTCATCGAGATATTACGAAAAATTGACTTATAAAGTCAGTTTCTTCAAAATTTCTGAAAAACGAATGAACCAATTTTTATGAGATAAAAATGGAACCAATCCGGAAGAATTATCTGTCGATTAAAAAAGAAACCATCAAAATCGGTTCACAACTGGCGGAGTAATCGATGTCCATACATACATAAAAAAAACTTACGGTCCGAATTGAGAACCTTCTCCTTCTTTTTTTGGAAGTCGGTTAAAAATGCGGAGTAAAAGATGATGTTGTAGTTTACGCTTGTTTGGACACGAACTAATAAAGGATGAAAGATTGACTAAACAGGTGTATAAGGAAATGCTGGCAAAAAACAACCTATGTGAACTTTTATTGAACATATAAAACAGTTATCCATCGACGGCAATATTAAAGTACCTACACACAATCGCCGAGCATGTATGAAAGGTATGATGAATATAAAAGTAGCAAATGGGTGTGTTAGGATCGTAGCAAATGTCATTCGATTGTCTCTGCCTACCCCTTGGGATTAAAGGCGTGATGATAGATACCCACCCCACACCCGTACCCACAGGATAAAAACGGAAACCCTATTACTAAGACTCCGCTGTCCGTCCGTCTGTCTGTCCGACTGTCCGTCTGTTACTGGGCTGTATCTCATAAACCGTGATAGTTAGACAGTTGAAATTTTCACAGATGATGTATTTCTGTTGCTGCTATAACAACAAATACTAAAAAACAGAATAAAATAAATATTTAAGGAGGCTCCCATACAACAAACGTGATTTTTTTTGCTCGTTTTTGCTCGATGAAATATTCCCAGAATATTTAGTTATATATACCTACACTTTAAAAATAAATAATTAAATTAAAATAAAATTAATAGTTAAAGGGGGCTCCCATACAACAAACGTGATTTTTTTTGCCGTTTTTATAGATAATGTATAATAAAGTCCAACTCACACTTGGCCGGTTTTTCCTTTTTCGTATAATATGTTGGTAATTGAGATATGAACTATAAATTAGTGTTCTGATAATAACAAGGCATCGATGTAACAAGGCATCTCTTTGTTATCTAAATAATAATATGATGAAGTAGAATTATTATGTTAATATATTTTCCTTTGCCGACCTAGTATGTAAACTTACTAGCGACCTCGCCTTGGCTTCGCACGGGTACAAAATGGGTTTTTAGAACAATTAGAATACCTACATAAATACGCTTATAACTAACTTATCTATTATTATCTATATTATATATATATATGCCACCGTGGACTTTTTAACCGACTTCAAAAGAGGGAGGAGTAGCTCAATTCGTCGATTTTTCGTTCGTTCCCCAATTACTTGTAGACGCCTGGACCGATTTGTATTATTTTTTTGTTTGAAAGGTTATACTTTCCAGATGGTCCCATGGTCATTAGTCAGGATCTGATGATGGGATCCTGAATCGAGAACTCTTCAAATTTTATAGGCACACTTGAAGCGATTTGGGTTTTTTTTAATAGTGACTTGTGCATTTGCTATCGGAAAGCACACTTTTCAGTTCATAATTTTTAAATCATTTTATTCTACATAATTCTACAAGGTTTCAAACTTTCTACGTATCAGATTTCATGACCGTTAACGGTAAAATCGTAACAGACATACAGACAGAGTTATAATTTCGCATTTATAATATTAGTATGAATTATAAAATATACCTATGTATGTGTCTGTGATATCAAAATTCCATGGTCGAATAATATCCACTTTTGATGAAGAAAACAAACCGCCTTCAAAACCAAAATTTGCTTTCCGAAAGCAAATGCACTAAACAAAACCCAAATCACTTCAATTGTGCCTATAAAATTTGAAGACTTCTTGATTTATCCAGGATCCCATCATCAGATCCTGACGTGATGACCATGGGACCACCTGGAAAGTATACCCTTTCAAATAAAAAATAATCCAAATCGGTCCAAGCAGGCGTCTTCAAGTAATCGGGGAACATATATAAAAAAACATAAAATATTCCGACAAATTGTAAACCTCCTACTTTTTTGAAGTTCGGTTAAAAAGCATCACATACACACCTACTTGTATGACAAAAAATTTTAAAATAATATAATTTATTTTACAAAGGTTACATTCTATGTCCAAAAGCCTGACCGAAATTAAAGTCTATTAGAGAGTTTCGCTCACCCCATCACGTAGGGTGGACACTGGACAGGTTTACCAACTTCTGACGTGTTTGCTAATTCATACCTAATACTAAACTCAGCCCACACAACCTTTGGTCGAATTTAAAATTTAAATTCAAACTAAATTGTGTAAAAATGGAATCAATACTTTTTTAGGATTAGATTAGATTAATAGGGGTAAATATAGAACAAAAACCGGCCAAGTGCGAGCCGGATTCGTATACAGTCAATAGTATGCACTTAGGTCAGGCGCAGGAACATATATTATAGTTATACTAGTTAGTCGAGTATGTTCCGAATGAAACGCGTTTCTTGTATGGGCTCCCCCTTTAATTTTTAACTTTAATTTATTTTTTATATTTGTTGTTACGGCGGCCATAGTAATACATACTCTGTGAAAATTTCAAGTGTCCACCTATTTTTTTTAAATTTAGTTATTTAAAAAAACAGAAAAAATGTACAGCTCGCAGGCCAAGTCTTAATCTGTCTAATCCATAGAGTGCCAATCCTAAGGAGGGGCCATAGACGGCCTCCCCCTTTCGCCAATGTTTTGCTCTTTGACCAGTTAAACTAACCAGGTGCGCAGTAATAAGTTACCTTAGGTTTCGTTGGTATCGTTTTGTGTCGCGAGACAGAGCGCTAGAAAAATAGTTAAGGAGGCTATCCTGTAATCGTATGGGCTAAACTAGGCCGTATTTCTCTGTAAATAATCCACCTGTGTCACTGTAATTTAGCATATAGTTACTTATTGAATATATCTAAGTGACAACGTCTTTATTTTTTTAATTGGTTTTATTGAATAGGAAATATGGGTGGTAAAATAAAGGATTATTTTGCCCCTGTTTTCTCTTACATAATCTATCAAGAAGCTCTTAAATTTTATTTAAGGGCTGTTATACCATTACCCTTCAATTCAACGTCTTGCGTTTTTTGGTAGCTTATTGAAATATCAAAATAATAATTACGTAAATCAAGTTACGACCAAAAATTCAGGAGTTTCAAGTTTAAAATTACAACGTTGTCAACTATCATCTAGGCAAATTTGAATATGAACATAGAATCTATATCTTTTGTCTTTCTCTGTGACGCTTGCATTAACGCATGCGTCATACCATCTGTAAATCGTATATGAAACGAGAGTTGAATTGCGTTTGTTTACTTTTTTGACATTTTGTGACGTTTGCATCTTTGCAGATTATTTTTATGGTTATTTATTTATTACATACATAAACATTTGTAACAACAACCACATTTTTGATACTGGAAAATACTTCTATATGCTTCAATAAAGTAAGTACTTACCTAAATCATAATTTATACTAAAAGTGTAAAGATATTATATTGGTAACTATCATAAACATTTTTCCACAAAGAGGTGCTAAGTAATCTGCATGTATGTGATGGTGGAGATGGTGGACTAGCCATGTTTTTAAAGATACCTTGTGTGGTCTATTGCTGTAACTCAAACACTCATTTTATTTAGGCCTCCAAAAGTAGGTATGACTTAGCCACTTCTGTCATCCGGATCCTAGTAGGTACCCCAAAATGACTTTTGTGCAATTCTTGCAATACATGACATTTTAAATTTTCTGGCATTATTATTTTGTGACCCCAAAATATACAATTTCTATCAACACTTATTTCATTTCTCCTCATAAAATATGGTTTCATTTCTTTATTTAAATTGTTTGTCTGGCCACCCATCATAGCTATACCTACCTATCTTCTTTTACTATTTAAATCATTTCCCAATTTATAATTTCAATATTACTTTTGTCAATTTAATTTGTACATTATTTCATAGATAGGTATAGTTTGAAAGAATGAAGGATGAAAGATTGACTAAAAAGGTGTATATGGTTGAAGTGAAAGGATATGCTGGCAGAGGACGACCTAAGTGTACTTCTATTGAACATATTAAAAATGTATTGATCGAAGGCAATATTACAAAGTACACACAATCGCCGAGCATGAATGAAAGGTATAATGAATATAAAAGAAGCGAAAGAGGTATGTCAGGACCGTAGCAAATGGCATTTGATTGTCTCTGCCTACCCCTCTTGTGATGATAGTTAAATAGTTATTCATCATAATTATCATTATTATATTATATAATTATTATAATGTGGGTGATCCAGAGACAGTCTGCCGGATTTCTATCAGTTTGTATGTGTCTTATAGTGTACATATAAAAGAAGAGAGAAATATAGCATAATGGGTCAGAGTGGAAGAAACGGGGCACTAAGAAAAAAAGACTTGGAATATTTTTTAACCATTATATGGATAAACTTAGACAAAGCTCGAAAGTGCAAAAAGATTTTTCATGATTTTCATAAAGACTTTTTTACTCCATATAACACCCATTTCCTATGGTGCCATAGAATGAAAGGCATCACAAGGAGCAACTTTTGTCACATAAACTTTCTACTTAGACTACTCCCCGCGCCGCTATAATGAAAAATAAGCGGGGCACTGAAAAAAATAAAATTTTCGATCGTTTTTTTTTCTATGTAACACCCATTTTTTATGATTCCATATGATGAAAGGCATCAAAAGGAGAATTTTTTATCCCAGAAACTAGACTAGTCCCCGCGCCGCTATAATGAAAAATTTCAACCAAGTAGAGCAAGTGGGGCACTATTACCTACTCAATATTACACTATTTTTTTATGATGCCATAGGATGAAAGGCATCACAAGGAGAATCTTTTTTCCCAGAAACTTTCTACCTAGACTACTCCCCGCGCCGCTATAATGAAAAATTTCAACCAAGTAGAGCAAGTGGGGCACTATTACCTACTCAATATTACACTATTTTTTTATGATGCCATAGGATGAAAGGCATCACAAGGAGAATCTTTTATCCCAGAAACTTTCTACCTAGACTACTCCCCGCGCCGCTATAATGAAAAATTTCAACCAAGTGGAGCAAGTGGGGCACTATTACCTACTCAATATTACACAATTTTTTTATGGTGCCATAGGATGAAAGGCATCACAAGGAGAATCTTTTATCTCAGAAACTTTCTACCTAGACTACTCCCCGCGCCGCTATAATGAAAAATTTCAACCAAGTGGAGCAAGTGGGGCACTATTACCTACTCAATATTACACTAATTTTTATGATGCCATAGGATGAAAGGCATCACAAGGAGAATCTTTTATCCCAGAAACTTTCTACCTAGACTACTCCCCGCGCCGCTATAATGAAAAATGTCAACCAAGTGGAGCAAGTGGGGCACTATTACCTACTCAATATTACACGATTTTTTTATGGTGCCATAGGATGTAAGATATATATTTTTGCATTTTCGAGCTTCGGTCGCTGATTCATATATAAAATCTTTTTTCTTAGTGCCACGTTTCCTCCTTCCTTTTTTATATATATTTTCAGATGCCAAAACCAAAAAGTGGTGCCAAGCTAAGACGTCATTTGAGACAATTAAATTTTTGTGCAAAAAATAGGTAAGTAAATATAAATTTTATTGATTTTGGTATTTTGTGAAACAAGGTAGGGAGGGGCAAGGTAGTAATTCGGGTAAGATGAACCTATTCTTAGAGAGAAAAAGAAATTATTTCTATAAACCATTTTTAGGGATTACAAGGGCGACACTGGGGAATTAACTTATTGTAGGTAGTAAGTTTCAGGTTCGATTCCCAGCTAACAGGTAATTTTTTTTTCTAGAGTACCTTTTGCTGTGTTAACTAATAATCGACGAACAGTGGTAAGTATGATACATTAATAATAAAAAGCCCCACGGACAAGATATATAAGGTATGTGAGTGGCAGCGGTCATTTACCTAGTTCATATGGTATTAGTCTATGATATGGTACTACATAATAGTACATATTTATCTTCCTACTAACTAAAAAAGGAAGGTTGATCTTATCCCCTAGTATGTATATTTGTATGTATGCGATTTTTTTAGAAACTACAGGATCGACTTTTATGATTATTTCTTTTCAGCTTTCAAGCGTTTTAGCTTGGTAACCTGTTAATTGGTGCCTCTGGCCATAAGATGTGCTTTGTTGTTTAGTAATATTGTTCGAATTGGTACCGATGCGCGATATTTCTAACCACAGGCGTCCAAAGAAAACGAGTCCAGTACGGAGGGCGGGCAAGATGTAGTGGACGTCCCCACCCCCCGCCTCATGGAGAACATACCGTTGCCCGCGACCGCTTTGCCCGACTTACCGCCGCACGTGAACAACGGACACGAGCTCACGGATCCAGTGGTGAGTAATATATACTAATATAATGTGGAAGTGTGTTTGTTTGTCCTTCACGCCAAACAGACGGTAAGTTAGTGTGTTATATGTGTATACTAGCTGTCATGGCCTTGATACAGATACTTTTTAAAGATTCATACTTTTCGGGGGGGTATTATTTTTTAACAGTTATTTTATTTTTGTTTAGGATGATTCTTCGCTACAAATCTCCGTCGAAGAACTTTCCACTGGTGTAGAAGTTGGAAGAAGGATAGCCAATATAGGTTATCTATTTAGGCAATTTCAAAGTATAAGTGATCATGGTTCGATATTCGGATGTAATTTTAGTTGTCTTGAAATTATATCCGAATTAGTAAATGGGCTGGATTCTAAAATTACTATTAAATGCAGAATGTGTGCGGAAATTTTTACTGTAAGATTAGATGATAAAAAAGATGATCGAATGAATATTAATCATCAAGCTGTTTCGGCTATCATGTCATGTGGGTCGGGTCAGACATATCTTGAAACTTTAACGGCATCATTAGATTTACCCAGAATTTCACCAAATTTGTATATTACATTACATAACCAAGTTTGCGATTGGTGGGAAGCGGCAGCAGCACACTCTATGTCCACAGCGGCTACGGAGGAAGCAGATTATGCAATATCAATAGGAAATGTTAACGAAGATGGAGTACCACTAGTTGCTGTTGCTCTTGATGGATGCTGGTCAAAACGATCATATGGCAAAAATTATTCGGCTCTATCGGGTGCAGGAGCAATAGTTGGTTTGAAGTTTAATAAAGTGCTATATTTAGGTGTTAGAAATAAATATTGCACGGTCTGCGCACGAGCTGCTAGTAAGAAACAACTGCCTCGGGAGCACAAGTGCTTCAAGAACTATTCAGGTTCATCTTCCGGGATGGAATCGTCTATTATTGTAGAGGGGTTTAAAAATTCCGTGGCCGACCACGGAATCATATATCATCAATTTGTTGCAGACGGCGATTCTAGTACATATAAACGCATTTTAGATTCGCGACCGTATGGAAATTTAACTGTTCAAAAAATTGAATGTAAAAATCATCTTTTACGTAACTTTTGTAACGCTTTGGTAAAATTGTCACAAGACACATCTTACCCAAGCAATCTACGAAAACACCTAAAAGATAGGTATTTACGTTTAAGAAAGGGTGTAACTTCCGCGATTAAACACTGGGGTGTACAAAACATAAATTTCGAAGAAAAGGTTTCAAATCTTAAAAAAGATATCCTAAATGGTCCACAACACGTATTTGGCAATCATCAAAATTGTAGTATTTATTTTTGTTTACCAGAAACTCGACGTATAGAATCAGTGGCTGTTATGTCAGATTTGATTACTTCTGGGTTGATGGTAGCAATTGAGGGTATATGTAGGAAGTTGTCCTATCATTCACGAAGTTTAGTTCATAATCATACGAGTAATATAGTTGAAAGTTTTAATGCACAGATTGCCAAGTATGTTGGAGGCAAGCGAATCAATTACTCGCTGCGTGGTTCTTATGCAGGCCGTTGTGCTGCTGCTGTTATATCTTTCAATACGGGTACGCTTCATACTTTTACTCATGAATTTATTTTAGGTTCTAAACCAAATTTGATCGCGAAGGTGGAGCATCGTAGAAGACAATTTGTCCTTAATTCGGTATCGCATCCAAAAAGACTCCATCATTCTGTATCGAAAGATGCCCACTATGGTTTAAACAGTCAGCAACCCGATATGAGTCCAGAAGTGTTTGAAGAAGCCAAGGCCCATTTTCTAGATAATTTGAAAATGTCTTGTGCTGAATGCGAGGAACTTGAAAGACAAACAGTACAACAGAGAAACAGCGCAGAGTGGATGACCAGGAGGAGGAAGTTACTAACATCTTCGATTTTTGGTGAAGTTTGCAAGAGGAGAATTGCTACCAGTTGCGCTTCTCTTGTAAAAAAAATCGTATATGGTAGTAATATCTCCACAATTCCTGCTGTACGTTATGGTATAGATAACGAAGAAGTTGCAATTAAGCAACTGGAAAAACAAGAAATTGTAACTATAATAGATTGCGGTTTGTTCGTTGATAAAGAGCTTAATTTCCTTGGAACCACACCAGATGGCAAGTATACAGATGGTATAGTCGAAATTAAGTGCCCGTCTTCTTTAGCAACTCTTGCCTTAGAAGATGCTTTAAAAAAACATCCCTTTTGGAAGTTTAGTAGTAGCCAAAATGATTACATTATTAATGTAAATCATAATTGGTATTATCAAATACAAGGCCAGTTACATATTACCCGCGAAAACACATGTATGCTTGGAATCTGGTTTGGTAAAGATAGGCCCATGAAAGTCCATCTTATTTTCCGAGATGACCAATTTTGGGAGTCGAAAATGAAGAATAAGTTAGTAAAATTTTATTATGATTGTTTGCTCCCAGAATTGGTAGATCCCCGTGTCTCTCGTTCGATGGATATCAGGGATCCTGTGTACATAACACAAGCTATAGAAGAGAAGAAAAAAATAAAGACAAGCGCTTTGAATGCAGCTGCTATTTGATTGAAAGGTCGTAAAAGGCAAAGACTGTCATTTCATATGTCATTTATATATATGTCTATAACAAAGTCAAATTTGGTTTTTGCGCCACGCATTATTTTGTTTATGAGACATTATGGTAATACGTTTTTCTTATGTTTCAATATATTATATCTAATAGCTTAAAATATAGAATATTATACGAAACATGCTCACGGCTTTCATGCCTTGCGGTGTGGCCAAAGACAGTATTCAGTTGTCCATCTTATACAGAACAGGTGGCAAGCTACACTCACTTCTTATAGCTGAGTAATTATCTGTTATTTTTAGAAGAAGTGCCCGGCTTTACGTGCCGTCATACGAAGCACGAAAAGTCGATTTTTTGTAAAATTATAATAAATTGTAAAGACAGTCTTTTGAATGAATGAAGGTCACTTATATTTAGGTCTGTCCCTTCCTTCGTATTTAGCTGAGACTAATGAGTTTGCTATTATGTTCTTTAGATATTATGAGCTATTTTATACTTGTACATTACATGTGATATTTTATTCTATAATTATTCTAAAATTAACCGTCAGAAAAAATATGTACCTACTTGAATTTTTATATTTCAATAAATAAATTTGTGACTAAAATATAAATTTTAAGACAACCGTAGTATGTGCCCTGTATATCAGTTTGCCCCACCTCCCTCTGCCTAAGATAAGCTTGTATTTTTATGTAAAATAAAATTATGTTATTCACTAAGCTTTGTTTTATTTTGTAGTCCGTATTATTGTGTAGGTACTAGAGGCGAAGTGCCGATACAAGCCGATTCCATTCGGCTTCCCTTTTAGGAATTTGTCAACCTACGGATCAACGACATTTCATACTATTTTATCAATCCAAACATACCTACCTACTCCATAATCCCACTTTCTTCAAACTAAACAAACGCATACATACTGATTTTCAATAAGTATAGAAATTATAAAGCTAAAAAATAAAATATACCCTAGCCCTACCCCCTCTATCATCAATAGTTTTCGCAGCGCACGCGATGTAAGGAATTTATTAGGTAATTTTTTTACACCTTGGGTTACATTATTGGAATTTTAGACAGGATCCCTATTTTTTTTTAAATAGAATATAGGTAGCCTATGTCACTCAGGGTGAATTCGGCACAGTAATTTTTGAGTTTATTCATTGCAAACATACACTCACAAAAATACAAATCTTTTCTCTTTATAATATTAGTATAGATAAACATCTGTCTCTTTCATTTGTATTAAAAAAGTTTACTCTCCGTTTCGTTTTAGCATGCGCCGATCGCTCAAGACGGCTTCTGACATGACAGAGTAAGATAATTGAACTGTAAACGAGATGAAACGAGAGAGGTAGATCGGTATAATGCTTCATAAGTGAAGAGTGTTGTCGCTGGAAAGTCAAATACAGCGAGCGTGTAACATCTTTTATTTTGAAGGACAATAAGTATTTATTTCTTATCAGTTCCTGATTGCTTGAGAAATAAAAAGTTTTTGATT